>CM030012.1:56069121-56722336 GCA_017639485.1 Pluvialis apricaria
CTGGTTGTGGAAGGCATTAAAGAGAGAAAAGAAACAGTAGGATATACCCCAGAGATTCTGTCCAAGACAGATTCACAGAGGCACAGACCAACACTTACATGAAGCTGCCTTGAAGCTGAGGGCTTTCAGAAGATGTAAAACCCCACAAGCAACAATCAAACCCAGCCAGAACTCTTCTCTTTGTCCATCTTGGTCTTCTCTTCCCTTCAGGGCAGATTCCTTAAATGCTAAGGGAAATGTTGGAGTTCTAAAATTACAGATTCTCTTGAGCGCACACTCACTTTACTGAGTATGAAGATGGGAACATCACATTTACTCTCTTCTACAGCTTCAGTTGGTTATATCCACCTACACATTGAAGACTGGATGCATGTTTTTATGAGTCTGATATCAAGGATAGCATATTTTAAATATGGAGATGTAAAGAAAAAATTAGCATTGAAGTAAAGGTACATCAGTCTGAGCTGGTCTCTAGCTGGTTTTTTTCTTCTTTCCATGGCTCTGTCCTGTAATTTGGAAGCACTGGGGGCTCTTCAACCACTTGTTTAATGCTGATTTTACTTCACCACTTTAATCTTTCTTACCTTTCATCTAGATAATTGCTATGCATCTAGCCAGCTACAGCAGATACTGAAAAGAACTGACAGAGTATGTTATCACCATGCCTTCCTCACACCTGGCC
This sequence comes from Pluvialis apricaria, assembly GCA_017639485.1. NCBI lineage: Eukaryota > Metazoa > Chordata > Aves > Charadriiformes > Charadriidae > Pluvialis > Pluvialis apricaria. The sequence goes on from CM030012.1 coordinate 56,069,804, forward strand.
AGCCAGAGTACAAGCTTGGTGGGCCAGACCAGTCCACCCTTCCCTCGGTTGAGATACTGAACCATCAGACACCCGAATCTTTAGATGATCTCCAGAGATCCCTTCCAGTCATAACTATTCAGTAATTCTGCAACCGAAGCTTGTCAGTCTCTGTGACAGCATTGGTCCAGCTGGCAGCTTGTGACCACCACCCCTTCCCCACAGATGGGGAACAGCTGCCGTAGCAACTGGCGCTGCCAAACCACCAAGCACCCTCATCCCTGTCTGCTCACAGCACCCTAAAGAGCTCAGCAGTGACTGCTTCAACCAAGGCAGCGCAAGGAGAGAGGGAGGGAGCAGCTGCTGCTGAAGACAGAAGAGGAGAGGAAGTGATGGACACAGCCTTAGGGAAAACATCCTCCCTTCCCCTGCCCTCCAGCCCCGTCCCTCCTCCCAGCCCAGCAGCACCTCCGAGAGCAGCTGCTTTCTGCAGCCAGACCCCTTGCTCTGCTCCTCTTCACCACCCTCCCTTCCTTTAACCCGTTCCGTGCATGTTTAGTTTTATGCTGTATGAAAGCTACAGGCTCAGACGATGAAGAAACTGCTCAAATGGGGAAAACAGTAAATAAATTGCATACTTCTGTAGCAGCTGACATGCCCACATAATCTAAGGCTGCTTTTGGAAGTCAAATGCAAAGACAGAGTTCAGTGGCTCTATGCCCACATGCAGGTAATCAGAGGACAACAAGAGTTAGTAGTTGTATTGGGACAGAACAGCAGATCAAAGTTCAGGGTCCTGGCCCCTGGCAGAAATGCATTCTTAACAATACAAACAAGGAAAGGCAAATCAACAGATTTTTTTTTTTTCCCTTGGTATAAGCTTCCTAATAGCCGTGGATTTCATAATTTTTGAATCCGCAAGTCTATGGTGGCCTCCACAATTCGCATGTGGGCTACTGCAGACATTACCTTTTTTTCATTTAGAATCCACCCAGACCCATTTTTAGCCCCCTCTCCCTTTTAAAAAATATTTCTGGCATCCAAAACATTCTATAGCTATAAGTTTCAGAATTTAATCATACATAGAGTAAAAAAAAAAAAAAAAAATTCTGTGTCACTTCAGTCACTTAAAAGCAACTGGATGGACTTAATGATTGGGGGTGCTCTTCTGGGAACAGGCAGGAAAGCCCAGCTCTGTGTCCTCTTCATACACATCCCCCACTGCACGTATAGGTCCTCCTGCCTCCAGTGAGTCACCACCACGGGCTCCTTTGCCTCCTCTCTAGCAGAGATAAGGTTGGCACTGCTGTGTTTTGTGCTAGTCTCAACCCTGTCAGCGCATTTTTTGTATCTTGTTTTACAATTTTATATGACCTAACCCCTTCACAGGTGTTTACACATGCTAGGAGACGTTCACATAAAGCAGACACTGATACACTCAGCTCTACGATGATAGGATACCTCTGGATACAGACTCAATAACCTGTCTGGCAAAAATGCAGGCATTTGGGACTCACACGTTCCTACAAATGACTGCTGTAGATGAAACACACGGACCAAGCATAATTGGACTGGGTCCTACATGAAAATTTGGTTTAAAACAGTGACTTTTTTAGAATCAGTTTGGGATTATCAATGACTTCTGAGGTTCAGAAATGCATTCACAGGTAATATTTTCCTATCTTTCTACGAACTAACCAGAGCCAAAGCCTGTTCCAAAAAAAAAAAAAAAAGAAAAAAAATTACTCTTGAAACAAAACCAAAGAGAAACTGCATTAAAGTCCCAATAAGATCATGAGTCCTAGAAAAAAAATGAAATGCCAGAAATAATGTTAAAATACATTTTACAGGAGGAAAAAAGCCAGAAAAATATGCAAGACATACAGATTAAAGAGCTCTAGGTTGCAAATTATTGCATGCAGGGACTCTTTGCACTGTTTGTGAAAGTATAGTGCCTAACATAATTGGATCTGGCCCTCAATTTCACCACACATAAACAATAATAGATGCTTAACAGTGTCTTACAGATAACAGCTAACAGTGCTGATTAGTTTCTGTTTATTGCAAAGAGCAGCAGTTGTGGAAAGAGGAGGCAGAGGCAGGAAGGCAAGCGAGAGGCAGACCCAAAAGCTATCAAAGGCTGCAGCAGTTACTCTTTCACCTGCACAAACCCAGCGCAGCACGGCTTGACAGATGACAAACAGCTTCAAGCATGTCAGAGCTGTAATTTACATGTATGCCTGAGAGTTGCATCTGGAGGGCTATTGCCATCACAGCACAAGCAACGGTTGGGTGTTCTGTCTACGTGGACAGAAGCATTTGAGAGGCAATTATCTTTCTTTCTACCAAGCAATCCCTTCAACGGTCAGACCAGAGAGGCCTCCCCCGGTATCACCTGACAATTTGGATTCAAAGGATGGAAGCAAAAACCCAATGCTCTCCCCTTGAGTAGTTTATCTTCCTTTCACACACTGTAGATGTGCTCAGAAGGCTCGTAGCAATGAAATGACAACAAATGAAGCAGGTGAGTCCTCCCTCTATTTTCCTTTTCACTTGCCATGTTACTTCCACTAAACAGAAGCATTTTATCTACTTAATGGAACTTGCTCCAAGGCAATAATTATTTCAATGGTGGTACTATGATGCACCTGTGGCAGCAGACCAGGGATACTGGAATATGTAACACAGTATACAGGGGATAGATTACAAGCACATTTCAGTTGCTATGCACTAAGGTTGAAGGTAAAGTGCATTATGTCAGACATCAAAAACAGCTGTTCAGCTATTCAGATGGCACAGAAGGCCTGGGGTTGATGTACTGATATGCTGCAGTAAAAGACAGAAATTCAAAAGTACTGATACAAGAGTGACGATAAAGCCTCTGCCATTTCCTTTTCATAGAAAACACTGTATGATGTCTTCAGACCAGTATGAAATGATGATTCAGTAGCCGACTTTTCACTATGTATTGGCAAATACAATGGTAGACATATATCAGTTTCTTCTTTCAGCTCTGTCTGCATTTTAAATACAGCATCAGGTGGAAGCAGTAGAAAAGAAAAAGCCTGCAAATCATTTAAGCTAGTCTATAACCTCTTACATGAGAAAGAGATGAACAAGTCTACTGATAGGAAAAAATAGTCCTTTGCGTTGGTAGTGCATTACTCAAAAAGAAGTTGCAGAAACAGGTCCAAAGAAAATAATTCAAATATGTCAATTAAAATGCAGCAGAACACTTCTTGTATACCAAGAAATAGATTTATTTCATAGTAAAATGCCCATAGCCAGACCAAGGCATGATCTCTCACACAGCAAGGCATTTTAGTCATGGATTCCAGAAAGACAAAAATTTTACTTAAAACACCTGAAAAGCTCTCATCACCCTACACTTATTCTTAATCTGTATTTTTTATTTGTTCTGAATTCATATTATTCTGTGAATGCATGATGGCAACAAAGTAAAGATTAAGAAATTGAACGTTATTATCAAGAAACAGCAGAATCTACTTTTTTTTTTTTTACACTGTTAACATACTCTTCCCTTAGGCATACAGAGAACACAGCCTACCGTGACCTCACATACCAAAATGAGTACGAACATACAAAAGGAAAAGAAATATCGCAAGTGGAAGCTAAGAGAAAATTCATTCTTTCTCCTGCCCATCAACACCAAATAAACTAGGCAGAAGAGCAGTCAAATTACTGAAACTGATGTCATATCAATTGGAAAACTGACTGAGCCCGTACAATGAGCAGTAATTGCTTTCTACCAAATTCATGGGCCCAAGCTGTCTGTTTCCCATCTGCTCCTATGCAATTTAAGCAATCCTGAACTTTGCTCTCCATTCCCAAATGTGTCACAGATTTATTAGCATGTCAGGGGCCAATTCTTAAGATTCTCCACCAAGGTAAGCTATTCAAAGGAGTGAAATTTCTGTGTCCATAATTGCCAGGCCAGGAAAATTCACGGAGGACAATCACACATGACCTTACTGAACCCACCATGAAAAATTCATAAGATGACATAACACACACCCCTACATCTAGAAAAAGTTCATTCTGTTCCCTCCTTGCACTTGTATAAAGATATGTTTAGTACACAACACAGACTACTGTAAGTAGCTTACAATAAATTTTAAATTGTGGTTGGTTTTTGCTAGTACAACGAGCTCCACCATGCATCTTAACTCCTGCTAGACAAGGACTGGAATCCACCAGTAGCACATACGGGGTGGCTCAGTCTTTGAATGCTTTTCAGAAATGAAAGGGATGGAATATTACTATAAATGCAAATAATTTCGGCATACTACAGTTCAGTTGTAAACAGGTCATCAAATATTCCAGTATTATCTCACAATTTTCTCATTCGATAAAAAGTTAATTATAATTAATACCAAAACATATTTTATCATTTGTAATTTTTATTACCGTAACAGAATGTCTACACTATTTAAAGATGCAGCTGCTCCTGGTCTCAAAGGAAAGACTGAAGTACAATGTTCTCATCCTCGAATTACACCAATGGCGATGAGATACTGTAAATGAAAACCAGGCTAAGATCCTACGTGACAGATGACAACATAAACAAATTTGAGCTCCAAATTTCAGATTTTATGCAACAGTCTCTAATATTTAATGACAATGTATTTTCCAGATTAACATATGTCTTAAGGTATGACAAATCCCTGCTTACATCACGTGTGGTATCTCAAGTAACAGTATCTTGGGTTACTCTCTGTGCTTTGGTCAGCAACTTGTCCTGTGATATTAGAGAATTCATGTCACTTGTCTACAATATTCACATCCCTAACATGGGTGGAATACTTACCATTGCCAAAAACACTGCAGTTCATAACAAAAGGCTTGCTGTATATTTTTATAAATATTTATACACATAAATTAATGTTATTACAAAAAAATCCATTTTATATTGTATTATAAACTATTTTTGCTACATCTAAAACTATATAGACTTTACTCTCTTTATAAATAATCTACATTACTTTTCACCATAATGTCACTTGAGATCCTAATGGATTTTCATTTGGTGGAGCATTTTGGCACTGGCTGTATTGTTGCAATATATAAAAAAATCATTTTGACAATGCTCAAAATGCCTGTTGATGGCATAAATATAAAAACCATTTACGTATAATCATGCATCACCTACAACAGTTATCTACAAAGATAACACAGATAGTACTAAAATTAATTAGCATACTCCCTACAACAGATAAAACATTTTTGCATTATTTAAAGACACTAATTCTTAGCCCTTGTGGTCAAATACCAAAGTAAATCAGTAAGTTTCTGTCTTCTATGTAATAGCAGAGCTTACACCAACTGAAAGTTAGGGAAGTTTTCAGTTGCCCCATATTTATCATAAGCGCACCAAGTCCCACAGACTTTCCTGACCTATTGCTAAACTGTAAGACCGGGGTATGCTCCTGAGTTTTTGATTCCAGGTGTGCATCCTGAGCATGGTCTGGCTTAACACAGAGGGGCATGCAGCAGAGGAACAAAACAGATGTGTGTATGCAGCAGCCCCCTCGGGTGCACAGGTTGGGAAAAAAGCCATAGTAGCTATAACCCAGTTGATAGGAGACTGGCATCTTCTGCACAGTCTACATTAATCTAAAAGAATACTTGTTCTGCTGCCTACACATTAAAGATAACAATAAATTGGAATAACCAGAATTGTTGCCTCCTGAAGAAATACTGACACAGGTGAAGTCCAAAACTCTACTGGAATATTAAAATCACAAAGCACAAGACTAAGTAGGTAAAAAGGGAAATTAATGCCCTATACAGAAAAAAACCACATCATTTTTTCTAAAGAGTTACTAACAGTTAATCGTATTTAGAGACCTTATATGATTAGAGATCAACATTCACAACAAAATGGGGTAGATACCTATATCAGACTAACAAACTGGATTAGAGAACAGATCCTGACATTCTACAAAAAACATGAAGAGTAAAGGTGCTATCCAAGAGTACCTCATTCTAGTTTACAAGAGTTGAAGGTCTAAACATGGCCAGTAGAAGAAACTTTTTTTTTTCAAATGTCTATGACTTAACTTGAACATTTTTTAATACATTATGTGTGTTAACAGTTGAATAACCATGTGCGCTCCTATGACCGAGACCTGTCTCTATAGGAAACCCGCCACTAGGTAGGTCAATTAAAGTAGGAAAAAAAATCAAAGAACAGTGCCTAGATGAACAAGCAATTTGACCTATATGAAGTTCCTAGCTAGACTTCAAACACACCTGGAGCCCTACCAACTATGGCAGCACAACTTAAGATGGAACTCGTGTATCACAGCCTGCAATAAACAAGGCGACTCATTAATAGTTTGCATACCCGTATTTATTTCTAGTGGAGGAAAAATTAGGAAAAGTAGCACAGCAAGCTGTAGGCAATACAGGAGACTCCTGGAATGCATGGAGGATAACTTTTCAAGCCCTACCCTAATACACAGCCCTACCAGAGGGGATGCGATACTGCACCTGATGGTCACCAATGCAAGGGATCTAACTGGTGACATGAAGACTGGAGGCAGCCTGGGCTTCAGTGGTCATGCACTGGTGGAGTTCACAGTCCTGAGGGATATGGGTCAGGCAAAGAGTCAAGTCAGGACCTTGAATTTTAGGAAAGCAAACTTCCAGCTCTTCAAGGAGTTAGTCAATAGGACCCTCCGAGAAACTGCCCTCAAGGACAAGGGAGCAGAACACATCTGGCAGATCTTTAAGGATGCTTTCCATAGAGCACAAGAGCTCTTGATCCCCAGGTGTAAGAAATCAGGAAAGGAAGGCAAGAGACTGGCATGGCTGAGTCGAGACCTGCTGGTCAAACTGAAGGGCAAGACAAAGATGCACAGGCAGTGGAAGCAGGGACTAAGTATCCTGGGAAGAGTATAGGGATGCAGCCTGGTTGTGTAGGGATGGGGTCAGTAAGGCCAAGGCGCAGCTGGAGGTGAACTTGGCAAGGAATGCAAAGAATAATAAGAAGCGCTTCTACAGATAAGTCAGCCAGAAAAGGAAGGTCAAAGAAAGCGTACCCCTCCTGATGAGCAATACTGCCAAACTGGTAACAGCGGACGAGGAGAAGGCGGAGGTACTCAACAACTTTTTTGCCTCAGTCTTCACTGGCAATCTGTCTTCCCACACCTCTTGAGTGGATGGACCGCAAGGCAGGGACTGGGGAGCAAAGTCCCTCCTGCTGTAGGAAAAGAACAGGTTCATGACCACCTGAGGAACCTGAACATACATAAGTCTATAGGACCTAACAAGATGCATCCCAGAGTCATGAGGGAATGGGCTGATGTAGTTGCCAAGCCACTCTCCATGATATCTGAAAAGTCATGGCAGTCAGGTGAAGACCCCAGTGACCAGAAAAAGGGAAACATTGCACTCATTTTTAAAAAGGGTAGAAAGGAGGACCCTGGGAACTACTGACCTGTCAGCCTCACCCTCTGTGCCTGGGAAGATCATGGAACAGATCCTCCTAGAAGCCATGCTAAGGCACATGGAGGACAGGGAGGTGGTTTGAGACAGCGAGCATGGCTTCACCAAGAAAAAGTCCTGCCTGACCAACCTGGTGGTCTTCTATGATGGAGTGACTACATCAGTGGACAAGAGAACAGCTACAGATGTCATCTATCTGGACTTCTCTATGGCCTTTGACACAGTCCCCCACAACATTCTTCTCTCTAAATTGGAAAGATACAGATTTGATGGGTGAACTGTTTAACGGATGAGGAATTGGTTGGATGGTCGCATCTAGAGAGCAGTGGTCAATGGTTCAACATCCACACTGGTGGTGTCCCTCAAGGGTCTGTATCGGCACCAGTACTGTTTAATATCTTCATCAATGGCATAGTGGGATCTAGTGCACCCTCAGCAAGTTTGCAGACATCACCAAGATGACTGGTGCAGTTGACACACCTGAGGGATGGGATGCCATCCAGACAGACCAGGAGAAGCTCAAGAAGTGGACTCGTGTGAACTTCAAGAGGTTCAACAAGACCAAGTGTAAGGTCATGCACCTGGGTCAGGGCAACCCTTGGTATCAATACAGGCTGGGGGATGAAGGGATTGAGACCAGCCCTGGTGAGAAGGACCTGGGGGTACTGGAGGATGAACAGCTGCACACAAGCCGACAACATATGCTCACAGTTCAGAAGGTCAATCATATCCTGGGCTGCATCAAAAGAAGCATGGCCAGCAGGTCGAGGAAGGTGATTTTGCCCCTCTACTCCGCTCTTGAGACTCCACCTGGAGTACTGCGTCCAGCTCTGGAGTCCTCAGCACAGGAAAGACATGGACCTGTTGGAGCCAGTCCAGAGGAAACCACAAAAATTATCAGAGGGATGGAACACCTCGCCTGTGAGGCCAGGCTGAGAGAGTTGGGGTTGTTCAGCCTGGAGAAGAGAAGGCTCCGCGGAGACCTTGTTGCTGCCTTTCAGTACTTAAAGGGGGCTTATAAGAAAGATGGGGAAGGACTTTTTAGCAGGGCCTGTTGTGATAGGACAAGGGGTAATGGTTTTAAATTAAAAGAGGGTAGATTTAGACTAGATATAAGGAAGAAATTTTTTACAATGAGGGTGGTGAAACACTGGAACAGGTTGCCAGAGAGGTGGTAGATGCCCCATCCTTGGAAACACTCCTGATCTAGTTGAGTATGTCCCTGCTTATTGCAGGGGGCTTGGACTAGATGATCTTTAAAGGTCCCTTCCAACCCAAACCATTCTATGATTCGATGAAGATGACAGGCTTCACAGTGAGGATTTACCAGCTTTGAAGCCACCTGAATCGGCTAAAACAAACAAAAAAGGAAGACAGTATAGTATCAATCTCACTACTGTAAGTTTTTTCACTAAAGAAATGTGACAAATACACGCAGAAATAAGGATGTTAAGGTGAATTTAATGAAATACTTTTTCTTCCATCAGCAAATAACAAACTGCTCACAAAGTAAAAAAAAAATATCTCAAAACCAACACAAAAAGACAAGGAGAACACTGTTATTCCAAAATTTCAAAAGGGTAAACATCAACAGGATGAGGTAATGAAATGTCAGGTGCAGGTTTTAGTCAATAATACAGACATAGAAGTAATGAGAAGAAATATGATTTCACAGAGTACATCTTTTTGTAAGATTACAAGATTTGTGGATAAAAGTAACTGCTGCCTCTAACAGTTTGCTGGAGATTTCTGACTTAGTATCTGTCATTGCGGAAAACAGCATTGCTTAATAATAATACTGGACATACGAAATCCACTACAAATAGGCTAAATTAACAATCTTTAAACATACCTACAATATAGATTCATCACAGAAAATTGTTGCTGGTTCAGTATCGCTAACATCCATGAATACTCTGACAGAATAATATAACAAAAGTGAGTAACTAATACAGTTTTCCATTATTTACTATTTCATCAACTTCAGGGCCACCTGCAATGGCCAGAAAAAGCCAAATAACGTAAGCACCATCGTGCAACATGCATTTTAATTGAAAAGCAAGACCATGCAGCTCAGAAAGACGTGATAGTTACGGAATGAGGGGACGTACCCGCCAAAGCTGTATCATTCTTGTCCACCGCACTGCTGCTACTCTGAAATACTGTAGCTGGTTTCATTACCCATGTACATACATCAGAAGGAAGGGTCTGCTGAGCGTAATACCCTTCTTCATACTTGCAAGCAATGAACATTGCTTGAAAAACTGTTTTGAAGTGACTGTTACTTTAGCTCTATTTGCATTCTATTTAAATTAACATCAGCTGGGAAAATGATGGGTGAGTAAGGTTAAATTCCAATTCTCTGTCTCATGAGATTTTAAATAGGCTGAATCAGTAGGGAGTGGATATTTATTCACATGTATGGACAAAGAACCAGATTGTTGTACTTGCTCTTTTCTTCCAAAGCTCCACTGTCATGAGGCAAAGTTTTTTGCTTGGTACAGGAATAATCAGGTTAAGTTTGAAGCCCTTGAGAAATGATTACTATTACAAACATTAAATCAGTTGCGTGCATTACACTGGTTTCTCAGAGCAATGCGTATCCACCATGCTGCACACCAATATAAAGCAACGCATTACGAGTCAAAGAGGATTCGAGCATCAAGTTTTCGGGGTTTTGCACCACAGCTTACAAGGCAAGTACTCCTGATGGGCTGCGAGGCGCGGCCGAGGGGCGCAGCGCCCGCAACCTGCACACGCCCCAGGCCCTCCCCGGCTGCGCGGAGCTGCCAGGCGCTCGGGCCCGCAGGCCTGGCCGGGCCCGCAGGCCGCCGCGGCACATCACCTACCCCGGGGAAACGCTCCCTTTCCCCAGCCCGGCCACCCCTCTTCGTCCTACCCTGCCCCTCTCTAACCCCGTCCCGCGGTACGAGCTCAGCACTGCCCCCCACCCCCACGCGGGGGGGCACCGCTCACCCTGCCCGAGCTCCGCGGCTTCCCCCCCCCCCCCCGCCAAGTTCGCCGCCGCCGCCCGGCCCGCGGTGCGGCGGGCCCGCCTCGGCCGCAGCGAACAGCCCGCTCCGGCGCGGGGGGCCGTGAGCAGCAGCAGCAGCGGCGGCGGCGGCGAGGGTGGGGTGGGGTAGGGTGTCTCCCGACCGGCGCCCGCCCGCGCTCCCGCGTTTCCCCGCCACGGCGCGCTGGCACCGGGGAGAGGCGCCGGGGCCCCCCGGCCAGTCCCGGGCGAAGCGGCGGGGACGAGGCGGCGCGCTCCTCCCTCGCTGCTCGCCTGCCCACTCCACCCTGCGCGTCCTTCCCCAGTCAGCCCCTTCCTCCCGCTCCCCAGAGCCTTTTCCTCTCCCCCTGTCTCCTCCTCCTCCCCCCCCATTTTAAGGTAACTCCCAGGAAACGTGCAAACCTGTAATTTTTACCTTCTTTGGCTTTTTTCCTCCTCGCCAGCGTGCCGCCGAGCTTGCCCAGGAAGGAGTCATCTTTCTTTCTAGACGGGGGAGATTTAGGGGTGGGGGACTTGGGGGAAGAAGGGGACTTTTGGGGGGAGGTTGCCATGATGGCCCAGCCGCCGCTCGGGGATGGAGGAGACGGGTCCGAGGCCCCGATGCCGTGGGAGGCTGCTCCCGGCTCTGAACGGAAGCGGAATTATTTCAAGCATTTGAGGCAGCTCCTGCTCCGCTCTCCCGGCTCTCCAGCTCCTTCCCTCCCTCCCGCCCCCCCTCCCGCCTGCTCGGCGCCCGCCGGGGAGGGCCCGCTCCCCTCGCACGGCTCCCGCCGCCGACCCCCTCCTCAGCCCAATGGTCACCCAACCCTCCCCCCTCTCCCCGCCCGGCGGCCGTCCAACGCCCACCCCCAGCGCAACGGCCCCCTCCTCAGCCAAATGGCGGCCCAAGGGCCACCCCTCCTCAGCCCAACAGCCTCCCTCCTCAACCCAATGGCCACCCAAAGGCCTCCCTCCTCAACCCAAGGGCCACCCAAAGGCCTCACTCCTCAGCCCAAGGGCCACCCAGTCCCCATTCTCCCAGCTCAACATCCCGCTCCCCAGCGCAATGGCCGCCCAATGGCTTCCCCTCCTCAACCCAACAGCTGCCCCTACCTGCCCCTCTCAGGGGGTTCAGCCATGGGCCAAGGGTCCTCGTTTTACCTTCCTGCGGGGTCTGGTCCCTCGGGCTGAGGAAAAGGGTGTTTCACACAGCCCCGAGAAGGAGAAAGCCTGGCAGCGGGAGCTGGGCTGGGCCTGGAGGGGGGCTGCAGCCCCAGGGTGGTATGAAGGCCATGCTCCTCTCCCAGCTGGGGGACCCATAGGTGTTTGGGTGGTTGGCTGCACACTGAGGAACAGGACAGTGTCTCGCCCCATGGTCCGTCTGGCTTTGCGTTGCCTTACAGAGGAGCCAGTCATAAACGCAGGCTGGTTGGTCAAACACACCAGCGTAGGTGACCACATGCGCGAGAGTGCAAGTCAACATGGGTGCCAAAAGTTAAATGCAGGTATAGACAGGCGGGACCAGGGCTCGGACCACTCAATTCACCGAATAACAGAATGGTCAGGGTTGGAAGGGACCTCTGGAGATCATCTAAGTCCAACCCTCCTGCCACAGCAGGGACACCTACAGCACATTGCACAGGACAGCATCCAGGCGGGTTTTGAATGTCTCCAGTGTGGGAGACTCCACAACCTCTCTGGGCAGCCTGTGCCAGTGCTCTGCCACCCTCAAAGGAAAGAAGTTCCTTCTCATGTTAAGATGGAACTTCCTATGTTCAAGTTTGTGCCCATTACCTCTTGTCCTATCACTGGGCACTACTGAAAAAAGACTGTTCCCATCTACCTGGCACCCTCCCTTTAAGTATTTATAAGCATTCATAAGATCCCCCCTCAGTCTTTTCCAGATTAAAAAGACCCAAGTCCCTCAGCCATTCCTAATCATCTTTGTAGCCCTTTGCTGGACCCTCTCCAGCAGTTCACTGTCCTTCTTGAACCGGAGAGCCCAGAACTGGACACAGTACTCCAGATGTGGCCTCACCAGGGCACAGTAAAGGGGGAGGATAACCTCCCTCAACCTGCTGGCCACATTCTTCTTGATGCACTCAGGATGGCATTGGCCTTCTTGGCAACCAGGGCACATTGCTGCCTCATGGTCATCCTGTTGTCCACCAGGACTCCCAGGACCCTTTCCACAGAGCTGTTCTCCGGGAGGTCAGCCCCTAACCTGTACCGATGCATGGGCTTATTCCTCCCCAAATGCAGTATTCTACACTTGCCTTTGTTGAACCTAATCAGGTTTTTTTTCTGCCCAACTCTCCAGCCTGTCCAGGTCACACTGAATGGCAGCACTAACTTACTAACTATTCGTAAGTGAAGGTTCTGGAAGGGGGGGGGGGGTCGCAGCTGCAGGCAGATGTTTCTACACCCTGTGGTCAACACCAATAGAAAAGAACTAATGAAGTAATAAAGTGTCACTAAATAGTTTTATGCATGTTAAAGTTCAAACTTACTACATATCCTTCAGTCTTGAGCACATTTTGCAAGCGGGTCTTCTGCCTGTGGGTTTCCGCTACATCTGTGGTCAGAGCGGTGGGCATCGTCATATCCACTTCTACGAAAGAAACCAACTGTTGTCGTCAGACCAGTATAAAAGCCAGTGGGAAAGAAAGGTGAGTTAGTGTGATGGATTGCCTATACCAACCCTGCTTTGATTTGTAGATGAGTAGGTTAAGAGAGAAGTATCGTTAAAACAGATAATTTGCTGTGACTGGTTCAGGAGGCACCCAGGACTGGAACAGCCTTAATGTCATCTGGATGCACTACTTTCACTTACCACTTAATCACTCGATTAACAATTCAGGCAAAAAGCCACACACACTTCATGCAAATATCTAGCTATCCATTAGACATAATAAGTGAAATGAAATTACCATGAGGATATGTCTAAATTGGCTAATAATTGTTGTGTTTTTACAAGCTGGTAACATCAGTTAGCTGATGAGGGGTAGACATCAATGCGTATTTGTTGCATGCAGTTAGTATATGCCCTGGAGAAAAACTTTATTCAGCCATACTGCCATCAGTTAAGAGCAGGAACCAGCCCAAGCCGTTAGCACAATCCCTCCTTTCCTTATGTTTGCTTTCTGGCTTGTAACACCGATTGTGTCTTAGGGCTGTTGTCTACAGAACGGTCCAAATTCCACACATTATTCTCTTTTTACAGAGGTGCTACTCACACAGTGTATGGATCGGGAGATGAACAGTTTTGAATATTTTTTAAGCACATAATAAAAGACTATTTCAAAAGAAGGAGAAATAAGCGCATCAGGGCCTTTTTTTATATGCATGTGAATCTGTCACATTTACAAACAGAGCAGTAACCCAACTAAATCTTAAATTTGGACCAAAAATGACTATACATAGAAGTCAATATAGGATTTTGTGGTCCCAGCAGAAGAGACAGGATTTTGGCAAACACAAGTGTGCTTGCCTTTGCAGCACTACGTTTGTGTTAAAGACAGAAAGAACAAGCCAGATACCTCACGAACAGTAACAGGTGCTGCATTGTGCAGTTCAGGAAAGTCAGCATTCAACATGAGTTTGCCAAGTCTCACACAAAATAGCTGAGAAGACCCAGCATCTTTCTTTCTTATTTCACTACACACAGCATATGCAAATTAATGACAAATGCAATATTACTTATTTAATAGCCTCATGAGCTATGGGTGTTTCACATCACAAGGAGAAAATAAATTTTAAATGAAACTTAATGTGTTTTAAATCAACTTTATCAGATCTGGAAACAAAAATACTGTGTGCTTTAAGTAATAATGCTAAGGCCACAGACAGACTTAAGTTTACTGGGCTTTTTTTATGGGTTTCTCTCAGAATTTATTTGCAGGTCCTTGGATGTAACATTATTGCAATATTTTTCCACTTATGATGTTTCTCTTTGAGGATAGTTACAACTTTTTTTTTTTCTTTCCTGTATCTTAAATTTAGAACTACATATGCTACTTTTTTTTTCTTTTTATCTGGGAATATATATGGACATATGACCCTAAATTAATATTTCATTCAGCACAAAAGGCTGTATAGATACACACAAGGTCTAAGTTATGGCAGATACAGGAAGGTTGATTTTAAATGCCTAGCTCTCGTTTATACAGTATTTTAACCACAAATAAAAGCTTCTTATAAATTTGATGGGGACTTTGGCTACGTTTTTGCCCTGCTTTATATTTGCTAACTGAATACTTTCGCAATCATGCTCCATGATCCCACGCACAGGACACAGTAGTCAGCAGGCTGGCCTCCCTACATCTGGCATATAGAAATCTGGAGCAGACCATGAGAGTTCTCACCGTGCTCCCTGTCAGCGCCTTGTTCTTACAGATGAGCCAACCAGGAGCTAAGTTAATTGTATCCTGATTGCATGTATACTTTTGCCAGGCAATAAAAGAAGGCTAAATCCACACACTTCAGATAATTCTTATTCACCTGTATATCTGTCCACGAACACCTGTTTTTTATTTCTTTTACTGCAGGACTCAGAATGATCATGAACAGAGTCTTACTTCCCAAATGAAGTGGAAGAGGCAGGGTACATAATATACTGACCATGGGCTAGGCTAGTAAGAAAGAGCACTGTGGCAGCCAAGCTGGTTAAGCCCGTGCAATAAATATTCTTTTGTCTTGGAGTTTTCTCCTAACATTTTCCTTCTAGGTGTACCTCTGTTCTAGCCTTTTGACTGTTTGGTCATTTAAAGAGTGGCAATGGAATTTTCAAAAATATTTTATCAACCTACGGCTGTTGCTGTGATTGCCTACAGTAACACCCTTCACTGACTTCAGGAAGAACAGAACTAGATCAAAGTCTGCTCTCTTTATTTTTCTAAGTATTTGTGGTCAGCCTTCTACAGCCAATTCCATGTGGTAAACTGCTGAAGATGCCCACCCCACTGTGAGTAATAGTTAACAGCACATTAAAAGAGCCTGCTTAGAAAAGAAGGTGTT
Organism: Pluvialis apricaria; assembly: GCA_017639485.1. NCBI lineage: Eukaryota > Metazoa > Chordata > Aves > Charadriiformes > Charadriidae > Pluvialis > Pluvialis apricaria. Next base: position 56,085,261 of record CM030012.1, read on the forward strand.
TCCACACAGGTTACTTTGCGGATGTTTAACATCTATTGATTGGGATTTTCCTGAGAGTGCCCCAAAATACCTGGAGATAAGAGCTCTGGCAGGACCTGGTGCTACTGCATGTGCTCATGAGCAAGAGGTGCCAGGGACCTGCACCTTCAGGTGAGATAAGGCCGTGGCTGACACTGGCACCACAGGAGCCTGGGAAGCATGAGCTGCCTCCAGCCTTGTCCTGCAGGAAAATATTTCTGAATTTCACCAGCAAGCCCCGCTCCTCTTCATGTGGCTGTGGGCAGTGGCAACCTCTGCACGCTGCTGGGAGAGGCAGTGCAGGGAGCAGGCTAAAGCACAGCCACACCTGACTGGCATCGGTACATCCACATCTCTTATTCCATACCCATACAAGAAAGTTTATACACCCCAAAGGGCTTTGCTGCTCATGATTTCAGACCCTATAAGACAGGCCCAGGGTTTACTGATCATCCCAACGTGGCTATGTTATAACAGCAGAAAGCATCAGTATCAGGGGTAGAAGGGCTCCAAATTTTCATTGCCACCATCATCTAAAACTCACACTTGAGGATAAATTTATTTCCAGCTCACAAGGTGAATTTAAGATTGACCATATGCTTATGCTTGAATTTAAAGCAGAACTATGCTTTCTACTCAACTTGTAACTCCTTTGGGATAAGGGATAAGAATCTTCTCTTTAAATAATATAACAAACAAATTAAAATAATTTCCTAAAAGTATCAGAGTATTTTCAACCAGATTCTTAAAAAGTACAATGTATTTATTGTTGTACATCAAGGAGCAAAAAAAAAAAATAGACTAAGATGCAATGAGGAAAAACATATATCAAAGGCAAAAGATAACATGTTCTGTACAGTCACAGAGTAATTATTTGGAAAGTTTCAGAGGAAAGAAAGTGGGTCTTAAATGTTTCAGGATGATGAGAACATCATCCTGGCATTTAATGCTTCTGATAACTGACTGATGGAACGACATGTTATTTATAAATACCGGGCCAAGTTTACGTGCATTTGCACCTGGCCTTGTTGAGATAGTTTTAGAAAAAAATCAATATTATGATTTTTTCTTAATAGGCTTCACTTGTGCCCTTCACTTGTGCCTGTAATTTTGTACATCTGTGTTACATGAATATTCCAGCACCCACGTTGCAGGCACACAGGGCCACCAGATCTCTTTTCATAGTTCATTAGAACCAACAGAAGAAACCACAATTTGTTCATAAATATTAGGCAAAGAGATTTAGGTGAAGTCCAGCAAACACCTTACTCATCATGAAGTATTTGCCAGGATCTAGGTTCATGAGATGTGGCTGCCATGAAGACTGCAGGGATAGTATTTGCATGCTAACATTGCAAATCCCTCATGGTAAGCTGTGCAAAAACTGTATGGTCCATGCAAAACCCAGCAGGGACAGCTTTAGATCTTAACAGCAGCAAAGTCTTAAAAGATGTACAGAATCTCCAATCTGCTAAACCACATCCTGTTACTTATTCAAGTGAGAAAGAAAATGGAGTATATCTGTCTGGAAAAAGACTACTAAACTAAAGTGAAATTCTTAGTTGAAATCAGGTATGCATTGGGCTAAAAAGCAGAGGTTAAAACATAAGTCCAAATCTTGCTTCCCCACTTCTCTTATCTCAAGAAGCACGTTGTCTTGCTCTGTAAGGATCTCCCCCTCGTAGAAAGCAACAAAACGAGATGTGCAGTTAGTGGAATTTGAAAATTGGCAGTTAAGGTTTTGATCACCAGTTCTTAGTGATCCCTGCAGTGACACTTTTCCTCCAAGCATTCAAGGACCTGTTAGAATTTGTATGTCATGCCTAAGGAAATTAAGCGGTGAATTCCTATGTAAGAATGTGAGGAAGTTGTTGATCTCATGGAGTTTGCAACCTCTTGTGTTAAAGGTAGTGGAATGCCCTCTGACTTCAGGGTGTCATTATTCCTAAACTATAAAATGAGTCTGTGAACTGCAGGATGGTGTGATTTACTTACCAGTATATGAATTAAGAAACTGATCTAATTTCTTACCTATAGATCTTTCCTAGAGACACATTATTACATTGTAGATATTGGTGGAGAGAAATTACTATGGAAATGATTCAGGGATTTCAGAGAGTGAGATATAATTTTATTTTTTCAAATAGAAAATTGCTCACACCTAGTCCATTTAGACATAGTCAATACATTCCAGCACATCACATTATACCCAACAATGTCAGCGCCAAGGACTTAAAAATGAACAAATCTATTATAAATTAGTGCGTCAATTTACAGAAAAGACTGAGCAGCAACAAGACTCATAACCAAGCCAATGTTTAAACACGTTTCTAATACAAGCCAAACATATTAAATTGACCTGTGAACAGTGCACATAGCTTCTCTTTCCCCCCCCACCCCCACCTCTACTCTCATGATATATGAAGACCTGCTTTAAATGACTTAAGAGTTTATTAATTTTCTAAGTCACTTGCACAGTTCATTTTTGGATCTAATCTTGTGAGGTACTTAATATCAGGCAGGGTAACAGTAGCCCGATAGGTTTTTCCACCCAAGAGCGGACACACAGTTTTGGGTGGAGCACGTGTTATGACCATATGGCATCCAGAAAAGTATCTTTTTAGCAAGGAATATTTTTTGAGGTCCATAAAATGCTGATGGCCCTCGGCTTCTGTTGACTCTAAGACTCTCAAGAGCTCAAATCTTTGGAGCTAAAAGGAAAGCACCCTTTCACATTTGGTTTTATAGCAAACACATATCTGTTGTAAACTGAAGTCTCAGGGCTTATGTACAATTCAGAGCAACCTGAACCCGACCGATTGCAGTGTGTGCATCTCCCCTGGGCAAGCAGTCTGGACTTTGGGAGAGGAGAGCAATCTCCTCCTCAGGACTAGGGGCATCATGTGTCTTTGAGGCTGCCCTTCCTCTTCCTCTTTGTATGGCAGCAACACTGAGGTGAATGGACTTTTTAGATTATAAAAGTGAGGTGAAAAGAACAATCCTTGATTGATATAACTTGAGGTTTCTGCTGAGTTCCCCTCCTGTGCACAGCAGTAAGAAGTTTGCTTTGAAATTTTTAAAAATACCTTGAAAGCATTATGCCTCTCTGTTTTCTACAGAAAACTGTGATAGATGTTCTAGACAGTCTTGTACTAATGGATTACATGAGGCCTCTGGGAACAGTGATAAAATCCAGAAATTTTCTCTACAAAACTGTAAATACCAGCAGATCTCAACAGAGAAAATTAAAATATTTATTGCTGACACAAAGTAGGAGCAGGCAGGGCAATCTTAAGTAACAGAGTTAGTTTAAAAAAAATAAAAAATAATAAAAAAAATCAATCGCTGCAATCCATCTCAACAAAAATGTAATCCAAAGATCAGGTATGCTTAGCCTATGAACGAGAGGGGGAAAAAAAAGTCTGATGGTAATTTTGGAACACATTCAAGGATTCTGCTATGTCTTTCCACTGCGATGAAAGACAAATTACATTGTTAAAGCCCTACATGTTATGTTTTAAGGGTATCCCTTCAAGTTATGGTAACTGAGAACGTTGTTTAAAAATCTTAATTCATATTTTATTACTAATTATTTACCAAATCAGTAAAGCTACCTACTCTACTATGCACAGCTTTACCTATATATAGCTGTTAGAAATACATATCTATCCATCAAAATAAGAGACAACATCCAAACTGTAAAATGTAACCAGACATTCTTACCCTCTTTAAACAGTCTAATAAATAAATACAAATACATAAATATTGCAGAACCATAGTATATTCCCTGCACCGATAGAGGTATATTATTTACCTGTGGTCAATAGGCAAATCTTGTTTTTATCTTTAGAAAGCGTATTTTAAATTTCTTACAATACAGCAAAAACTTAAGGTCATTCATAAATTACTGTGACAGGATCCAGTGTGTCTGTTACCCTACAAGTACTTACCAAGAGGTTTTTTTGGTTTAAAGCTTTTGTAACAGGAATGCTTCTAGCTTTGACTGTACCATAGGCAACTGCAGCAAATTAGCACCATTCATGAAATAATGTGAACATCAAATCTTCTCAGAACATGAGGTAAAATGATATTAAAAAAGAAACAGTCTTTCAGTTTCTCCTTGTTTTTTCAGTTTGAGAGTGTAGTGCACCATACATACAGTTGGGAATACTACCAATCTTAAATTGCAGAATTATCTCAGATTTTAAAAAGTACTGAAATTATACCAAATAGTAAGGACAATTTCTACAGTATCTACAAATGCCTGTACAAAAGATAGGAGATAGTTCCTTTAAGCAAAAAAAAAAATGCATATATATTCTTGAGCAGCAAGATAAATGGAGTTTAAATATACCCACAACATTTTCTATCAAATGTTGATATTACAAACTCAACATTTTTTGCAAACCTTCTGAGGAATTATTCTCAGGGAGATCTTTAACTGCTACGCCACTCATCACATTCTGTGATACTATTTGTGATGTATTTTATCAAGCAATTGTAAAGCAGTTAGCCTGGATTACTATTTTTAAATTATCATTTATCATATTTTAGAGAAGACCTTAATCTGTGACATACAAAAGCTTTTATGAGCATGCAACAGTCTTCAGGGTAGTCATGCCTTTGATAATCCCTTACCATTTTACATAATGTAGGGATTTAATATTGCTTTAACTTCTTGTTCAAAAATACACAGTGCATTAAAACTTACAAATACCTGGAAAACCAGTTTCTGACATTGCATTTACAGTAGTTTTAATGAGTGCTTATATGAAGTTATTAGTCAAACGACCTTTCCTCCACCAGAAATAAAAATTAACCTTATTTTTATATGAGATGCTTGCTTTCTGACCTTTAAATAGTTCAACATGGGTTGGCTGTGCCAAAATATCAACAAAACCACATACAGATTCAGACAAACAGATGGAAGCAATGCAGTCTCAAAAATACTAAATGATATCATCATGTTTCTCAGGAACTCTATTCTCAGCATTAAAATAAAATTCCAAGAAAACAACAGAGCTCTGATTTCTCTTTCACAGATCCTGATGGCCATCAGACAGGTAAATTCAGTCCTATTCTGTATTTCGGTGATACTTTAAGCTGATAGTAAAATGACTTACTCCACTATGAGCAAAAGAACTGCTTAAGAGCTTTTGATAACAAAATAACATGTTTCCCAAATAAACTGATATTAAATTTGAATTCCTTCATTTTTCAGAAGACTGTATCTCCATGATTACAAATATTGCTGAAATCATGTTTATTTGCATGTGGCTGTTTAAATCCTGCTGAGCTGATAGCCTCTAGATAATATAATGCTTTCAAAGTGCTGGTCTTCTGCTTTTTCTTTCACTCTCTGCTCCTCTAAGGTAGACACGAGTTTGTCTCTTTCTTCAACCACTTTCATCATCTCAGTAAAAATTTCATCCTCCTCATTCAGATCCATCTCATCTTTAAGGCTGTCTAAAAGATCACAAAACAAGAGGTTAAAATCCAGATCACACTGTTGTTATGTTTTGCAATATAACTGTTGGTGCACAGGTTGAATTAATATTATAGCCAATGACAAATGAAGTCAGTGGCAGTTAATATTTTTCATGTTACAGTTCAGGGAAAATTTCTCCTGGATTTGGGCCATTTAAGGTTGACTATTAAGGCTCCTGTTGTCTAGAGCAGATCTTTTAGCAAAACTTAGATTGGAAGGGCGAAGGCAGATCACTACTTATTTATAAAAACATTTAAGCTGGAGTTTAAATTTAATTTATACAAGGCAAAAAGCCCAACCATGAAATGTAGTACCTGTAAGAAAGTGGTTTTTCAGAAAAAATATTGAAAACGGCCATCACTTACAATTCACATGCTTAGAACACCACAGGATATTTTGGGGTAACCCCCCTTTTCCCTGCATTCCTTCTTGCCATGATCTCCTTTCTAATACCAAGTGAAAGGACAAGCCCAAACTGTAATCCCAAGTACCTAAAAGCAGTTCCAAAATACTCCAGTAATCAATAATGCTACAGTTAACATAAAAGCAGATAACATCTTCTGTGTTTGGGTGGTTGAAGAAATTACTTTCCTTTGCTGCCCATCATCGAATGTTAGCTGGATGTTGCTGTCTGCACAGCACAATTAGTGGAATTACATGTGCGAGTGCTTCTGATCCAGTTCAGTGTAAAACTGGGCAGGTTCGCTTAGCTGTCGTCACTAGAAGTCAGATGAGATGTCACAAGCTGCATTTTGCTGGCTGCGCTACGCTCGCAGAAGAGCACAGGAGGAAGAGCCTCAGCCACTCTGGTCCTTTTTGGAGCCAGCCGAGACTCGTGTGGGCATGGGCTATCGCTGTGGGCTGGAGCATACTCTCCCCTTTGACTTACCATCAATGGCCATTTTCTCTCTCAGCTTTTGTTCCAACCTGCTTTGGTGGTCCTCCAACTCTAGCTCTTGAGCTCTAGGTACAATAAAAAGTATGTTAAAGAATAAGTGTTTTTCAATAAAGATATATATGTTAATATTATTTCAGCCAAGAAATTCTGTGTTCTGTTTATCCAGTATTTTCTCCTCATTGGCAGTCAAGGCTAAAAGCTTTGCCTGTGCCTACAATTGCCACAGCAATGCCAGAAGTACCACGACCACCTTTTGCATTACGTTTTAGATTAAGCTCCCTCACACATTGCAACCCTTAAGTCTTTAACCAGCTGTGCTTTGTTGGTGGCACCCCTGACGTGATTCTGGATAGGACTGAACGCTCCCACACGTGAAGGGCCCTGCCAGGCCCTCTGCACAGGAATGGATCCTGAGGCAAGGGAATTAACACGTGGACACATCCAGACAACGTTTTGTGTCCTGCAGTGATCAGAGCAGCCTGCTTTTGCTTTTTAAACTGCTTTGCAGACAGTGCGAACAGGAAGGATTGCTACCACAACACCCAACGACAATCAGAAGGGAAAGAAAAGGTTTGGCCCCTGGCAGCATCAGCACAGCTGGGGAGAAATTGGGATGCAGCTGGAGCTGGTGGCTGGGCTGCAGGTCCGCACACAGCACGGGGGGCTGACTGAGAGGTATGGAAATGATAAATGGCAACGAGCGGCCTGCACTGGTGTGAAATCCAGGGGGGAGTAATGACTGCTGTAGCTCTCATCGCCTTCCCACACTGCCCAGAAATAGTGGAGAAAATAGCTGAGAGTCACCTCCGCCTATCTGTTGAGTGCGTTTCCAAGGAGGCGAGGTGAGGGAGCTACAGCCAATATTGTTCCCATCAACCACAAACAGTGGCATCTGAGATGGTGTTTATTTGCTTGGTGTATCTGCTTGTTTCATTGCTGTAGTGAATTCCTACATCTTTTTTCCTATGTCCAATAAAAACTGAGATAAACTTGTACAACTATTTTTCTTTCACAGGTGAAAGTGCCCCAGTGTTCATTAGACCCACATTATATAAAGGCAGAACGTCTGTATACTGTACTCATTTACAGTATTGTATATGATTGAAATAACTGAACCACTGTAAGAGGGAAAGATGAAGAGGGTTCAATTGAAAATCTGTGTTGAAAACAGATTGTAGCTGCTCTGGGTACATTTATTCCATGACAGTCTCAAACTGCAGCACGCAGCAAGGTGTTCAGGTGTAACGTGAGTACACTTTTCCCCTCCCCATCTTTACTACCAATGCTTGTCCTTACTTACATAATCAGGAGCTCAGACTCATAACGCATTAATTTATTCTTCTCCAGGACCAGCTCAAACCATTCATGTAGCATCTGAGTTTCATCCTTTGTGCCTGAATCTGTTTAAAATAGGAGAGTTAAGTGTGCTTTACCGGCTTTCCTTCTGAAGCTCTCACCCTTTAAGTTCACTTTAAATAGTCCCGATTTGTAAGCCAGGTGAGTCCAAATGTAGATTTTTTTCGCTGTATGTAACTTACATCAGTAATGTCTGGGTATAACAGGTATAACATTCTTGTCTACGTTTGGTTGAATGTTGTACTTTATTACAGTTAAAGGTGCATTAGATTTAAAGACACTTGTTTCGTAAGTTAAGTTTTTTCTTTCAAAAAATCATATAGACTTTCTTTTTTTAATGGTCACATTTTCTTTCTCTTAGTTCTGCCTTTGATAACATAGTTCCTCTGTTGATACTGGACTCCAGCACCTGAACTATATGTATAAATGGATATTCCATTAACACAATCAGACATCAGGATGTACATGCTGCCAAGTGTCAAGTTAGTCCCTGCTTCCAGTGGGCATCAGATACACAATTAAATCCCCTACAAATTTCCATTCATTTCTCAACTGGCCTCTAAATCTGCATCTGGTGTGAATGACAGGAAAGGCCATGGGACAGGACAAATCTATTATTACTGGGTGTTTTTTTAACACCTTGGGCTAGGGCATCACTGGCAGGCACTGTACAGACATGAAACATGAGATGGTCTCTCTCCCAAAGAGCTCACAGCTTGACCCTGCCTTGCTGAGGAGTAGGAGGATGGCTTTCCCTTTCACCAGGTGAGGGCCTTTACTGCTCCTAAAATGCCACCTGTGCAAAAATCTTTGGCAAGGAAGAACCCCTGGGTGTTTTCAAGTGGCAAGTCAGAGGACACATGTATTTATTTTCCTTGCTGTCCTTTTTAACACACTCATCGCTTTACATTTTCCATTCTTTTTCTTCACAAAACAAAACCAACCCACCACCCTTTGATGCAGAATTTACAGTAGCAGTGATGGCACTGCAAACACACCTCCCACAGCATCTGCTCTGCCCATCCGCGCTCTGTTGCCACAAAATAGTGATCATTTGTAGGAAGCAGATATCCTACACTACTCCAGGTTGAGGCAATAACTTAGGTGACAAGCTCACCCCTTCAGAAGCATAAAACCAACAGTCAGCCCGTGCTCCTGCCTCAGCACGTGGTAGTTGCACTCCCCACCACACTGCCGCTGCGTGTTGGAGGCAGGGACAGCCAGACCTGGGACAACGCAAAAGGAGGTGCCGCAGGCAGGCAGGGGAATGCAGCACTCTCCTCCTCAGTCCTTGTGTCACGCTGCTAGATAGCCAAGCACAACATCCTCATAAACCATCCCGGCTGTTTTCTGTGGATGAAGACTTACGTGATTTCTCCTGCTTTAAGGAGACTGCACCTTTATTTCAGATGACTGAGAGCACTGAAATTTAGGCCCAAAGGTCTCAGGTTCAAGCTCCAGAGATGGCAGTTACAAGAGTATCATTAAACTAGGTTACCAAGTAGAGAGACAGCCAGAGTCCTTGCCACTTCAGCAGCGTTTTGGATGCCTTTCTGTTGTCGTTTTGACATGTACTTTGTTCTCAGCCCCAGGAATTACTCTCTTGCCTCTTCTGCTTCAGCTGTCCCTCACTTCAACGTCAAAGTCAGGATTTGACTCCACTCAAGATCAGCAGTTTAAAGCCTGTCTCCTTCGGGCAGTAATGATCTCGCCCAACACAGCCCTTTAGCAATCTTCCTGGGCAGGAGGGAAATTGTTGGGTGTTTGGGATCCCCAGTCTATTTGCATGCCTTCACCAGGCACTGTCATCCCAGAGACCCCAGGTCACCTCCTGCCAGCATTGGAGGAATTACGTGGGCCCCCACACCAAGGACAGGAGTCATTCTGGCTTGGGTGCAGTTCTGCAACTTCTCATCAGGGTTTGACCCCAATCTGAAGTTACCATGAAAGGGAAGATAAAGCAGCAGGAGAAGGCAAAGATATCTTGGTTCAAATTCTACCCAATTCCATTAAAACTTGGCAGTAACGGATGTTGCAATTGCAGGTATGCATATGTCCTGCATGCACACAGAAGGTTACTATTCTCTGTTTGCTGTTCTCTTGATTAGGCAAAAATATTTTTTTTTAAACGTTTCCTCTTTAAACTTTAAAGTCTCTATATCTCTTATAAAAGACTGTGGATCATAGGTTGATTGAGGTAAACAAAAAATTATGCACTTCTCAAAAATGCCACCCATTTTAGCAAACTCGTCAGTGCAAGCTGAAATAAAGATAGTCCTTGTTTTTCCTCCTTTTCTATCCCACAGAATGCCCCTCAAGTGTCCTCAGGGGCATTTTTTCCCCTGAGCTTTTCACATGTTTGTTAAAAATAATGTTAATAGTTATTTAAGTCTGATGGAGTGCTTTATGCCTTCCAAGGGCAGAACAAGCCAATGAAGTCGTTTGCGTAACACAGTACGACAAATCTTTTTACAGGTTAGAGGGAAAACAATTTGAGAATTTGTTTTGTGAGCCACACCGGCTTTTTCTTACAGCATTGCTAAAGCAAAACTTTCCTCCTGGTTTACCCAAGTCTCCTTTAACCTGGATTCCGTTTGAAAGTCAGATATTCTTCTTATTACATCGTAGTTATCTCTATATTCATTGCTTTTGAGGGAATGACAGGCTGTAGAGGAGTATTTACTGAACAGTGTTCTCAAAACCTCATCCTTCTGTTCTCCAGAGTGATGCTATGCCGTCCCTCCATACAGCAGTCACACAGTAAAGGGGGCTCGGCCAGTTTGTGCTCTTTTAGGAACAGCTAAACCTCATATTCCTTATTCCTACAGGTTTTCAACTGATCTCTTTTGACTCTGTTGAAAGTTCTGAGAAACCTTGGATATGTGCCTTATGAAATCAAAAACTAGCTGCAACACGTGCAGATATTTGTTCACCTTCCAAAACATGGAGATATTTCTCAACGTTCTCTCAACACAGATTTTCTTGTTTACCATCATTCTTCATCATTTGTTTAGTCAACTGATCGGTTATGCTAATTTCAGTGGAAAACGTGTTTCGAGATTTTTATTTCTGTATTTTCTTGTAGGCAGAAGATCTCCATAAGCCTCCACAAATGTCAGTGGAAAACAAAGCGATGGTACATCAATGATTTATTATTTGGTATTTCAAACCAGAATAAAGTAAATAACGGGCATGAAAAATTATTCATAGGACTGATATTTTTTTTTTTTAACGCATGAATTGTTGTCACTACAATTAGAAGATCATCAAAGGCTCGTTTTGCTCATCAGTCTTCATGGCAGTTGTTTCGCACCCACGCATGTTCTCTTCTAATTCAGTTGAGGAGCTAATGAATAACTCCCCCTAACAAAGAGGCCATTCATCCCGGGCTTACAGAATTATTAGAGGAGAGTTGCGTAAATGTCACTGAAGACTAGTGTTTGCAGGCCTGTCTCTAAATTTGGTTATTCACAACCTTTGCAGCTCAATATTATTGCTGAACTGTGATCGTTTTCTAATTACCTTAATAATACCTATTAAATCACTTGAATTGCATAAGCGCAGACCTCCTTAAATACAACTTAACCTAATAAACACTGGTTATTCATTAAACAACAATGTTCATTATTTTTAAGAAGGTTGAACAGAATATTAAATTCACCAATTCCTGCATCATTACATGTGTGTTATTACAAGCAACAAAGCACTCACATTTCATTTGGGAAACTTACAGGTTCATGCTTTTGCACCAGAAGAGTTATTGAGAGACAGTAACATCCTACATTTCAGTATCTGCCCTATTTGTAACTGGCCACCTACACACAAACAATCAACAGGGAGAAAAAAATAGTACTTTCACCTTAATGAGGGCAATCCAATTACTAAGGATGGAGAGAGAATGAGAAGCATCAATCTCTTGGCAGACAGCCTTCTTTAGGAAATGCGATTGTCAAAACAGCAAAAACAAGAGGTGGCTCTAGGCCATTTATCCCGGTATTCTGTGCCTATCCCAAGAGCTACAAGCCTCTTGTCCCTCTATATTTTTGACCTTTCCAAAAAACATCCACCTTTATACAAATCAGCAGTAAAGAAAAAAGCTGACACTCCAAATCCTCAAAGTCTTTTTAGCAGACTTTCTCACAGGCAGTAAGGGGGGTGCCATTTGATAAATAGTTATGTTTTCATTTTAAAAAAAAAAAAAAAAAAGCTAGCCTTTTAAATAACATTTGAAATAGGTTGGCACTATCAATTATAGGAAATCAGTTAATAAATATGAAAGTTTGAACAAATGCTGCCTTGCTGAACTGATTAGTTCTGTGTTAGAATAAGGGCAATAACTGCTAAGAAATATGGCATTAAAAAAAATGGCATGTAGAGATTGCGCTGGGCTGCCTAGCTAAGACAACAAGAAGATCAGGTGCCAAAATATAGCTAGGTTTTCAGTGTTGTGCAACTGCCTGTCATGAAAGCACGAGGCTCAGCTTTCTAAAACAGAGGTAAATAAAGACACGCTTGCAGTCGGGCTGTCAGCTCCCTAGAATCCTTTCAGCACAGAACCGCAGCCCCCTCTGAAGTCCCTTACGTGCATCGTTCACACTCCCATCCCCATTTTGAGCCCGGCAGGAGCCCCCAGATGTCCCATCCCTCTGCAAGAGGTCTCCCCAGCTTCACCCTATGAGTGCTGGGGAGCATTCATGAGGCTGGGCTGGCGGGACGACGCCACAGGCCTGGGTGCTTGGGACTGTTGCTTCAGGCGAGTGAAAACCTTGCCTCTGACCAGGGCCAGGACAATGTCCCTGTTATCTTCTACCCACTGGGGGAAAGGCTGCATGGTTCAGGTCTGTGTGCCTGCATGCTGCTGTTGCTATAGCATGGCCACTAGCTCTAATTGTATTAATGGCATTTCACACTCTGGGAGAAGTCATTAAGGACTCTGTTACTAGGGATGGGCTGCTGCTTGGCTTGGTAACTGAGATACAGCTCCAGGAAACCTCACTGGTTCCCTCCAAAAGATGAAATTAAGCTCAGGATGGGATTTTAAAAAACGGGAGGTGTGGGGGGGTAGAAGTAGATTCAGATTCAGAAGGCAAATAATTCTACATGTGTGATAGCCAACAGAAATTTATAGCACTCAGTGTAAAGGTGCTTGAGCTAACAGGGTTTGAGGAAAAGGGTAAACAACGATTTTTATGCTCCCAGTTACTCTTTCATTTCAGATTTTGCACTGAACTCTATTTCTATGACCATCATTAAAATCCCTCTGCTTTTAAAAAGGTTAAAAAACCACCACCAAACAAACAAACACTTCTTCATTTACCTGATTCTCCTCGTAATTCTCTCTCCAGTTTGACACCAAAAATCTCCAGCGCTCTTTGTCTTTCCTCCAGTTCTTCTAGTTGGCGCTGGATTGCCTGCAAAATCATGATGATATAAAAGCTACAGACATAGCTTAAAAATTCAGAGACAAAAGATGGTCTCAGTGGTTAGAGAAACAGCTTGAAAAGGACTCGGAGGAGTCATACAATTTGCAAACTTATTGAGCATATTAGGCGCCTAAACAATTTAATAATTCCACTAGGTATCTATCCACATTTTTATGTGAGTAAATATTGTAGGTGCTAAAAGAACCTCAGTTTTTCTAAACTTTAGCTCTCCCATTGTAAAACAGAGATCATAAAGTTTCTGTGTCTCACAAGGTGTGAAAAGTCAATACCTTACACATTCACAGGCACATCTTCGGAGATGCTACGTGAATAAAGCTCGTATAAATATTGAAGGTTTACAGCTAGAAAGCTTTGCTAGCTATTTTGTTGTCCATGGGATTTTGTTGTTTGTTTTGATTTCATATTTCACAAGCTTTTCACAGAGGGAGGAAAGGGTCTAATAACTAAGAAGTGATAATTCAGTGGCACTGCAGGAAGGACTTCCACATTCACTGGTCCATCCCCTTTTAAATAAGATTTTCAGAGGTGCCATGTGGATAACAGGCATAAAACACCTTAAAAGGTTAAATAGTCAAAGAGAGATGCTCAGCAGTTCCCATTTCAGGCTGTGTTAGGGAATACCAAGTCAAGCCCTCAGCAACAGCCTAACAAACTTGAAAAATGGTTTGAAAAGTTTAGACTTGATTATTTCCACAAAGCAATAGAATAAGAGAAGTGGCATATGCATCTAATTTTACCTTGAGATAATTTACAATTCTCAGACTAAAAACTATAACATAGTTGTTCTTACTTTGGATTAAATAAGATACTATTTGTCATGGTTTAACCCCAGCTGGCAGCTAGAACCACATAACCACTTGCTCGCTTGGATGGGGAGAGAGAATCAGAAGACTAAAAGTGAGAAAAAACTCATGGGTTGAGATAAAGAGAGTTTAATAAGTAGAGCAAAAGCTGTACATGCGAGCAAAGCAAACCAAGCAATTCATTCACTGCTTCCCATCAGCTGGCGGGTGTTCAGTCAGCTCCAGGAAAAGCAGGGCTCTATCATGTGTGATGGTTATTTGGGAAGACAAAACACGATAACTCTGAACATCTCCCACTTCCTTATTCCCCAGCTTTATATACTGAGCATGACATCACATGGTATGGGATGGCCCTTTGGTCAGTTGGGATCAGCTGTCCCGGCTGTGTCTCCTCCCGACTTCTCGTGCCTTCCCAGCCTACTCGCTGGCGGGGTGCTGTGAGGAGCAGAAAAAGCCTTGACTGCTCAGCAACAACTAAAAAGACCAGTGCGCTATCACACTATTCCCATCCCAAATCCAAAACACAGCACTACACCAGCTGCTAAGCAAAAAAGTTAACTCCATCCCAGCTGAAACCATAACACTATTTTTCTTTCCCCAGGGCTTTACCCTGTCATGGATTTTATAGTAATGGGTAGATATTAGCATTTTCTGAAATCCGCTGTCAGGTTCAAACACAAAATTTCTCTCCTTTTCAGTAATGCATTTTGCAAAAGCAGTGATGTCTATAAAAACAGAGATTTCAGATTCACATCTGAAAACCAACTTACTAGTTTTCTTTTTTAATTCAATATTGGTACAGAAATAGCAAAACTATCCACCTGCTATAGTAATACAACACAAGACGATGGAGAACTATGCCTATAAAAAGCCTGCTCTCCCCACTACCATTTCTTGATTACCATTACAACCTGAATTAATGAGATTAAATCTAGCTTAAATTTCTCTGCCCTACGCTACAGTAGACACACACAAAAAGTGCTGATGGCCACATAAGCCATTAAGGGGTGTGTGGGGGTGTGTGTATATATATGCATATAGATATTACGTGTGGTAAGTGAAACAGATAAACCTGAAAATTCTGAAACCAGAGAGAACAGTGTTTGAGATCAAGTAATGCAGAAGTACATTCCCAAATCTTTGGACTGCAATTGGAAATAATAAAACATTAGCAGAGTCCAGAGCTTTTCCAGCATTTTCCAAGGAGCAGGGTGTGTATAAAGTTAAGTGACTTCACATAATTAAGAAAGAAAATGGTTGATTTTCACTGCTATGGCAGAGAGAAAACAAAAACCATCACATTATATTCATACCCTCCTATAGTACATAGGGGTAATAGCTGAATTTCTTACATTCTCAGGGGCTGATATTATTTCTCCTTTCTACCTCTTTCCCTCTTAAGTGTATTCTTTTCTTATTGCCAGTCACTATTCCCTCTTGTTCTTCATACACAATTACAAAAGTATGACGATCTCCTGGGGCACATGTGGATTTGTCACATATAGAGATGCAAGGCCCTGCCACATACATCTTTCTGCTCCTGATGGCTTGGGGGGGATTTCCGCACAGAAGGCAGTGAGCCACAGTGAGGAGCGAGGGGAGGTGCAGAGCCCACACTGGGGACCCCTCATCCTGGCTTGTCACTCTTTGGAGACACATGGGACATCCGTGAGCTACGTTTTCACCTGTGCTTTGTGAAGCCTCTTCAGCTCCTCTTGTTTAATCAATTGCTTTGTCTCCTTCTCCAGCTTCCTTCTCCTTCTGAGAGTCCTTTTTGCCTACAAAAGAGAGAAAGAAGAAAAAGGCAATCAAACCATAAGTATGCCATTACAGGTTTCCTCAAACCCTCCCCAGAATCACAGAACCATTGAGGCTGGGAGAGACCTCTGGAGATTGTCTAACCTGACTCCCCTGCTCAAAAGCGAAGTGAGCTACTGCAGGGTGCTTGGGGCAACCTAACTGGAATGAAAATATTCATGTAGGAATATTTTCATGCATTTGCCTACATTGATTTTAAATCATGACAAGCTCTTATTGCAACTCTAAGTGAGTGTGAATTGTGTCTATCAATAAAAAAAAGTCTGCATCACAAAGTTGACTATATACAACATTCCGCTATACATGGCTTCTGCAGACATCACCTTCATCAGGGAAGAAGGCAGGCACAGGCGGTGGGAAGCACCAGTTTGAGGAAACTCAACCCGTTTCTATTGCTGTAGCTGCTAAGTAGTAAAATTCACTTTGGATTGCTTCTAACACGGTAAGAGGGACATATCTGAAAGAAACAGCTATCACAGGACATTACCTGAAGCCCTATGAAATGTTCCCCAATGCCATTTCTCTACTGCATTACAGAGGTTTTTTGCCTTTCCCTGGGGGACTTGTCGTTGCTGCTGGGGAAGTGGGGCGACACGTGCCACAGGGATGGCCAAGGGAATCACCTGCGCTTGCTCCGGCTTGCCCATGACCCAAGCTATCTGGAAGTACTTTAAGGCTGTGGTTTTCCCATTTTTGGAGGAGGGAGAATACATGAGCACCGTAGACAAGCCGATTAAAAAACCTGACAAGCCAGGAAGCCGCTAAAATGTTTCCCACTGAGTTTTGCCAAAGAAAAACAGTGGTACTGGCAAAATAGCAGCCAGAGCTGGCATGAAAAGAGGTGCTAGGAGGCAGCCGAGAGAAACAAGCTGAGTGGGGAATGTGCATCAAAACTGAGTCACTGCTAACGCCTGCATGCTGCCTGTTCACCCCGGTCCTGGCAGCACTGCCTTCCCCACTGCCTGGTCCTGCCTATCCCTGCTGCTGCCTGGACCAGGGAGGGGAGTTGCTCCTATTCAGTTTTCTCCCATGTCTCTCTTCCTTTCTATCCTTCATTTAAGCTTTGTGTAATTCAGCATAATATTATCTTTCCTGTAACAGGAAAGATGAATGGTGAATTCTGACATCTCAGCGCATCTGACACAGAGCCACCGGTGGGACGTGCCGCCACACATTGCTGTGCTTCTGCCTCGTGGCACTTCGGTTTCTCCAGAGCTGTGCAACTGGGTTTCCATTCAAAGCTCCACTTAGCTTTCAGCTTGGCTGTGTTTTTCAGCGTACTGGACAGCCTCTTGCTTTGCTTTCCTTTCCTCCCTCACCCTCCAAGGTAACAAATCAAGAGGCCACCTTGTACTATTAATTCCACTTACTGATATTCCCTCCACAGGAAAGAGGTAAACACATTTCTGATGAGCTATGCGGGCAATAAAAGCTCTGTTCCTTCAAATCAGAGCTGGGTATCAAGAGTTCACTGGTGCTTTAACCCCACCGCTCCTGCCAGCCACAGGAACTGAGTTAGGGCTCGGAGATCCTGGAGTGCAGCCGGCTCTTTCGGCATATAAGGTCTGGATCTGACTTGGCGGCTCACGCAGTTGTGCTGATTAGGATAAACACAGTGTTTTCCATGCAATCTGCCTGTAGCGCCTCTCAAATGAAGTTGTATTTCCCCAAGGGAAATCTGCATCTGTTTGGTTTAATTTTTTCAATGGTTTGCTTGTTGGGCTACATATTAAGGCCACTTAAGAATGCAGCTTCGAAATGGTTTCAGTGAAACATGTCTGCTTGTCATATTAAGACCTTCTCTGTCAATGTTGGTGTAACCTGGGGGAATTAAAGATCCAAAGAGGAAACAGAAATTTTGATTTTCATCTGTCTTAAAGAGTTTTAATGTATTTTTCTCTCCATGACACGTAGCTTCGACTGATAAAGCATTCCCATCCCCACTTTGAGAAACTGCAGTGTGTTTTGGATAAAAGTCATATGATAAATCTTAAATACAGTGCAACTGAGGAAATATCTTTCTGTTTCGAAGTCAAGGGTACCTTGTGTGTTAATGAAGGCTTGGATTCAAATTCATCATCAGAGGAAGAAGTGGAGTACTTGGTATCTTGTTTTCTGACAGGTAGGTATTCACATCCTAAAATGCAGGAAAAAAAAAAAGTCAGTGAAGCAAAAAATACTGTTCTTTAACTTATACAGACACTTTGCACCTGCCCTGTGTTCTAATCAGCAGCACCTAGAGCAATCTGGAAATTTGGCTGACGGTATTAATTAAATTTTTGATCCCTGTCAAAAACTCTGTCTGGGTATATTTGATTTTTTTCCGGTATTATGTACAAATAAATTAATTCCTTGAGCACCCTGCACATAGCATGCTGTTCTGAAGGCTCTCAACATTCATTAAAATGTATATCTGAAGTTAGCCATATTACCCAAATGATTGTATAAGGCTCACTATACAGTGTAATTGAATGCAAAAAGTCTGAGCCAGCTCTTAAACAAATTATCCTTATGTGGCTTGTAGCATCTGGCACCCATTTTTACTACATGACATCTGCTCAGTGTAAAATAGTTGGCGTCAGAATGTCTGGTCATATAAAAAAATCACAAATGTAATCAGAAGCAAATGGACGAAGAGAACAAGGCTTTATCACACAGCCTCATGCAACATAAATATTTCATTAATTATGTCTAAACAAACGTCACTTATTTTTCTGCTTTAGGAATATTATCACATCATTGAACTGTTGATTAAAATGCCATAATAAGTCAGGAAAATCCATACATCACAACAATGCGCTCCATAAGGAAAACTCAAAGGCTGCCTTTGGAAGAAGCATGCTTTCAGAATTATAAATTAAATTACATTTAATTGCAGCAATTTTGTCATGCCCGTTTTTCCAGCATCTTGTTTCAACTGGGTGTAAATATTTGAATTTCTTCTTAATTTGTCTAATTCATAGCTTCATTCTCTTTATTTCAGAAAATAAAACTGCTTTTGGAACATCTGTCTCTGTGCTTCAACCTGCTACAGGGTTAATGATTAACAGCTGGGCAACATCTTGGAAATGTACATTATTTAAAGCTAGCAGTGCCATTTCTCTTTGTATCTGAGAGGTAACAGTTGGCTTTCTGTGTGCAAGTTGTATTCAGATTAAAATCACTTCCCATTCTCCCAGTGTAAATGTTTCTTCTTTGCCTCATCCTGGATCCCAGTCCTGAAGTAGGATTTCTGTCTCAAGCCCAAATTTAAAATCAGGATCCATGAAACACGATCATCCCAGGTGGTAAATCAGTGAAAGCAAATCCAAGTCATTTGAGGTAGCAATTCTGATTTTTGTCAGTGGTCTCAATTTTAGAAGCACCCTGTCCTTGGTGCTCCATGAAGCTGCAAGCTCGGAGGGTCCAGTAGAGCAGACCTGGGTCCTGCCCTCCTTTTTGCAGGACAAGTTCCTGGGCAGCAGATGCCTGCAACCGAAAGCGGGGAGGTGCGATAGCCTTCCAGGTGGGTCTCCAGCCTCCCAGGCAACTCCCCCGCTCCAGAATCGCCCAGGCTGCCACCCCACACCTCCCTCCCGGCACTTGGAGGAGGGACACAGCTCCTGCTTGCTGACCTGCTGGGGACTCTCCGATGGCTCACGATGGCTGGGGTCACAACGGTGCCATGCACTGCCCCACACTCTGTGGACAAGCGTGCAAATCCAGCTGCACCCCATCTCTGCCCCCCAGCAGGGAAAGTCAGCTGTAAAACCCTTCCCAGTGCATGAGATGGAGGAAAGCATGGTGGGTATCACAGTCACTACTTCTTTTGAGGAGTAAACTCCTCTGCCTTACTTTTCCCTGCGCAACTATAAGTTTGCATTAACTACCCTGCGGTCACACCACTGGTGAAATCAAATTCCATAATAAGCAAGCAGCAAATCTCACAGCCCGGCAGGGCTGGAAACACAAGCAATTACACGCTCCCTTTCTTCTCTCAGCTGTGGGAATAAGTGACTGCTTCCCCATGTCCTCCTCCTTGAGTGATATCAATAATTTAAACAGCGTTACAAGGTCTAAAGGAAAAGCAGCTTGCTGTAACACAAGGGCACTTCCCTGCTCCCCAGGGGTGTGACACGGGAGCTTTTTGCCTTTTTGGGACAGAGAGAGGGTCAGGGACTTCCCCAAGGACTTCCAAAGGCCATCTCATGAGCGCTAGGAAGCCGATGTCTGTGCACAGAATAGATTCATAACATCCACAATGTCTAGCTGCTGTGGAGATCCAGGTATTTGCACCTTGCTCTGCAGAGAAAAGCTATTTAGAATGCTCCAAAACAGTTCAGCCTTTCAAGAATTGCAGTACCCAAAGCTCTATGAGACAAGAACCACCCAACTGCAATCAGCAACATCCTTCATCCTCTCCACCCAAGAAGCCCACAAGACAAAGGACCATGTGAAACCCCTCAGTGATGATACACCTGATGGATTTACCTGTGCGCGTTGACAGTTGTGGTTTCAGTCACATTTATTGCACATGCACTTCACAGCACTGATGTTCTCCGCTAATATAACATGGATAATTGAAGCACGGGCTGCTCCAGGGAGCACACAGGAAAGAGTGACAGAATTGGGATGAGAACAAAGGGTTTTGGCTCACAGATGTATGGTCCTGCCACATTTCAGGGGTATAGAAACAGTGGGACAGTGCCTTTCTTTCAGCATTAAAAGGGCAGCCATTCAGTGCTCTGCTCAACTGTTTTTCTTTGTTTTTCCTTATGGGAGAGACCAGGAATATGCTTTAAAATGTACCCCAGATGCAAATTTCAACTTCAAGATAACTATAACAAGCATAGTAAGAAATTACCTCACTGAATGAACTTGCTTTATGTAGAGCTGGAGAAAAATACCACAAGTTTATTCTATTTTGGAAAAAAAAAAAACCAACAAAAAACCAAAACACAAACCCAAAAAAACCCAAACCAAACCCCCTAAACTCCACTGTTCTGTATTACAGCATCTACATGTTCTACTGCAGATGACTGAGCATTAATCTTTGCCATCTCTAAAGGGGTGGGATAGACAGAATTTAGTTGCCAGCTGTGAGGATTTGGACAAGGAGTTGACACATTAAAACGTTCAACTCAGGGACTTTTACACTTACCAGGTCATTTAAATCTGAAACTTAGAACTGTAATAGTAAAGTTCAATAATACTAATTTGTCTGCTCCAAATATGTCAAGTCTTAAAGCTCAATAGCTACACAAAAGATCACAAAAACATATTTTTTTTCCCCACATATTAACTCAACCCTTCCAGACTTGGGCTTTCGCTTTCCTGCCATCTCATTCCTTCAAAATGGGAGTTATTTATTACTTATTTCTTAAGTATTCTAACATTTCTCTAACTTCCAAATTAACAGATGTTATTCGAGAGCTTTTCCTCCCCAGCTAACATGACTTTAGATCACTAGGAATGCTCAGCCATGTTTTTAGTTCTTAATTATAAAGGGGAAAGAAACAAATATTTCCATAATCTTTATTAATGTATTTTTGATTTCTACTTCACGGTAGATACTAGAAGTTTGGTCAAGAGACCTTTCCAGCATACCTGATTTACAGCTATCAAACTGCAGGAAGCTGAGTACTAATTATTATTGTTGTTAATTGTTATTCAATCTGACAGTGTCACAGAATACGCTTCAAAGTACAAAGTCAGAGGAAACCTCCAATTCTTGATGTTGGGACTTGGTATCCTCATATGTGTATGTCACAGTATCACAGTATCGTCAGGGTTGGAAGGGACCTCTGGAGATCATCTAAGTCCAACCCCCCTGCCACAGCAGGGACACCTACACCACATTGCACAGGACGGCATCCAGGCGGGTTTTGAACGTCTCCAGTGTGGGAGACTCCACAACCTCTCTGGGCAGCCTGTGCCAGTGCTCCACCACCCTCAGAGTAAAGAAGTTCCTCCTCATGTTAAGATGGAACTTCCTGTGCTCCAGTTTGTGCCCGTTACCTCTAGTCCTATCACTGGGCACAACTGAAAAAAGGCTATTCTCGTCTACCTGGCACCCTCCCCTTAAGTACTTATAAGTATTGATAAGATCCCCCTGAGTCTTCTTTTTTCTAGACTAAAAAGCCCCAAGTCCCTGAGCCTTTCTTCATAAGAAAGATGCTCCAATCCCCTAATCATCTTTGTAGCCCTTTGCTGGACCCTCTCCAGCAGTTCCCTGTCCTTCTTGAACCGGGGGAGCCCAGAACTGGACACAGTACTCCAGATGCGGCCCCACCAGGGCAGAGTAGAGGGGGAGGATGACCTCCCTCGACCTGCTGGCCACACTCTTCTTGATACACCCCAGGATGCCATTGGCCTTCTTGGCCACCAGGGCACATTGCTGCCTCATGGTCATCCTGTTGTCCTCCAGGACTCCCAGGTCCCTTTCCACAGAGGTGCTCTCCAGGAGGTCAGCCCCTAACCTGTACTGATGCATGGGGTTATTGCTCCCCAGATGCAGTACTCTACACTTGCCTTTATTGAACCTCATCAGGTTTTTTTCTGCCCAACTCTCCAGCCTGTCCAGGTCACGCTGTATGGCAGCACAGCCTTCCAGCGTGTCAGTCACCCCTCCCAGTTTTGTGTCATCAGCAAACTTGCTGATGGTACACTCTATCCCTTCATCCAGGTCATTGATGAATATATTGAACAGGACTGGACCCAGTACTGACCCCTGAGGGACCCCACTAGTTACTGGCCTCCAACTAGACTCTGCACCACTAACCACAACCCTCTGAGTTCTATCTGTCAGCCACTGTTCAATCCACCCCACTGTCCATTCATCTAACCCATACTTCCTAAGCTTCTCTGCGAGGATGATGTGGGAGACAGTGTCAAAAGCCTTGCTGAAGTCAAGGTAGACAACATCCACTGCCCTCCCTTCATCCACCCATCCAGTCACGCCATCATAGAAGGCTATCAGATTAGTCAGACATGACTTCCCTTTGGTGAATCCATGTTGACTACTTCTGAGAACCTTCTTTTCCTCCAGATGCTTGGAGATGACCCCCAGAACGAGCTGTTCCATCCTCTTTCCAGGGATGGAGGTGAGGCTGACCGGCCTGTAGTTTCCTGGGTCATCCTTCTTGCCCTTTTTAAAGACTGGAGTGACGTTGGCTTTCCTCCAGTCCTCAGGCACCTCCCCCTGTTCTCCAGGACCTTTCAAAGATGATGGAGAGCGGCCCAGCAATGACTTCTGCTAGCTCCCTCAGCATTCGCGGGTGCATCCCATCAGGCCCCATGGACTTGTGGGTGTCCAGTTTACTTAATTGTTCTTTAACTTGTTCCTCTTCAACCAAGGGAAAGTTTTCCTTTCTCCAGACTTTCTCTGTTACTTGCAAAGTCTGGGACTCCTGAGAGCTGGCCCGAGCAGTGAAGACAGAAGCAAAGAAGGCATTCAGCAACTCCGCCTTCTCTGCATCATCCGTCACCACAGCACCCATCTCATTCAAGAGCGGGCCCACATTTTCCCTGGTTTTCCTTTTGCCTCCTATATACTTAAAGAAACCCTTCCTATTGGTCTTTACATCCCTTGCCAGGTTCAATTCCAAAGCTGCCTTGGCTTTTCTCGTTTCTTCCCTGCATACCCTGACAGCATTCTTGTACTCATCCCAAGTCATCAGCCCCCTTTTCCACATCCTGTAAACTCCCTTCTTCCATCTGAGTTTTTTCTGAAGATCCCTGCTCAGCCATGCAGGTCTCCTTCCCTTGCCCGATTTCTTGCTCTTCGGGATGCACCTATCCTGAGCTTGGAGGAGCTGGTGCTTGAATATCAGCCAGCTCTCTTGAGCCCCTTTACCCTCTAGAGCCCTCTCCCATTTGATTTCTCCCATCAGTTTCTTGAAGAGATCAAAGTTAGCCCTCCTGAAGTCTAACATTTCAACCCTACTTGTCATTTTGTGCATACTGCACTTAATGCTGAACTCTATCTTCTCATGATCACTACAGCCAAGTCTGCCCCCAACCTTAACATCCTCCACCAGTCCCTCTTTGTTTGTCAGTACTAGGTCCAGTAGTACACCTCTTCTTGTGGGCTCTTCCACCACCTGAGTCAAGAAGTTATCATCAATGCACTGGAGGAACCTCCTGGACTGTGCATTCCTAGCTGTGTAGCCTTCCCAACAGATATCAGGGAAGTTGAAGTCCCCCATGAGAACCAAGGCCTGTGATTGTGAGATGGTTCTCACCTGTCTGTAGAAGGCCTTATCAACTTCCCCAT
The DNA here is from genome assembly GCA_017639485.1 of Pluvialis apricaria. NCBI lineage: Eukaryota > Metazoa > Chordata > Aves > Charadriiformes > Charadriidae > Pluvialis > Pluvialis apricaria. Next base: position 56,109,340 of record CM030012.1, read on the forward strand.
CATGATCAGGTGGCCTGTAATAAACACCCACAACAGTATCTCTCATGTTACCCTGCCCTTTAATCCTTATCCACAAGCTCTCAACTTGCTCATCATCAGCCCCAGGGAGAGCTCAATACAGTCTAGTTGCTTTTTCACATAAAGAGCAACTCCCCCACCTCGCCTCGCTGGCCTATCTTTCCTAAAGAGAACATAGCCCTCCATGACAGCATTCCAGTCATGCGAGCTGTCCCACCATGTCTCGGTAATTGCAATGAGATCATGGCCCTGTGACTGCACGCAGATCTCTAACTCCTCTTGCTTGTTCCCCATGCTGCGTGCATTGGTGTATAGGCATTTCAGAGAGGCCAATGAGTGTGTAGCCCTAGAGAGGTGGTGGGCCTTCCGATCCTTAACAGTTCCAACATCCTGCCCCACAAGTGCTGAGCTACTACACTCAGGTGCCTCTCTGATGAGCCCAGTTACATCCCCATCCCCCTTCCAATCTAGTTTAAAGCTTTCTCAATAAGCCCCGCTAACTCTAGTCCTAGAACCCTCTTCCCCCTGTGAGATAGGCTTTTCCCGTCTGCTACCAGCAGCCCTGGTGTTCTATAAATCAGGCCATAGTCAAAGAACCCAAAACCTTGCTGGCAGCACCAGGTTCGGAGCCAGTCATTGACCTGCAGGTCAATGTCATAAGAGATAAGAAAAATTACATCCATAAAATTAAAATTCCTTCCTATGGCCAGTTCCTTACACCTTGGTAATCCAAGGGTGGGTCTCAAAGACATTTTGCTTTGACCTAAGCACGCTGACATTGAATGCCATCAGCAGTAAAACCCTTGCTGTATTCAAAGGGATCAACTGGACCAAAGTCCAGTGCTTTTGAGAACCCCTGCCTTAACATATAAATCTATGGTACTGGTTTTCGCAGGAAACTTGAGGCCCTCTGAACAAAGAGGGAGGTGTCATATGAAAAGGTTAAGAAGGTGATACCTTCTGTTAGATGTGGGCAGTGCCACCAGTGCCATCACTCTCCCTTTCTGGGGTGTTTTTGTGTCACAGTAATGACTGTAGTCTAAATACATAGAAAGTCTTGGAGCAGGAACTGTTTTTCTAACATAATATTATATTAATCTGATGGCTTCTTCTGTAAGTGTCTGAGATTTCATATTTTTATAAAGTTGTTGGAGTTAATCATGACCACGTTAAGTACTTCAGTGTTTTACAGAAGAGAGAGGCAAAGCTACATGTATCTCTTGGGGCACTAGTGTCCCAAACCAGACGGGAATTGGCATGAGGTAGGAGATGAAAGGAAAGGCCAGTAGAAATCAAGAGTGGGCTTGGTTATTTGGCTTCACATCTCCGCTTCTCCACAGATTTCTCATGTGGTCTTAGGCATCTAAGTTAATCTTCTAGTGCCTCAGTTCCTCTTCTAAAATATGAAATCACTGAGATAAGTGTCCCAGCTGACAAGAATATTGCAAACACACAGACTTTCAGTGGTACAAAGAGGCAGTAATGGGACCCATGTATAAACCTGAAATATTTGCAAGCAATCCCTTTTCAATCTAAAAGTGCACAAAACCAGCAAAGTGAGTTTATAACACGTCTAATTTTCTCATCAGCTGAATTGGTTGTCCTGCTTAATGAAGTGAGCCATGTAAACAATACACAGTCACAAACTGAGTTGTAATAACTCTCATCTCATCTAAGGGACGATACTAGGAATGTTTTCACGTGATCCCTACTCTGTCAGGGACAGAAATATTCCTCCCATGTCTCCATCACTATCAAGAAGCAAACCTGGAGTCACAAACATCTGCCAACATCCAACCGCCTTTGTGGGCTGGTCTTCAGAAGGTCTGTCTAAGTCCAAAGTAACCTAAACCCTGGATCCACTACTGCATCTCATTGCAAGCACTGCTGACTGCAACTCTCTCATACAACCTGGCTTAGCTCTCTTTTACTCTTGTTTTTTCTGTGGTATTAGTGATTTTTTATTATGTATAACTAACATGACTCTTTGGTATTTTTTTTTATTTCATACTGGCTTAGGAGAAAACAGTCAACCATCTGATGGCTCAAGTTTTATTGACCAAGTCTTTGGGATTTTTTAAACTGCAGGTTGGAATACAGAGGATGAATCAAAGGACAAAAGCCTCACAGATATTTGTGCAGTAAATCAAAAGTCTGGCATTGCACCTAGAAACTCCAGTGTGGCTATTTGGGGACATTTTTATATTCTACAGGCAAACTTAGAAGGATTTTATTTTTTTTTTTAAAAACAGTCTCTCACTGAAAATAGTGCATGAACCCCCTTTACTTCAGTAAGATTTGTCTAGGTCTCACACACGTGGTCTGTACAGCCAGACCTCTGCGCAGCCCAAAATTTCCAAGTGGCTCTGAGGAACATTTCTTATGAAACAGAAAGTGTTAGCCAGAAAGCCTTTAGACCAGGTCTGGCTATCAGAAGCTGGAATGACCCATAAGGAAGGTGTAACTGCAGGCATAAGTTTGAGCGACAGGCAATCTGCTGCTTAGTAATTCGGATCTCTGCTTCCTCACGCTGAGCTTCAGCAGGAGATGACACAAGTACAGAATATAGTTTTATCTTGGACAGACACCTGGGTCTGAAATGCAGAAGTCATCAGCATAGGAAAGACATGTATTTGCAGATGAAGTAACTAAGATAAGGTGTAGGGAAAGATGAGCAACATAACATAGATGTGTGGGGTGAGACTGAAGGTCCTTCCAGACTGTCTCCAGCAGTGGATGTCTAAAGGAAGGCTATAAGCACCGGGCAGTCATTAATACTTGCCCAGGTTCCAAGCACTTTTCCGTTCAGGATCTTTCTAAATTGAATGTGGTTTCTAAGCACGTGGTTAATCCTCAATGGATTTCTCTTCAATGAGCTTGCCTAGTCTCATCTCAAGCCCATGGAGTTTTATCACCCAGCTCATTCTTTGGCTCCACAAGCCAACACCTTATTGAGGAAGAAAACACCAGCATAAGGTAAGAGCAACTACACTTGCTCAGAACAAGTCTGTCTGGTCTCAGATAGGCTAGAAAAGCCCTACTGAAAACAGCCGCGAGGAGTATGAGAAAGAGCCTCATTAAATTGGTTTCTGCAAGGTGCTGGGAGTATTTTTTTATTCTTTAAAGAAAGTAATTTTTCTGAGACTCATGGTAAATTTCAAGAGAGAAAAATAATGACATATAACGTGGGCTAAAGCTCGTCATCAGTTCATGACTGAAGTTTGCCAAGCCTGGGCCTCAGACAAGTGCCAAAATGAGACAGAAATGCCATTTTAGAGAGCCAAGCAGGACTTGGCTCTTTACCAGTTTGATTTACTCAAATATGAAAGTTTGAAAAAGTTCAGGGAGCTGCAGTGTCGAAACGTTGAAGATGACAGTTTACTGGGCAAATGGCTAGATCAAAGCTGCATTTTTTTCTTCTGAACAGACTTTGCAATGCCTATATTCAATAATTATAATAATTTAATGATTCCTCTTCTGGCTTGCACAGCAGAAGAACGCAATGCATATTAAACCAGCATGTTTTTCCAAAATATTTAAAACAAAGTATAGCATTATTCAAATCTAACAGGAGCTTTTCCCATTTTAGTAGGAGCACAACATACCAATTATTGTAATACATTTCATTAAGAGCAAGTCACCTTGGCTTAGTTGATGGGTGATAACTAGGTATAGACTCAGAAGAAGCCTCCCGTTTGAGACCACAGCATGACATGTGTGAACGCTGTGACTCTGTGGCTTCAGTGCAGTCCTTAGCATCCTCTGGCTCAATGGGGGATGCCTGGTTTTGTGAGTTGTTAGATAGAGGATGCTCCAAGAATCCAATCCAAAAATTCAGGAATGAGAGGGAGTTATTCTATTGATTTTAATAAGCTTCTGATCAAGTGTCTTATATACAGTATATCTTCCTCACAGTATGCAATAGTTCTGAAGCAGAAAAGATGCAAAAAGGATCTGGCAGCTCACTGGGAACATTTCAGTGACTTCACATTTTACATACAGATTGTTATTTTAATGCTGCAGGTACAGCAGTAATTTTGGGGTTGCAGTTTGGGTTGCAATTTAATAAAGAAAGAAACAAACAGGTATGTCAATAAAATTCCGTAGGTTATTTAGTTAAGTAACTGTGACTTTCTGCAGTGGGCTAGTGGAAAGATGAATCATGGAGAAAGATAAGTGGGTGCAGCTCTCATACTTCGTATTTTTTACCTGAAACTGTGCTGCACTTAATTCCTTCTGAACCTATGCTCAGATTACTCAGATTGTTCTTTGTCTGACATCAGTATTTCTTACTCGTTTGCAATTTTAATATTAACTTTGTTCTTGCAAGCAAACATGAAATCTGATGCCTTTAATCCCTAACCAAATATACTCACAAATAGGTCACAGGAGGACAATAAAGTGCTATCTCCTCTCAGATAAAAGAACAAAGGCGTATTAATGACAGTGCAAAGATCCCAAAAGCATGTCTACAGTTCGGTCACTACGACAGCAGCCAGAGCTGAAGAGATACCTGCTGAGAAAGCAGACACACAAAGCAAAGCTTCTTGCTATTGCATCCGTACTGCTTCAGTCTCTGAGCTCCTCATGGAAAGGGCAGCAAATGCACTTTATGCTGCACTGGAGTTTTCGGTGCTCATCCTTTTGCTTGCCCGCTGTACGGCCCCTTCTACAACATACTCAATGTCACAGCAGCAGCTGCTCTTCACAGCACCCCACTCTGCCTCACCGCTCCTTCCACCTCGGCGAGTACATTTTCCTGTCCCAAACACATTTGAACAGCAGCGAGCAGCAGACCAAACTGGGGTCCAGCGAGCTGTGCTCTGCTTGCAAATCCACTTCTGCTCCTTTAAACCAGAAGCAATCCCTAAACCTTAAACGAAAATTACATTTATTAAGTCTTCCTATGTAGAAAGTAACTATAAATTAAACATAACATACAACAGGTATATGCTTGCATGATCATACACAGGTCTTTTAAATGTTAAGTGCTATTACTAGAAATAAATAATTCTACTCATGCTCTCACCTGTGGAAGGATAATGTAGCCTATCTTCTGGAGAACAGTCCTTCGTGAAAGGCAGAGATGACACGAAGGAATTCCCTTCTCTGTCCCAAACTTTACTTCTCAGTCTACCAAAGAGCGACCCAAGACTACCCTTCTGTGCAGAGTCATCCAGGTTGTCCTTGGAGGTGTTCTTGGGCTCTGGAGACGAAAGGAGGTACTTTTCCTTACAGATAAATATGTCATCCGTGGGACCCTCCAATGCAGTATCTTTAAAGGTAAACTTTTCTAGGAGTCCTGGGACATCCTCCATCCTAGTGCAAGATGATTTCTGAGGTATACTGGTTGTCTTGGAAGGGCTGGTGTGAGGATTGTAGACTGGGAAGGATACCTTCTCGCTGTAATCCCTTAGAGATCTCTTTTGAGAACCAACAGAAAAATGAGATGGGTTTGAGAGAGGGCTCCCATTTCCTAAATACTCTCCTGCCCACTCCCTTACTTTAAGCTCCTGTGGCTGAGTGTTATTTATTCTATTATTGTTACTGTTCCTCTGGCCTAGGGAATAGCCAGGAGTACTGGGGAAGCTGAAAAAACCTTGTTCTGAAGAGGCTTTGACTTTGCTGTCTGAGTCTTGCTTTAACCCTTCTGGAGATGAGGTTAGAGGCTCCAAAATGGACCTCTTGATCACATTGGCTATGAGCCTCAGTGGTGATTTTGGCTGGCCAGCTGTGTGCTCCCTGGCAACCGCATCTGTACACCTCAGAGCATCTTTTGTGTCAGCAGCCAAAGCTGGTTGAGCATCATCTGCAAATAAATGAGGTGTAGGACAACCAGATACTTTGAATACATCTTTTCTCCGGTTAGCGTCCTTCTCCTCTGAAGTCCCCATTACTCCTTTGTTTCGACATCCCAGACTGGTTTCACCTAAGTCCACCCCGTTTGAATCATACGAGTTGAGTACAACAGCTGTACATCGCTGTTGAGTACGAAGCACCAGCCTCTTTTTTGCCTCCTTTAATTCCTGCTCAAGCTTTTCTTCTGGGTGCCTTGTATTTTTGTCATCTCTTTCTTTCAAATCCAGAGATGACAGTATTTTTGTCTTCCTGTTAAAATCTTCTGGTTCAGAGGTATATTTCTGGGTTTTTTCTTTCCAGCCCTGGGCTGTGGATGTCCCAATGTCACCATCTATATCATCAGGTTCAGAAAAATCAGCAGTCAGTGTCCCATTCCCAGGAGAGTTCTGTGGAGAACCTCTGGTGCTGCTCTGAAAAGGACAATGGGGCACATAGAGACAGATGTCTTCAGGCATCTCTCTGGCTTTTTCTTTTCTTTGAAATACTGGGCTGTAGGGTTTGAAATGTCCTCTTGTAACTTCTGGTGGTTTCTTGTAAGAAGCCAACTATGAAAAGACGATTATTTTAGGGGTAGAAAAGTACAGTTTAGTGTATCTTTTATTTCATATAATATTTTAATATATTTCAATCTTAACATAATACTAATAAACATAATATTTTCTTTATATACACAAATACATATGTAGACAATAATACAATAGGAAGAAAAGCTTTTCTCCCTAAAGGGCTAATATTTTTCTAGGACTGGAGATCTAATACTACTGGAAGATTTAATATTCTAAAAATAATGTTTCTCATGCTAAGAATCTGTCATATCTATATGAATTGCTTTTAATATTTTCCTCAGAAAGAAACAGTCCCATCTACAGGAAAATAAACAAAAGCAGATCTTCTCTATTCTCCTGGGTGCATTTCAGTTGCATCACCTTAGAGTTTCCAGCAAGCAAAGAGACCATCATTTATCCTTTCCAACTGCATTTATAATATTTCATGCTCACATAGCGCAGGTAGGAATAAATGAAGTGACCCAGAAAAGATTGTAAAATACAAGACGGTAGTTTTGAACAATTCAATTAGTTCTCTCTTATGATTATTTCTCCTTTGGTGAAGGTTTAAATTCATTACTCTAGCCACCAAAATCTTCTGCTGGAGATAGTAACACAGATAAATGCCCACATTACCTAGCCAGCAAACCAAACCCAGAGTTTCTTAACTTCTTAAAAGGGAGGCATTTTATCCTCAATGCTATGTGATAACGGATGGTGAGAGGATTCAATTCATGTTTCCACTTTTGTGCCAGATTTCCAAATTCATGTGGGTGAAGCCATTAATCTGTCTGTCTTCTTGTTTCCCAGAAGCATCAGAAGTAAGGCAATAATGATTACTCCTTGTTTTACAGTTTCATTTGATGACTAAAATTAATATTGGCCAGGATCTCAGACAAAAAACCATGAGGAACACCAAGAAACAAACACCCTCTTAATCCTCTCTCTTTAGAGCAAGAAAGAGGCCACCAAGCGCTGCTTATAGAGCAGGAGTTGCACGGAGTCACCTCTCCTCGAGTGCAGTGTGGCCAGGCAGCATTGTGCAGCTCTGCTCCCCTGGGACGTTCCCTTCCTGGCCCTATTGTCCTGGACCGGATTTCAACTACCACCGTGAACATGGAAGACTTGATTTTTTTCTAACGCAGACCTGAGGTCAAGCAACTTTAATTACGTTTAACCCAAGGGTGAGAACAACGAGCTAGAACACTGAGGACGTGGGCTGGTCCCCGCTCCACCCAGCTCTGAGTCCAGGGGACGTGCTGCCCTTTGCTTGGGATAGTCAGTCATGACTCCTGCAGCAGCACTGCATTTAGGGCAGGCCCACCCTTCCTCAGCCTTAAAAAAGAATAATTAAAAAAAATAAAAGAAAATGAAAAGGAATTCCTAGGTCCTGATGGAAGCTGAACATGCTCCTGAGTCATGGGAGGTGTGGAGTCACTGGCACAGGTTGCCCAGGGAAGTTGTTGAGGCCCCATCCCTGGAGGTGTTTAAGGCCAGACTGGATGGGGCTTTGAGCAACCTGGTCTAGTGGAAGGTGTCCCTGCCATGGCAGGGGGGTTGGAAGTAAGTGATCTTTAAGATCTCTTCCAACCCAAACCATTCTGTGGTCCTATGAGTCCTATGCGTCCTATGGCCTGCTGCAAATTAGGAAAAGATGTCTTCTGCCCACCAGATACAAGGGGTAAACATTAGACACAGGCACACCTACATATAAGGGCTGTAATGGCCTGATATTGCCCAGGCTCCCATGCCAGGTTGCCCATGGCCTGCACTATGTGACCGCTTACCTCAACTCCCAGGTTTGCTCTCCAAGGCCAGTGCTGGCACTTGCCTTTCCCCTGGTGGTGGAAGTGGCATTTAAGACATCCGGATGCAATCCCCTCTCACCCCACCACTGCTGGCACCTGGCCTTGCCCAACATGCCACACATTAAGACCTGTCTCCATCCAGCCCTACAAGCACATGGGCAGACCAACAGCCAGCTCAGGAGCATCAGGGAACAGAGATTTGGGAGGTTTCCTCTCCTTTGGGCAGGAAGTGTGGCACAAAGGAAATTCCACTGGCAGTTAAGGGAAGGGCAACATGTTAGTGCCTACATGTTGGCCGATGCAACAGGTTGCCTAACGCTCAGTGCCATCGAGGTCCAAGTCCCACAGAAAGCAAACACCACTTAGTCACATGATTTGGGTATGGTTGTATCAATCAGCGCATCAAAGTCTCTTCCCTGTGCATAGCACAGGCATAACTTCAACTTTAGCGGTTGCTGGGAGGACCAAAACTATTTGAAAGAGCAGAGGGTGCTCAGACAGCCTGCTAAGAGCAGACATGCCAGTAGTTACACTCATTTTGCTGTGCACAATTCTCCTTCATACCTGTGTTTGGGAGTGATCCTCTCCAGGACCACTTTGACAGCTGGCTGAGCTGTCCTTCCAGTGTAGCCCAGGTTTCTTGCTGGACAGTAGAGGGAAACCTGCCAAAGACACAAATTTTGCTGTCATATTTATATTGCTTTTGTCTTAAATAAAGTTTGCAATTAAAGAACAAGTGTAGAAAGTTAAAAAGTTGTCTGGACCTACAGTAATGAAGTTTATGGCCACACATGTGTGTGCACGCTGTGCCAAACACATATTGACATTTTCAGCGGTGGATCTGGACTGCTTCCACTTTTTGCCTGGATGTAGTGAAGCAGCTTTTGAGTTCCAGGAAACTTTCTGGAAAATCAGCCCTCTTTAGAGGGCTTCCAGGCCTTCAAAGCAGAGGCAGTCAAAACCAGCGACTTGTGAAACTTTGGGTACTTCTGAGAAATGAAGAAAATGGATGACTTCTGAGAGCGCTATCTGTCAGAGTGGGAAAGAAATGGGAAACGCAACCACCTGCAGGCAGTAAGGACGGAAACAATCCTGCTCTCTCCCAAGCCAGGCCAACAGGCAGCACGCTGGGCACTCTCCAAGGCAAAGACTCGGCAAGGTAACTAATTGCTAATGGCCTTGAACCAAAGCTAGCACGCACAGACTTAGACCTGCTGGGAGAAAAAAGTAAGGAGGTAACTTGTACCTGAAGGGAGTTAGGGGAGCTCTCTAATCTTTGTGCCTGTGGGAATTTTACATAATAAATAATATTTGGACAGAAGAAAAGTATCCCTGAGCCAAGATATTACCATGTCAAGCTTTAACATGACACATGTATTTACAACTGAATTATTAACTCCCAAACCCAATTATTAGTTCTGAAACCCACAAAGGTTCCCAGAGCAAACTTTGGTTCTTCTACATAGGGACTGAAAGCCGCGTAAGGACAAAAGCAGCATGCCAGACAGAGAAGACTGTTCCTGCACGTGGACTTCAGAAAAGGAAAACCAAGGAGAGAGGCCAAATTTCCTTTCCTCTCAGCATCTCACCTGTTCATTCCCAATCTTGATGCAATTTGTTACATTCGGTCAAGAACTGAGGGAAACGATGCGCTGGAGTTCGTTAAGGAACTCCCGCAGGGACCAGCAACCAAGGGCTGACCTTTAAATTCTATGTAGTGAATTGAGCCATGGGAAAACATAAGAATCCAGAATTAGGATAAAAAAACCCCACTGCTACCTGCATAAGTGAGCCAGGGGTGGTTAGCCTGGTCCACTAAAGCCCTTCGCCTCCTGACACGGGCAAACGTCATGGCTCAGCACACCAAGGGGAAAAGCAACCTCTGCAGCAGTGGCAGCTGTAACACTGATAAGGGCATAAAACCCACAGCCCAGGGGTCTGCAGGGTACCGGCACCTGCCCGTGGGGAGAACTACGTTCCACTACAGCTTTCGTGGGCATGCATTAGCTAACAAGGACAAGGCTTGCACATGTGAGAACATGGCTTTGTGCAAAGCCACAGCTTGCCGTCTTTCACGGGGATAATGGATTTATTCCCACCAAGATGCTGAACCCATATTTGCAGCTTCGCATTCAAAACAGGATTTAAAAAAAAAAAAAAAAAAGGTTCCCTAGGGCACTATCATGATCTGCTTGGCCCAAAAGCTACTCCAAGTGACCAAGATAAATTAAGAGCGTGGCATTCCCTGTGGCCGTGCGACGGGGATTAAAGATTTTGAAAGGTAATATCCTGCTCTGAGCCTTTCAGCCAATATAACCATGACACTGATTTCCTTTCCTTGGCCACATACCTCGTGCTGTTTATGAAACATATGTGTTTTGGGAAATAAGTCTGAAAAGAAGACAGATTTTCTTTCATGTGACTGATGATCATATGAATTCTTGTAACCAAATATTAAGTGGATTAAAAATAGAAACTAAGACTTACAGTGTTCCTCCAGAGAGTAAAAAATGCCTTTATTCTGTTCCCAGTATATACCGAATGTACTTTACACCTCATTTTAACAGCATACTTTGAGGTTCAGGCTGTCATGTAGCCTGTAGCTTCCTTCTCAAAGGCTTTTAGCTCCCTCTAGAGCCCTTTGCAGGCACACGGAGATTTTAATAAAAGAATGGGAAAATTAATTGGCAAACGATTAAGTAATGCACTTGCTGGGAACAAGCTGAAAATGAATTGAAATTAAGAGTGACCGCCTGTCTTCTCTTCTCCCTTCTCTCACAGTCTTTCTTCCCCCCCCCCCTCAAACCTGGAATAAGCATCATTTTTTTTTGTTCTTTTAAAAACTGAGATCAATTAAGGCAAGGTTTTAAATCCAAGACTTTGGTGAAGACAACACTTGATTATAAGCCAATTGCCAAATGCTGCACAGTGCTCAGAGACAGCCCCGAGGCTGACACTGGTGCCACGAGACTTTTTGAGGGCACCCTGCTCTGCCTCCCCATCCTGGGCATGGCACAGCCTTCCCCAGGATGGGACATCCCGCGCAGCTGCTCCAGAGAGGCCTTGCAGGCACGGCGAGTCTCCTGCACCTTGGAGGTGTAGTGAACCCTAGGGAATACAGCCCCCATCATGGCCCGTCTGCCTGTCCGTCCGCCACAGCTGCCTCTCTGGGGACAGCCCGTCACAGGGGATGGTTTGCCGAAGTCAAGCTTGGTGGGAGCATCCTCTGGGTACCTTGAAATAGCCCTAAGCATCCTCTACTGAGACATCCCAGACCTGTGGCACCAGAGGCCTCCAAGGGACCATGGAGTTACTGTACTCACATGTACCTGAAAGCACCTGACTCGGATACGAGCCTGCTGCCAGGAAGGAGACATGCAGCTTGTCTCCTTTTTTTGAGACAGAAAAATTCATTGCACAGTGGGTACTTGCAAATAATCTTAAAGCTTGTTCTTGCATTCAAACCAAGCAAGCTGAGATGCCTCTGCTTCAACGCTGGTCCCATAACACACACAGGGATCCTGCTTGTTTCGGGAGCAGAGCCTTAACTTCTCTGAAGGCAACTGGGACTCTGAGCGGCAGCAGAAATCCCCCTCGTTGCAGAGGGCAGCTGAGGGCAGGGTTAAAGAACGGCTGTCACCAGCATTCCCCAAAACCCGCTGTCTCCATGCCCAGAAACTGTGGCACTTGGTCACATGCACAAATCCTTTCTTTCCACTGCTGTACGTTAATGTTTTATACTTAAGGCTGTCAACACCCCAGTCTAACAGATACGACTGCGTTTCTAACCAAGTTTTGAGGGGGTTTGGGATGCTGGTGAGCTCACCCAGCTCCCATACTGGTATGATCAATCCTGGCAGGTACCTGCGAGTCCTTAGTGGTGAGTGGGCAGTGGAGGTGTGACCCAGGATGGCTGGCTCGTTTTGGGACCTCAGCCCAGGAGGATTACATAGACACAGCCCCAGCTGCGAGGAGGGACCACACTGTGTATTGGAAGTGAATCGAGCACAGACCCGATCGCTATTGAAATCAATGCATTCCTGTGCAGTTCCCATGGGCAAGGATGGTCAGCCAAACCCAAGTGAAACTGCCAGAGGATAAGAATTAGTAATGTTCCTTTTCACCAGCTCACCTCTTGGGTTGGCTGTCAGTACTCTCTTCCTTTCAGGAACCCTGAAACATCACCTGGGTTTTTTCCAACGAAAGAAGAGGTGGTAGAGCACCTGTAGGTAAGTGCAAATAGGCACCTCCAGGAGCATTTCTAATATGCAATACTCAAAATATGAGACCCAGCATTGCCCCTCATCAAAAGCAATCAGTGCAGGCAGGGCTAGAGACAGAATACGTGGCTCTGCATTTTCTTGGGGAGAAATAGTGGATTTTCTTTGCTGGAGAATTAGCACGGACATAACTTGCCTATGGGTGTCATAACGTAGGGAACAGTCATGCAAAAAGGGAATTTGCTCTTTTCAGGACAAGAAAATAGGAAAGAAATATTTGGTGTGATTTAGATCTCCATTTTCCCAGCTAGTGATGCAAAAATACAAAACTTTTAAAGGAAAGAAGGAGAAACAGACATTTAAGAGACATGGAAAACAGGATGCGGTATAAATAGAAGACACAATCACTTCTCAGGCTTTACTCACTCGTCTGGAGTTTTCTTCTCCAATTCTGATACTTATTTAATGCTGTGGAGTGAAAACTGTTGGCTCTCTGAAGGGCTGAACAGAAAGAGAAGAGACATGCGGTCAGCTAACGTAGCAAAAGCCAGAGAGCGAAAACAGAGAGGGGAAAACAGACGAGGGGAGGGGGAAATAAACCCAACCAAGAGGTGGTGGTGAGGGGTTCGTTCTCTAACCAGCTCCCCCGGTCCCGGCCTCTCTCCCTCGGCGGCGGCCGGGAGGGGGCAGCGCGCACCCGCCGCCGGCCCCCGCCGCTGGGTGGCATGGAGAGGAGCTCCCAAAGGAGAGGAGCTCCCAAAGGAGAGGAGCTCAGGTGACCCTTTCCCACTTGTCCCCAAACCAACACGGGCTCTTTTCTCACGGGAGCCGGCATGCGCGGAAAGGCAGACAGACGGGCGGGCGAGGGGACAGACTGAAGGGGTAAAAACTTAGGGATGCTCTAATGCAGCTAGGGGAGGATGCAGAGCTGAGGGACCGGGTGCTCAGGAAGATCTGGATAACCTGGCAGGCACGGTGGGGAGGAAGGTGACCTCAGTAGCTGGGGGTGGGGGAGAGCATGAAATTGGGGAGGGAAAAATATAAAATACTTCAGTGACTGCATGGGGTCAAACGCTGCTAGGCACGCTTTGGGGTTTGCTGCTGTCTTTTTTTTTTTTTTTCTTCCATAAACAAGGGCTTCGTTATTCAAGAGTCAATTTCAATTGCTGTATGAAATCCCCTCTTTTTGGTTTGGATTAAAAAATGCATATATGGATGTGGGGGTGGTGGGAGATGGGAATAAATGAATGCTGATGGCCTTTTATTTGCTGCAAAACCATTTATTCGGCTGTTTTTAGCACATCTTTTAGTTCTGACCTTCTCCAGCTCCAGAAAGGAGTTTTCTCTTGGAAGCAGACTGTTCCTAAACCTTTCCCCACCTCCCTGCTAGCTATATCCTTTCCTCCTTGTGCTTTCACTGGATACAAAAATTTTAGGCAGCCACTGACAGGAATCTAAATTAAATGAAGCAGAGCTCTCTAGTGCTTCCCAACATCACCTTTGCTTAGACAGTACTGCAGCTATTGCATTGACTACAAATAGCGTCCAGACTTTTTACTGGTGGGAAAACATGCCTCATGCTTAGGTTCCAGGGGTGGGATGAACAACTGCTCCAGGTTACCCTTACCCTGCATCGCAGAAATGCTGTTTCAGTTACAGCACTCAAAAGGCAGAAATCCCCCAAACGAAGACACCATTAACAGGTACGACCTCACCACACTGCAGGCAACAGCCTTCGCTTCAAAACCTCACCCCCTCAACCCTGACTTCAGCCCTCAGGAGAGGCTGCTGGAGCATCCCCGGGTCGGGACACCACTTACCATCAGCAACTTTGGATGTTTTGGGACTTTCCTCTGGCACCACAGGGCTCCTGGTGAGTGATGCACACCTCTGGACAGGGCTCGGGCAGGCGGGGGGCTCCAGCAGTGAGGTCCGTCCTTCGCTCACTTCAGAGTTCGACGAATCTCCATTAAAATCTGACTCCAGCTCAGAGCTACAGGGGAAAAAGGGCAACATGGAAAGAAAGCGGGACATTTCAGAAGACACACAGCATGGAGGTGTTCATTCCCCTTCGGTGCAACAAGCGCTGGCATCAGCACTGACAGCAGTGGAGGTCACAGAGAAACAGATGTTTTCCAGCCAGAGCTGACCTCCTCATTTTGATTTTTTCATCATCATTATTACAGGACTGTAATTTGCTGTAGGTGCTACACAACTGAGATATCCCTGTTCCTATCAAGCTTCTGCTCCCCAGATTCACCCCCACAACCGCCATGTTTGGCACCTGGAATCAAACTGCCGCCAAGAGAGACTTGGGGTGAAACACCACACTGCTCCGTTAGCAGGGACGGGCCCTTCTGCTTGCAAGGCTGTACACCAAGATGGAGAAAGGGAAACAACATTTGCAATGCCAATTGGCCTAGAAGCAAGCCACAAGGGTCAAAACTCTACACATTTTGCCAGCAGAAGATAAAGCCAAGGAGAGTGAGGAAACGCCTTCAGCAGTTTGGGGAAACCCATGCTAGAAATGATGCAGCATCAGCTGTTTCAACCCCGAGGTGACGGATGACACTGCACTGGCACCGGGCTGAAACCACCTACGCTTATTTTGGTGGTTTCTAATTCAAAACATCAAGCATGATGAAACAACACCTTTCAAAATAAGAGCTTTGCAGGTATGTCTGAAAGCTGAGAAAATAAATAAAAACGTATTTAATTCAGCACACAGAAGGGCAGACAGCTTGGATGAGACCTCTGCAAGACTGGGGTATTTTGTTCTTTGTTATCACAACAGCATCATTTCTTGTGGCGCGCCGGGCACCTTGCAGAGCCACGGGGAGGGTTTTGGACCACAAGAGGCTGTGCTTGGTCCTGACCCCACTTCTGGGGGCTGCAGCTCAAGAGAAGGAGGGAGCCTGGAGGAGAGGGGTGATGACAGTCACCAGCCCAGCAAGCAGGGCTTAGGCAAGAATTCGGAGAAAATTTTAAGCATTAGTCTAGAGAGGAGAAGATTGAGTGAAGCTACGTGAGCAGCCTTCAAACGTGCAAAAGGCATCTGTAGGAAATAGAGAAACAAACTCTCCTCATTCCCAGGAGCCACTGGGACAGCCCATGGAACAGCGAGTGCAATGAGGCACCTGAGCTGATCACAGAGGCAGATTTTGGTATCCCCTTCCTTAAATGTAATTAAAAATATGCCACACAAACCCATGTGAATAGCACACACTTCATGACCTTGCTTCTGGGCAGGAGAATGACTGTTTGAGGTGATTATTGGTCCTTTCTTCAATAATCATGGGATTTCTTTCATCTCTGAGACAGACTGTAGGAAACAGGCACTTTCCAGCTTTCTGATGTGACCACATTCCCACCACCATAAATAAGCATGCCACCATCCTAGTCAGCCTATTTTTAATGCAAACAATGCTGTTAACCTGATTCATAGATTTATTGTGGTGATTAATAGCTCTACCTTAAAAGTAGAGGCACTTATGCTGTGAGTAGTCCTGTTGGTGTGGCAGGAGAAAGCTGCTTCGTGTTTGTATAGCACTGCCTTGTAGAAAGTAAAGATTTATTGTAACAGGCCAAGGCACAGCCCAGGAGGCAGGAGGAAGAAGAGCTAAAGGAAAGGCTGCAGACGCTATAAAGCCAGAGTAAATGCCATACGGGTAGTGCCCGCCAGTCCTGCACCCCTGCTTCACCCAGATCAGACCAGTAGCACTGGGAGGCCGATGCCGACAAGGCAGCGAGGATGGGAGCACAGCTCCATGTGCGTTGCCTTCTCGGTAGGCTGGATCAGAGTGGCCTCAAACTTCACCACTAACACATACTTTTTAGGTGTCTTTCAAGCCACATCAAACATACAGATATATATAAAAATATATAAATGGATGAAGTCTTTGATGGTTGAGATCCTATGCGGATAGAGAGATACCACACTGAGATTGGGCAGAGCACCACACAAACGACAAAGACCTGCCATTAACATTGATTGACACATTTCTGCTCTTAAAGAGCAAAATGTTTATTTTCCTTGGCTGGCAAGGCGGTAAGTGCTATAGCATGAGGCTTCTCCTCTGATCTCTGCTTGATAGGTGCTCATTATTCACAAGCACCTAAAGCCTGAACTGCAAAGCTGTGTCACCGCGCTGGTTGTTTTCCCCATCCCACCGCGTGCTCAGCGGCCAGCTCAGCAGTGCCATTTGTCACTTGCTGTTTCTCTCGTTACCCATTTTTAGGCAGGGGCTGGCCTGCTGGAGCGGCAAGAGGTGAGGGGTGCGCGAGCTGCCGCAGCAGCGGGAGGCTGACCTCGGAGCCGCTGGCACCCGCCATGCCGGTGACAGATGCGGCGTCGCCCCTCGCACCATGTCCTGCTGGCAGGGAACCAGGGGCCTCGCCGCCCAGCCGCAGGGGCTGCCGCAGGGAAGGGAGCTGATCCCTCTGATCAGAGGGATTATCTGACTCTCATCGCTGCCAGCACGCCACGAGGGCACCACGGGCAAGGGTATTAGCGAGGGATACAAGCACATACTCTGCAGGGGGGATCTGTCAAACAGGTAGGAAACCCTTCCCTGAGCTCTCAGCCCCTCGTGGGAGAGGAACCCTGGCGTGGGTCACCCTTCCCCGGAGGAACACCCGGACCCATGCGGCAGAGCACAAATGCCATTTAAAACCACTGCAGGGAAGAGCAGAAAGTTGCGTTTCTAAATGCATAGCGCTCTACAAGCTATACGCCAACACCACAAAGAGGTGTTTAAAGGACGTCGAGAATTTGAAGGAGCTATTGCTCTGTAAGGAAGCTCAATGTTTGCAACAGCTGGCTTTGGATTTGCTCCCCGCCCTCCCCCCTTTTTTCCCCTCCCTCTCTTCCTTTTTAGTTCTCAGTAAGGGAAACTGCTGTACTTGGGAGATGCCAATCTAATCTTTAGACGGGATGAACTCCCACAGAATCCTGCCCAGAAAGCCAATATATTCTAATTTGTAGGCAGAAATCGGGCTTCCTCTGACAGCTCCCCCAAGGATCAAATTTCAGATTTCTTAGGGGTGGGCAGGCTCTCGGACGCCCCAGGAGAGGCCCGGGGTGCGGAGCTGTGGGATGATGCCCAAAGTGGGAGAGGACCATGTCACAGGATGCACCTGTTGCTAGAACACACCCACTGCCCTAATGCCTGAACCCACATTCACTGGTATGCAAGGAGCTGAACCCGAGCTGATCAGGGCAATGTTTTTCTCTCCAATACTGTGTGGGATGCGAATGTTTGAAGATTTCCTGCAAAGTGAGTCATGTGTCTGGGGGATTTAAGGCTGTGGTAAAGAACAATTGTTATTCTGAGTGGTTTTTCTTTTCCTTTTTTCCCCGAATTGTACATACATTCAGTACTATGTTGCATTTTTCTTTTGTGTTCCAGAGAAAACCAAGCTGCTCTTATGGTTTTTTTAATAGGTTTACTTGTATTTTAAAGTACCTGCTTGCATCACTGGTGACCATGACTCGAATAGCGAGAAGGTTGTGCTCGGTCATCTCCTCCTCAGGGATGATCCTCACGGTGGCCCACTCGGGGGAAGGGGGCGAGAACCATCTGTCCAAGTCACGGTGGTCGGGGATGCTCTTTGCCTTCTTCGGGGAGGTGGGCTCGTCAGCCATGGGCAGGCAGCAGCCTGGGAAAGCACAAAGGTGACAGCGGGGTGTCAGGGGAGGAGGGGGTCTGCAGAGGGGACATGGCCTCCTCCTTTGGGTGGTCCTTGGCCACCACCAGCAGTTTCCACATGGGGCCCTGCGCTGTCCCCATGGCACAGGCGAGACGCATGCATCAACAGTCTGGCACAGAAGAACATCCCTTCAACCCGGTACAGCCCTGCCACGGTTTGTCAGCTCGGGTGCCAGGAGAAGGAAACTCCAGGGGCAGCCTCAGCTTTTGCAGCTGCAGGTCCTCGCTCTGCTCAGTGGGACAGCCATCAGGCTGGGTGCCTGGTGTCAGCAGTAACGAAGACACATGCCAGCCACACAGGTAGGGATTTATGGTCTCTTTTCAGGCCCTAGATGGACATGTGTGTATGTATGTGGCGGGAGGCAGATGGACCAACCTGGCTTGGGTGGCTAAAACTTCAGCGTTTTATTGCAAGTTTAGGTCAATTTAGGACAGTGGGAGTGAGCAAAATAAACACAGGCTCTTCAGAAAGTTATTTTTGAGTGTGTACAGGAAATACAGACACTGATTTGGGAGAAACAGCAGCATCAAAGCTGTTAAACAACATCATCCCTGAATTCCGCATTCAGGCAGGAGGAATAAAGAATAAAGCCAAATTTCCCTTGCTCACCCCAGGTGATGCAGACAGCCAAAGACAGGAGATCATCTCTCCCTGTGAAATCTTTAACTTCTGAGCAACCTCATTTATCCACAGCCTCCTGCACAAGCAAATACAAATGTATCAGCCACGCAAGTTCCCCCAGGGCTTGGTGCAGAAGGGACAAATGACAAGTTACGGGAGTGTGGCTTTGCTCAGTTTACCTCCCACGTGTGGTGCTTTTGCCACATTTAATTCAACACGTCGCTTCTAATTTACACCTGTATAAGTGGAAAAAAATCAGACCTGGGACATGGCTTGTTTTCTCATCTATTAGAGCAAACTATCTAGTAAACATCAATTAAACTCCTCTTTAACTTCAGGTCCTCCATATATTGCAGGAGCACACTCGCCCCTGTCCTTCACTTTGCATGGGTTTTTAATTTGAACGACCAGCACTTGCATGGCTTGAACACGAAAAACAAACCTGCCAGGAGCAAGAGCACTATGGGCAGATCCTTGTCCCAGACACACGAGGAGGATTATATACACCGCAGAGCCCAAGCGCTGGCCCATGGGACCCTCCCAGAGCTGCCATTCCCCGCGGCTGTCCCCAGGCTGTGACACACGGATGTTCACTGGCACGCAAGAGGCAGCGGCCGCTGGGTGCTGCTGCTCCCAAGAGCCAATATGGCGGGTATCGTGGGTGCGCATCCCACACTGCGATGAGCTCTAACCCTGTCCCAGCTCCCTTGGTCTGTCCATCACTGTCCCCTCCCTCTGGTACCATCTCTGTGGAGCTGTGAAACGAGGCCCTCAAAACAAGCTGTGACAGCAGAGCTACGCCTTTATTCTGCATGATTCAGGTAGCTCCCAGTCTCCCCCAGAAAACGAAAAACTGGTGCGCTGAGCTTCTGCACCTCCACCAGTTATTGTTTGTGCTCACCCCCTTTCTGTGTTTACAAAGAGCTGCCACCGAGGAAAGCCCAGCTGCTGGTGGCAGGGATGACTGCTCTACAGCCACAACTCTTGTGCTGGCCAGGTGAAGCTCCCTCACTTGCGCTCACAGACTAATGTGGCTTTGCAGTCATTTTTTTAATAGTCTTACCGATTATGCTTCTCCCAAGGGGCATAGAGCATCACACTTTTCAAAACGCTACGGTGAGCTCTGGTTTTTCCTGCTTCACAAAACTCAATGTAATTTCTTGTCTTGAAAACTCCTCAATACTTCACTGCTCACAAAGAGTTGTTTTGTTGATTGTTTGTGTTTTGTTTTTTTTTTTTTTTTGTTTTAATTTTTATTCTACTTCTATGTACAAGAAGTCAAGGAGGAAGGAGGAGCAGCTTGCTACTTCTCCCCAGCAAGACGCTCCCATGTGAAAACACATGCTCTGGCTCTACGTCCAGCTCACTAGCACCACAGCAGCCACATGTTTCTTGACCACAGAGATTTCATTTCCTTTGGGAGATGGAGGAAATTCATCCCTCTCTGATTTTTATGTCTGACTTCTACTTTGGCCCAGCCAGGCCACCCACCTGAAAGCCGCCCACAGGCAGTGCACAGCAAGCCCAGCGGTGTTTGGGTGGCAGCGTGGGAGTCCACGGGTCAGCAGAGCATGGCTGCCCTTCCTCACACGGGGCATGAAACCCTCCCGGGAATGGCCCCCTCTCCTCCAGAGCTGGGCTGGACCACATCTCACTATTTCTACTCTCCAGAAGCAAAATAAAAAGCAGTATTGTAAGCCAGTTTGAAAACATAGCTCCTTCAACTCAACTTTCTCCTTAAAAGATGCTGCATTTTATATGAAAATCAGATCAAGCAAAACCCCTCGAAATTTTGCCATCTCAGCCTATAAACTTATTACCCATGCTGGCAATAAACATTGCCTGAGGTCACTGCAAGCAGCTGCTGAAGAGTCAGTTTTACCATTTGCTTGCACGTATTCCCTCCCCATCCTGCACATTAATGCTTTCCACGCCACGCTAACAGGAAAGAGGAGAAAACATGTTTATGAGTAACAGACACACACAGCTGGAGAGCATCGAAACCCACAGACAGACTACCTAAAACAATTCCCAGCGTGGTTCCTGCATGTGAACAGTTTTCAAGTCAACAAGTCCCTCTGCAATAGCCCATTACATATCCAGTTTTTAAATCATTACAGAATAATAGTCAGAGCTGGTGCAGGACCTCAGGATGTCATCCAGGCCACCGGATGATGGTGACGGATGGCACTGTCACCTCTCTCGGAAGAGTTATATTTCCATTCTTGCCTTTTTTTTTTTTTTGGTATCATAGTATCTCCCCTGATACAATATTGAATTCTGCACCCAGAAGTTGGCCCTTGCATGAATCTGTCAGACAGCTGAGCCCCTTCTGAGCAAGATAAGTTTGCATTCACAGGGATACTACTCAGGTCAGCATCCTGCATTAGCATCCACCCCATCTAGCGAAAGAGGCCCCTGCCCATGGCGCAGAGATTGGACTACATGATCTTTAAAGGTCCCTTCCAACACAAACCACTCTATGGGATCAGGAAGCAAAACCACTCCTTACAAACATATTTAATCAATAATTCTATTGTGACATACAAAGTTGAACAAACTACCTTGCACTCAACTCCATAAAAGCAGAAAGAAACTGGACCGCCTCGGTGTTTCAGTGCATGGGACGCCCACGTGTGCGCATTTACTCAAACACTGGGTTACAAATTCTATAGGACATTCGAAAAGATTAAAGTTCCTACTGCTGTTTCCCATCGCAGGGCTGCGCCTTGGTAACAGGCTTGAACAAAAGGCAAAGTTGTCCCAGATACCCAAGTGTCAGGGGTTTTTTTTGTAGGCTCGGATGACTTTACACAATTTCACCAGTCTCTCCCAAAAAGCAGCCCTTGCCGCAGCGCCCGACCAAAACCCTGACCCCGCAATGCAGGCGCTGTGTGGTGAAACGCAGCCTGGCAGAGCGCGTCAGGGTCCCGCAAGAGAGACATTTCCACCCCGGAGAACAAGATGGGTACGGACCAAGCACAGAGAGCAGGGATAAGCTGCGGCTGGATTCATGTAAACACCACAGAGGAAGAGCATGGGCAGTCCAAACAGAAGCCCGGAGGCTCCACAGGCCTGGAGTCTGCCTGGGAATTATTGCCTGCCCCTCCACAGCAATGCAAACGAAGCCAATCGGCCATCAGGTGCAAGACCCCACCACTGGCCCTCAATTTTAAAGGAGTATCAAAAAGGAGAAATCTGAAAATGATCTGATATAAACAAGGAATTTAAAAAGCAAGCTGGGACTTCTTTAAAGCTCTTATTTTCCACACAAAAAGATACGAAGGGCTGTCTGAACTAATTTCTCCTGAACCACCCCAAAGGCTGAGGGCTTACACAAAGCGAGGCATATGTTTATGCTCCTGAACAGATGCAAGGCAAAATGACAAGCAGCCTTCCTACCTCTCCATTCCAGCTGGGAGCCCCGCAGCTCTCCCTGCATCCTGGACAGCCGCTCATCCTCACAGCACCAGCAGCCAGGTCCTCAGCAAGACGTCGGCACAGCAAGGCTGAGCAGGAGGACACTGATTTTTTGGAAATCTGACTCCCGAGTGGAAACCATGCTCTAAGCCTCAGTGCCCTGACTCCCGTCACACTGCAGGTTGAGCGTTAAGCACCTTCGACTGGCACCTCTGGTGACCATTGCAATCAAGTCTGGTCATGCACCACGCTGGCTGATGTGCCGGCCCTCATGGAAGAGGCCGATGGAGCCTTGCTGGGGGCTAAGCTGTGCTCAGGCAGGGGATAAGCCCGACTTGTTTGGCATTTCTGGGCACGTGCAGCAGCCCCCTGCCACCCCTGCTCTCTGGGGAAACTCAAGCTCTTGCAGGAGGATTGAGGTGGACATTCAGCTCCTAGATCCAAGGTGGCAATTCCCACATAAGGTCTGAGACATCCAATTTTGCTAGCGCTTGACTCCTTTCATAAATCTGTGCCTGGCTGTACTTACCATGTTATCCCACTTCACCAGAAGACACAAAAATGGCCTTACTGCTATTGCCAAAGGGGAAGGGGCATGTGGGATTACCCGGGCAGCCTGTGACGCTGCAGGCACCTCCGTGGCCGGCCAGCGCTTTTGCTCCGCATTAGGTTTCCTCCCCAGGACAGGAGATTGTCTACTCAAAGCTTAGAGACTGAGTCAGAGGAATTGAACTTTATAAGATAAACACATACAATGTAAAAGCTAGAGAGGCATCCGGTCTGCGGGACAGAAAAGGGCACAGCCCCGTTTCCCGCCGATGCACACTGGTGCCGTGCCACCGACCTCCACGGGGCAGCACCAGACATTATCGGGGAGAGCCCAGTCCTCAGGAAACGGTCACTCAAAATAGCATTTGCGTAAGACCTTGCTTCATTTCCATCGTGCTCACTTCAGATTTCCTACTGCCTACGTCTCTGCACGCTAAAGACCTCCAGCAGTGAGTACGCCTGCTCTGCAGCACAGTTTGGACTGGAGTCCCTAATAATTCTTTGCCAAAACCTTCAAATAATTTACCCGGGGGGGGAGGAGGGGGGGGAAGGCGGAGCAGATCTGTCATGCGAGTACGGCTGCAGGGACGGGCAGCACACGCCACAAGTATCTCACTGGCCAGTTAAAGTGGAAACGTCCCTATAACAACTGACTTGGCGTTTTTTAGGTGCTGAAGTTTCCTAAGCTAGTCAGAATGAGTGAGCCAAGGAGCTAACGTGATAATTTCCAAATCCTCCACCTCCTTTGGTGCTTTCCTGTGCCAGGGTGAAGCAGGGCAGCTCTCCCGGCTCTGCTCGGACACAAGCAGCAGGTCCTCCCCAGCCTGTGCAACCCGGTGGTTATGCTGTAACTTGCTGTCTGAAGGTCTGGTGGGGTTAAGGGAATTTAAGTTTTCCATTCCTTTAGTTGTTGTTAACCTCCTCCTTGCTCCGCTGTCATCCACATATTATGATCCTTCCTCACCCATCACGCTGCCACAGTGCTTCGTTTTGGCCCCACCATTGCCTTTCTCATTCATCTCCCAATTCTTCTCTCCCCTCTCCCCTGCCAAGCACACTGTGCCTTGCCTACTTTATCCCCTACTTCTTGGTTGCCTTTGCCCAGCTGCCCTTCTCAGGGTGATGTCCCAGCAGGTTCCTGGGTGCTCCCTTCCCTCCTCTTCCAACCCTCACAGGCTGGCTCCGCTGTTGAGCTGGGCAGTTTCTGGGGCCGGGGACATCTTGCTGGCTCAACAGCAGGTGGACCTGGCCCAAGGTGAGGGCTTGGAGGGGGTTCTGCTCATCAAAGCAAAGAGAACAGCTCTGCAGTACCACAAAACCAGCCTCACTCTTTCTGCTCCTAAACTGTGTGACAAAACCACGGGTCCCTACTCGAGAGCGGAGCCAGGCTGGCTTGAAGCACGTTGGCCAGTGGCCGCACTTCACCGCCGGGCATGGGGCGGGCAGGAGGTGGTGAGGCTGTTCTCATCCTCGCCAGCCCGAGGGCACTGAACATGCCACCAAAGGGCACACTGCACCACGGCGTGGCGTGGGCGACCGGCCCCGGGAGAGCACTGCCTGCCCTGCCGAAGGCTGGGGGCCATTTATGTGCTTCAGTACCAGACTGGCAGCAGCATTTCCACACACAAGCTCTGCCATCCATATCTTCAGCACAAGTGTCTCTCCTCAGCCTGAGCTCTCCCGATCACTGTCCTTGACTGACTTGCACTGACATCAAATAACTTGGCTTTAGGTTTTTTCAGTTTGAGGGTTGTTTTTTTTATGCAAGCAGTGGAGCTTAGCCGCCTTCAGTTACTTAAACAGCAGCAATACAGTCAGTGATTTCAACAGAACAATCCTGTACTCATCTGAGCCTCCCACTCAAACACGATGAAAAATTTGGATAAACAATTTCTCCTTTGTCTGTATTTCAAAGCCCACCTCATCCTCCTCACACAGGGAGAGAAACAACTGTTTTCCTTACAGGGAAAGGACTTAGCTAAATCGTGTGGTAACTGAGAATTATTCCTAAAGCTTCATCTGCGGAGCTCGCAGCCGGGTCAGCGCTCACCCAGGGCTCAGGGCTGTTCAGAACTCACTCCAACTTACAGGCTTGGCCAAACAGCCCCTGCAGACCCCACAGACAGACCCCCACCTCTTTCCAGTAAAACACACTTTTATTCTCCATTAAGTGTCATGCCAAGTTTTCCCAATTCACCAAGAGTGCCCGCTCACCCTTGCATTTGAGACACAGCAATTTTTGCACCAAGTCTCAGATGATGCAGCCAGTGAGGGACAAAGACAGTACAAGAGTTCTGCAACGCTGGGAGGGTTTACAAAACTTGGGAGGTAGACCTTATTGCAGCTGCACAGATAAGGTCAAGGAGTACAAATCCTCAGTTTTTCCCCATAGCACCAATAATCCAAACACCCACAGTCATTTACTTACAAAAGGTAAATTAGCAAGACCATTTGGACGTTAAGACCAGCTTCAGCCAGTTCGTGGCTTCTGGGTGGACTTGCGGGAATTCACCCAGCAGACCCAGCAGAGACCATGGCGGAGGAGCCTGGACTGCGCAGGGAAGTTTGTACCGAGGAGCAGAGAAGGCAATGAAGCGACCCAAGCCTTTGTGAGGGCACGGCAAGGCCCTGTGCTGGACTGCCAGCCGGCACCCAGTGCCACAGCCCTCAAAATCCTTCACCCCGCCACAGGGGAGGACAGGCTGTATGGAGATGCTCCCATCTCAGCATGGCCGTCGAGCAGGAGCCGGGCAGGGCTGGTACCTCGGCAGGGATCTGTTTCAAGCTGATTATCAAATCTGAGAAACAAACTGTAGTTTGTTTATGGCTCAGCAAAGTAGCAGCCTCTAATTAGGAACATAATGATGGTATTTGGAGGTCCCTGTATATACAAGTCCAGCAGCAGCCCTCCTGCAGGAGTTTTTAAGAGATCTTTCCCGTCATCTCTCTGGAGACACTCTCCCTGGCTGAGCCCTGCAGAAAGCACACAGGCTCCAGGCACATTCACACTGGCAAAAAGCATGCAAATTCAGTACAGTTCTTCTGCTCACTGAAAGATCATTGCAACTGCCATTCTCTCAGTGACAGGCTTGTAAAATTCACACACTTACAGATCAACACCCAGTGATGTTCCACCATAACCTAAAAAGCATTTTTGCCCCCTGCTCCCCCCCTTTTTTTTTTTTTGAAATAACTTTTTGTACCAGCAGTGGATGCATTTGTACCAGTGGTCTGGATGCATTTCAGCATCTAACAACGACCTCAAGCAGCACTGCTCTCCTGCAAAGGCTCTGTGCCCGTGGGAATGGCCAAGGAGGGGGAACACGGCAGTGCTACCACACATGCAGAGCCAAGACACAGCTCCGCAGCAGGGACAGCCCCGCGAGTCATCCCAAAGCCCAGAAACAAGGATGGAGAAACCTCTCAGCATGCAGGATCAGGGACTCTGGGATCTCAAGAGCTTCTGTGACTACCTCAGTTCACCTTCCTCCGGTACAAGGGCAAAGTGACAGCCAAGCACAGCAGTGGAGAGGTCTTTCTTGTCTGTAATATGCTGCATATTACAGGCATGAGCTACATGAATATCCTTAAAGCCCCGAAAGCTTGCAATTAGTTTTGTTAGTCATTTTCTCCTGGAGTGATTTTAAGGTAGTTTGTACCCATGGAAATACAGGGCAGATATTCCCCAGAGCTACCTGGCACCTGTGCTGGTTTTGCTCAAGCTAAACAGGAGCAGCTCAGCTGCATGGGCTCATCGGCCTCTCCCAGCATCACAGGGCGTCACTGCCAGTCCCCGCGGGGACCGAGGGAGGGTTTGCACAGGGCACTGGGCTGCGCAGACCCAAACCCAGGACTGACGTTGCCTCATGGTCTCGGCACCACCGTGCGCTGCCCGGCATGGCAGGGCCATGCCAGCTCTACTAGACCCTCTGCCAAAAGAGCTCAAGCTCAGATTTTCGAAAGCTCAAATCTCAAAGCTGTTTACTGCCCCTCCATGACTAACAAACTGCTAAACTGCTAACTGTCTACCAGCAGGCAAGCTCCTGCTGCTACCGCAAAACAGATAAATGCATCATTGCATCCCTCCCTCCCGGTCCCAGGGTCTTTGCTAACACTCCAGCCCCATTTAACAAGGGAAAGGTTCTGAGTGACGCGCTGGTGTCCCATGCACACCCTGCCAATTCAGCACTGCACAGAGAAGCACTGAAACCCATTTCCATGTTATGCCACACTGGTGGCGCAACTGGAACGGGCTTTGCTTAGCTGGTGAAAACACCCCGCTCCTGCGGCTGTCCCTGGGAGGGGTGCCCTTCAGAAACCCGCTCGGGGCCACAGGGTGCGCGGGAGCAGCGTGCCACCGCACACGCAGCAAAGGAGAGGCCCTTTCCAAAGGGGCTTAGTGTCCACCCACCGGGGCTTCACAAACGGCTCTCGGCACCTTCTATGATTACCATTTACAAGGCGTTGATCGCTTCAGCATCTGAGTGCCCCCACTGATAAAGCCAGGGCCAACGAACAGACGTAAGCAGGAGATGCTATTCATACTGGCGAGTCCCACTTGACAAGGCAGCCTGACTTTCTGCACGGGCCGCTGCTCCCGAGTCATCTGCCAAACCAGCGTCAGGCAAATCACATCACTGTGACCTGACAAGGAGATGACAAGGGCTCGGGAACCAGCCAAATTTGGGCAGAGCCAAGTCCCCGCTGGGGGCAGCTGGGCCGGATAGGCCGTTTCCCCCCCAACCTCGAGCAGGGCACGTGCTGCCCACAACGGCACAAAGCCCAAACTCTGCCAAACAACGTCCGCCTTCCCACCGGGAGCGCTGGGCCAAGCGCCTCGGACACCAGCTGGCTCAGGGCAGCTGCGTTCTATCAGCTTTGCTCAGGAGCGGCTGCTCTGCGCGTGCCTCTGCCCGTCTTGGACAAAAATGGTCAAAGATGCTCCACCGAAGAATGCCCATCCAAGGCAGCTGCAGCAGCCTCCCTGTCGAGTCAACCCCGCCAGAAGCACGCACGTTTATCCCCCCCTCCTTCTCTTCAGCCAGTTTTAAGTCATGAGAGGGGAATTAATTTTTAAGCATGGTACAGCAAGAGCTCCCGCAGTCTTTCTTGGCTAAGGCGAGTCACACCAAACGGAAGCCCCACACAAGCAGAAAGGGGGAGTGAGCCTTGCTGAGCTAACCAAAGTATGAAAACAAACTAATAGAAACCCAGAGAACATCCCTGAAGGTAGGGGAAAAACAGAAACAGAGCCAGGAAACAACAGATTTTAAAATGATATCAACCTTTCTGCTTTGGGCCACAACACACCCAGCGCACTGGTGGTCAGGAATAAAGCTTTTGCTGGGAGGCTGGTCTGGAAAACACCCCCAGGAACGCCCTGATCCATCCAGCTTGCCCCCCCCCCCCCAAACACAAGGTCTGGTGGCTGACGGGGTAGAGACCCCCCGGCTGGGCCCTCAGAAAGGGTAAGAAATTGCTCATACCTGCTGCTGGCGGTGAAAGGGGACCCTGCCCCGAGGCCCGGCAGCCCAGAACCACCCAGAACCCGCCCCACGGCTCAGGAAAAAGAAAGACAAGAAATGAGTGATTTCTTACAGCCCTGCCCGTGTTGCGTATCTGCATGTGGACCACCTTCAGGGGTGGGGGACAGAAGGAAACCTGCTAGAATCGGGTGTCACAGCCTGCGTTTGGGATGCGATGTTTTGGCACCTCTGACACGTCAGGTTTTTGTGACTCCCTGACGGCTGCAAAGCAGGAGCAGTACTTACCCACCGCTGCCCCAGCCCTTCAGCGCTGGTAAGGGGCTTTCAGGTCCTCAGGTGAAAAGCACCACTGGAATCCCAAGTGCTGCTCTCACCAGTGAGAGGCGGATGCCTGGGCACCCGGGGCTGGCACACGGCTCGCTTACCCCGCTGGCCCAATACACCACAGTGCCCCCCCCCATGAAGACCCCAGCCTAACTCGCATCCTGCTCTTCCAGCTGGCAATCCCAGGGCTCTTAGCCTGCCATTAAACCGTGTCACCCCATAACTCATTCACAGGATGAGTGGGCTCTGCCCGGCCTTGTATGGAGCTGCTGACTGCGGCAATGACAGCAGCAAACAATTTTAAAGCCGAGTTACTCATAAACGTAGGCAGCTCCGACGGTGAAAGCAAACACCAGTTGGCATCAAAAACTGACATTAAGAAATTCAGTCAGCAGACCACAAATTGATTTGTAGCGCACCCAGCACACTTTACTGCCTCTCTGACTTCTTACTGCATAATAAATAAAAAAAAACCAATTTATGAGTCCTGCTTATAATACAGCAGTGCTTTAAGAAAGCTGTGGGGGCAGAAGGCAGGCGTCTTTACACCAGTGCTGCGGGAGCCCCACTGAGATGAACCCAGCCAGCACCGGGATGAGATACAGAGCAGAAAGCGCTCGCCAGGGAAGCATAGCCCATGTGGGACTGCAAGAGGGGATGGGGGAACCACGACACCTCCAGCTTGGTTAGACCTTGGTCTTGCTGCAATACACTGGTTACCAGCCCACACTGGAGTGAAACCGCAGCTCAAACCTCTTACAGCTTCAGCTGTGCCCTGTGGCCTGAGCTTCAAAACGTATAAGGCTGCATGGGAGGATCACCTGTGTTCGAGTTTGACACAGAAGATGTCACATTAAGGTATTTCACAGACCTGCCTTCGGAGGCTACAGGGTTTCTAGCTGGGAGAGGCCGATGAGCCCAAACTGAAGTCCTGTCCAAACTTTGACTTTTCATCACACCTGAGAAACCGGTTTGTCCTTGAAAAAGGATGCTGGTAAAAGAGATGTTGACTGACATTTCACAGATTTCAGTTCTTGCCACATTTCTCTTTCTTTTTCCTCACGCTTGCTTCACACATCTACAA
This sequence comes from Pluvialis apricaria, assembly GCA_017639485.1. Lineage (NCBI taxonomy): Eukaryota > Metazoa > Chordata > Aves > Charadriiformes > Charadriidae > Pluvialis > Pluvialis apricaria. The sequence goes on from CM030012.1 coordinate 56,138,983, forward strand.
CAGTCATTTCCACATTCTGGTGGCTAACAAATGGCAAAGAATAAAGGCAACCGGCTCTCCCATTTCCATGGGGTGGCACGCTGCTCCCTGTGGCAGTGGGGCCAGATCGCTTCCAACCACCAAAAGCAAACACTTTCCTGCTGCCCCTTCTCCACCCATGGCCCCATGATGGGCTCCTCCATGGCCGTCACCTCCTGTACCCATGCCAGGAGCCCATCTTCTCCCACTCCCCCGTGGGCCCACGCCAACACCTACACGTTCTTCAGCAGCAAAACACTTTTTCAAAGGATCCATTACTTACTTGATAAACAGACACTTCTGAATTCAGGCATGAAATACAACCAGGGAATTTGAAGTCAAAGCAAGACAGACCAAAGCACACGACTTTTGAATGCATCCGGGTCAGTGCACATTAACACTCTAATACAAACTAAGCAAAAATTAATAGATATGAAGGAAAAAGCAACTTGGTGAAAACCTACTAGATATACTGAATGCGTATCTTTATGAAAAATTGCTTCTCAAACAAAACCTGCTATGATAACACTATAATTTTAGAGTAAATACATATTTTATCAGAGCAATTGGTGTTAGTCTGGTATATTAATGCATATAGTAATTGTGAATTTGGAGTGCGGCAACAACAGTTTCAGTCTCTAGAGTGATCAGTGTCTGTCAAAATAATTTTTTGTGCACAGACTCAAAGCATGAAAAACCTTAAAGCAAAGACATGAATGAATACCTGCAGAATAAATGCCAAAAGCGCAAATTCAAGGCTATAACATGCAACTTTCTTTGTAATTTCACATTCCAAAAAAAAAAGTATCAGAAGTTCCCCCCATTTTAAACAAGTTTGGAGCCCACCACCTGATGAGACGAGATCAAAGCCTCCCTTCTTTTTATGTTAACACAGTTCATGAAGAAAAGGAAAGAGACTTGGGGAAATATTTACATGACTAATATGTATACTTGGATCAAGCATTAATACAGAATGTCTTCTGATCTTCAGCAACATGATCTTTCATGCAAAAAAAAAATAAATCTAGTAATCTGCAAAAATGTCATGCCTTTGAAAACATAAATATTAATGCAGAATTCAGTGCATTTCAGAATTCATTGTCTTGATTGGAATGTGAGGAATGAGTGAGCCAGAAGTGCATTAAAGCCAATTATAGTAACTAATTGCTATAATGTTGTGGGAAAACGCAGACCATAGCCCTTGCTTGAGGTTGGAATACATACAGAAGCAATTTTCACTGGCGTTTTATACCTGTAGCAATCTAGAAGAAACTGAGAGGAATAGAAATTACTCCTCTTGGTTGAGTTAACGAAAGGCTGATGTTTGAGCAATTTTAAGAAGTTTTGTCTTTACTCTTTTTTTAAAATCATGTATGTTTAAAAACGGCAAGATCTTTTTCATGATAAAGCATTAGTGTAATTACACTATAATAAAGGAAGGTTACCTTTACAGAATCAACGTGTCTGATTTTCATTAACAGACATCTAGACAGGCAATGCTGCCTTTCTTTGAGAATGAAAGATTAGCCTGGCTTTTCAAAAAAAGCACATCTGTGTACATATTCCCAATCCAAATGGCCCTAGTGGCAACAGACAAGTTCAGAACCCATTTGAACCAGTATAAAGAGGAGGAAAGACATAGCAACTTCTGAGCCTGCCAGACACAGCAAGCATCACCTCTGCACTTCTAGTGCTATAATGGCATCTATAACAGCAAATAGCTTTCAAGTCTTAGAAAGCATTAGCTATGTAAAGTGGCATTAGTGTCACCTGCTCTGAAACCATGGTTCTTGGAAGGCACCCAGTTCAGCAGCAGCTCATGACCGAAGCGGCGGCCTGTTTGCCTTTCACACAAGCATGGCTGCCGATTCCAGCTACGCAAAGGGACAGAGCATGACTGCTCTGGGGTGCATTTATAACAGCACGTGCTCTCTGCAGACCGGGAGCGCTGGAGCTCTTGGAGCGAGCTCAACACAAGAGCAGTAGGAGGATTCAGGACTCCTACTCACAGGGAGATCTGCTCATGTGGCCAGAGGAAGACAGGAGCCCAAATTAGGCTTGTTAAATTCACTCGGAAACTAACCCACTAGTTTCTTCCTCTAGTGGCATTACTAGGAGCAAAACAAGGAATATTTAGTTTTATTTTGTAATGATTTTGACCAAGAACAAGGGAACTAACAAAACTGCTCCCCTCCCATTGCTCATTTTGTCTAGTTTCTTTCTTTTCCATACGCTGTGTCCCATCTTGTCCACTAGTGTTCCAGGACACAAACTGTTTACTGCTAGGTATATCCATCCCTCTAGTGATAGGATTTACTGGTCATTTGACTTTTTGGGCCTTCTGCACCACCATGAGCAACACAATTACTACAAATCTAGACTCTAACATTACCGCAGTTCCAAGCTATTGTACTGATATTTTAGCAGGAATAAGTGAAACTTTATGAGAACAGCATGAACATCTGATGCCTCTCAAAGCTTCAGTGCCAAACAAATCATCACCTTCTGCAGACACAAAAACCTCTTCTGATGTTTCCATGCCACCGCCTCTGCCTAAAATGATCAAGTAAAGATGGCAGAAATGAGCCTGCTCCAAAACCATAAATTGTGCAAAGAGTAAATTTAGTTTTACCCAGATTGCTTTGTCCACTGCAATTAAGGAACTGCCAAGTATTGTCTTAAATGGTATTTGTTGCCCTATGTTTTCATTATGCAAATCATCTGCCCCTCAGACAGCAAACTTTCTACTGTGCATGGTGGCTCTTTCTTTGGCAGGGAAGATGGAATAGTTCAACAGAATAACATTTGTTGTTCTTTAGGCAATGTTGTCTTTAGCAACACTTTCAAAAAATGCATGTCTGTCATTCAACTCTAGCGAGGCTCAGTTTGAATTAACTTTAAAAAAAAATATCACACAATCTTCCCATTGAATTATTGGGACTATTCTTTCTGGGATTTGTTTTTTTCTTGAAATACAAAGGAAGGGATTATAGCTTAACAATTGCAGAGCAAGCAGAAGAAAGAAGAGGAAGAGGAAGAAGACTTAGGAAAGCTCTTTAGGAGAACCTGCTGTTCAAAAAGAACCATACCACCAGCTTTAAAACCAAAAATTTTTAAAAAAAAAGAGCCATGACAGAGCAAAGGCAGGCAAAATAAATAAAACAAGGCCACTGTTAAGAGATAATAGGTCACCATTAGCTGAAGTTTCCAGGGGTCCAGAAGATACAGGGAGCTTGCAAACAGCACTCTAGAGCCAGGAGCAAAGGTAAAGCTTTACCCACAGTTATTACCTGCTTTCCCTGTGCACAATATAAGATCCCAAACACATGTAACTTAGCATGACCTTTATGACATTTGTTAATATGTTAAAAAAAAAATAAAATCCCCCAAACCATAAGGAAATAGAACAGAAGTCAGAAGAGGACAGCTGTCATTTGTGTATGCAATACAAGCAAACCCCATGCTCACCATCACCAGCAACACCAATTTATCGTTCCCAGAAAGGACAAATCCCAACACCAGGCACCCCCTGATCCGCAGTGGTTGGGATAACGTGTCAAGGTCCCCAACATCTATCCCTTTCAAAAGGGACACACATGTGATTATACCACCGCAGTGAAACTCTCTGGCCTTTGGATCAGGCCACAACAAAGACAACATAACAGCATCCACCAGAAGAGGAATTTGTGAAATGAGTGTGAAGTCACTATTAAGTCTCTATCCTCAGGAAATATTTTTAAAAGGAAAAGAAGAAACAAGCAGACTTATAAAGAACTACATTTATTTTTGTTTACAGCAGATATCATAAATAAAGCTAAAACAATTTTCACTGTGTGCAAAATACAGAATTTCCATGTGAAAAATTTAAATACAGCGTTAAAAACTATTTAATAAAAATATTCAGTTAAGATTATAAAGTAAAATGAAGACAGTAGATTTAGGAGAAGGACAGAATCCTCACTGGCCAGGAAGAGCTAGGAAGACTCTGCAACAGAGGGTAAAAAAACACAGCAATGGGAAGTGGTTTGAAATGGCAGACCTTTACGTCACAACCTTCATCTCAAAGCGGGCTGAGCTTTGTAACAAAACACCGTAGCCCTGAAATACATAGGAAGTTATGTCCTAACCATTTGTGCAGGAAGTGACGCTTAAAATACAGAGAGGTTTCTGTGTGGGCACAGCGCCGGCGCTTTCAAAGCCATCCAGACATTTTAGGATACCCACACAGGTAAATACTATTGCTTCAATCGCGCGAACATACAGGTCAGCAAGATAAAGTGTGGGGCTCTGACCCTGCAGCCCTTCTGCATTCCTGGCTGAGGCGTGTGAAATGGGGCAAGCGGCAGAGGATGTCTGGCCCCTCCTGAAAATTGCTGCTCAGGTGACCTCCCGAGGGCCCTTCCCTTTGAACGGGATCCTCAGCAGGGGAGGCTGGGTCATGACCGTATCAGCCAAAACCTTAGCACGCCTGCTTGTCACACCGAGCCCTCGGTTCTTGTTTGGATTCATTTCCCCTTCCAGAGTATCAACATGTGATTACACATACTGGAATTTATATTAAAAAAAAAGTAGATAGAAAATAATCACAGAAATTTGTCACGAAGAGTAGTGACAATGTCTCGTGCAGCAAGACAAATCCATTCAGAGTGGCAAATGGGGCCTAGTTAATTAGTCAACAAAACAATTCAAACCAAAACACTCTGGTTATATAAACTTGGCATTTTAATATTACAGACTAAAAATAGTATGCACATCTACAGCTGTTAGGCATGCCTACTATGTTACTTTGGGTGGAAGACTGGAATTTGCATCGCTTCGCTTACTTTTTCCAACAGAATCCTTTAATATCATACTTTACCAGTATGACAGCAAAGACATGCTTAGAAAGCGCCACAGAGCTCAAATGTTGCTTGCTCATTGCATATTTGAGCTCAATGGAAATTTGCTTATTGCATATTTGAGCTCAATGGAAATAGGTGTTCACGCTAAACGGGAGGATCAGCTGGCTAATCTTGTCCTCACCTTATTTTAAATTTTTCCTTCAATACTTGGAAAGAAATACGGCTTTAACTAGTTCTTTCAAGAAACAATATACTTGCCTAACTTACCTTAAAGGCACAAGGAAGTGTACATGCACAGACACAGAGACAAAAACATTCTCTACAGAGAGCACAGACATTGCTTTTTCTAGAACCGTGAACTCGGGTTAAATGATCATGCCAAAGCTCGCATCCATTAATATACCAGACACACACAGTTTGCTCCAAAAGTCTTTAAAAACCACGCAATGAAATGCTGTCAAACAGTGTTAGTCACACAGTTTTGGAACTGGCAAGCAGAAAAAGTCACCTGAGAGCAGAAAGGCTTCAGCCAGTGAGTGGGTGCAGCACTGGAATGATGAATTGGACTAAAAGCAACGAGGGAGATTGACAGAGAAGACAGCAGGAGAGAAAACACAGAACTTAACTTGGTGATAGAGGAAAGCATCAGAAAGATTACGTAGGCACAAAGAAGAACTGGCCAAAACGAAACTGCCTTTTGTCATTAAACAATGAATGAGGACAAACAGGTATGAATCCTTACTAGCAGAATACTAAGTTGAAGAGGTTAAAAGATCTACCAATTAGATTGATACCAATAAAAAAACCTTCCCAAGAGAATCACCTGCAAACTCCCAGTGGAATATGCAGTGTCATTAAGTTTCCTCAGGAAAACGTTTTCATTATCCAAGTTCCTGAATTCTGTCGTGGAAATGTAGGGATTTTATTCCCCATCATATAGATATGTATAAAGCCAATACCATCTTTTTTATTTTTTATTTTATTTTGTTTTTAAAATTCCTACTTTTAAGATTCATTTGCTTTAAATTCATTGGACATCAGTGATTTCCAAGTTTCTTACTATATCACCATTTTCTAAGTTATACTCACTCTGCTGAAAAGCAGAAAATTTCCTGTAGTAAACAGCAGGAGAAAATGTTCCTAAAGACTGTGCTATTGACAAACTGAAATCAAAACTGATGGCAAGCCAAATTTTAAAACCTTACCACTTAACAGTTTGCTGTGTTGCAGGAGTAACATGGTAAATCACACTGCAAATGTTTTCTTTTTTAGGGTGAAACAATTACTATCATTAGCAAATAATTAAAAGTATACAGTGTTCCAAAGTAGGTTTTTTAAAATGCTATAAAAGAGGTACAAATACTTTTCTTTACATATATACAGATGCCCACCATGTTACTATAACTGTCGCTTTGTCCAGTCAATATTCTAGCAAAGTTTTGCTGAATACATGCTTGAGAATTAATGGCAATTTATTTCAAATGACTGCTACCTTATACCTAAACTATTTTCTCCAAGCACTTTTTCAAGTTATGTGCATATACTTAATTTTTTCCCAAAATACATAAGCACTCTAAAATGTGAAAAGCTTTATCCTTGTAGTTTAAAGAAAGTCAAGTTATCTAGAAGAAAAATCCAGTTTGTAATTTATTTTACAGAGAAGACACATTTCCTTTTAATATCTAAGAAACAAAACAATTCAAATCATCTTTTCCCACATTATGTTAAAAAAAAATAATCAAAAATCCGCCAAGCCCATAAGCAGCACAGTCATTTAAGACCACTGGAAGGTGATTCTCAACTTTGGTACTAACTGAATGCGACATTATTTCCTACTATTTAAGCCACATTCTTTTGGCTAGAAATAAATGCTACAGATGCTTTTAATGTTAGGCTATACATATCACCATGTTTATGTATTCACCTATTTTCTGGATAACTTCCGAATTTAAACATTTAAGTATCTGAGAGGCAGGGAGCATGTTTACCTCACTGGCTAACTAGGCTGAAAGTAAATCAGAATTTGGGATGTTGGTGTCTCCTTGCTGTTAAATAGCTTATTTAACCTGCCCCGACACCTTCTGATTAACGTAGACGTTGCTGAGAGACATCTGCAAGTTGGGACTAGATGATCTCCAGAGGTCCCTTCCAACCCTGACTGTTCTGTGTAATTTACTTAATGGCTGCTCCAGATTATAGAATTTCACCTTTCTGCCATCAGCTTTATACATTGAAATGAATGAAATACCCAGCTAAGAAGTAATCTCCTTAGAATACATTTGTAGTTTTTTGTTGTTTGTTCTAAACTTGTATTTTTTAAAAAATCCAAAAGACAATAGGAGCAGTGCCTACCCAGAGGCACAACAGAAGTGATTTTGGTTACAGATGAGCGCTCCATAACCTGATATTCCTCGAACTAGCCACCTAACGAGGCAGCCTTGACTTGAGGAATAACCCAGGTCTAATTACAGTAACAGTTCCTCTCACTTACATGTTCAATCAAGCCTTCACTCAACTAACATTTGCTCTTCAAATTTATTTCAAAACTTTAAATAAATTAGTAGTACAGATTATACCCACCATCAACAAAGGGTATCTATCACATGTAATAAATGTAAAAGGCATGACTAGGAGCAATGTGAATTAAGTACATTTGTTGTTTTGCTTTGGTTTTTTTTTTTTTTTTAACATATTCATGCAAGTTATAAACCTCATAACCCAGAACAAAGATGAAAGCAAGAATAAAACGAGGTATGCGCCATATTCAGGTTTCAAAACCCAGTCATTTGTCATAAATATTTCCCAAACATCTGAAAGAATGCACATTCCTTCTTGGTCTAACAAAAAAAACCCAAAAAAAAACCAAACACAAGGGGAGGGGGGCAGGGAAAAGAACAGTTTTAAAATGTATCACCCCCCCAATGGTCTGATCACAGGATAAAACGGGGGGCGGGGGGTGAAATCTACAAAATATCCTTCATCTGTCTCCGTGTTCTGGAAATGTGTCTGGACACTGCCCTTCATGCTTTAACATACAGTACATTTTATATTGAAAATTTTGATTGCACCTCATTTATATCAGAAGGAATCCGCCATTCAATTAACTCACACATTAAATCGCATGAAAAGTAGAAAAAACCTAAAGAAAATAGGAGGCTGTTAATTTTGAAGGTCTGAAAGGCACAACTGAGCAAGACACATAGAAGAATTTAAACCCTATAGAATTTTTTCACCCAGTCAAGCACATTTTCAAGTGATAGCTCTGCTTCCCGGTACATATGAGTAAGTACCTCTAGAAGAGCACAGAGGAATGGCACACCAAGGCTCAAGAGTTCATACAAGTAGGTATAGTTATATGCATTGTCCCTGAAATGAAGATTGGTAGCGTGCAGAAAACCATGCATCCAGTTAGACAGGCGTCTGGGAATGTCAAGCAGATCCCTTGTCACCCGAAGGGGCCAGTTTAGCGTGCCCCTAAAGAAGGAAGTCAGGATACCTGGGGACCTGTCCTCTGGACTGCTAGCAGTAGACAAAGTGCTTTCTGTGGTGGTCTCTGTGGGTTTGGGTTCCTCTTTCTTCCATGCTTCTGTTGCCTCCTTATATAAAGCATTAAAAAAATGTTAAATATATTTCTAAAAATGGAGAGTCCAGTTTCTGTTACTACTTTCAAATTTTTATACATATTGTCATTTCCGATTGCTCTTAAGTACAACTTTACTTTGTCTAGGAAAAGCTAGTTTCCATTGAGAACCAGACTATAAATACATCAATTTTACAGAACCAGGAGGTTATATTTCACCATTGATTTTACATGTTCTGGACATCAGGTAGAAAACATCTTACACAACCACACAAGTACTGGACCCTGCTGCCTCAACATTTCTTGCAGTAGCAACGTAACTAATACGTACCTTTCCCTGGATCTGTAATGTTGCTCTTCTCTTTCTGTGTTTAGTACTGATTTTGCAGTGCGTAAAATGAGGTTTACAGTAAAATTTACCTGCAAGAGAAAAAAATAAGTTATATGATATTTTATCTATATGCCTACAGGCTGAAACCCCAATGTTGCACCTATAAAAAGATGAAATCAGGATAATTAATGGTTGGGCAGCAAGAGGAATAGGAAACTTGCCACCTACTCTGAATAGCTCACAGCTCTGAATGGGTTTCATTTACAGTACACAGATTTGCTCCTTTGTTAAATAAGGCAAGGTCATTTAACTATCACACAGGTTTCAAGATTAACAATTAGCAGAAAAACAAGATTCTAGGAAGTCACAAACCAACACAAGACATCAAGCAGCAAAGAGTCAAACAATCAGTTCAAAAAAGTCTTTGCAGAAGATTCTCTGGACTACAAAAGAACCACCTTTAGCTTTGAGTCTTTAGCCCTTTTGTGGAAGGAAATCAGGTTAATACTCTGATCTACTCAAATCATTTGGACGTATCAAGGGAATTTCCCTCTAAACAAAAAAAAAAAAAGGCAAAAAAATAATTCCCCATGTCCAAACCCCAAACTGTAGGTGGGATTGAGCGCCCAAGATCCGAACCTCCCGTTCTACAGCAGACTGGAATAGATTACACTGCTGCTTGGCCAGTACTACTGCTTTCAAGTCCTGAGCCATTACATCTTGAAAGAAATAACCTATGTTGCCCCCATCTGTGTAAATCTGCCGCTATCATGGCTTATCCTTATAGATCACCTTATTTAATGGCCAGTTATAAATGAGAAATAAGAATGATTCTGTATTGTTGGAGAAAAATCATCTTCCCCCTCCCCCCGCTTTGACCTGTGATTGGACAAACTGCATTTTGGTCTTACAACTTATTTTCCACTGAGGATTTCTTTATTTAAAGCTCAGGTCTGTCGTAAGTGAATTCTTCCAAAAGACTAGAACTGCAAGTACAAGAACTTGAAGATCAGCATGGATGCAAACAACATACTTGGCAGACCTCCTCCTGACCGAGCTTCTCGGCCAGGTCTTTTTCCCTAGTTCCACTAAAAGCATCAATACTCAGACATTTTAAAATAATCTTAAATAGCTCCTATATTACCTTCTTCAACATCAAAGGCATAAATTCCTAAACGGAGTGTTGTAGAACATATTTCACACTTGAAGCACTCCCTATGAAAGAAGTGGCCTTCTGCACTCAGCCGCTCCATAACATATACCCGTTTTTTGCAGAAATAACAAATGTCACTCCCCCCAATAGACTGAGGAAATTCTTTTCGCAGAGTTCCCTGTTAAAAGATAAAAAGAGAAATGCACATAAAGCTGTTGCACTACACCCAGATATAAATTCTTATTAAGTGGGCAGCTGTTTTAGCTGCTTGAAGTTTTACACAGCACCCTCCACACGCAATTAAAATACGCATCAGTCAGCTTTTTTTATTACTCATTTGCTGTGATTTTGTAGGTTTATGCAGCAATTCATAAATCAGACATCACAAGGACGTTAAGGGGTGAGTTTTCAGCTAGACTTGCATCCAGCTTCCCTCTGGGAGTTCACCAACATTTTCTGTTTACTCGGGCAGAAGAGCAGCATCAGCCCCAAACGCTCATTTCCGACCCTGCACCGCGCTGGCTCAGGCACTCGCGTCTCACGGCTGCGGGCATTGGTGTTTCTCAGAAGAGGGCAAAGGCAGACCCCACCAGCCTCAAACAACAGACATGCATTTGGAACTAAGAAAACAGACACCCTGAAAACTCAGTTCATACGCACTCTGGAGGAAAATGTACACTTGTGCTTTAAGGTCCAGGAAGAAAAACTGACAGTTTTCGATGATGGTGTCTGAACCATCTGTGGTGTTACATCACCACAGACGTGCTTTCCCTCTCAGCCGTGTTCCTCCTGAGACTACAGCCCAAGCTGGGGCTTGGTTTGTTTTAAAAAAAATCAATTTAATTCCTACCACAGACATTCAGAATATCTTTAACTTATCGGACTTTAAAATATGATCCATATTAGCAACTTGAAACTATTTAGAAAGTTTTTGTTGAATTTGGGCTGGCGATTAACATTCTTTAATTGCCACAAATCTCATCCTCTCTGGATATATGTGCAGAAGGTACAGAAAAATAAACTATAAATAGATTAGATGCCACTGGCCTTCCCTTTTCTTATTAGAAGCAGGTACAAGGATGTTACTTTGCATTATTGTAGTATGCTTAGTTATAGGTCGGTACAGATGAGCATCCTGTCTCTACCACAGCCATCACCATCTCCCTCCCCTTCCACCATCCCCACTGCCACCGGAGAGGTACCACACATGGGACAGAGGAGGCACAGGCTTGGCAGAGTCCAGGTACGTTCAGACAGCAGCACACAGTCCACACAACTCATCTTTAATTTGCCAGCAAAAGGCGGCCTTGGAACAATTTTTTAATGTCAATTATCATTGTGACATTGTCTTGTGCTTAAAAGTTGAGAATCCTATTCCAAATCTGCCAATAGCAATCCATTTTGCTGTGATGGATCATTTCAGTGCATGAAAGTTTCCAAATGAACAACCATGCAAACGGAAAAATATACAAATGCATTTTTAAAAATATGATGTTAATAGAACAGATAGTTACAATGAAGCAGAAGCAATTGAGTTTAGCACTGGCTGATAAGTAAGTGTCATCACCACAACACACCACCTTACTTCGCTTCCCAATACCTGGCAGCTCTGAGCAGTAGAGGCAGGAGATGGAGAGTGAGGAATGGGGCAAGAACCTGTAGCTCTGTCCAGAGACCGCTTCTGAATTCAACACAGAACAGTGTCAGAGTTTAAAAACAACTCTCTTCAAAATGAGGCATGGTGATGCAGCATTTGAGTGCTAAAAATAACTGCACAAACATGTACTGTACAGAACTTTCTTTAGAAGCCACCCTGATTAATAAATGTCTTCTGTTACTAATTGCACCAGTAATTACATTTAATAAAAGCCTCCTGAAGTTTTAACTCATACAGACAAGTAATAAAAATATAAATAGAAGACACTGTGAGCAACATTTCCAGCATGTCCACACATCAGCATATTTTGCCAATATGCAATTGATTCCTTAATAAGTGTTACACTAAGACCTTCCATAACGCTTAAAGAGCTCCACAACCAGGGTCTTAAGTTGGGATAACGTTCTGGAAGTGCCACTCAAATTATTGTTTCTTTGTGTGTTTAGTCTTACCAGTTCAAGGGGGGGAAGCTGTGGCTTGGGTCTGTGATCATTCACATACAGATTGACAAGAACTTCAGCCACAGCTCCAATTGCACGTGAGACCTTCCCTACAGTCATCTAACCAGAAAAGGGGAGAAGATGAAGAATAGAAGGAAGAGCTTTAGTTATTTTGGAAAATGAATTTAATGAGAAAAGGACAAGAATGATTTGAAAACATGCAAACAATGATAAAGAGAAGCTAGGAGAAAGAGCAGAGGCAAAGTCTAGCAGAGCACAAGCATGTTCATGCATGATCAGTGTGGTCCAGCTGGTGGCCACAGAAGGCTTCCATGCAGCCCGCACACTTCTCCCTGCGGACGATGGAGAAATAGCTGCTGGGAGCAAATGCTGCGCCCACAGCACAGAGCCTCCTGCCGGGCCCATGAAGAGGCTGAGCTGGGAGCTACTGCCTGGCTATCAGGGTTGGACCATTCTGATAGATTAAAAAAAAAAAATCTTATTGTTCTCTTTGACTTCTTAAGACTTTGCTGTTATATTTCAGAACAGGGGGTAGGGACTAAACTTCACATTAATGGACCACAAACCCTGGCATTTCAGGAAACATTCTATGAAAACATACTAGAAGTCCCACATGGAAATGTTTTGTTGGTGCTCAGAGCAACCATTCTGCCTCTCCCCAGTGACTCATCTTAACGCCAGGGAAAACTGGAGAATCTGCACTCAGGAGAGGAAGACATGTCCTTTAATCTGCTTCATCACACTATCACAACCATGAATATTAGGCTATTTCTAATCAAATCTATGAAACAGACAGGCCTGCAAGGAGACTGCGGTTCCTTAGGCTGTGGCTCCAAACGCACCACAGCCAGACCACTGACTGCATGGTCCAGGCTTCCTTGCCAAAACACATGCCTGGGGACTGGAAAAGAAAGGCGTGTGTGCGTGAGTGGCAGGCAGGTAGCTATGTAGTCTAGTTCCCTGTTCCTGGAAAAAAGTCAGTGAAGACTTTTCTACCCTAAACCAAATTTCTTGTAGTGACTTTGATTTTAGTTTTATAGTCAATATAAGATCCCACAACTTCTCTGGTGGCAAAGGCACCAAGCGCCATCTTGGTATGGCCAGGGATCCGATACTCCACTTCTGAAGACAGGGCATTTTTTTTTTCCTGGAGGATCCATGGTCTCATATCTTATGCTCCATTTGCCTCCCACAGAGCCCAAATTTTAAGTCCCACACTTCTCAGTGAAATGATTTTTCTACTGCCACCACACCGAGTCTTGCTAATGGAAAGGTTTTAAAATATCAGAAAATTACCACAAAGAACGAAAAAAAATATAAAAGCAATGGTATTCATGATACTTTAAAATAATTTTAAAGCATTTTCTATCAAGCTTAAAAGCAACTATAATGCATTCTGGGTGTGTTTTCAAAAACTATGATGGATAAAAAATTCAAGTTCAGGAACTTGGGAACATGTCCAGCCCCTTACAGCTCCCCTTATCTTTTGAGTTATCCCATAATTAAATGAATATCCAGGCAGATACAAAATATACATGTTAAGATGACAAAGGCCATTCAAGCAACAAATTTCTGTACTGCTTGCTTGTGTTTAATATAAAGAGACTTCTAAATATTATTCAATATCTGCACAACTTATGGGGTAAAAACAGCAAAGTAAACTGTTAATTACATACCGCAATGCTGTCCTAAGTGGTACTTTAAATTATAAACCAATACTAGAAGTGAGATTACTTGCTACTACAGGAAGACTTCCTTCCTTTCTATTGTTTAAGATCACAGAAGACAAAATTTTCCTCCCCAGATTCTGCACCTCTGAATATGCTGAGCAACTTTTAGGTCACATATAACTTAATACCCACGAACTCCTAAGTAAAAGAAAGCATGCAAAGCCAGTTGAAGCAGAAAGTTTACCTTGAACTAGTTAAAAGCTGGAGCAATCAGTTAAACAATAAGGCTATGCTTAAAGTGCAAGTAGTTGAATTTCAGGAAAAGTATCCTTGAGCCTGAACTACACCTTGCAATTCATCAGGTTGGTTGACTTCTGTTCCCCACCCATTGGAGCAATCTGTGTCAACATTAAAGCAGTCAAACCAAGAAAACTGCGTGTTTATGCATACTTTAAAAATGTTATTAAAAGGAAATGTTCTTGTAATAAATGTGAATTCACATTCCATGTAAAAGCACATGAGATTTCAATTTAATCTAGCAACCAGAAGATTGCTAGTTGCTCTTATCTCCTAATCAACAACCACCAACACAAACATTGCTGCTACTCACCAGCAGGGAGGGCAGAAAGCAAGTGGACTTGAGGACTGATTAGATCTCATTTTAGAGAAACTGATTAATAAGGACGTATTACTGGGGTAAGATCTCTACCGGTTCTCCTTACTGAGTCGGATATGTGGGTAGTCAAGAGGACATCAGTTTGTTGCAGCCTCAGTACCTTTCAGATGCCTTGCAGAGGGTTCTAGATAGATTGGAGCATTGGGCAACGATTAATGGGATGAAATTTAACAAGTCCAAGTGCTGAATCCTGCACCTAGGATGGAGTAACGCCAGGCATAAGCGTAAATTGGGAGAGGAGTGGCTGGAGAGCATCCCTGCAGAAAGGGATCTGGGGGTGCTGGTCGACATCAGGCTCAATATGGGTCAGCAGTGTGCCCTGGCAGCCGAGAGGGCAAACCGCATCCTGGGGTGCGTCAAACACAGGATAACCAGCCGGTCAAGAGAGGGGATTATCCCACTGTATTCAGCATTGGTGTAGCCTCCCCTTGAGTACTGTGCACAGTTCTGGGCCCCACCATTTAAGAAGGATGTGAAGGTCCTTGAATGCATCCAGAGAACGGCAACAAAGCTGGTGAAAGGGCTGGAAGGAATGTCCTATGAGCAGCAGCTAAGGACTTTGGGTTTATGAGGTTTGGAGGACAGGAGACTGAGGGGCGATCTCATTGACCTCTACAGCTTCCTGAGGAGGGGAAGTGGAAAGGGAGGTGCTGAGCTCTTCTCCCTGTATCCAGTGATAGGACATGTGGGAATGGTTCAAAACCATGCCAGGGGACGTTCAGACTGGACATTAGGAAGCATTTCTTTACCACGACGGTGGTCAACACTGGAACAGGCTTCCTAGAGAGGTGGTTGATGCTCCAAGTCTGTCAGTGTTTAAGAGGCATTTGGACAATGCCCTTAATGCCATGCTTTAACTTTTGGTCAGCCCTGAATTGATCAGATAGTTGGACTAGATGATCATTCTAGGTCCCTTCCAACCGAAATATTCTATTCTATTCAAATGCCATTCAATCACAAACTAGAAATATCAGGGAAAGACAAGAATCCACCGGAGCAGCCCCATGAGCACCTGCCACCATCAGAAACCCACAGAGAATGGGAGAGATGGGGTGTGCAACAGCAGCGCTGCCCTGCAAGGCTCGTGGCTTGTGCCCTCGTACAACAGCAGCACAGCCACCAAGCAACCCCCTGTGTCTTCTCTGAACCTCACCCTGCTTATGGACAAGGACTTCAGTAACATCCTCACCCATTTAAGCGTGTAAGTGTAATAAACTCAAGTTGCAGGAGGGAGGGTCTGACAACAAATCTACATACTTTCCCTGTCAGCTCTGACACAACTTAGCTTTGGTCAACAGCACACGGATCTCTGCCTACCTGATGCTGCTCGTGTACCCTAGAAACTCAGCATACACATAACAGGTTTTATATTTTGCTCATGCACTTACTACCCTTGAGGCTACTGGTGTACGTGAAGTCCCACACACTCATGCAATTTTGTCATGCTGGGGCCACTATCAATATGTAACAGGCTACTGCTCACAATTCCAGCAGGTTTATACCAGTAGCTTTAAATCCTTTGTTGGAAAGGAATCTTAAGAGTTACCTTACATGGAGAATTCCAGGAAACAACCAAGAAAGCACTTAAAAATCCCCTAAGTGTTTGATTTACTTAGACTATTGACCTGTCAATGACATGTTGCCAAAGCTTTTCAGCAGGTTGATCAGGGTGGTTATTAACATGGGGAGAGAAAGCTGCCTTCTGTATTTCCCTGTGCTATTGTTTATAACACCACAGCCAACCAACTAGTAAGCCGCAGTAGTGTTTTCACAAAACAAAGGAAATATACTCTCTACCTCCAAAAGCATACAATGCTTCCCCTTTGTCGTTTCATATCCTTAATGATTTTCCTGATCTTATTTTGCTTTGAGGGTGATTTATTTACTTTTGGTACCACCTGCTACGTGTATTTTACCTCTGAGATAAACAACATTTGAGTAATAAGTTACTGTGTGCAGGAAACACCCAAGCCCTGCTAACTGCTGGTAATTAGAATCACGTCACTGAAGGGAAGTAGTTGGTCCAAACTCTACAGGCAGCAAAGCCTATTGATTGCAACATCTTCATAGCTCTTATGACGTACTGTGTGGATTCACTCATGCAAAGCTCAGATGAACACAGTTTTCTGAAGGTCAATCCAAATTAAAACAGAAAACAGGAATAACCAAAGCCCAGCCTGTAATATAATACCTGTTAATTCATAATTCTACCCATGTGAATTTTTACAGGTGATTAAAGCTAGAAGGTAGTTTTGATTATTACTGGCAACTTGCATATAGTGTCATATAGAAGTTCATTTTTAATAAGTTGTAATGACTGTATGTCTTTAAAAGAAACAATATGCTTCCATAGCCTTCCTTTCAAGTGCTCCTTTCAGGACTGAGGCTTAATAACAGGTTTCTGTAATAAGACAGTATGATTTCTCAGCCACCACTTTCAATAAATATGCCACCATAACTAATACTGTTCCAATGAAAATTCAACAGATGTAAAGGATTGTCATGTCTGATAACAATCTCAGTACTCATTTGAAATTAAAATGACAGTACTAACTATGTAAAGGATGGGACAGTACTAACTATTTAAAGGATGGGAGGGTGCTGATATTTATAGGTCATATCCCACAAAGTCTTACAAAATTTAAAAGAAGTCTTTTATCTTCTGGTTTTCTACTGGGAAAACGTAGAAACACTGAGAGCGACATGAGGGAGCTCTTTCTGTTGGCTTACCAATCCTGAAGTCCGTTTTCATACTGAAGTCTAGACTTACCTAGTGTTATCTCTCAGAACAGAGACCAGAAATACAAATGTTGAGTCCTATAACCCCACCATCAAGACAACACAAACACAAGCCATTACCAGTGCATATTCTCAGCAGAGAGGTCCAAACATATTAAGTTATCATACCCAGTATTTGAAAATGTGCAATGCACACCTGAAATATTATCAAATCTTATTTATACAGTGCTGCACATTTAGCCAGTGTTTTAGAGAGTATGATAAAATTTTCATGTTCTGAAAAGTGTGCAATCTTAAAAGATAAAACATGGGGACAACAATTTAACCATGGAAAGGCATGGACAGATTGCCTGTTATTAAATCAAGGCTGCAGCAGGTGTTCCCTGAAGATTTAATACTCTTACAGTAAAAACAGCAGTAAGAAATCTGCTTCTTGGGAAAAGTTTGCTTGAGAAATAACAAAAGGTAAGCCAAAACATGGCCTACGTAACTTGAGGAGGAACAGAACTTAAGTTGTCACAGAGAGGTAAAGCTGAAGTAACAGGGGTATCACAGGACTGAGCGACCTCACAGTACAGGAATAGTATGGAGAACAGAAGTCTTGCACATGCATTAACACTTCACCAGCACATCACCAATGCAAATAACGGTCCTGGACATAGGTCCAAAGGGCCATTGAGTCCATCCCCTCTCCCCAGGGCAGGATCCACTTTACTTGTGCAAAGTAAGCGCATGTTGGCATAAGCTGCTCCAAAAGGTGACTGCGCCGCAGACTGCAAACCTCTCCCAGCACCCTGCTCCTCACTATTCAGGGGTCCCCCATCCCCATCCCCAAGCCTGACCTGAATCTCCATTTCCATGGTGACCATCCACTACCCCTTCCTGTGCCGACAGTGAGTACAGAGGACAGGTACCCTCCCCTTTCCCACAACAGCATGGCTGACTGACCCTGTCTAACCCCTCCATTCCCTCTCAGTTACCCCTGTAGCAAGGACAGCACCAACAACACCACTTGTACTCACTGGCAACCCTGGAAAGGAAATTTGGTTTTTTCTTTTTTTTTTTTTTTTTTTAAATCTACTTATGACCTTTCCCATTGAAGTATCTACAGCAATCCATCATCACCTGGGGTTCATTTGGATCAGCTTTCTATTACCGCATCTGCCACAAAGGGGAGGAAAGTAGAAGTTTGCCTGTTCATTATCAGACCTGCTATTTAAAAATTCTCAAGTATGCTGTGTCAAATGCACCATATTTAGATATATGTAACGCAGCCAGTGTACAAGAGGACCTGAGCCTGTACAACCCTATGGAGCAGTATACTGGGCATCAAGACGTTCACGCATGTAGATCTGCCAAAGAACACATGTTCTACCTAACTAGCCAAATATTTACCAAATGAGATTAACATATATTTACTGTGCTGGTGACAGAACAAGATTTTCTTGCCTCAGCTATGCTGCATTCTGTGCCATTACCTCTGGAGAGAGCATTTTCAATTAAAGTAAACTCACCCTGAGTGAAAGCAAGTCACAACAAACTATTGCTACACCATTTAAATACAATGGCAAACTAAGAAAAGGCTGTAAGTGCACTTTAACCAAAATCCTGTTAAATTAAAACATCCAAAAATGATTGCTCAGGCCTAGTGTTCTCCAAGAAAACAATTTTTAAATCGCAGTGAAATTATCGCTCACAGAGTTTCCATATGATCAAGAGTGTAGTTCTCATATTCTAAAGGGTTGTCCACATAGTTTTTTTGTTTGGTTTTTTTTTTTTTTTTAATTCTCTTTGCAGTGTCACAATAGCTCTCCAAATCAAATGATCAAGAGGCCCTGATATTTTGGAAACCATTACTTAGCTTAAAACCCATCACATGCTATACCTCCTAGGCCATAAAAAGCAAGAGGTAAATCCAGGCAAAGGAATTATTTTGAAGCTGAAGGGAATTAGGGGATTACCACAGTAGGGCACCTGCTGGGCTTGCAGTGTCCTTGAAGGGCTGTGTAGCCTATATTTTCCTGGGGACTGAGAGGAAGGGAGTCTTTTCAACACAGCTCTATCTCAACCAAGGAACGTGCCTGAGAGATGGTACCCCATTTTGCCGAACAGCACTTCTTTCATGTGTCAGGCAGCAGAGCCACCAGCTCCAGCAGCATCTGTATGGGGTCACAGCAGTCACCTTCAATACTTGTAGAAACTTGATATTTCCACCTTTATTTCCGCACCAACCCTATTCAATACTGCAGTGTTCCCAGACTGCTGCTACATAATCTGTGGGTGAAGGAAAGGGAATCTGGGCCCTTATCTGCCCTGAAAAGCTGAAAAAAAAAAAATCAAACTTTCTTCAATTAAAATCTTTCTAAAACAATGGGAATTAGAAGCCAATGTCATCTTGACTTCCACAGATAAAAGCACAGCCCATCGTAACATCAGCATAAGTAATAAGAGCTGAGTATCTGATTCAAGTGTTGTCTCATCGCTTTCATTCAGAATATACATGTTTCCTCTCCGTAAAGTTTGCTGTTACAAAGACCTGTATTCTAGCAACCAATGTGCAGAAGCAAGTTTAAGGTAGAAATAAGCAAACAAACAAAACAACAATAAAATCTGTCTGTATTGACAAGTACTCGTACAAGTCTAAGACATGTCCTCTACTTAAAATAACCATTATTGTGCAGATTCTCCCCTGCAGTCCAATAAGATATTCTTATGAGAAGAAACACAAGCGCCACCCAAGAACAAGTAACCAATCTTGTAACATCCAGTTAGCTGAACAACGTGAAGCTCTTTCTCTGCTAGGCATGTCTGCAGTATTATCTGACAACAGAACATTTAAAATAAGCAGCAATGCAAAATTTTCAGAACTGAAGCAAAAATTTTGTTAACTATTTGCTTTGTTCTTCACCTTTATACCTCAACTATTTTTAACAATGACTTTCCTCTCACAAACATGCAGAATTAATAACAGGGAACAAAGTAAAGTCTGATTCAAATGTGAAATACAACCTATACAACAGATCTGCTGGCAGCACCTTCCATCCAAGCCATTTCTTAAGCAGCTTTAGTGCAAGTTTGGATTTTACAGGAAAAATCTGTTAATTGAGTACCTGTCTAGAAGGAACAGCAGGGGAAGCTGAACCGACAGATGATGGAGAAGAGGCAGGAGCTGAATCATGAGGTGGAGGGCAAGAGGGAGTTGGGGGCTGAGAATGGGAAAAGCCTTTAGTGGGTAGCTTATTCTGTGTAGAGCAGAAACAGGAGAGTTATCCAAGAGACGGTGACATTAGCACAGGTTAAGAGAATAATTTCACAGTCATGCATCAAAAAAAATAGAAAAATAATAACTACAATTCTGCTCTTTTCTCTATTTCTGAGCAGTGAGAATAAACCTGCACGGCAAATGATATTACTGTAATCAGTTTTCTTACAGAATATTTACAGAGGGCAGTAAGGTAAGACAGTACTGGGAGAAAGCACTATCTTTATAGTTATATATAACTATATATATACATATAGTTATATCTTTATTATAACAAAATATAAGAAATTACAGATTGCACTGACTAATAGCTACTGCTCACAAATTCATTAGAAACTGTGAGCCACCAGTGTATACTTAAGCACAAGACATGGTTTATTCTAACGCATTTCTCTTGTGCTAAAATACTCTGACTAGCTTTATTATTTAGATTGTGTTTTATCTCAATTAAGTTATGCAATAATATTTAAACAAAGCTTTTTACCAGTTTCAGTGGAATCCCACATTACTTTTTAGATCCATCCGGGATAAAAGGAAAGTTAAAAACAAAACCACTGCAATTTTTTCCCCCCATGAATTCTTGTACATCTTCTAACTCAGCACTTCTTCAGGTGCAAAACCTAATATTCACCTTTGGAAACTCCATGTATCCAAACATTGAGGCAAGATGTGCTGCTTTCTCTTTAATGTTCTTTTTATGGAATTCCCTATTCGCTATGGTCTGAGCTCTTTTCTGCAAAAAGAGCCAGGGAAGGAGAGCCAAGAAAAGAAAGAGAGAGAGATTTCAGTTAATGTCACATACATCGTCCGAATACAGCAAGTTTGTAGAAAGACTTATTGTCTTAATATAACCTAAAGTCAACAGAGAAAAAGCCAGCATATCCAGGGAAAATACAGTATGCAGATTAGCATATGCAATTAAGAGACAGAAAGGAAAAGAAATTGCTTGTCACCTGTTTCATTTTTTCCTCCAGGTGCTGAAGACGCTCAAGCACTCCAGAAAGTACAAATACCGCAGAACAGGCAGATGCGAGATTTTCAGAGGTTTCTGACAGACTGGGCTGGGTATCTGTTTTTTGTACAGTCTTTGCTCTCCTGGCCATATGATCAGAACCATTTAAAGATTGTTTGGGTTCCCTGACCTCGTGTTCACTCCTAGCTACCACCTGAAACTGGGAAACACTTTAAGTGAAAAAAATCTGCTTTCTTCACTACCATGCAGTATATGCAGCTTTTAAGGATGCTTCCAAAAGCGCAGCACAGTCATGCACATAACTAGAAATAAAGTGTTCTCACATCACTTTTTGCACACTATCTACTGCGTCTCTGATGCTTATGTCCATGCACTGAAATAAATCAGTCCTATGTACCTTACGCAGGTCTTGACATCCTTCTCTAGGATGTCAGTTTTTCTGTCAGATTTTATGAATAACCCCAGACAGCATCAGTGCAGAACAACATGACACTACATCTCCTTCTAGGGTTTTTAGCAAAGGTTTTGGGTTGGTTGGGTTTTTTTTTAGCATCACATCTGCCTGAAACTAAACTTACAATCAAATTGTAAGAATATCAACAGTAGTTTTTGGCATAATTCTAGATCTAGTCTGACCCAAGTCAAGCTATAATGTATTTCAGATTTAAAGCATTTTTGGAGTTCAGAATAGGTCTCTAAATTTGAATCTTCATATAAAATAGGTTTTGAAGTAAATGAAACATTTGAAACAGTCTAGCTTTACCAAATTCAGTCTTAAAAATTACCTTTCAAGTTGGTCTTTTATTACAGTTTTCTCCTTCAACTTGTCTGTCTTCAAGTAAATACACAAACTTTCCAAATTTCTCAGAATTAAAATTAAAAAACCTAATGCCGATCAACTTGCAGTATTCTCCTGATATTTCATGATAGCACCCCTGTGTTTAAAACAACCACTCTCAACTGGTTTATGAATCTGCATTTTTCATCAAGCTGATCTGCAGATTTCCACACGCAATGCAGATCTCATTTCACAGCAGACTACTCTTGAAATGCCACTACAGGATATTTACTTCCATTTAAAACTCTAATGTAAACTGAATATCAATACTATTTGATATGAGATTGCTTTCATTGGAAGTACTAAGAGAAAAATTTAGACAATGTATTCAGAAATTTTGCCCCATGTCTATAATGCTGCAAAAGAGCTTTCAGCAGAAATTCTTATTGCAAGTTCTACTTAAAAGAAATAAAAACCCTGGGCATCAATATCCGGTTTTCAATGCTCAAGCTTTTATCTTAGAGATTTTTGCCAGGTTTCTCAGGTTGGAAAACTATCTTTGCCTTATCATTACGCAGCCCAAAGCATTGAATACATGCACAGACAAATTTTAAGGCACTGCTGTAGTTATCACACATTAAATGTAGCTTTGTAATTATATTTATACAATTTGGAGTCTAGATGTGATAACACAGAAATCAACACCTACGTTTTTATTGTTCGTTCTATACAGCTACTAATTATTTCAAGTAGTTTTCTCATCTGGTCAAGCAGGTGTAAAACAGCCTTAAGTTTTAATATGGTTTTCACAATGGTCAGCTAAATATATCTGTTAACTCTGCAGACTGCATCCAAATATTGTTTTATATATTCTGTAGTTACACAATAACATTGAGTTCCCAGCAGTAAGAGAAACTGTGTGCTTGTCAGGTGTTACCCGTTTGAGTTCCTACCTGCCTTTTTGGTTGAGGTGGAAGAAGACTTGAATCCTTAGGTTTAGCAAAGCGAGGATTAACAGGAGGGTCAGAAGAGAGCAGGGCTGGTCTATCTATTAGCTCCTTGTAAAGCATTTTTAAATTATAAAGACAGAGTGGAAAAAAAAAAAGAAGGAAGACAGTAAATAAAATTCAAAGATCTTTTGAGGCAGAAAGAAATAAAAGCTGCTTTTAAAGACACATTACTGTGGAGCTTAACTACACATTTTGCAGATTTTTGTCACCTACCCATTTTATTAACCCCTTCTACCTTCAAAGATATACTTAAAATTCAGCACATTCAGTATTCTTTAAGAGCGGTTACGATCAAAAGGTAACGCATTGAGGCTTCCTTCAACGTGGCCAAGCAAACCTCTACACACATATCGCACACAGAAAACTCAGGGCATTGACAAGCAGCCAGGTAGAGTGCAAACAACAGTGGTTCACAGACTGAGAAAGGCCCTTGACATCTATAAAGCCTACACTTCTGGAGGACGTAAATATGTAAATAAACAAATGGATACAAGCACAAAGAATTAAAAAAGCCACCACCACCCTTGACAGAACCTCAACACCTTGCTCATCCTTCAGATCTTTTAGGTGATAGATCCAAACTCAGCTGACTCAAACCATCTCACTGGCTAAAGTGTGATTTTGAGCTGATCATCCCTACCTTGACAGCACAGGATTATGTTTAAAACACCACTAGCCACGCTAACAACAAACCATGAAAATGCTGTGGAATGTACAAATATACTCCATCATGCCTACTTTAGGAATGGAAATGGCAGCCGGCTACATCTTGCAAAAGATTAGGTTCCCTTCTTACACTTTCTAAATTTTCCACAAAGATTCCACTGGTTACATAGTGTCCTTTATTCACAGAATATAGAGAAAAAAGTCCTTCTGCAATACCATATGCAGCCAGTTTAGGCATCCACACAAAGCAAAAATTCTACAGACTGGCTTACAAGAGATTTCTAGACACTGCAATTCCACTATACTTCATTAATATAATAGATATTAATACATTATATCAATATGCATTAGTTAATCTATATTATTCATATTTGTTCACTAAGTATTAAGAGGAATACCTTTAATTTGCATAAAGTATTAAAAAAAAGACAACCCACTTCAAACACATAACAGATCCATTTTTTCCTTTGGAAATCTGCATCACATTCACAAAGAGGGACTACAGTTTAATTTCAGAGATTACTTTTATGTTAATCTGTGACCTACCTGCCTCCGAAAAATTGTATTTGGAGCGTTCTCTTCAAACTTTGCCAGCAGTTGAGTTGCCATTGATTTAACTTTATTCTGGTTCATTCCTTCTCTGCCATCACTCTGTTCTTTACCAGCATTTGTCCCTTGGCTTGCAAAGCCCGAAGCCTACAAGGAAACAACAATCTATGTTTTTCTTGAGTTTACCTAAGATACTCATGAAGAGAGAGAAAGAGAGATAACATCCTTATTGGCAAAGGGTGAAAGGAAATACAGTCTATAATATATTAAAAATGACACTGTTTTGCATGCAAAAGTCACCAAAAAAATATTTTCTTTGCTCCCAGAGTACAGTAAAAAGTGAACAATTGGTACTAGTGACGATAAAGCAGAGTCACAAAGGCAACTAATCAGAGAGGGGCTAAGAACCAACCTGGAATGCAAACTCTTCAAAGAAAAATTTGTTTAAATAACTGAGTTGGGAAAAGGGAAAAATAAAAACCCAATACCTTAAGCGTTCTTGGGTCAGAAAGAACACTAGTACAATTTAGGTAATGCTCTCCTTCTTATCAAGTGATTTAAATAAAATTTAGCTCTTCTTCAGTGCACACCACAGTAAATTCAAGGTTTTAAGGGGACAGGCTTTTTGTTCCTACCAAGCACAAGAGACCAAACCCTGGTCCCCCAACTCCTGCTGTTTCCTCAGCTCTAGTGCTCATCAAGGAGCTGGATGTTTGGACACCACTGAACACCAACCTCATCGAAGACACCGAAAAGACCTTTTCGACGTCTTTTGTTAGTCTCATTTTCTTCTGTTTTCCCTTCAACCTGAAACAGTAAAGCCAAAACAAGTTCTATGGATTACTTCAGCAGTTACCAGATTTACCCAAGCAGCTCCTCCCAGGATAACAACTTTCATAACCAGGCAAGTGTGGTCTGGCCTGTGTTAAACAAGGCAAACACAGGTGAGCAGTGCGAGCGTCCTCATGGCACTGGTGCACCGCGTTAGGCCCCCCCAGCTCAGCAGGATCATTCCTCACATAAGGAGCCTGGTGGCCCTCATGGCAGTTATCACTTATGGAAAAACTGCCCTGTAGCCCCTGACTAGGAGCTCTTGCTGGACTCTGATGGGTGAAAATACGTGCTTGTACACTTTGTTGAACACAGGCCCTACAGCTTTGATGTTTACCTTTTCCTCTTTCAGCACTGAAGAGTTTATAATTCATAAAGCACTAGCACATCCTTGAAGAAAAAAGCATTACAGCACCAGTTATTCTGTGAATTTTAATCTAGACTACACTGGTTTCCAGATAAGTAACAAAATCCAGAAACTCCTCACTCTTTTACTAGAGCCTCCATATCTCTTAACCCAGACATCTGCATGCAGATCATGTGTTCACAGTGCAGACATATCTCCTTTTTTGGAGCAATTATTGTCTGCCTTAAAGGTCTGTCTCACTTGTAAGGTTCATCTCCCTGACTATGGTTTTACATTACAGTACTTAAGCAACCAAATTGCCTATTTTGTGCTCAAGCTATGCACATATTTAATTATTCTACTGAACTAGAGATTACACAAATAAATAATGCTTCATACTCAGTCCGCACAAACTTGCAAAATAGTCAATGCTTAAAAATTTGTATCAGTTATTAAATTCAGTCTTGAAGATTTAGTACAACGGAGAGATTTTTTTTGTCTGATAAATGTCATGCTACATTATACTTTATGAACAATAAACTACATTCCACTTATTTGCATTTGCCAATGCTGTAACTTAGCGATTGCTCAGCCAACTTTAAAAAAAGAAAAAAGAATAAAGAGAGAAAGATCAAAGAATACAGGCTTCCTTTTTACATATACACTGTTTGTAATAAATCATTATGCAGTGAATAGAAGTAATCCCAAACAACTTCTGGGCAAACACCAAAAGAATCAGATGACAATATTTTGATTACTTTGTATGCTTTGGTACATTGTCTTTCAAGCTCCAGCTCTCAGTAACCTAGCTTTACACTACCTATAGTCATTAGTCTACCAAGGAAGAGTGAAACATGTAACAGCACAATGTATTCTGCATAATAATCTATACCACATAAAAGCAGAATTTGCCTAAGTGAATGGAGCAAACAAGATGTTACCTTTCAAAAAAATCTTACATAAAGGACTTTCATTAACATAGTTACAAAGAAGTGAAAGACAAAGCAATTTAATTGCGTAGCAAAACTCCAAGAAAGAGGACTGTGTCCTGTGTTGTGTAAACACCTCCATTCATTTATTAGTCTGGAGCACAGGAAATCTCAGTTCCTCTCCAGTCCAGCTGACACTCGTAGGAGAATGGAAAACATTACTCAGCCCAGCGCACGCTGCCAGAAGAGCTACTGCCACACCAGCTCCAGGCCGCCAGTTCCTGGGCTCTCACAACCTGCACCCAGATAAGGGTCCCTCTTCCAGCCAAATAAAAGGACAAAACAGAAATTTTAGTAAGCAACACTCTAACCCGGTTGGTTTTTGACTCTGTGATATGCGAGTGCTCTGCTACAGTCATACCTAGATAATGCTCAGCATCACTTTTTGCAGGGGAAAGAACCATAAAACTGAGGCTACAGCCAAACTGTTAACTCAAGCAGTTGTTTTCCAATGAGCTTCATTTCCCAGCTAGTTTCAGACTGTTATGGAACTTGCAAGTCCCTGTCCTAACCCGAGTACAGTGTTTCTTGCTTAGATTCACACCCCATCCATGACAGGGCTGCAAAGCCTCAACAAAACAAGGTCTTGACAGTCCCGCTCC
The DNA here is from genome assembly GCA_017639485.1 of Pluvialis apricaria. NCBI lineage: Eukaryota > Metazoa > Chordata > Aves > Charadriiformes > Charadriidae > Pluvialis > Pluvialis apricaria. The sequence goes on from CM030012.1 coordinate 56,166,115, forward strand.
CCAGGCTGATTTGAAAAATATCACTTCCACTTCCCATTTCAAACGAGCCCCTGCAGTGTGAAACCAGAGGGGCACATCAAGCAGATTATCTCATGCTTTCATATAGTGCCAAGAACTATACCTCCTGTTATGACAGAAGGCTTATTTCATGACAGGTTAGTCAGAGTGCTGTACAGCTTAGTAATGGAAAGCTCTCCCCACTACCAAAAGTCTATTTACTTCTGCAAATAACTCATGGAAAAACAACAACATTGTGGTCATGAAATAGGTTTTTCTTCTAAAGAAGTCACCCACAGGAAAAAGCAATGTTTATTTTGCGTATTTGGTTTCTCACTGCTCAGTTAGCTGGGAAACATGTCACTTGGCTTTGTGTATATGTGGGTGGCAGGGAAAAGTTATTTCCTAACAAGGATATATGAGGTTACTGGGCAATGGACTGTCCATGGCTTTTGAAAATGTGCTTGTGGATGGAAAATATTCAAGATGTAAGCCAGTCTAGGAAATATCTGGAAATTCTGAAGTAATTCTTCAGGTGGAAAAAAAAGTAAAAATCACATTTCTACCAAAACTGAGAAGATAAAATAGCAACAAATTTTAAAAGCAATATATTAAAATACTGAGAAATGCAGTACATACATGTACACATGTACTTTTATTAAGGACACTGAATTCCAAAAGAAGTAGGAAATCTGTACTTTTGCAGGCAAAATTTAGAGTCTCTGCATAGGTGTAAATGAAGCAATACAGTTAAGCATTAAGGAGGTCTATTTAAAAAAAAAAAAGGAAAATAAAAGAAAGAACGAACTTGAGAAACATCACAGTAGATACACAGTTTCTGGCTAACCCAGGAAACTCAAAACCTGGAACAGTTTTGCATTAATGCATGCTTCAGAAAATGCAGAAGTTACACTCATTTTGGTGGAGGAGTACATGCTGCTGTCTAACTTGTGCTGGTTAATCTGCAACAGTTGGACTTGAGACACTGCAGCCTCTGAGCCAGGTCATGCAGACACTCCCCATTTAAATTGAAGTTAAAATGAAGGTAGGCTTGGCTGTGAAAGCAAAGCCCCTCCTCAAGGCGTCCTTTCAGAAGAGGACCAAATTAATGAATAGGCAGAAGGTGAAACAGTTTATTACTGAATAATTTCACTACAGTAACTTTTAAATTAAATCTCATAAAACTTTTGAAGTTATAATCCATTTATAAACACACAGACAATACTCTCACTGCCCACAGTCCTATGCCAGACAGTATTACCACAGGTCTCCATAACCCTTCAAGGCCCTGGAGTCTTTGATCACAACATGTGTGGGCATGGATGTATTTCATACAGGGGCATAAACATAGCATGTCAATAAGTTATTAATGAACAAGTGACCAAGAGAGAAAAGTACATAGGTATGACTAAGAGGTCATTATCTCAGAGTCATGCTAGTCAACCTTCCCACTGTTGCAGGCTTTATGCATCTATAAGGGTTTGAAAGATTCCCTCCAGAACTCTGGCAGCATCCACAAACTGTTCAAATTACTGTCATTAAAAAACAACGCTCCCTCCCAATCGATAAGCAATCTAGCATACCAGTCATTATTTGACCTGATATATACTATTATGGCTGTATATTTAACCCTAGGAATATAGAACTACAGTACTATTTTTCTTAAAGGTAGAAATAGCCCAGCAAAATTCCAGACTTTCCCATCTCAAAAAAAAAACCCAAACCAACAAAAACAAAACCTCCCAAAATAAAAAACTTAGCATCTAGCATTGCACAAAACCTCCTAAAAACACCTTCTGAAAAATTTCCAAAAAAACCCCATAAAAGACAATACAGGTAATGGAGCCAAGATCTCAAATATTTCAAGTTGAAAACAGCAACTTATAAACACACCAAATAAAACATCCTCCTCCTCTCACTTTTACCTACACCAAAGAAGACTGACATGAACAATGGATATGAATTCTCCCCAGGTACATCCAAATTCTCACTGTGATTCAAAATTTTGCATTTACAAAGAATGTTTACCTGGGACTATTATTAATGCTTCAGCAATTTGGCACTCACAACGCTTAATTTTTATCCTTACAAACATCATGATTGAGCGTGCATGTGTGTGTTAGCTTTGCTTACTGTGAAATCTTATTTCACTTTTTCAATATGCTCAAGAATCTCCTTCTATAGGTCTTTTAATAGTAGAATATATATAAACCCCTTATTTCTGAGCCTGACAATTTATTTTCATCTTTTTAAAAGAGAAAGATTTATAGGGCAAGTCTTCCTTCAGAACTTACCTTTGGTACTCGTTTTCTTGGTAAAGTTAAATTGATATAATTATTAAAGATGAAGTTCGATGATTTTGCTGAACAAAGATCATTATTTTCTCCATTTTGCTTGTCACCAGCATCTGTTCAAAAAACAACTGCTTAGGATAATTATCTAAATTTCTTTTTTAAATACTTTGACTAAGCCAGAACTTTCCAGTTGAGTACTGGTAGCAATTATATATAATAAACCCAGACAAATAAAAGTAAATATATACAATGTAGGGTGGCTTTAAAAAAGGAAGAGAAATACCCAGGAATGAACATGCCATACGCAGTCATCCTTACCAGAGAATCGCTCTAACAACCTGATACATGAACTTCATGATGTCAAGCAGCAGTTATCCAGCCGCTCCTGTTCTCTGAAACCACCAAGGACCCACAAAACTTTGGTCTTCAATCAAGGTTTTCCCCCTTTCCTTTTTTAAGCATAAGGTAACTATTGCAGACAGAAGCAGGCTCGCTCGCATGCCAGAACGACTCAGCTGGGAAAGGACTCTTGGCTCAAGAGCAGTGCTCATAAGCAGCCTGGATGAAGTGCTTCTGTTCCCCAAACTTGCAAGAATTAGGAGCAGCCCGGGCTCGGCTTACCTACTGCCCGCAGAGGTGTGCCCCTGAACAGTTCGTAAAACTTGGAGAGGTACATGACCATGCTGAGCTTGTCGGGCTCCCCGGCCGACCCCACCTCCTTCCCCGTGGTCACAGGGGGGATCCCAAACTCCTGCTCAGCAACATCAAACGCCAGCTGGTTGTTTTTGACAACGTCCTCTTCATTCAGAGCATCAAAGTCGCTGTGGGAACAACACACCGGTATCACTGGCGGTTTGCTCTCTGCTCCCCTCGTAAACATGCAATGCTCCCTTGCCCCTTGGAGAGGTGCAGACCAGCCCCATGAATGAGGGTACAGGCATTTCACTGGGTCAAAGCTACAGAGTCTACACAATGCCAAAGGTAAGTGTCTCACAAAAATCCTGTTATTACAAACCCTGGCTTTGCCAAAAATGCAATTTAAAAGCAATTTCACTGAACTGGATTTTGATGTAGCTCCATGAAAAAGGATTCCCTTATTTATGAAGAAATGCAATTCCTCCTCTGAAGCGTAAAGAAAGCTTTTTTGTATCCAAATACAGCTGTGGCATTACAGATTTCACCTGTTAGCAATTGATTTTTGTTTCGATTAGTTCTATAAATCATCAAAGCCAGGAGTAGTAAATTTAGGCTAGAATTTTATGAAACAAACATGTTGTATGTGTGTGCACACACGTGCGCAAGCACTACCTTTCTTTTTAAGGTGTTACAGTTTGAATGAGGACCTCCTGTCCATGTCATAACTGGATTTAGCAGTGCGCTAAGTACATCACACATCTGGAACTGCATTATCCATTCCCTAATTCATTTTCTATGGGACCTATTCTAAGACTCTGATCCCTTGAACAGCTTCCAAAATTCATGATTAAAATAAACATGTGAATAAATTACAAAGCTCCAGGCAGGGTAGCTTCTTTCTCCTCATAAGGAATGTGAGGTTTTGAACCCCCAAAGCATTCCTCTCTCTCCCCACCCACCCAGCCTGCCTATTTCTGGAGCCAGGGGGCTGCCGGCCGCCCTCCACCCCAGCCCTGCCCACAGGCAGCCGCCTCTCCTGCCTGCCCGGCTTTCATCTGGCCAAGGCCTTCAGCACTCCCATTCAATACAAAAAGCCAACAAGATCCGAACACAATGTTTAATTAAACAGCAGGAGGTCTGTTAGCTCAGGAAGACAAATCTATCAACTTTCTAGAGAGAGCAGTGCTTAAGAGATATGCTTTCCACAGACAGCAAAGATTACTTTGCTTTCTACACTCTCTCTCCCCCACTTACATCCACAAAACCATCCATAATTCCCATTTTTTTAAACTAACCCAAGGCAAAAAAAAATAAAAATCTTATTCTTACAGCATTAGCTCTTCTTCTGGCAAAGCTGTACAAACAAGCACCCTGGGTATTGCTCCTATTTTTTACAATTTATCACACCTCATAAAAGAGCTCGATCATTTCTTTCATTTATCCATGATAAAGGGAGGCTGACAATAATTCATTCGTGACTCCTAAGTCTGTGTAGGAAGGCAAGAGAATGCATCCACTGCATTTTGGAGACTGGTGAGAGGACAGAAGAGTCAACCCACCATAGACTGCATGAAGCAGGCCCAGTAACCCGGTGGCCAGCAATTGCCATTTCCTGACACCTGTTTCACACCCACCCTCACGTATCTAACCAAGGAACCTTACAAAGCATTCACATAGAAGAAGTCAGGTCTTGTAGGGGTGGGATCTCAGAAACACCGTCCAAAGGGGAATGCTGGCTTACATTCAATCCCTAAAGCAGTTAATTTTCAAGGGCCAGCCCTTGCTGCACAACCCACACAAAAGGGCACTGTGTTCTTCTGGACAGAGTTGTGCAAAATCACCACCTCCTGTGCACCCCCCATGGCCCAACGTTTCCCTGCGTGACTGTCACAGCAACCACTACAACATACTGCAGATGGTTCAATTTAAGGCTCATCCAGGTATTTCTCTAACTCGTGACAATGCCATTATGGCTGTGGTCTTAAACATGCACTAAAAATCTGTCTCCAGGGACCTGGGAATGCAACTCTCACATTCTCCAAGCACTGCAATTTTTGTTTTAAATAGCTATGTGACTCCCACAAACATGATCATAAGTCATAAGGTTCAAAGCCTTGCTGGCTCTTTGAAACCATATAAACGTAGTTTTAAATAGTATGCAAGGACATAAAGAAAAAACAAAGCAAAACCAACCCCACCCTCTCCATCCCTTAAATTTGGCAATGGTGCGCACCTCTGCAAAAACCAGCAATAGAAGGGGACTGTAGAGTACCAGTATTGTTCTGGTTGGTACTATACTTTGGTAAATGCTTAATATATCCTACACTCAAGAAAATCTACAGATGTCACTTACATGAGGTCAGGTCTGAAGCGATGGATTATTGCACACAATGCAAGGCCACTTTTCCAGGAGGTAGTCAGGTCTGTGATGTTAACGTTACGGTACCCTTCTGTTTGTTTCTGACACCAAGTCAAAAGCTTGTTAGGTCGAATATCTGACTCTGCAGTTACAGTGAAGAGCAAAAATCTTGATCAATTTTTGTATGCTCACGAGGCTCCAAATATTAAACCACAGCAAACATGAGATGTCACATACCATGTCTTGAGAGATTCACTGATCTTCTAATGGAGCTTACTCTTTCAAGAGGACACTGTTGTAACTCATTGGTAACATATAATTGTCTCACCTACAAGTAAAAGTGATTAGCAGCGTAATATTAGAATTGCTTGGAGAGAAAAAAAACCCAACAACTTTCTTTCTAGGTTAACTTTATCAACAGCTGGTTCTAAATTAAGGAGTCTCCTGAAGATTTTGTTTACACATTACTTGCGGCCCTTTTTCTCCTGGACAAAAAATGAACTGTGATTTCACAAGCCAGCCTTTTATGTACTGACCTGGTGAGGTCGAACACAGCTTGAGTTCAAGTTCGGGTATCTTGTTGCTGGGTCAATGGTATACTGGTCGAAGTTCTTGTTAATATTTTCAGGGGTAGTCTGAGGCAAGAGTCGATAAATGCTCTCTCTTATAGAGAAAAAACATGTAAGAGATATTGATTAAAATAAATATTTATTATATAAAGAGGTTTTGATTTGGTTTTTTTTCCAGCTACCTGCACCTTATTTTGATTCTGCCAGGACAAGTGCTATGCACTAAATGCATAATGCATCCATCCCTTTTCTTATCCCTGCTCAGCAGGAGAAGGATGCCAGAGAGAAAAAGGACAACAAAAAGGCAGACTCTTAGAACTTATGCCCATACTTTCGTAAGCCAGGAAGCTAGCAAGAAAAAGAAGAAAAGGGAAGAAAAAAAAAAAAAAAAAGGCGGTTACATCATTCAGTCATCTGGTTTTGCTTTAACCTCCACCCAAGGAGTAACTTCTTTACCACATAACAGCACTAAATCCCGTCATTCTGCAATTCCTATAACCACCACAGCCTTTTTTATTATGCTGTTCAATTTTCCATTTGGGACTATGCCGTGTTTGAGTCATCCCACAGGCTTCTATCTTCGAACTTCTCAAAGCACTGTACTTAGTAATGCTTCTACTTGCATTACCGCAACCATGACTACTTCTATTATGTATCTGCCCTGAAACAGCCTGGGCAGCTGCAGCGGAGCAGGGCAGTTGCCATCAGGACCAAAGTCAGCAACTTCAACCATCAGACCACGGCGACACCAGGATTGCTGGTGTACTTAACAACAGATTTTTTGCTGTGGTCAAAAAGACATTATATAGAGAAACTTATGATGCAGCATTATAGCAATTCTCCTTTGCCACACATTTATCAGTCTAAATAAAGAGGGCGTAAGGGCTACTAAGCTAAAATGCAGTTAAAATCACAGGTATCAACTATGAAACGGTTAAAGTATTTCTTTAGACTTGTTTCAGGAATTTATTTTTTTTTAATTAAAAAAAAATGAGGTGCTGAAATGGTTGGAGGGTTAGTCTTTTGACACAAGGTATTTTTGGTTTATTTCCTTAAGGATCACACTTAATTCTAGTCAGTAGTGATGTAAATTAGTGATTTAAACCAATGTCATGCGCACTGCTCGATCTCTGTATTAGTGCGCTGAAGCTTACAGAGCGATGGTCTACTACTACTGTCAATTGTTCGGTAACCTGAATTTCAACCCAATGTCATTGCAGCGAACATGAATATTTCTCCTATTGGCATTCTGAATTCCACTGCCTTCTACCAATACTGCAACTCTTTGAAACACTGGAAACGATGGAGAAGACAAAAGCAGCACTCACCGTTCAGCAAGAATTTCTAACGGGGGTTTTCCTTGAGCCCAGCTCCGCACCATCCATGCAGTATCAAAAGCAGCTAAGAAACCTCTTGCACAGCCAGTACCCATTGGCCAGAAGGGCTGTAAGAAGCATTTACATTTTAATTCCTTGTATTTATTAAGTTCTTATTACAAAAGTAACTTGCAATGTGAATCTGGAGTCCAAGGTTTCACACTGTCTTAGAAAAGTAGCCCAGAAAGAGTTAAAACACACCATAGACAACTCTTGCAGTTTTTAGATGTTTCTCTCCTGCGAGCCTCAGGTAATGAAACAGAGTGCTTTCACTTGTTTTTTTTTCACTTCTGTATTTAAAAACAAATTTCTTAACCTCAAAAGGTTAAAGGATAAGAAAAAAAACCCTCAATACTCAAGAATTAGTTAAGGAAAAAAGATGCCTTCTCATCTCCTAATTTTGCTTTGCACTGATCTTTTCAAACACTTCAAGGCTGTCAGCATCAGTTAAAAAAAAAAAATTAGCTGCAACATACACTTTTCACTTCAGAAAGAGAACATATTAAGGCCAAAAAGCTGCAATAAAAACTGGGACCAAGTTTTTCTCTGTGATGGAAGTCAGGAAAACTATGCCATGCACCCAAGCTGAGGACACACAGCTCTCAGTTTTCAGACAGAAATACAACTTGCATAAAGCAAAACAGGATCTCAGCCAGAGACTGCCAGCCAAGCATTAGTTATGACATAAACTATGGCATAAAAAAGAAAAAAAAAATCTATTCCAAAGAAGGTACCATTGTTTCAGGACATGTAAGAGAAGATGGTTTGTTTTGTAGGGTAGATTGAATGGCTGGATTAAGGGCAGGAGGAGGGAAGACAAAAACAACTACTTGGAAGACTTTCCAAGATATACCTCAAGCAAACTGTCTCCAACAAGCGCCACAAGGAGCTGATGTCTGTGCCTCTCTCTCACTAGTGCAGCGTTTTCAGATGCATACATGGAAGTAAAATCAAACATTGCTACATCTGGTTGCCCATAGTGATTAATTGCAAAATCCAAGGAAGGCAGCTGGTAATTGGTTGCAAAGTCAGCAGCTTCTCTGGCATAGGACAGCAAATTGCTCTGGTTCACATTTTCCCCACAAAGGAGCGCCTCAGTGTCAATATAGTCCTGCAAGGAGAAAAGCACATAGGATTAGATACTCCAACCATCCTCTCTGGATCCAAGCATTGAAGTCTCAGAGCACCAGACTGGCAACCAAACATCTCACGGCAAAAAGAACCAAGTGAGATTTGTCATCTCCTCCAAAAAGTTAACACACAAACATAGGTTACTGTACTGCCCCAAACAGGAACTCTCTATACCAACACTGAACAAGCAGCTTTATTTGCAATAGAAGATTATAGTGCCTCCCAGTTCCTTAGTTATGTGTTAATTTTTTTTCATAACATTATTTCCCTTCAATCAAAAGATGTTATCATCATCACTACAATGTTCTTTCACATGTATGCACCCCACATCTGAAATGACAGGAGAGCAGAAAAGCCAATGTACTGATGACATAACATGTGGGTCTCAGCCTGAAGGTTTGACTTAGCATCTCAGTAACAACACATCCAAACTTGCCCCATAGAAGCTTTTCTGTTGTTCTGGTTTGGGCTGGGTTTGTTGGTGGGTTTTTTTTTTTGGTCAGTGTCATGAAGGACCCTGCCTTTACAGGTCATCCTACTTAAAGCCAGTGATTATTAATAAGGCAGTTTCTATTTACAGCTTAATCATGGATGAGACCCCTAATCGCAGGGATGATACCACAGAACCGCTATTAGCCCAGTTGTTTTAGACAGACTGGGTTCCCCCCCGTCCCCATCAGACCTGAGCAGGTCAGGAAAACAGCTCTGATGGGCAACAGCTGCTGTTCCTCTTCTCCAAACTCCCCACAGACCTGCTGGGACTGCCCCCACCTACAAACACCAGCCCCTCAACCCCAGGGCCCACCTCCTGCTCCCCCTGACACTGCTGGGGCTGCTGCCCTCCTCCTCTCCCCTTCCCTGAGCTAGGCAAAGCCAGCTGCCCTGCCCTGGGAGCCCCCATCCTCCAAAAGGGCAGGAAAACATGGCACAGAGCGAAGCGGTCCCATCAGAAAGCCAAGAAGCCTTCTGATAGCTCCTCACAAGTACTTCCTTCAGGGAACTTATACTCGACTGTTTTGGCACAGTCTTATTTTGCAAGAAAAATTGACCTCTCTTGGGTTTCCAGGAAGACAAATTTAAATGGTGCCAAAACACTTTCTAGAAACAAAAGAAAATAAACCTCTGCATCTCACAGAAAAAGGAAAAAAAGAAGAAAAAAAAAAGAAAAAAGCCTCAGAGTCCCAAGTCCCTTTGAAAGTTCAGGCTATTGTGTTTTATAGCCTCCTTCTGTCATGTTTCACCCACTACAGAGAATTTACAATATAGCCTGGGGTAGGTTTTAATGCTTCCTTATTTGCCCGATAAAACCGGACATAGCTGTGCTAAGTTCACCTTTAAATAAATGAGGTTTTTATTTTCTGGTGTGATGACCACACCACGTATTTCCAAGGTGGTCAAGACCCCATCTCAGCCAGTTTCAGAACTGACAAATTTAGGAAGTATTGGTTTTAGTTCTCTACAGGAATTTTGTGCTGACTGGAGGGAGAAATAAAACAACAAAAAAAAGTCAGAGTAAGATCTAAGTGATCTGAGCTTTAATGAAGTTATCTAGTAGGTCTATAAATACCCTCTATAACATGCAACAACGTTTATGCAGATGTTCACACTTATTCTGTGTCAAGTAAGTAAAAAAGGGGTTTAGACACCATTTTTACATACATTAATAATCACTCCTTTGTCCAGAAGACTCTGCTTTTTTGCTGTCATCACAAAATAATGAGTGCTATCTTTATAGTAAACAATATTCTCCAGGTCAATTCCTGAAAAGAGATAATACATTTGTTATCAAGTACAGTGCATTGTCAGTATCATTTACAACACATCATCAGTCCCCACAGGTGTGTTTCCTTCTTGCGATAGATTCACTTTCCCAGCTGGGATGAAGCCTTAATGGACAAGATGTTATAAAACAAAAGAGGAGATCTGCCTTATCACACTAGAGTTTGTCTCAGCATAATTTAAAGTTATTTACTGTCCTTTTAAGGAACAGCCAGTTATCTACAGCCTTAACAATCTTCTGAGGCAGAAAAGGGGAGCCAACGGAACAAAGTGCTTCTTAGGTTGTTAGGGCCCTGGCATTGGGTCTAACCAGGAGTTTTGGTTTCTATTATATTAATAATTTAAAAAAACAAAAAAAAAAAATCAGCTGTAAATCAAGAATGCAATTGCTTGTACCGACAGTGGATGCAACTATTCTGAAGCCCCTTTTCATGAAGGTGTATTTCACAGTTTATATTTCAAGTATTTATGGCAGATTCCTGTCTAGTTCTTTTCAGTTTATCAGATCTACACATCAAAAAGCAAGAATAAACTCCTCCCAGAAGGGCAGAGCCTTTTTCACAAGATTTAAGCTGTTCAGTATGTGAACGGATACAAACAAAACAAACCATGTCTTAAGGGAAATCTCTGGGCACTGAAAGTGCTCTTCTAAATTTGTTCAACATAGCAGACATTTTTACAGTTGACAAAAATTTAAACATTAAAACAAGCTATGATGTGGCAACGCCCAAGCTAAAAAAAAATAAATCCAACTGTACCATAAATGGACACCTCCATCTGCAAGATTCTGACATCAACAGCATTTTATCACTTGGTTTTTTTAATACAATATATTTAAATTAGTGTTAATAGGAATAGGAGGATGACCTGGCACATAAAGAATTCTACTACTGCCTCTTGTATTTGGTTGTGGAAAAAATGAGGATGCACCCACCCGTTTCCTCTTTAAGGTCCTGGAAGAACTTCTGATTGAAGATGAAAGCAACACCACTAATTTCTTCTACCTTGGCTTCTGCAGTTGTATTTCTGTTTATAAAATTGGCAGTGATAGCTATAGCCAGCTTTCCACGAAACTCCTTCCTTCTGAAACCTGATAAGCAAAGAAAAGAATTAAAAACACTGGAAACGTCACGATGGACTTTCAGGGAGGGTCAGCTCAAGGCAGCTTGGTCTCTTTTCTACATTTCGTCCTACACTCAAACAACACACCATCAGCAGATTCCATCATTCCTCCAAAATTCCCTTGAATGCAAATAGTTTTTTCCCCCCACTTCCACACGCAAAACTGGAGCTCTACTGCATTCGAGATAAAGTCTCATAAAAAAACCCAAACAAACAAAACCCAAAACAGTCTGGAGGAGAACTATGGGAGGATGTTAAGGACAAATGATGACTAAAGAAAAACAGATTGGAAATAGAGCAGCTCAAATTTAATGGAGGGAAACATTTTTAACATGCTAAATAGCAAACAAGATTTGTGTTATATAGGTGGTAAACAGCTTATGAAAAAACATGCAAGAGATCAGCAGTCAGAGCAGCAAAGATCTGAAAAATAGAAACCTCTGCAACAGTGCTTAGGTGCCTACACTACCAGCTAATGAGGTTTTTTCAAAGTTATTAGGGGTTGAAAAATATTCAGTGGCTTAACTGTTATACTTCCAAGGTGAGAGTGACTGCAAAGTTACTTGCTCTCTCACTCCATCCTCTTTTCACAAAAAAAGCCCACTAAGCCAGTATCTTGCAATAACATATTTAAGTTTTTCCCTGTGCGCATTCCCCTTATCCGTAAGTAAATTCTGAAGTAGGACAGAGGGTCCTTAGTGTATTTTTAGCCAACTGCAGATGACTTTTCAGAGGATACGTGTATTTTATAAGAAGAAATAAATCAGCTATGAATTTTTGTCTCTGTGCTTCTTCATATGTTCTCATTATTTCATTGGGACAGATTAAATATGACAATACCAGCTTCTGTATGTTAATAATCTTTAGTGCACCAAACATTCCTGGTGCTATGGTAACTGGTACTATGATAACCATTAACTTCTCCGCTCTCGTGAGACCCCACCTGGAATATTGCATCCAGCTCTGAAGCCCCCAACATAAGAAGGACATGGACCTGTTGGAGCGGGTCCAGAGGAGGGCCACAAAGATGACCAGAGGGCTGGAGCACCTCTCCTATGAAGATGGGCTGAGAGAGTTGGGTCTGTGCAGCCTGGAGAAGAGAAGGCTCCGTGGAGACCTTACTGCTGCCTTTCAGTATCTGAAGGGGGCCTACAAGAAGGCTGGAGAGAGACTTTTTACAAGGGCCCATAGTGATAGGATGAGAGGGAATGGCTTCAAACTGGAAGAGGGTAGATTTAGAATAGATGCTATGAAAAAAATTTTCACTCAGAGTGGTGAGGCACTAGAACAGGTTGCCCAGGGAAGTTGTGGAGGCCCCATCCCTGGAAGTGTTCAAGGCCAGGTTGGATGGGGCTTTGAGCAACCTGGTCTAGTGGGAGGTGTCCCTGCCCATGGCAGGGGGGTTGGAACTAGATGATCTTCAAGGTCCCTTCCAACCTAAACCATTCTATGATTCTCAATAGAGTCTGCAGCTGAGGTAAGAATAATTTCCTTTTGCTGATACCTGACTATTTAAGAAGTCTTTTATGGGAGTAGCTGGAAAATACTGTGGGGAAATTTTTTTTCTAGAGCATTATAAGGAATTAACTCTAAGCATATTGTAGTTGGCCAGTATAAGAATAAGCAGACAAACTATGAAGCTAATAAAAAAAGGAAATAGTGTACCTAGTGAACTCAACCTAACACGGATATAATTAAAGCTACAAGGGAAATATATAATTAAGTAATAGGTTTGTTCACGTGATGTAGGAGCAGCTTAGCTAAAGTCTTGCTAAGACAGACAGCTCAGGTGGTCTGAATTCTCAGCAGTGACTCAAATTCATGAAGCATTTCCCCTCTCTCCCCCCGAGCCTTAGCGTTATTTATTATCTTTTGGTATCATTTCCAAAGTAACTGCTTCTGAAGTTAAATCACCTCAATAGAAGAGTGATACCTCTGATGCCCTCATTAAATACCTGGCAGTCTCGTTTTGGTCGTTTGTTCAAACATATAGTGCAAATTTACAGCACAATAGCAAAGGCTATGCAATTCCTGGCACATATCTTGTCAGCCTCCTTAAAGCTAAATCATCGTGTAATTACTTAACCTTGAAGCAAGCCCAATGGCATCATGATGCAGTTTGTAGACAATGTAGATAGATACACAGCGCTGAGAATTAGTAATGACAGTAAATGTCTTTATTTGTAGCTATAACTTAACAACAAAAATGGAAGATACCACATAAAAAAGCAGTTTCCACACAGACTTCAGTGGATTGCAAAGCAGCCTGTTGCTTTGTGTTCTCCTCTGACTTTCAGGCCTTCCAAAACACCCTAAAGACCATTAATAAGGCAAAAAGCACACATTCACCTACCTTCTAATGTGTTTCTGCGGCCATCTGCACCAATAACAACATCAAATTCATACTCTGACAAAGGGTGATCCATGGGGAGAAATTCAGCCCTCCAACCTATCTCTAAAAACACAAAGAATAATACTTATTCATTCTTCAGTAATACGATCGAGAAGTGATTTCGGAGTCTAAAGAAAGGGCATTAAGGCAAATGGTTCATTTCTCATTTAAGCAGAGCTGAATTCTGCCTTAGTCTGATGGAGAGAAGTTCTGCTGCAGTCAAAGCTATGTTCAGGCTGTATCAGCAAGGTGTCAAACTCGTAAACTGGCAATAAAAGAAAAAAATATGGAAGCCTTCATTTGGGTCACCTAATGCACTAAACTTCCTCTCAGACCCATATCACAAGAATATGTTTAAGCACCTCATTCTCCCAGAACTAGCCCCACAGTGACCTTATCAGGACTGTACATAGAGGCGGTTACAGCAAGAAAGGGCTGGGTATTAAAAGAAGAAACATAGCATTCCATTGTCAATACTTTTAATTGTCTTCTAAACAGAAATTAAACAGAAGCATACTCAGAAAGCTAAATTTAATCTTTGCATTAACACAAAATTGATTATGTGAAAATGTTTGTATTGTCCATATTTAAAAAATTATATATGCTTTAACTACTTAAAACAATATACTTATTCTACTGTCACTATATGACCATTTAAAGAGAGATAGCATAGTATTTTAATTAAAGTAAAATTTTAAAATATTGTATTCCTACTATACCCTAAATACTAGTCTTTAAAAAAATAGTAAAATAAAATAAGAAATCTTCCTTTATTTTGTTTAAAAACCTTGCGTAAGATGGCTGATAAGACTGCGTGTCAGTGGGAGTTTTATCAAATGTGAAAGCAAAATGAGGCCCAAGGAGCTTAATCCATCTTCAATATTTATATTATCAATCAAAAATTGTTTTTGCAAGAAGATACCAAAAAGCCACACCAGACTCCCTACAAAGCCTCAAATGCATGCCAGAAGGCATACTGCAAAACCTCAACTTCTCAGACTGGGTCGTATTTTAAGAATTATCACTGCTTTATCACAATGATACTTATCATACCTATGACTGCATATAGGAAATCTAGCTGAATAAGAAGGGCAAAAAACCTCCCATTTCTTGAACAGAATTCAGCTGCCTTGAATGATTTCACATAATGCCTGACGTAAAAAGAAGTTACTGTGACCAGAAATACATTACGACAAAAAATACTTTGGTTTTCTTGATCTTCAGGAGGTTCCAGGACTTTCACGAATTCTAGATTCACGTGGATTTCAACTCCTAGTATAAGTGCAACTTTGAAGAGGATAAGCTGAAGTTGTCGTATACCTGCAGACAGCAAATAACACAGATGTATTTAATACGTAAGTAATCACAGCTGCTACCAGCATGTCACCCAACTGATATTCATTAACACAAGCATGCAGCATTATTATCTCCCATACTGCAATGAATTCAAATGTAGCAGCCACCACAGGATGCTGTTCTCTTCTGTCTCATTTTCCTCTTGCAGCACAATCTCATAGGTAATAAAACTCATTTCAGTGAGTTTCTTAGAATACCTTTTTAGAGCTCTCCGTCTTAGCAGATCCTTTAAATATCATTAACCATTACGTTGAACATTTTAGGACAGAAAATTTTACAGCATATTTCCTGTAAAATATCCCACTTTTGCATATTTTCTCATTAGATTGAGGGTTGTGTCTACCTTCAACATACTAGAATGAATATCAATATTCTTCATACTTCGTAAGAAAAGACAACTGTTTAACAAATCCAGACTAACAAAAAAGCTGCCCCATAGGACCGTCATTTGTTCAATTGCCATCTTGCTTAAATGAGACCAATTTTTTCCCCCCTCTGTGCGTGTGTGTACATGCACTCACACACGTTTAAAGCAGATGAGCTTCTGCCAAGTCAAGAAAGTCTCCATTAATCTTCTGACCTCAGTACGCCTCTTATCTGAACAGTGCCTGTGCCCTCAGATACTTACTGATGTGATCAATAGATCCTGCACAGAATTTTCCATAAAATTTCTTTGCTCCCAGTCCCCGGAGGTCATGGATTGTAAATGGCCAGAGATGCAACACATTGTTTCTTGAAAAAGTGTCCCGCTTCTCCACAACGACGACTTTGGCTCCCAGGAAGGCAAGTTCTATGGCAGTCCGCAAGCCACATGGGCCACCTCCAATAATTAAACACTAGCAGAGAAAAGAAGGAGTCTTACACAGGGTTTTGCATTGACTTCCACAGTTTCTAACTTACTCTATTGGTACGACTTGATATTCAACTGGACTTATGCTACCAAGAGTATATTCAAGTAATCTATTTAAAGCAATAAACGTTTAAATTTTGTTCGCATGTGGTGCTCAGTCAATTTATACACGAGGATAAACTGTGCTTCATGCAGACATAAAACCATCTGATAAAAGATGCAACAGAAGAAAGAGCAAAAAGCCAAACACTTTTGAACATCTACTTGTACATTTCTAACTGACGTTTAGTGTTTCAAAAGTGCTTGCAGTAAACAGGATTACAGCTACATAAAAGGGAGGGGAAAGGAAGTATGTGGTCTTGGTGTAGGCTTTTTTTTTTGTTTTAAAGAGGAAATCGGTGTGCATTTGCAAGACTTGTTAGACAAATCTACGATAAGCCTCTTACGGTATTAGTTACTCCCTCTTTCAAGCGCGGGCGTATCCTGAATGTAACGGCCTAGTTTACTGCTGTAAAGCAGGGCATGTCAAGGGAAGTCAGCAGACTCGGCCCACTTCACCGGAGCTGGGGATCTCAGCCAGTCCTATTCCATTTCACCCAGTGGTCAACACCCTCACCTTCAGGACAGTCACATTTCAGGAGCCTAAATCTGAGTTTGGGCATCCTCAGAAGAACCACTTCAGAAATGATTACAGAGAACTCTTGCCCAAATTTTAGTTGACAGCTGTAAGTTTTCACAGACTAACAAGCAAAGGATTTCCAGAAAGCAAACTAATTAAAACCCAAACGTATCTAATGCTTACATTTTCCTGATTACCAAAAACTGATTAGAAACAGTCTTATAGCTGGACAACGTTGCTGTTCCACACCTCCCCCCCGAAAACCCACCTCATCCCCCCCAAACCCCAGACAGACTTCACAAAGTCTATGCCATCAGTCCTGGCTCCGGGCTGGGGCAGGGAGAGAGGAGGTGGGCCTGAGCAGAGGGGAGAGCTCTGGCTGCAGGGCCAAGCTCTACCACGGTGCAAATCCAAACCCATTATCTCACACACCAGACATGCTCCTGTGCGTCCCGCACACATAGCCAGACAGTGATTACAGTTTCAAAGCAAGCACGGACTGTATCTGGAGGCTTGTTGAATACAAGTCTGGTTCCCATTATTTTATGAAATTGAAATGTAGAGTCATTCATTTATTTTGGTTTGCTCGTCATTTGTTTTCAAATTTAACAACTTAAGCAAAAAATTATCTGGGGCTGACTTTTGTCCATGACTTTTGTCCAACCCAATCATACAAGTGCAAAAAATTTTTTTAAAATTGAATAAATAATTTGAATAAATTCCCACTGAAAGAAGAGCTCCTGTGAGGTGCTATTGCTTTGCTTCAGGCAAGTGTTTTGTTAACTAGAGATATTAAATAAGTTAAAGTCAGGTTGTTGCATTAGCCACTTGGCTTTCTTCCTCTTAAAAGAACATATTTAATTCATAATTTCAGAACACTCCGCACTGCATGCTAAATATTAAGAAAACATTGACAGATGTAATTATATAAAGGAAGAAAATAGAGTGCAGATGTTATCCTGACTGAAGAGGATCACTGCTGGAGTCTGGGTCAGCTCTTTTCTGCACATGCTTGTTGTGATTAACATGGGAACTCTGAGCTCTGACAAGTAAGTGACCGCCTTCACAGCTACATAGTTTTCCAGTAATGTTCAGCAAGCAGTTAGAAACATTTTAGAAATAAGGACCATACATGGTTTGAAAAGGTGGGGTTGTTTTTTTGGCTAACAAACCGTATCATATATAAATAAATGCAACTTTTAAAAAAAGCAGTCTTTTGAGATTTAGTCATAGTGGATCCTGCCAAGTAATAAAACCCACACAGAAAACACTGTTAGTTCCCCCTGGTACTCTGCAACACAGTACGTTACAATTTTAAGGAGGATACTGCCCTCTCCCCTTCTCCTATCACCATTGACAAAATATCTTCCTAATTGCCTAGAGACACGGTGAAAAATGGTTGTATATTTGCCATCATCCATGGTTACCTTCCATAAACATATTTATCTGTGTCTCAGAAATATTTGTTCTTTGATTTATTACGGATGCATCCTGCTGGTGTAGAGCTTATTCTTGGCACTTTGTCATCTTCTTTGAAACTTCTGGGGTCAAAACCAGCACAAAACTCTTGCAAAGGTAATTCTTACTGGTGTTTATGTTCCTACCTTTATTAAGTAAAGAAAGGGACCATACCACTGTCCTGCCCCTGCCCTCCCTCCCCAGCTCTCCGCTTGCAAAGTCACAGGAGAAACCTTCTTGTAGTCTGTCTAGAACAAACCTTGAACAGCTTCCTATTTTCACCTCCTGTTACCCCAGTCTCTTGGCTTGCTTTTGAAAGTAGTTTCTTGCAATTTAACACAGATCGTGACAACTGACATCACATAAGGGATTCTCAAAACATCAATCCTGAAACCTAACAAACAGGATTGGACAAATGCCAATGTTTCTTGACATCCAGATTGCCGTTCACAGCTCAACTGTCTTTTAATGCTGCCAGATCATCTCCTAAAAAGGTATAGGGTAACTTGACTTTTCAAAGCATCTCCTGCTAAAGGGTAGCTTGACTTTTCAAAGCATCTTCCATAAATTATTCAAAGTAACAGTTGCTGAAGAGGACTGACAAGGAACTTTTGCATATTTCTTGTTCAGGCTGGAAATGAAGGGAGAAAGACTTGTATAGATTATAGGGCAGCTTATCCAAGAATAAGATCATGACTAGACCTCTGTGACCTGCCTGAAGAATCAGCACCACGTTGGATGTTATATCCTGTTTTACTACCCAGAGTATACCATGTTAGTGCAAGATAGCAATACTGAGAGAAGACATTTTTTTCAGTGAAAACCTCATAGCATAAGGGGCTGATCTTCTGCCTGCAAATGTATGTAAATACTTCCTGTCAAATGAGAAGCTTCATTAAATTTAGTACACTCCCCAAGAACAGCACCTACATTACAACAAGACAGGAGCAGGCAAAAGAACAAATGAGAATGGAGAAAACACCACAGTTATGCATTCACGTGGCAGATTAAAGCATGTGATTTTAAAATGCCAAGTTTCCTCCTTTATCACAAGAATTTATTTTTGCAGATATTTCATGCAAAGATCTTATAAATGCTTAAAATATTGAGCGTACATCCTCTAGAAGAGGAAATGCACACAGTGAGAAAAGGAGCCAGGACAAGGACTCCAACAGGGCTGTTCCCTGGCCCTGGCTCTCACCGCAGCCCAGGGCTGCGCCCAGGAGTTCCCCAGCCACGGGTAGAAAAGCCGGGCACCCGCAACACCCTGCATGCACCCAGACAGCGGCTTGTCCCGCACAGGCACACCTGAGCTCCATCACCTCGTCAGCAACAGGACCACGTAAGGGTACATACAAAGTTCCCACACCAAACTCCAGCTACGCAGTAACTGGCAGTACTGAAGAGACTGCCCACAAACACCAACTCCTACCAGCAACGGGCACCACAAGCACTTTCCATGAGAATATCATGTGAGCTAAATTATTCTATTTTTCTTGCAAATATCCTGAATATGAATGATACTAATTACTGATTACGACAAATGCAACAATGAAAATCTTACACTATAAATTATCACAAATAAACATGCTAGTTTGATTTAAACTTGTCCAAAAGCATTTTTAGAATACCAGTTACAAAATTCCCATTTAAGAGGACTAAACTTAGGACTATTTGTGTTTAAAATTATAAATATTGAGTAAAGCATATAATTTTTTGTACTTCAAAATAAAACACTAATAAGCCCATGCATATTTTATAAAAGTTGTCTATTTAAGCTGCTGAGTAAATACTATGTTTCTATAGTACTGTTAAAAAGTACTGTACTTTTCCCTAAAAGATCATTATTTGTTTCTGTATAAATCTTGTCCCACATTATAACCAAGCACAGGACTCACTGCATTATTTATCTTCAGACTGAAATAGAGCAGAAACTTCACGTATTCCCCCCCCCCCCCCCAGTACAATTAAAAGATATCCGATATAAGCATACAAAGCATTCGGTAAGTCTCGTAAGCTTGATTCTACTCAAAGGTCGATCTGACTGTAAGAGATGCTATTTTCTCTCTATTAGTATGTCTAAGAATGGCAGTGCCTTGAAAACCTCCAGAAAATGTTTCTACACTGAATAAGGACACTTAGTGCAGAGCTAAACGGCAGCACAAGTTACCTCTCCAAAAGCAGAATGGTTTTTGTGTCAGATGCAGGTTTTCAATATGATCTCCTGTACATAATGTACAAATATGTGACTTACAAAATAGGAGGGGAAGAAAGGGAGAGAGGGATGAGAAGTAGGGGCCCCCTTGCAACCCCTCTCGTCCCCCACTACTAAATCGGCAGCCTGTGAATCCAGACACCTATATCCCATTCTGGGAAAACCACATGCAGTTTAACAGCTGAGAATTTGCAGAATGCCTCCACTGGTTTTCACACAGTAAAGTAAGCTTACAGAAACAACTGAGGTTTTAAGAGAAAGGGGGGAGAGAGCAAGAATACTAGCACTATGTTTAACAAAAAAACAAAGTAACACTCCACAATGAGCTAGTCATAAGAATCTCATCCACTTTAATAACTGAAAGGCAGAATCTACTCATTGACCCTCAAAAACGTAAAAAAGTGCTAGCTCTCAGCATTTACCTGCTCAGAGTAAAGGAGCACTGGAACAGGCTGCCCAGAGAGCTTCTAAGTCTCCTTCTCTGGAGATACTCAAAACCTACCTGGATGCATTCCTGTCCAACCTGCTCTAGATGAACCTGCTTTGGCAGGGGGGTTGGACTAGATAATCTCCGAAGGTCCCTTCCAACCCCTACCATCCTGTGAATCTACCAGTTGGTAGCAGCGTGTGGGTGGGGGATGCAACCAAACAGCACCTCTTTGCACAGTCAAGAATAGACAAATCCTGTTGTAGCTCAATGCATTACACTGTTATCATTCAACTCTAAATCACTTCTCTCCTGTCCAAGGTACCCAATCATTAAATTAGTCCTGGAAAATTAAAGTGTATTCAATTATGATCCACTCCCCACATGTCCTTGAGATGAAGATAGAAGCTACAGTCACTCCAAGAATTCAAGATTTTCTCATTTCCGCCTTTCAGTTGTTTTGGAGCTGAAAAAGAGGAAATTAATTTTAGACTCCAGCTCAACAGCAACTGGATAGACAGAGACACCCTTGGTTGTCCTATGGCACACTGAGTCAGAAGCACCACTTCTACTGTTCAGTGGAAATGCACACATATACTAGTGAAAAAATAGTGAAAACCACTTGCCTAAATTATTTAACTTCCTTTAGCTTATATGTAATATTTACCCAAATCACCAGTTGCAAATCAAAGCCTATAGGAATGGCTCATGCTGCTAGAAATGAGCACCAAGGGGTGGCTTTCCCCACACACTTTGAAGCTTCTGCCTGGCACTGCAGGTGCCTCCCCAAACAGTGATAGGAGGCTCTGCCCACACCCAGACAGCCTGCAGGATGCAGAGGGACAGACTGCTTTGCCTTTCCATGGCAAATCCTGTTCCATCGTTCGCTCTGGGCCTCAGGTGCATTCATTTCCATAGTCACCAGATCTGGGACTTGACACTGGCCCTGGCCTTCGTGCAAGGTCCAAAGCAACAGGGATGCACCAAGGATTAATTTCACTGATGCCACAGGATTACATCCTGCATGGATTTGGGCAAGTGTTTATTCGTGACAGAGCTAAATGTGATGCAACACGAGATAGGCACAAAATGTAATGAAACAACACATTTTCTGGATCAGCAATGACTGTTTCCCTGGAAAGGCTCCAAAGAGAAACAGCTGCATAAGCAGCTATGGCAGACGGCTACCAGAAGCTGCAGCAGGAAGCTCTCTCCACCACAACCCTTTTCACTTCATCCCTAGACACAAAAATGCTTCTGGCAAAAATAGGACTGCTCAGTAGGACATTCCTGACTTACTGACTTACAGTTCATCTTGCATTTGTAGTCTCAGATTTTATCACACAAATTCATAGACAGCCACTGGATACAACAGTGCAGTCCCTGAAGTACCCTGAAGCCACTGAATAATCAATATAGTTCTTAAAGTTTGAAATACAATAACTGAAGTCACCAAAAAAATAAAGTTCTATATGCCACTTCAGACATTAAAAATGTCAAGAGCTAAAGCCTTATTTAAAAAAAAAAAAAAAAAGAAAAAAGGGTTACGCTCACAAGCAGCATGACACATTTTGTCATTCTAAGATGCGAGTCCAGTCTTGCTACAGCCCATCTTTGGTCTACCAAAGCACTTCAATATATGGTTCCTCCCCTAAACTCAACAACCCTATTCAGCTACTCGCTGCGTCTCTAGATGAAGACCCCCATACAAAACGCTTGTCATCTCCTTTTCTACAAACCAGCCCAGCCACTGGCACCAGTGAAGGATGTGTCGCTATGAAACAGCTCAGTTACCAGACGCATTAGAGCTACGCAAGTATAGCACTCTCTTCACAGTAACATGCCCTGCGTTGCATGAGATGCTTGTACTCATTGCCTGACTTGTTGAACGCTGCCATACCTATACAACTGGTTTTACTAAAAGGCAACAGAACACGACCCTGTGAAGAACAGAACTGTAACTAAATACGACCATGATTTGGAAGGTGCCTGTTCAACTATGTACATATATAGTAAAGGGATAGTGCCGACCTAAAACAAGAATTCCTTTCTTCATTTTTAGAAAGAGGTCAGATACCAAAACACGTACCCCAGATTTCTGTGGTTAACAGAGCTATACTACATGCAGATATTAAAAAAAAAAAATTAAAAATTCATTCTTCCATCAAAGAAAGGGAGAGGAGAAGGTATAGGAGCTAATTAAACTCACCCTACAAAAATTAAGTCATCTTCTAAAGCATATTTTCCTCAATCATACTATGTTTTATGAGCTTCTTGTAAAATTAGTACGGTTAAAAACATTTCCTTTGACAAAAATAATATTCAGCTAAGTGTATTTTAACAAGAGGTCCTAACTGTCCAAAGGGTTATATCAACACTACTGAAATGCACTACAGATAGTTCCAAAATCTACCTTAAAATATTATTAAGACTAGCTGGATCTTGCTGAACAGACATTTTTCAAGAGTGAACACCACACAAATACCACTGCTGGGGAAGTTCAAAGGCAGCTGGGAACAGCGAGGCTCACGCACCCCTAACTGCCACCAACCACAGCAACAAAACCAGGACGGTGCAGAAAGCACAAAAGCCCGTTTCTGCTTTCCATCCCACCACTATTTTAGCCTTTGGACCCCCAGCTGAGCACCTCAAAAATATGCAGCTTTGCCAAATCCTGCCAAAAGCACTTGTATCAGCAACTGGCAAGAATGGAGACATTGCTATTTTTCTCTTTAAAAGCCTGTAACATGGATTTGAGGCTACCTAATCTAGGCTGATTCTAGCCAGAGCTCTTTCCCCAGCACTGAGCCTTGCAGTTGCTGCACTCGCAGCTGGACATGGCACAATCCAGGGATCAGAGGATCTATCTTTATTGCCCTCCTGTTTTATTGGGTCAAAATGCCAGAAGTGAAACATTAGTAGATTTATTGCATTCATTTGGCTCATCTTTACTGGAATTTTTTTCTCTTTTTTGGAAGATAAGCTTCTGCATGGAAAAAAACACGTGCCTTCATTTTTCCTGGATGAATTTGGACACACGTGTCCATCCATCCTCTCTGTCTCTCGGATATATGTACTAATATTAGATTTGCGTATGAAAACCTTTCCATAGTTTGAAATTAAAACAATGGCATGAAAGACATCTGAAACTTACAGTCTGCTATGCAGCACATTAAAGAAAGGCTGTATGCATTCTGTGTGCTAGAAGGTCAAGAGGTCCTTCGTTGATGTACCAAAGCTGTCACAACTCAGTTATTTGGAGTTTTTCTGAAGAGCTCTCAGGTGGCATTGGTCATACTTAAATATGTTGACTTGCTCTCAGAGCTTTTATAACAATTAACAGAAATAAGTGTTAAGACATTGCAATTGGTAGACATAATACAGAAAAGTATCTACAGAAACTTCCAGTTTCCCTGCACCACAGTTACAGTTATCTGAAGAAAACCTCCACATCATCTGACAAGAAATGTTATACTATTTTTGACAGATTATTCACCAGAAATCGGGCAAGTGCTTTAATCCAAATATCTCCTCAAACAAAGCACAAAATAAACCCTCTAACACCCTTTGGAATTAAGAGCATATCTGCTGTTTTCTTACCTGTCTTTCATTGTAATTAAAACAGGAGAAAAAAACAAACCACACCCAAAACCCCAAAGAGATTGGTTTCTTTTCTTTTTTTTGGCCAGTTGCTTAAACAATCAAAATGAAAACAAGATAAACCTTGCAGAAAGAATGTTGCCTGACTATCCCAGTCATGAATATGGTTGGCAGAATTTAAGTACCTTGCCTTTTTTTTTTGTAAGCTTATGCCTGTCATACTGAGATAATGCTTTAAGGCTATCCTTAAAATATTAGCAAAAAAACCAAATCAAAACTATGAAACAAAACAATTCATCCAGAAACAGAGAACTGGTGAACAGAGAGGAAGAAACAAAGGCATGAAGAGCCTCACCTCTGAGCGCAGCAGAGACCAAGCCTCGAGTCTTGGCAGCCTTGCAAGTAGTGACACTCATGAGATTGCAATTGCAAGAAAATAATTAATCCTACATGGTTTCAGGGTCAGGGGCTGACCAGCCAGCAGAGGACTTGTCTACAGACCTAGAGGAAGGGATCTGTTGTGTTTTATGGCATCCAAAGCATGCAGACAAGTTGGTCAACAGCTTGAAGAAGCTGGTAATATGCTTTTTTTTTAAAAAAGAAAAAAAAAAAAGCAGCACTGTTGCTACAGCCTGGTCTATCTAGAGAGTTGAAATACTACACTGAACCTAAAATTTTTAACTAAACAACAACAATTACAACAAACTAATAAATCAGCTAGGCTTCTGGTTAGAAACTGGCTTTTTTAAGTGGTGAGTCAAATTATTTCAGGGTAATTTCACAGAATATTATAAAATATGTTCTAAAATACATTTTTGTATTAGATGAATTATCAACCCATACCCAGTTAAGTAAGACTTGGCTTTCAGAAGCCAGTGCTGGGAAACAAGCTTATGCAGAACTAGCCATGAGGTCTGAGTCAGAATCCAGATTTTTTTATTATTTATTTATTTATTTTTAAAGAGCTGGATCATTTAATCCCATCATTTCTAACTTTCCTAAGCAGAATGACTGTACAGTAGTGTAAGGCGGCTACCGCTGAGCTCAAAATGCAAAGCTGTACGAGCAGGCAGCAATTCTGGGCTCCTGTTCCCTTCCAGGTCATCATGCAGTCTTCACAGGCACTGCATTTTCCAGTGCTAGCATTCACAGTCACTTAACTAGTAAAGTCAAATACAGCTCCAAAGAGCAATAACCTGATTTCTTTATCCAGCTTATTTAACTAGTCACTTGCACATACCAGTTTACCACAGGTAGACAATGCTTTTACATTTTACTTTTTTATTTACAATTTGAAAACACTAGGAATTGACCAACCAGCACCTCTTAGCAACACGGCATCTGATAGTGTCAATGAGCAAGATGGACTTGAACAGTTCAAACAACTAGAATTAGAAAATGTATCTTTAGTGTAAAATTTTTTTAGGGAGGTTTGATAGCAGGGAAAGTTAACAGCACTCATACAGAACCAACAAACCAGGCTGCTGGCAGCATATCATGCAGCAAAAATTAGATTTCAGCACCTCTAATTCTTATTCATCCAAAAAGGTTTTGGAAAAACAAAGAAGGTACATAATAGCCCTTATTACTGAAGGAAAAGAGTCTTGAAAAATAAAAGTAAATATAAAAAAGGTGAAAAAATATGAAAAGGAGCACACTTCAAAGAGAGAGGCAGAGAGTTGAAGACTTAAAATTTGGCAGCAAATTGCATATCATGAGGTGTAACACTACTCTCTTTTACACCAACATCCGACACAAAACAGAAGGGAGATAAACATACACAGAAGATCAGTGTTTATTTACACGGCCAGGTATTAATGACTCTGTTTTCACATTCCAGCCAGGGTGAAATTCAGAGGCACCTGCCCGAACAACACCAGCTGCGCTTGTTCTGCCACTATCAGGGCTGCATCTGGGCTGACAGTGAACTTCCTACCCCAGATGCCTACTGCCGGGCAGGAGATGGAGCAAGCCAGCCCAGCCCTCGCAGCCTCGCCACCAGCCAGCAGACCCAGCGGCAGACCCACCAGTCACAACAGCCCTCGCCTGTCAGGAAAGGCTTCCTACCATATGCAATTATTTCCCACCTCGCTAAAAAACATACAAACAAGAGAAAAAGAAAAAAAAAAAAAATCTGAGAGCAATGCCTCTGCCTTCCACCAAGCACTGCCTGATCAGCATAACTTGTTATTAATGATCTGGGCGTGTAGTCCTTGGCAGGAAGCTCACTACCATCTCTTGCAATGTTTTCTAATCTGAGTTGCAATTTACCCTGGGGCAGTCGTTTTATCTGAATTGTAAATCCAGCGAGGATGGCAAAGTACAGGCAGGATGGGGAGGTGGACACCAGTCACAGAGAGAAGTATTTGCTGTCGCACAGGTCCTTTTAAAGCTGCTCTTGTAACTCATTGTTGGCAGTGGAAGTAAGCAACACAAGACTAATTCGCAGTGTGGCATAACCACATGATTCCTTCTAAGTTAGTATCTTAGTCAAATGAACAAATCCAGAGAGTGATGCAAGACAAGCAAGGCAGTATCTCTTGGTTGGTTTCTTAAGCAGAAACAGGCACGACCTTGGGAAACACAAGCTGTTCTTCAGGGCTGAAATAGGAGCAGCAAATGTTCAGGGCAAAACGCAAACTTTGAAAAACTAATCAGACTTTGATATAGCAGAGTTAGCCAGACTATTAGAGAGAAGGTGAAATGAATAACAGTTCTTGTTTTGATCCAAGTAACTGTAGTGTTCCTCTTTGGGTCTTCCCTAACCTAGATTAGGAGAAGGTGTTCAAGCCTCTCTTACAGGTCATGTTCTAAAGCTCTGACCATTCTTGCTGCTCTGGACTTGCTCTAGTTTATCTGTCTCTTGCCTATAACCCATGCTCCAGCCTTGGCAAAACGTTTTAGCTGGGGTTTCACCTGCACCAACTAGATGGGAAGGACACCCCCCCAGTCCCCTCCGACAGGCTCCTGGGATCAGCTCCTGTTAGGTCAGCACTACACCCTATGGACTCAGGCTTAGAGTCTGGTCCGTTACAAGCACCAGATCATTTTCTGCAGCATTTTCCCAATTTTCTCACTGCATTGCACTCCTTCATTACAAGGGTCATAACTTTCTAGTAGCTTTTAGGAATTTTATCCTCTCGATCTCAGAACATTTTTTCAACTTTTCAAGACTTTTTAAAATTCCAATCCTGAGTTTCAAAGCAGTTACAGCTCATTCCAGTTTGGCTACATCTGCACCTCCTCAATCCAGAGCCCAAATTTTTAATCATAGAATGGTTTAGGTTGGAAGGGACCTTGAAGATCATCTAATTCCAACCCCCCTGCCATGGGCAGGGACACCTCCCACTAGACCAGGTTGCTCAAAGCCCCATCCAACCTGGCCTTGAACACTTCCAGGGATGGGGCCTCCACAACTTCCCTGGGCAACCTGTTCCAGTGCCTGACCCCCCCTCATAGTGAAGACTTTCTTCCTACTATCTATTCTAAATCTACCCTCTTCCAGTTCGAAGCCATTCCCCCTTGTCCTACCACTACATGCCCTTGTAAAAAGTCCCTCCCCAGCTTCCTTGTAGGTGCCCTTCAGATACTGGAAGGGGATATAAGGTCTCCCTGGAGTATTCTCTTCTCCAGGATGAACAACCCCAACTCTCTCAGCCCATCTTCATAGGAGAGGTGCTCCATAACAAGTATGACAAGTACCAGTCTACAACAGGAATCACTGAAATGAATGCGTTTCCCCAGTCTGGCACCAAACTATTGCTAGCACCACTTTAAGTGCAGTTCTTTAGCTGCCCATGTGACATAATTTAATGTAAACCATATTCACAAGTTTGCTCATTAAAGCAATGGTTCTATGAGGGTCAAGTCAGAATTGCAACTTCTGCTTCCCTCAGACATGCTGGGCCAACTTCTTCATAAGTGAGGAAGATACCTGTATGTGACTGTAGCATTCACAATCAATGCAAGTTGTCACCATTATCCACTTCATCCCTTAACCCTCATCTCCTGGTATATAGCGTAACAGGCCTATAGCTCATATGTATATCTAATTTAAAACTTCTATAGATGTGAAGTATAGCTCTTACGTCAGCCAAAATGATACAATGCTTGTCCTTCTCTCTGTCATCACCCAGGACCCAGAATGAAACCAAAGGACCATGTGGGGACGTGTCAGACTCTCACAGATCAGGAAGATCTGAAGCAAAATGCGACCAGCTGTGAGAACAACAGCTCTCACTTGCAAAGGCTTTTTTACTGCAGAAATACGTGGTTCTCCCCCCTGCCAGGTTTGTTTCAAAATAGAGCTTAAACTCACCCAGACATTCCTGACCTGAGGGAAAGGTTAAAAGACTGAAGAATTACAAAACTATAATAATGTCCCATTATGTTATAAACTCAGATTATTTTTCAATAAGCACTTTTCATCAGATATATAGGTTGATACAAATATCCCAGAGACCTGAAATGGCAAACAGGTGTCTACATTAGTTTGCAGAAACATGGCTGTTTGCAGACACAAACAGACTTTGTATGTAAATACAGAAATGTTAGGGAATGTGGGAATTTTGAGAACTGACTGACACAAAACAATCCACCTTTAAACACTGTAGCAGAGAAAGTAAGGCAAATTAATCCAATTTCAAGGTCATTAAAGGGGAAATGTCTACTTTGTCATGACAACAGATCCCAGTTAAACTTTTTTTTGACCACAACACCATCACTGCTAAGGCTTTTTAGTGAGAAAATACAAAAAGAAATTCTGTTATTTGCTTAAGACAATCAGCTTCTACTAAAATATTTTACATTTTCACTTCTTATACAGCATCTCTTAGAACTGTGGCATTTTACATTCTACTGAAAGTGTACTAAAAGCAATCTGCACAAATGCCTAAGCCAAAAAATAATGTAAAATTAGATTTGTCAGCAGAAAGAGGAAGGAGAGCAACCACATCTCCGAAACCCCAGTTCTCAGGACAGACATGGGAACCTCGGGAAGGACCTGAACTGTAGGAGACAGGAAGTTGCCTTATTGTCTGAAATCTGGTTTTTAGCAGCCAAGTGTTTAATCACTTCTTGGTAGCAAAAGTTATGTATTTCCTCACTTATCCGTACACAAACATTACCAAAGCGAAGCCGGAAACGTAGCTAACAACAAACCCCTAACAACCACATCTGGTACCGTTATGGCCTCTCTGAAGCCAGGAGAACGGCCTGACCCCGGCAGAGGGTTGGCGGGGGCTGCGTGCCGGGGACCAGGTGAGAGCACCCCTCACACACCACCCTGCCTGCAGGATGGACACTGGACACAGCCCCGATGCTTCTCACAGTCAAACCCAAAAGCACTACAAAGCCACGGTTACACGCCCTGCCGTAACCTTTTGTTTCATTCAAACTTAATTAAGCCACTTGTGGTGACAATAGTAGTGTTTTGTGTGAAAGTAACTGGGTGCCACTCCCTGTGGGAATCTCTATAAAATATCTAGGAAATCAGGTCAGGGTGGGACAGTTCCCTTCTGTCGATTACTTGCAAAGCCATTAAGCAAGGGACAGAGAAACAGCGCAGTGCTGTTAAAGTACAGATGTAAAGCTACTGTTATCTTGCAAGCCAAAAAATTTAAAATTCCCAAATGCCTGAAAAAGTCTCATTTAGGCTGTCTGATTATGTTACTTTGGCCAGGCTTCATCGCTTTTCATGACTGATAAAGCTCAAAAATCGTGTGTTTGTGGAAATGTCTGTAGGATAATAAAAATAAAGTGATTTCATTACCAAATCACATGCCAAACATTTGCTTTTGCTGACGTAATTTGGCCCAATCTCAGTTTGAAACACAGCTCAAAGAGTCAAATACTTTGTTTTGTTTTCAAAGAACCCTGTCTGCTGTGTGTCCTGTCATCACCCCAGCTTCTCCTCACCTCCTCTCTCTAAATCCTTAGAGAAATGAATGCATAGACAGTGTTTAACAACTGTGGTTTCGTTGCATGTTCATAGGTGATATGCTGCTTCTCCCCTCATCTCAAATCTTCCTTACCACTCCTTCCCATTAGTCCCACATTTTCTATTACTTTGAAATAACTCTGTAAAAGCTACTTATTAAAATTCTTAAAAATAAATTTTCAATGAAAATCCAGTGCAAGGCTTTAGGTGACATGTCCTAAAAGGCAAAAGCAAAGCAGCATAGCTGTCAAAATAAACAACTTGTCTTTCAAGTACACCAAACACATCTAGGTGCCACTTAAAAACTCAGTAGAATACATGACACTTAATACCCCCAACACCAGCTTCTGGATTCTGCTATCCAAGCACTATATATTTGGATTTAAAAAAAAAAAAAACAAGAACAAAACCACCAAAACACCCCCCAAAAAAAGCAGCTGAATGTCTTTTTGTGAGAAGTCACAACATTTCATTCGCTAAACTTCCTATAAATATGGCAGTCAACTTCTAGTTTCAAGTTTTATGACCTTCACAGGAATGCATTTTTATTATAATAAGCAAGTTAGAAATGCTATCTAATACATCTAAGATAAGTTTGGTGTGTTCATTATAGACTCTGATTATCGAGTTTGGAAATCTCCCCATTTCAATTATTTTTTTGAAGAGATTAGTAAGTAAATCCAGCAAAAGGGATGTGCCATCTGGATATTCGCTCTTTACAGAATAAACAGGTTACAGTTTTCATTATAATAAGGATATTTTTTGAGTTGAAGCACAACTAGCATTCCCTTGTTTCATCTTACAATTCAATTACTCTCTTAAAAAAACCCCACTTATTTGTCTCAAGGGACACAATCAGTCACGACACTTGAACACACAAACTCACTGGCTTCTGTACCAGTACATACAGCACAGGAGAAACCTGGCTGGAAATCCAAGTTGCCTCTGAAGGATCAACCAAGCCAGCGCTTCAGGAGGAAATTTAGCCACAACACAAGCAGGTTTATACATGCTGGATGATTTGCTTAATTAAGAGACAAGTATTTGTGTAGCACTACAGAAGAAGGTGGAGAAAGGGGAGAGGAAGACATCTAGAACCCAACCTGCCTCATTTACACGAGGGGCAAGACTGCAGATTAGGATGTTTGTAAACAACTGACTGGTAGGAAGCCAATTTCTACCTAATAACAAGGGGAGACACCTGGTATCCACTCCTCATCCTGCTGATTACCCTACGGCTACCAAACATGGCAGCACCCAGCACAGCCTGGGAGTACCTCTCCCTTCCTCAGCTCTGGGGGAAGAACAGCACCAGACCAAGTAGGTTTTATTAACTCCGAAACCATTCATTTGACAGTCTTTGGAAATGAAGACGACGTGAAAAGGAGCAGAAGGGGTTTGGCAGATAAAGACCATCCCGTTTTATCATTTGTGGGTACGCCAGTGTGGTTAGCACAGGGAGACGAGGCTTGGGGCCACCACTGAGTCAGTCGCAAAACCTCCAGCCTCCATCCCCATTTCTGACCCAGGGCTCCTCTTCAGCTGGCTCACACCTGGTCCCCGACTCCCCTCCGCTCCCGTCCCCCCTCAAGCCATACGCTCTCTGTAATGCTGCCTCAGCTAAAGCAGCACCCCACCAGAGGAACCCGTGGAGCCTTCCCTACACCAGAGACGCCAATGCCACCGAGTCCGGGTAGGACTGACAGCACATGACGCTATTGAAAAGAGCCACTATGCTTTTACGTAAGTCCTGGAAGCGTGGTCATAAATAATTTTAGAGTCATTCTCTTGCAGTAAGTTTCCCAACAGGATTTTTTGGAAGGGATCCTAATCTATTAGAAAACAAGCTTTGGAAGGCCAAGTCCAGGAATGAGGAAAACAAAAGAGGCCAACAGGGACCAAGTTCAAGATCACTTCATTTGTCTTTTCAGGAGTCTATATGATATATATATATATATGCACGTATGTACATATTTATATACACAGCACTCAAAACTTCTTAGCTCAGTTTAATTTACTTGCTTTATGCTAATGTTGTCCAGTTAGGCCTCGAAACCACTGCTCAGACTGTACAAGTCCTCTGCCCAGTAACCATTCCCAAGGTGGGGTCTAAAATAGAGACAGTCCTCAGAAGCCCAAAGCTGTGCGCAGGAATCTGCCGCTGCCCTCCCCCCCATGCGCAACACCATCATCCGAAACTGGGTATATCCACAGAGGAATGCTGGAGTCTACCAAGGCAGCTGATAATTACACATTAGCACTTTAAACGAGTTTCCTCAGTTCTCCTCAAGTGCAAGCATGTGTTTTGAAAAAACAGCATCTGCGTTTGAGGGGGAAGACACCACCACATTTGCATGCTTCAGAGAATCAACACCTCCCTTCAGAGTAAGTCTGGGGTGTTTGCATGTGCCCCCATCTCTGCTCTCCTCGAGCATGAATCTTCAGTCATGGGAGAGGCAGAATTTCAGGTGCGCAGCATGAGCCAGCTCCTGCCCTCTGATACATATACATACACACCTCAAACATCAGTGGGAGCCTCATTTATATGTGCATGCATATATCTGTATCATTTACACAGGTAAAGGGCCAGTAAATCAAGTGCAAGTAAAGAATCTACTCCATACAGAGAGGTTCAAATAAATGTTTAGAGAACACTCACATATGTTTTAAAAAGCCTATTGAATACACTCTGCAACTAGCTGGATGAATTCTTGTTCATCATCATATTATGCTTTGCATGTTCAAAAATTTAGAGACACATTCAAACTGCTAGCATGGTGAACAACATATGTTAAACCTTTAATAATCTTCAATTGTCTAGCTACGTTTCATTCCATGAAGAAACAAATAATCATTACAGATTCCAAGCATGCTACTCTGCATTGATTTGTAAAAGATGAAAGTGAGAGAGAAACTTTGACAGGATAATAAAGCTGTGCTCTTTTTCTACACATATTTGCAAAAATCACAGTATGATTTCTACAGTTTTGGCTACTTAGGACAGACTTCTGTTTCTCTCTAATACTGGTGAACTGTGCAAATGCCAGCTACAGAAACACCTCTTCTGAACAGTGCTCATTCCCATTGTACAAGTTTGTGATGGAAGGAAATGTATGTTTGATACAGATTTAACATGCATACAGATAGACTCCTACAGTTTCAAAGACAGTTTGTTTCTGCCCCAAGTTTGTGCATGTCTTTCTGCAGCACTTTGGTTTTTTTCCTTCTACAAAGAATTAAGGGGAAAAACAAGTTCACAGTAAAGCAACTCAAATAGCAGTGGGTTTGAACTTCTTGAAAATTGTTCAACTTGTTTTATTCATCCAGCTTAAAATCATATCATTGTAGAAACTTTGAAAGCCATATTTGGCAGTGTTCTTCAAGAGCAGTTAAGACACTGGATTATTGTTATTTAGTTGGAGTGGAACATTCTGTATGTACAAAACTTGTGTATATTGTAATGAGTAACTTAAGTGTGGTTGAAGAGTTTATAAGCACAAAAATCAACAAGTACAGCATTCAGCTCTTAAATACTGTACAAAAAAATGAACAGTTTTGGGGTAAGGCAGCAGGTTCTTGGTTTAAAAAAAAAAAAAAAAAGACAAGACCATAAGTAGTTTAGATCCTGATTGCATTTTATCTCCTTTATCTCCTCCAAAGATTGGGAAGATTGAAAGAAGCCAGACAGATTGCAAAGCCGTATCTGAGAACTGTGAGATGCAGACTCAGCTACAGAGCTCATGGCCACAGCCTCATATAAAGCCTTCAGGGCCTTTTTTTTTTTTTCTTTAAATGATGCCTACTAGCAACCTTGGCTCTGTTTACAGAACTGCAATTGCAAAAATCCACTTAACTCATTTTGTGATCCTGCTTTAACAAGTAAGATTTTTACTCCAGGCTGATCTACTTCAACCAGTCCCGAGGCAACCCCACAGCAGTAAGCGCCGGGCACCGCTGTCAGGATTTAGCGTGCTAACTCCTGTTTGCCTGCTTCACTACTAAAAATGGTAGCTGGCATAACATGCAAGAAAGACAAAGTTAAAATCACCAGTTGCACTGAAGGAAAATTGTGATACGTATATTGTAGCCTAGTCTCTCTGCACTGGCATTTTGGTTGGACTGCCCGCGTTTCTGAGAATTCCTTATCTGTAAGTGGGGCTGTCAAAGTACACCACAGCAATGATCAGGGAGCCCACAGTCCTCTCGCAATGTGTCTCCTCTCATTCACATTGCATAGATAGGCTTTCACAGCAGACTGTGATTCACGTGTGAGGAATGTTTGGTAGATATCCCCTAAGAGCCTGCAGCCTGCGGTTACTGCTTTCATTTGCAGCAATCTGAAGATTCATGTTTCTCTCATTGAATCAGTGATGACACAGTGAAGTGCAGCTCTGGGCATTGCCCAGGTTCATAATGAACATCTACAAGGATTTCACAGAACCTCTATACACACACACACTCTTCACATACAGACATTCTGTATTCATTTGCAATTTGATCATATGTGCATCACAGATATGTCCATTAATTTCTGCAAATAATTACACCATGCCATTAAAAATAAATCTTTACTTTCAAAGAGCAGTAATACCATACTTTCAACAGTGTGGAAGGTGTCGATTAGCCTCCTTCTTGGCAACCTTGTAAAGCATTACACAGGCTGTATTTTACGTACCAATCTATTTCCACGAGTCTTCTCACCACACATAAAAATTAATCACTTTAAGAACTTTGCAGAACCAGGCCTTGGGTCTGTAATGTCACACTAGAGAGAGAAGGACTTCATTTTTATATTTCACATTGGTCTAAAACTGCTTTTTTTGCATTGCAAATACTTCCTCAAACTAACCATGGAAATTTGGACCTGGGGCTGTATGTATAGGTGAGGTGCATATGGAATATCTTCTGTAATTTGTTAATCATCAGACACTTTCTCATTCCTTCCCTTTCCTGTCTGTTTTCATCACAAAGATGCTCAATGACATATGTTCAAGGCCTTTTCAAAAGCACAAAAGGGAGGAAGGAAGTACAGGTCAAAAGGGGAAATGAAGGGAAAAAGGAAAGCAGAAAAACAGAGGTTGTCAGGAAAACAATGCAAATAGCTGCAATAGCACTCTTCATTTTCTAAAGGAAACTGCAGTAAGGCCATTTATTACCTTAGAAAAAGTTAATAATCATTGGGAGCTTATTAAAAATGAATAAACAAAACCAGAGACCTCTATATGTACTGAAGGTAACATGGTGTCCTTCTCCCTGATGCTTTTGAGAAGTTTCAATGCAATGACACAAACAAGAAAAGACTTTCAACACTGCCTATCTACTGAGTCCATAAAATAACACTTCAGTGATTTTAATTAAAAACTCCTCCACAGTTTGGTGACTAGTTACCCCCCTTGGATGCCCTTCCTTTCTGTTCTACCTCTATACAGTCAAGTAGATTCTTAAAAACTTACCCTTCTTGGGACAATTTTTAGCAATGACATGGCAGTAAATAAGTGAATTGCTCTGAGACAAAAGTATCAAAAATATTCTGTGATAGCTAGATGAAACAAGTGGTATCAACTAGAGTATTTTGTACAGCTTTGTCAACAAGATTTATACCAACATTCAGTGGTTCTCTCTATCAAAATATGGTATTGCATATTTTGCTGAAGAGAAGATAATTTCCTGTCCTTTCCACAACCAAGCAGACCATCTCCTTCAGTAACTACCACATAGCAATTATCCACATTGTGCTTGCAAAAAAGCAGTTACAGGAAAGTATTTAAATCCATAAATAGTGCAGGATTTTCTTTTTGCTGTTGTTTAGCAAGTAGAGCCAATGCTAGGTGACAAAGACAGATCTCCAGACCTCCAAGCAGCACTTTCCAGAGAACATTTTAGGAACTGCTGTTGAAACACATTTGGCCAGCCCTGCTCTCTTACAGCATGCACCAAGCAGCAAACTGAGGAGCCTGCTGAATATGCAATGATTTCCAACTTGCAAACCCCTGTTTAATAAAGCAAGTAGTTCTTGTGAGCCTGTAATGAATGAGGCCTACTGCCTCATGAGTTTACATCTCATGCCTGATTAACACTGATGTCTAAAGAGGGCAGAAAACTTTTCTGCCATGACTGAGACAGGCTGTAAAGCAGGGTGCTTTTAGGATCACTCCCACATGCTGTGTGTTTCCACAAAACTTGCAGAACAAAAATACCTGAAAATTTGTCCAAATCAGTTGGTATCAACCATAGTTTCAAAAAGTATATTAAAGGGAGGGTTACATGAGTAGACACATTACATGTGATGGCAGAAACCTTGCTTCTGCAGAAAAACAAGTTTAAAAGATTCTAAGCTATGAAACCCAAACCTGAACTTCTCCACTTACCTTAGTGTTCATACAAGATTTTCCACGTTTATACTCTTTGTGACTTGCTCTTTTATCAAGCTTGTTCCACAAAGCTTTGGCCTTCCATGTTGTCACTCTTGACTTCAGCTTGGTGTAAAAGTTTCTGTTGTCCAAAGGATCTAATTCAAGTTGGCGAGTGAGAATATTGAAGGCCTGAATGGTACCTTTGCACGTTGACGCTTGTACAAAGTTTTCAAATATCTGGCCAGCTTGACTGTATTTTTCATCATCGTTTTCCCCCATGTTCTAAGAGAAGTGTTTGAAAAGGATTAAGCTGGAGCTCTCGCACTGGGGCACAGGTGATCAACACTACCAAGTACTTCCAAGCATGTTATTCCTAGAAAAGACAAACACACATCATGTTAAAGCAGGTTCCATCTAACAAAATTAAACCCACAAACTGCATATCTAATATGAACATAAAAACACAGCATATGGCAAATGGATAACCAGGTACAAAAAGTTGATAATGGCATCCAAGATAAGCGTTACAAGTAAACACAACCTACTTGTGCTGTCATGACGTACTTCACGAAGACTGTCATAAAAACCCTACAAACTCAAGCCTGCTGCTTCAAAAACAGTCAGCTTCACTGACAGACTGAGGATTTCTTTAATTTTTGTTCAGTGATAGATGCTAGATACCAGATGAAGAAAAACCAAATGTCCAGCTGCTTTTCCCAAGCAGAATTTACGTCACAGCAAGTACATCTCTGGTAACACTTTGTTCCTAAGAATTCTTAGACACCTGAAGCCGAAAGTCAACACTGTTTGAGGGACTTTTCTCCCATTGCACAAGCTAGGGCCAAGAGCGCAGCTTAGCCAGAGCAATTTAGAATTGGCACAATCACTTGCCACGAGCAAATGTACAAAACAGGCTAAGCAGAAACATTTTCACAAGTTACACCAGAACTGAAGAAATAGAAAACAAGTAACCACAGAAAGCTCCCCTTTTTCTAACTCTCTTGCCAAAACAAGAAAGGGTTTGGCGCTTTAGTGGATAGAAAGGAATTTTATCTTCACGTCTCCACATGTTAAATGCTAAAGTTATGTGTTTGGAGTCTTACCTTGTCAAGTGCTGATGATATAAAGTAATGATGTTTGGCCCACTGAGCCCCATTGGCTTTTCCTAGTAACATGATCGCTGTCAAACTGTGCCTGATATTCCAGATAAATACCCTTACATTCTGTAAGAGCAATGCTAGTCTAAATTAACATACGTTTGCAAGAACTAAAATACTTTCATTATGGCACTCCCTTATCCTTCTTTAACCTTGCTCTCAATCTCTAATGGGGAGCGTCTTAGAGTCAGCCAAGGTCCACAGAAAATATCCAAGTGGCTTTCACATTTTCCAATAAAATTGTTACAGATTATGTATAAGCTTGTCCTCAGAAAAGGGTCTACATGGACTCGAGTCTAGAGATTTAAGTCATGTATTCTTTTTCTTGCTATTAAAGAATTATCTACCAGTCCAAGAAATCAAAAACTAAATCAATGCTTGCCTAACCTCCCAAATGATTAGTTATTTTGCTTGGAACATCATCTGTTGGCTGATAGTTTTAGAATAAATTGTTAAAACGGCCTTTGAAGTTATGCTTTTTAATTTAACACTGTTCACAAACTATTCATTCTCTGCTAGCATTTCCTTCAAAGAAGAAAAGAAAAAACATAACCAGTGTATTTAAGTAAAGAAGAGACCTACCATGTCTATCCTCCAATCCTCTAATACAGAAAAATATTATGCAACTTATTAAAGAGATCCCATGGGGAGATATAAGGAAGCATTTTGAATACTCACATTCCCTGGCTGCACTCAAAATAAATAACCTTTGTGTGCACATCATCAGTCTGTTGTTGGTTTGTGGGTAAAATAAATTGGCAATGTTGAGAGTTTGTACGTTTTCTTAGACCAAATGTCATGATTAAATATTTGGTGCCAAGAATAAGTCAGGAAATTTTTGTTTTCCCCTCTGAATACTTCATTTATAGCATGCTCCATGCCCTTTTCTGAAGAGCTTTGAGGTAAAAGCACAAACATTTTATATGCCCCGACTTCCAGAAGGTCTAATTTTTCAAGAAACCGAGTGCCATGAACTCCCATTGACTCAAAAAGGAGTTGAGGACAATTCAGCACTTTCCAGGTTCAAGTTCTTCCATGATTAATGAGCAAACCCCTCCGACAATTGCATGCCAGCAGGAGGGAGCCCAGCCACCCTGGCTGCACCAGTGCAGGTGCGAGGGGGGCCCAGTATGACTCTCACCAGCCCCAGCTTTGGGAACACAGAGCTACACAGTGGTTTTGTGGTCAGTCCAAAACCAGCCAATAGATCCAGAAGTTCCTAGGGGAAGAGGAAAGGTAAGGGACTGCCATGCAGGGAGGCTGACACAGCTAAAATAT
Source organism: Pluvialis apricaria (assembly GCA_017639485.1). Taxonomy (NCBI): domain Eukaryota; kingdom Metazoa; phylum Chordata; class Aves; order Charadriiformes; family Charadriidae; genus Pluvialis; species Pluvialis apricaria. Next base: position 56,205,021 of record CM030012.1, read on the forward strand.
GTCTGGGCTTAAGCTTTACACGAGTGACATTACAAGGGAAAGGCAACACAGGGCAACTAGAGATAGCAACAGCACAGTGCAAGACGCTACGATACGACTTAAACAGTTTGATATACAGGCACTCCACGATTCAAGACTCAGTGAAAAAAAAAAAAGAATTAAGGATAAACACTTACTTTATGCGACTTCTATACCTGCCTGAGATATTTTTTTTTATATTAGAAAAGCCAAAGCATTTTTCTTTTCTCTCAAAATAGTTATGAAAAGCTTCTTGGGGAGTGGGGAAGTTTAAGTGAAACATTCCATTTTGGACATTTCAGCTAAGACAGTGGCAGCTAGATTAGGTTTCCTTAATTACTATAAACTCACATCGCTATTGCCTCAGTGCTACCAAAGACTCTGACCGACCTAATAGCTATAAAACAATACTTCCTCTCCATTGTTTTCCTTAGCTCACCACAATGCTTACCATGTTCATATAACACAAAGATATTTAAAAGTTAACTCTGGCACAATTGATCAGTCAGTATGATCACAAGCTCTTTAATTTAGTATATTTTCTGCTCACAGAGAAGAGATTTTTTATAGCCTGAGCTGTTCCATCCAGCAAGGAAGGGAGGGAGATAAAAGCTCAAAGAGTAGAGCCGTATCTGAACCAACCAAGGAAGAAAAAGCAGCATGTGTCAGGGCCAGTAATGGCAAGAAGACAGAAGAGAGTCAGCAGGCGCCACCACAGGCAAAAGGAGGGGAGGAAAACATTTTTAGCATGACACAAACCAGTGGAAGTAGATGTTGCACACACATGCGTACACATACAAACACACGCAGCAGGCGCAGGCCGCCTCTGCCTTTCCACTGGGGAAGAGAGCAGCTGGGAAGGACAACCAGGACACCTTCCCCAGTCTTACCAGTTCCCTCTCCAGCACCACAAAGCCAGGCCTGAGGCTATTCTTTTTGGGCACAAAATTTTCTCCTCATGAACTTCCAAAACACTTCCATCTTGTCCACACTGAAAAGCTGTGGAGTGGCATCTCAGCAGAGACATTTGCTCACCAGTGAAGCATTTCTCCTCACTGTGTCAGAGGTCGTGCTCTCCAAAAACGCCACATTTTGTGGTCAGAAAGGCAGGATGAGACAGGAGACTCTGGTTACTGGGGTTTCTGGCTTGCTGGAAACACCACTACTTTCCCCCCCCCCTCTTTTTTTGGCATGAACACTGTGTTGACAGATGACAGAGAGGAAGATGGTGCTCTAAGTAAATACAGCTCATAGAAAAGTATGTGCTTTTCTCTGAGGAGTCACCAATATTTCCCTGCAGTATTGTACATAACTCACTAGAAACAATGCAATAAGAAGAAGTAGTTGAACGGAGTAATTCTTAACTATAATTAAAGTTTCCTGTTCTGTAACTGACTCAAAGACTTAAGAGGCAACGCATAAACTGCTTACTTGTAGTAGAAAAAGAGCCCGTTTGGGGAAATACTTGGGTTCTTAGAGTACGTTTACCCTTTTTCTTCCTTCGTCATACAGATCACTCTAGGGATGAAATACAGATCCAAAAGTCTCATCAAGGTGAGCATTGATGCTGAAACTACAAACTATGCTTTTCAAAGCCATCACTGAACTTCCTCTGGAAGCACAATTCAAAAATATAATGAAGTTTATTTGAAACTTTACTGAAGTGCTACAGAGCCCAATAAAAATTTGGGCCACAGAAAGTAAGAAAATTAGAGAGCAGGAAATAGTCTGGACAAACAGTCTTTTAAGTCAGAACTGAAGCATCCATGAGTTGGATTCACAGCTAACAAGAACTGTCATTTTAGGTCCCACACGTGATGTACTAAGCACATACAAGAATTTGGCCTTCCATACAGCTGCCCTGTGGTATTACAGTAGATCCTGGAGGGCTCCCAGACACAAAGTGCAGACACTGGGAAGAAGACGGGTTGCATTTTGATGATCCCTTCTACTCCAATAAGTTTGCCCAACCTCATTTCTGCTTCCAGTCAGGGGCAAACAGGAACGTCAAATAGAAAATCTGAAAAGTTCTATCCATGCCTGGTGGCTATCCAAGGAGAAAGTGAAGTCCTTATTACAACTTAAAGGAAAGCAATGGAAAAGTGAGAGGGAGAAAGAAATTAAAGCAAAGGTGCATGTACAGACGTATATGTATGAAAGCAAACACCTCCAGTCCTGACTGATATTTCCTGTCAGTGAAACAAGCTCTGTTTCTACAGATGATTTTGAGAGTAGTGAAAAAATGCCTCTATTGTTAGGGTAATTCCACTAATTATCACTAGTTAAATGGAGGTATGGAGCTGGTTCATGTCTGCACATGAAGCCTTTCAACATAACACAGCAAGCAATAAAACTGACACATAGGAGTCATTAAGTCACAGAATGGTGATCAGGGTTGGAAGGCACCTCTGGAGATCATCTAGTCCAACCCCCCTGCCACAGCAGGGACACCTACAGCAGTTGCACAGGACAGCGTCCAGGCAGGTTTTGAATGTCTCCAGTGTGGGAGACTCCACAACCTCCCTGGGCAGCCTGTGCCAGTGCTCTGCCACCCTCAAAGGAAAGAAGTTCCTCCTCATGTTAAGATGGAACTTCCTGTGCTCCAGTTTGTGCCCATTACCTCTAGTCCTGTCACTGGGCACCACTGAAAAAAGGCTATTCTCATCTACCTGGCACCCTCCCTTTAAGTATTTATAAGTATTGGTAAGATCCCCCCGAGTCTTCTTTTTTATAGACTAAAAAGACCCAAGTCCCTGAGCCTTTCCTCATAAGAAAGATGCTCCAGTCCCCTAATCATCTTTGTAGCTCTTTGCTGGACCCTCTCCAGCAGTTCCCTGTCCTTCTTGAACCGGGGAGCCCAGAACTGGACACAATACTCCAGATGTGGCCTCACCAGGGCACAGCAGAGGGGGAGGATGACCTCCCTCGACCTGCTGGCCACACTCTTCTTGATGCACCTTGGATGCCATTGGCCTTCCTGGCCACCAGGGCACATTGCTGGCTCATGGTCATCCTGTTGTCCACCAGGACTCCCAGGTCCCTTTCCACAGAGCTGCTCTCCAGGAGGTCAGCCCCTAACCTGTACCGATGCATGGGGTTATTCCTCCCCAGATGCAGTACCCTACACTTGCCCTTGTTAAATTTCATTAGGTTCCTCTCCGCCCAACTCTGCAGCCTGTCCAGGCCACACTGCATGGCAGCACAGCCTTCCAGCATGTCAGCCACCAAATGAAAATAACTTAAATTTTTTTCACAGCAGTACTATGTGTATTGCTCATCAGCAGTGTTTTGAGGAAGTATGCTCAAAAATATAAACTTTTTTTGGCTTAGTTGTTCCGCTGGAGAGAGAACAACCCTAACTTTAATTCAAACTTGCAGCACTTAAGTCCTTCCTTAGTCCCTTAATGCTCCGTTTCTAATATTTGAAAACACGTTCCTCAGGGAGATTGGAAGAGAATTAAATTCTTCACATTTCAATACCACTAATCCTGATTCCATTTTCAATACAGCCCTAATTCTGCTATGTTTACAGAGAATTAATTCTTTTATTAAGACTTCAGTTTGGCATGCAGGATACAATACATTTATTGTTTGCTTAAGGTTAGAAACATCAACAGAAGTGAAAGAGTGGACTCTGCAGCATCTGTAGTAATCATTTTGGCCTTCCTCATCATCAGTAAAAACTAGAGTATTTCTGCTGTCTCTTCCCTGACATAACTGTCTAAAATCTCAATGCCATTACAATAGGTGAAATTTTCAAGTGAGACTGGTTGTGTTACAGGACCTTCTAGCTTCTTCAACTTAGTTTCTACTCACATTAGGCACTTTGTTTTCATGGTGACCATTTTAAATATAAATATTTCTATCTGGAGGAAACAGCTTTTTGGTGGTTTGGGTTTTTTGCATGTTTTCCTAAAACTGACATAAAAGGAAAAAAAAATTTAAAATGTGATTCTGGTAACAACTGAGGCTCTCCCTTGCTTTGCTTATAAAACTAGTTAAAAAACACAAAAATACATTTGCCTAAAATAGTTGTTTTCTATTGGTGACAAACAGAAAACACATTTCTTAAGATGCGCAATCCTAACAGAAACATCAATGAACATAAATTGCTTCTGAACAAAGCCTCACAAACAGTCTCTCTTTATAAACAGCCAGACTATTTTTCTGTATTTTTATAAAAAGCTGACTTCCCCAGAACTCCTGCAAAATAACTTTTCAGGCCAAGTATGGAATTCAAAACAGTTCCTACTGAGACACTCTGTGCCTATGAACTTACAAGGTTACCGTACATGCTATCAGCTTGTTTTGCCGACGTTATATGAGACATTTCAAACATAAGCCTTCCAACAAGTGCTGCTGTGCCGACTTAACCTGCTACATCTGGAATCATCCCACAATAAAATATAGCTGGAAGCATGTGCACAAGTATACTAGCACTTTGCAGTGAATATTTTAGATCGTGTTCACAGGAAGCATAACATAAAATGACCTATTTGTAGGATTTTATCTACCACACAGACTAAGTCACATTCCACACATTTTAAAGTTGAAGGCTTTAAAAATAGTCCAGTTTGTTTCTTGATGTTACTGGTCTGAGCTTTCCAGTTTTACTGTGGGAATACACTAAGACACTGACAAGTAAAATGAGATCACATAAGCCAGCAGCTTGCATATGTCTCCATTCATGCAAACACACAGTGTTGCCATGGGTAAAGCACGGGATGCTGCCCGAGGGGCCACACACATAATCCCAGAGATGGAGGCTCAAATGTCTGCCCCTGCCACCAACGCTGGTGAGGCCCAAGCCGTGCTGCACTAGCTTTGCCATACGGCTGCTCTCACGACCCAGATTTCAGGTAACACAGAACAGAAAACCGGCAATCAGGGAGTTAACACTATTCTGCCACCTGCACAGAAAGTCCTGTCCTGTGAGCATCACTAGAACTCCCAGATGCTCATTTTGCAAAGCACAGGCACAAGTATTTCAAATGAATGACAATACAGAGTTTTCCAGGCATCTGTATGCAGCATATACTTAAAACTGCTCATCAGAAATACTGATGCGTTTCTAAGGAGTGACTTAAAAAAAACCCAACCAATTTCTTTATTTTACATTAGAGTAATAGTGTTGTACTCTACGACTGGAAACTGTAACTCTAAACTTTTAAGTCCAATGGTTTTGATGAAAAATGTATCTAGCCCAATTTTTATTCTGTACAGGTTACGGTGAGTATTTAAAAATTATTTCTACCAGAGGTGCTAAAAGCTTCGTTACAAGGTCCCAAGTTTACATATAGTCTACATCTTCAAAGCTAACTGTAGATGATTAAGCCACAGTCATTAGGGGTTAACGTTATGCATAAACAAGATATTAAAACCTGACTCTTGTTTAGACTGGTTACAAGAAAGAACATTTTTCAGCTGTTTAGTAGATTAGAAACACAATATAAACAACAGTAGACAGTTTACGCTCATGTTTTACTAGGTTAGGATCACAAGAGCAAAGGAAAAAAGTATACCACAAGGACTAACATCAGGCAGCAAGTAAGTGTACCTCTTAAGAAAAGGCACCTGTTATTTAAGTTAGAAAGATGTTATGAAAATACTGTCAGTGCAAATAAGTAAAAGGCCAAACTTTAAGCTCTTTGAAAATCCTGCCTTTCTCTTGCTATAGTGATGCTTACAATTTCAAGCTTACAAACTGGAACAGCAGAGGTACAAAACTTAATCACAGAATAGGCAGTGGGTTGGTTGTTTTTTGATTAGCACAAGATCTTCTACTTTCAATAGGATTTCAGGACATTAGGCCAGACGAATTCAGAAGGCAAGTAATATCCTGTTTACCATTCACTGAAATCACATCCAGCAGGGAGGCAGCAGGACCAGGCGCATTGAGCAGGGGCGGACAACACAAGAGGATGATGGAGAGGGAGCTGTGGCACCACTCCTGCCCGGCTCCCAGTAGGAGCTTCAACATCGCACTCCGTCTCACAGCCCTGTGTCCTCCTCTGTGAGGAGCATGAAAAAATGCATACCCACTAGCTGACAGCTATGTCAGCAAAATCCTTGGTATAGATGCAGCTATACCAACAAAATTGAGCCACGTTTGGCAGCAGCAGTTCCTCTAGTACAGCTTTCCCTTTGTATGCATGGGGACATAATTATGGAGGTAAAGTACACCATGGAAAAAGAACAAACGCATCAAGCAGGAAAAAGCAGACTCTCTTAGTCAGCAATCACGGAAATAACGTCGGTTCATGTCACTTTGAGAACAGGGATAATCCAGAAGGATGGGGCAGCGAGACAGGCTATGAATTCACACAGCAATGCAAGACTGCCAAGCCTGGCAGTGCCTGAGAAGGTGCCACCACATTTCTAGGCAGCTGGTGGCCCCCAGAAGGGAGCACAGGGCAAAGGGGGCTGCCAGTCTCGGTGCCTTCCTGCTTTCTCCAGCTGGGAGCCATCCTATGTCCAGATACAGCCTGTATCCTTACTGTGGCCACTCTTGACCCAAAGGGGCTATGGAGCAGAGAAAGGCGGTCAGCACTGCTGCTACTCAAACTGCCCAAAGACATCAGCTGTAGACACCAGAAAGTGCCTTGCAGTGAGTGACCAGAGAACAGGGGATACCAAAATAAGACTGTCCTCTGTACCCCCTCAGGATTTCTGTAAGAAAGGAAATTAATGTCTGTTTGGGGTCTTTTAAGCAAAAATATGAAATTATGGCCGTGCTGAAGCAAACTACCCAGGATATGTCTTGGGGGAAGAAAAAAACCAGCACCAGTGTTAGTTTTCATAGAATACATGCCAAAAGCTCTCCAGAGTATGTTTCAGATTGTCTTTCCAAGTGTGGATCTCTGGTTATATGTCTTCTCTCCAGTATGTGTCCCTCTCATTATTGGGGCTGCGGCAATTACCCAAGAGCTGAACAGAATGAAGGAACAGTCAGCACGAGGGCTGCAAGACCCCAAGGGCTCCAGGCCATGATAATTCATTTGGCAGAGCTGCCCTCATCTGTAGACATCAGACTTCCAGATCAGTAACCAGGATTAATCCACTGAAAACACAGACAGTATTGCATTGCCAATAATCAAAGAAATAAAACATTCTGGACAATATTTCATATGTATACACACACGCTTTTAGGAATTAACAGATTCAGTTGTTACAGTTTTTTTAATGCAAACTAGCACACGATATTTCCTGCGGCTTATTGGGGTCTTAGTGTTACCAGGCACACCGAAATCCATGGGAACCACAAATAAGTTAAAGAAAAAAAAGAATTAAAAAACCCCCCGAAGTAGTTTTGAGTTGTGAATGATAGCCTCCTTGGCTAGAGTAATCTCAGTTCCCCACCGAACACCAGCCACTGAACAACACTGGAGAACTGTGAAGCCGCACCCAGAGAAGTCAGCCAAAGGGTGGTGGAAAACCAGAAAATTTAGGTTAAACACCAAACTCTGCTCCAGGGAACATTTACATGAGAAGACAAAAAAGAAAGCAAGCTACTGAGATTGCTTTATATCTGTTTTCTTTTTTTGTCCTTGTAAACTGGACCGACAGTTACCAAAAGAGACTAGAAAAGACATCGCTTCTGAAAGTAGAAACAGTATTTTTGGAAGAAAATGTACAGGACAATTTCTACCCTCTTTCAGCCTTGACTTCCCAAAAAATGAAGAAAAACAAAGTATAAAAAACCCAAATAAAGATTCCAAGAGAGTTACAAAAACAACATCCATTTCTGCTGCAGAAAAATCCTCTCAGTCAAACAACAAAATACATTTCAAAACATTATTTTGGGGAAATCCATCAAAAAAACCCTAACAGTGGGAATAAAATGTTAGGAAGCAGCCCCTTCAAAAAAAACCTCTGAGGGCAGAACATCATTAATGAATAATAGGAAAGATGACAAATGCACCACTGTTTTCATAAGGCAAGCTGAGATATAGTCAGAATTAAATTGACTCATCTTCTTCAGCACAGAAAAGTTTACTAGAAAACGTGAAACACCAAAAAAGCACTTCTTAATAGTAACTGTTCATCACACAGCCTGGTTCCAAAAGGCTGAGGTTTAAATCCTCTATGTTAATCCTGTCAACAATATTGAAGGTCAGAGGTGGATGTACCTTCTCATATTGAAGTCTTTTTGCAACACTGACCATTTGCTTCCAATCACCTGCCAAGCAGAACGGCCTACGCTTAAATACGTAGAAGATATCATCAGGCTCTTCATATGTCATTCGTTCATTTGGAAAATTTATTTTCCCACGTACCTGTACTTCACTACATGTAAGCGGGCAGACACTGTAGGAATGCAGGCACTTTCAAGTGCCAAGGCAAAGAACGATGCCAATTTTTTTCTAAGAAGTTACTTTTCTCACTGTCCTATCGTCCTTACATTCACTTTACTGTACAGAAGGTCCAAAATCTCTTAGTGAAGGAATGCATCTGTAGGAGGCTATGGCCAACATCAACACATACATATCTGAAAATCAATGTTAACAGTGCTTTTACAGAGTTGAGCATGTGTAAGTGTAAAAACATCGCAGGTATGTTAGATATATCCAGAAAGTTTTAAGACAGCGTTACTGTTTCATTCCCATATACTAACATGAGGGTACATGTAACAGCTACAGCTGTTTGGGGATCGTGAAGTAATGCCACGTGGTGACTACGTGTTCCTTGTTTGAGAATAATGTTTGCAGTACCAGAGTAAATTAAAGGCATCGCATTTCTTCCCCTTCCTACCACTACAGGAAGACACAGCTAAAGCTGCTTTGGTGCCCCAACTCTCAAAGAGTCTGTAATTTTCAGAGAGAAGGGATTAACTGGTTCAGAGTTTGCAGAGCCCCTGCTACACGAGGTCCTGATTAGAGCTGGCTTTGTTAGAGAAAACAACAATTTAGGAAGGAAAGTGGTTTACAGAACATCTTGGGTCAATTTGGTTTCGCTTTAACACAGCCCAGCCGCTGCCCATTGGTTGGATGCCCACTGGCCTACGCCGCAGCACTGCTGGCCCCCCAGGGCCACAATGGGGAGGACGTGGGGTGGCTGTGCCCTCGCCCCAGCTTCCACGGGGCTGTCCGTGGCCCCTGCATGGCCCCCGAGTTCAAACCTGCACAGCCAGACCCCCCCGAGCCTGCTCTGCAAAGCAAGGAGCTGGGGAACAGGAACTGTCAGAGGTTTTTCAGATACTGGGGAAGACAAAGTTTTTACTCAACTTCTGATCAGAAGAAAACCCAAATTTCGTCCATCCAACATGCTTACATAAAGCAAATCAACTGAAGACATGAAGATGTACTTCTTTATTACAGTTCCTTCATGTATAGTTCAAACAATTTTCATATTCCCAACCGACAGAGACCAAGGAGGAAAACAGAGAATTGACCATCAGAAAAAGGATGGAGAGAAAAATTTCTGGATGTAAGCTATTCACAAAGGAACTATTGTTAACTTCCTCACTTTACAAATATGATTTTTAAAAATGTTTTGTTACTGAGCCTGAGATCTTATATTGGCTTGGACTTCTCTCCAGTTTTACATTAGCACAGATTTCTCCCTCTCTTCTGCATACAGGTAAACAGTATTGCTTTTATTTCACTGAAATGTGCAACCAGATCTTTATCTACACTCCAGTTATGAAGCTTTGGTTTACTAGGAATAAAGAGTTAGCTTATGCCCTAATACAGTGGCTGTATTGCCATTGCGATTAAATACTAAAGCAGCCAGTGCTCCAAGAGCTATACACACAGAACAGCATAGGCTTTGTTGCAGCATCTATCAGAAGTAGGACATCCTTGGAGCTCACTACAAGGGGCTCTGAGTATTCATAAACCCACAAAAACAGCACAGAACTAGCCTTTACTTGCATTGGACTTCCTTTGCCTTTTAATTACAGACTGTAGCGATCTGCATTTGGCATCTTGCTCTGCCATTGCCATACTGAGCCTGACTTTTGGCGGAGGGATCAGCACAGAGGTGGCTGCTGATGGACAGACGCAGACAGAGGAGGGCAGATCTGTGGAGCAGACCAAATTCTGCCATTGCCTTCATTGCAGCACAGTGACAGACCCTGGTTAGGGATGAGCAGCTGAAGGACCCCTACGCAACACCACTCACTAGAAAACCCATATTGGCAGAAACACCCCTAAAGATCGTGTAGTACTTTTCAGCTTTGCAAAGCATCGGAGTGGGGGGAGAGAAAAGAAAAAAGAACTTTAGAGGTACTGTTGGATGCTTTTTGCTCCTCAGCTTTTCTTCCCAGCTGGGACTTGGAGTTGTTTTTTTGGGTTGTTTTGTTTTTTGTTTTTTTTTAAAGATTCATGAATACTTTTACTTTTTCTCCCCCCAGGCAGTTGCTTGGAACTGCTACGTGGATTACCAAAGAGAATGAGCAAGCGATAGACTGTGTAAAGCAAAGAAAAGCAATGATGTTTTCTGAAGTAAAAGCTGAACGATGATGTGGTATTTCCCCTTTCAATTTTGAACTGAAGTTAAAAGCAGCTTCTTCAGTGAATGCTGCACCCACAGGCACGTGATCACAATTGAGTTTCAGGTATTGCAGTTATTGCATGGAGAGAAGGAAAAAAGAAAAAAGGCATACACAATGAGTTTTGGACAGTTGGCACACCAGGTCCAAATGGATACAAATTGCAGAGTATGAGCTCATCCCTTCAAAAAAAAAAAAGTGAGTCAACATACAAACTAAACTTCAAATGCAATAACCTGGAGAGAAAAAAGTATGGAACAAGTTTAAAGGGAACTTATACCAGCCCTGGAAGCAAAATTTTCAAGGAACACTGCTTCCTTTTGCATGCAAGTCACACTACAGTCATATACTACTTGAAAGAAAACTCTCAAACCAATAGCCAAAGGAAAAAAAGAAAGAAAAAAAAATTTAAAAAGCACAGCAGCATGAAAAAAAGCTTGCATGCCAGTCAAGAGGTTTCCATAATGCATTTCGAAATGAGAAATCCTTATGAAAGGGAGCTGGGAAGTGACTGCAACAGTCACAGAATCAGTCCATTTCTTTAAGGTACAACATGGGAGATTTTACCCTCGCCCTCATTCCTGCCAAGCGCAGATCACTCTGAAGTACATTAAGTTCAAATACTCCAGAACCTCCTCTGCGCGTAGCACAGATTATCATAGCAAAGGCTTTGCACATCAGTGTCTCTTTGGTGGTGTTTCTGGTGCCTGGTTCTGCTAGGCAGGATGAAAGCGCTGTCAGACCTCATGTTTCTATCAAAGCTAGACTGAGCTCGATGTCTCCACTGATGCTATCAACTTCAGGGAAGCTTTCAAACGAAATCCATCAGACATACTGCTGTCTGCACCTAGGGAAAATGGGCTGTTTTCTAGCCAGATTAAGCTGCTACCTTAAACTGCCACATTTAAAACCACACACATGCACTTCCAAGGATATATTACATTGATGTGGTTTGCGAACGTATATCCCAGGCCTCCTACTGCCACTAATGATGTGAAGCCTTTCACGGAAAAACTCTTTTGCCTTATTTCATATGATGGCTTATCTGTGCTCCATGATCCAAAGTCCTCCTTACCCAACCTTGCATAGCTGAGGCTCTTCCACCTCTGCCCATTGCTGGCCACCACTGCCGCCAGTGGACGCAACCAGCACGTTGCCTCTGGGGGAGCAACACGAACACACAGAGAAAAATTCAAAAGCCTTAGCAACTGAGTGTTTGCTTACCAGATGCCTTAACGCAGCAAGTCAATGACACCCAGAACAGTTTATTCCTAGCTTTCTATGATTGACATGGTAGCATTCTCCAGTTATTAGCTTATTATTTTCACTGCAACAAAAGATGCCTTATGTTTGCATAAAAGGAGACTTAAAAAAATTATAGAGTTGTAAGTTGCAGATGTTGAGTTACACCAGCAGCCACTACAATCTCTCCTGTTGTTGCCCATAGGATGTGCACATGAAACGCCGCTTTGACTATATGCACTGGGTCTAAAAGAGATTACTATTAAAAAAGTGCAGAAGGCAGCACATCATTGGATTGCTAATATCCAGTGTATCGACTAATTATGAATCAACTTTTACAGAGCATATTTCTCCAAGGCATCTTGGCAGGCAGCGTATGGCAATGTGTGGACACCACCTCAGTATTTTCAGGTCAGACTATATCCTAAATGGGTCAGTGCAACATCAGGCAGAAAGCACCCTTCCTTTCTAAAAACAGCAGCTGACAGCTTTGCACAGGCCCCTCACAACCCATCTTCTTGCAGTTGGGGCAGCTGCACTTACTTGATTACTCCTTTTACCTCATGGCAGACCTTTACCGTCCGGGCCACTCCAGAGGAGCCATGTCTAATAGACCTCTGCCAGAGCATTATGAATCATCAGCGGGTTAAAAGGTCAGCTTAGTAAATATGCTTAAGGCATAGGCCCAACAGGCAGGGGCAAGCATCTCAACCAAGGACATTCCACACAGCTACTGCTAACGTGACTCCACTTCTCTGGATCTACAAAATGCCCCAGCAGGCAGAGAAAGTGCCCTGCGCTTGCAGGCACTACCTTCACGAAGTAAAAGAGACCACGCAGGCTCTGACAGACTGCTGTCACCTCATAGGCACAGACACTTCACGCGTTAAGAAGTACAATAAATCCAACATGCTTATATTTCCCAGACAGAGAACCCAGATTAGCAACAGTTACCAACGCAATTACCACAGGAGTTCCCAAACGGATTTCTCTACATTCTTGCCTACATCCCATTTTTCTGATCCCTATGAGGTTGCACACCAGCACATCTCACAGCTTAAAGCTGAAAGTTTTACTGCCGAAATTTTAATCGAAAGTGATAGGAACATAATCTAGAATATAGGCTTAGGGGAGAGAAAAAACAGGTAAAGTCAGAAAAACCTGAATTAGCAACTAAAATACAATTTTGGTGGAAGAAAAAAGAACCTTTGGCCTGAGTCTCACTGCAACTTTGACACTTTCTTGCAGAAGTTCACAACAGTTTTGTAAGTGACACTGACCAAAACCTTCAAGTTACAGTATCTTGAGCGAAATTTTAAAACATGCTATACAAGCAAAAAGCTCAGCTGATTCCACCTCCCCTCAGCATCAGCAAGGTTATCACTACACTGTGTCACTGCTGTAAAACAAATCCAGTCATCTACAATTGCACCACAGAGAAGATGTCTCTGCTGAAAACAGGGGAGGGACTGCATCTGCTGGGGTGTGCCAAGCGAAACTCATCAGCATCACAGCACATGACTAAGCATGTATTTGGGTATTTCAATACTCAACCATCAATTTGAAAATAAAAGGTAATTTCTTCTTATTTCCCCCCTCCCACTTCATTGCAAATGAAGTTTAAAAAGCCTTAACAATAAAAAAACAACACAATTACTCACACAGTACTATTAATATTCTATTTAAGATTAAAATGTATCAAGTAAGAAGTATCAGAAATTAGGATCCTGTTTCTAAAAACAGAAAAGTGACTGCAGATACACTTGACAGGGACTACATATGTGAATACAGGCCTGTGAGGTAAATAATTAATTAATGGAAATGTTTAATTTTGCTTAATTCTAATTGTGAGAGGCAACACTTATGTTGTCAATATTAGTTTCTAATGACCAGGTCCAGAACAATCAATTAGTTTTCATTTTAAATTCCCCAGAACTAGCAGAAAAGAGAAAAGCTCACTCTCTTCTGGATATCTTCCCCCAAGAAAGCAGAATAATCATTTAAAATCATAATGGAATCATCAGCCAAAGGAATAAAACACTGTTTGGCATCACTTCCTCCTCCAAAATTAAAACACGTTAATTTCAGCCCTGTGTCTGGCATAATATCCCAGCAAAATATTAGGCAACAGACGAAACCCATAAGGAAAGTAGGAAATTTGGATTCAAAATATGATCTGCTTCTTAGTACAAAAAGGGTGTATTTTTCTCATTAGAGAAAGAGTCATTAAAAATAAATGCAACAAAGGCTTTGTGAACTCATCAGAAGCACTGATCACAACCTCACAAAGTCTGTTGATACCTAGTAGGAAAGCCAGACAAAGCAATGAAGTAGGTTTGCTTTCTACGTTGTAGAAGTACCAATCATTCTCTCACACACGTATTTTCAATAAACTTTGCATGCAGGTTAGCATATTGGCTACAAGACAGCCAATTTGGCAGACAGACAAGGAAAGCCTTGCCATTCTTTGCTTGTCTGTATGTTACTTCAGTAGAGCAAATAAAACCGAAAAGTAGTGTTTCACAGTCTGTCTGCCCATTAAAACTATCAGAGTGAAAAACCTGTGACATATCCGCATCGATGTCTACTTCTAAATTAAAAATTGTATGCAACTGCAGATCTGCTACACAATATATGCCATTCCTTTACTTATCTTAGAAATCAGTGAACTAAAAGTGACACTTAAATAATTATGCTGCTATTGCTATTTTCCGGAAGCCAGTGTTTGTAGTTATATTGGCTTGAGATTTCAAACAAGCCAGATCACCTTAGGAACACATATCCTATTAAGTTCTGGGTCAGTTATGTCCTGTTGAGTGTTTTACTTGTCAAAGAACCCACAAAGCTTTACCTCAAAGGGCAAAAGAGTTTCATATTGACATTGCTTTGTAGAACTACCTGCTTTAGCTGAGCATCTGAAGGATGCATACAAATGCTCCATTAGAAAAAGCTGAGTCAAGAAACTCTGCCAAACAGTGTTAAGTCATTTATGTATTTTATTGGATGTCAGGTGGAACTTTGGACTTACCTTTGAAAGAGGAAAGCATGGTGAACACCACACAAAAATGTCTCACCTTGCTCTGTGTAATTCCTTTTGTTCTGTATTACTGCATGATAAACATAAAATAAATGGGAGACAAATGTTTTGACTCCATAACTAAGCTTGAAAGAGCTTCTACACCTAAGTTACTAATAACATCAATCCATTCATTAAGTCAGGTAGTAGCTAAAGAAGTAGCTATATACAGGTTTGGTTGTATATATTTAAATGAATGCATAAAGAAGGCCTTAAGATATTATCAAGCTTCTGCATTTGTCATGAAATGGCATTAGAAATATTGCTGGAGCCCTCTATATGCATGCATTCAGGAAACAATCACAACTCCTTCCTCAGTAAAAAAGAAAGTGGGGAGAAAGAAAATAACCCTGCCCTTTGCATTTTTGCATAGGCAAGTATAAGATAAAGACTTTGTGGATCTCCTTTCCCACATAAATACACAGAGGAAAACTCCCAGATTCCCAGATGAGAAGGAAACCCAGAAACCTTCTCCTCCAAGAAAGGGGCCAGCATCCACCGCTGCCACCCACCCCCAGGCCTCTGCCAAACTCCCGGCGCACAACACCACTCCTCCTTCCCATACCAGCGCCCGCTGCTTCTGCTTCGCATCTCCCGAAGCCATCTCCCTCACAGGTCTGCAGTCAGCCCCAGGACACCCTAACTCTGCGCTGAGGCACAAAACGTGCTGAACTGCCCAAGGTCAGCATCCTGCTGAGTCCAACTCCAGGGGAGAAGTGGCGCTCCCAAAGGAATAAAGCCACTCCCCTCTATATGCTATTCTATATTAATCTTGAAAATTGGTATGTGACATATTCATTAAAATTACTCTGCAGAGGAGACTAAAGGCAATTTTTTTCCCCACGACATGCAGAAAGCAGGTTGGCCTACCACACATTAACCTCTTTTCCTGTCCACTTATCTAAGCATCAAAGTTACAAATAAGATGCGGCTGACCTGTAGCGCTGGTTGTGTCTTACTGTGCCATACAGAGTAGCTCTGCAGTACGTGCTGGGGAGTATTACATTACTCATCACTCCTCTGCTGCAGTTTCAGCTCAGATACCTACTCCCAAATATATACTAGGTACCCAGGACAAGACCCAGTGCTTCATTAAATATTTGGCACATTGTCTCAAATTGCCTTTGACACACAGGGTTATTTATACATCATGGCACATTGCATGCCTCTGCGACAAGATAGCATCACACAATACTGTATGTCAGGAATGCAGGCAACAGATTTAAACCAATCCCCACTTCAAGACACTTTTACTAGGAAGCAGGTCACAAACTGAGTAATATCCGTTTTATGCACTGAAAAATGTATGCTATTCACTTCCAGGAAATAAAGTCAACCACCCTAATCTTTCTCCCCTTTCACATACACCCCCCCATCAGAACAACAGAAAGACGGTTTCTTTTGTCTTAACAGGTCCAGTGTTGGGATGTATTTAGTTGTCTATGCAAGCCTTATTCTTCCCAATGCATTTGCTGGGACACCTGATGTTGACTTGGTGCAAGGGCAGTGTTTCAGAGAGTAATTACAGCAAGAGGTATTTGATTACATCCACTGAATTCAGATTTGAATATGCACCAATAGTTCATATTTATGGAGCTTGTTTCCCAGCCTTAAATATGCGCACATTTCTGATATTCATTCAGCAACATTAATGTTCTGAACACAAATACTGTACAGAGGAGTGTCAGCTGTTCCTTTTAAAAATCCATAGATGGAAGTGGGAGGAACCTAGATTCTCCATTCATCTTATGAAGCAAAACTCTGAAATCTGAAAAATGGCTCCAGACTTAAATATTCTTCTGTCCTTACAGCCATGCAATTCCTTAAATAATTTTCTGAACGGATAGAAAAGGTTGCATGGGTAGCAACCATAAGAATCCTCAGCACCCACTGAAAGGGGAAAACCAAACACCAGGCAGAAGGCTAGGAGTTTGGATCTGAAAGAGAACTCATTCACATAAATTATCCAAACCCAAATATCACATTTCATCAGCAGTTCCTTCAGTCCAGCTAGGATGGAAATGAGACCTGAAGAAGTAGGTTCTCTTCTCAGGATGCTCGCTCCTTTCCAACCTCTAACAGCAGAAAAGCAATGGAGATTCAAGTGTATAAGCATATACTGTGCCAGATCCATAGCCGGGGTGACATGACAACAACAAGGATATTTAAAATGAATAAAAAAAATTAATAAAATCAGCACTGACTATACATTTACTACCATGAAGTCAAGCCCAAGTACCTCCTGCAACAGAAGCCCCGAACTTTCTCCTAATCAGTTCAGATAGCTACTTAAAATTATTACCCAGCGCAGCATAAGGTGACGCAGCATAAAGAAAATCCATAATGAACAGCCTGATAACAAACTTATACAATAGATGATCCTGTACAAAAAGAAGCTGATTTCATGAGTAAGCAGAAACCAAAAACTACCCACTATCTCGTAAAGTTCATTAAGGTTAATGTTTAACCAGAGGGGTTTTTTCAGCTGGAAAGGGTGTCAGCAGAGAACATTGCGTTGCATTATTAATTTCTCCCTTGGTTTTAGCAACAGCCTTCAGGAGTGCATTTGTTTCTCTAAATCCTTCTGTGCTGCTCCCTGCGTGCACAAGTTTAGAGGCCAAGGGTATTGCACATCCCTAACACCACTAACAGATGGGACTCACCTCAGCCAATAACACAGATTATAGTTATTGCAATATACTCTCATCCGATTACATGCAAAAAAGAATTCCGCTATCTGCCAATCCCAAGTCTTCTCAAAGAGAGGAGAAAATGCATCATCATCTCCATTTTCTGCTTTCCTTTTTTTTTTTTTTTTTTTTTAAAAGAACTGTTAATAATTTTTTGCTGCACTCCACCATATATGATTTGCACATGGTAAACTAGGAAAAAACGTCCTGGAAGATTTAAAGCCTTTCAATCGGCTTTTGGAGTTGCCTATTCAGGTAAGAGAATGGCAAAGTATCTTATCTGAACCAAGTAACATTTTGATGTACTCAGTCTTTCAAAAGTAACACTATATAAAAAAAAAAAACATAAAATATGCAGAAGAGTTAAAATAGGCAATTGAATTACCAAAGGCTATTTAAAGTTGATTATAAAACATCCTCACATATTCCCAACAAAAATTTCACATGGCTTTGGAAATTCTATTTTGATGCTCAGCTATGGCAGTTACACAGAAGGATAAACTATAACACCCCCTTGGGCATTACTGCAGTCTACACAGGCAATAAGCTGCAAGCTTAAAAGGTCTGAGAAGGATTTATCATGAACTAACGGATCCAAAGAACCCGCTTTTTAAGAAGCCAAAACTCCACAACACACTTACAATGCCAGGCACAGTCATTTTAAAAACTGAATTGGTAATATCCACTTGGCTGAATGTAGCAAGTGCAGAAACTACTGGCATTATTTGTCCAGACCAATGCAGATGACATGCTGATGTCAAGAACAAAACTTTAAATCTAATTCATACATTCCCATCACACAATTCAAGAAACCATCTGCCCTGAAGGAGTCAGGTCCCAAATAGTAAACTTTCAGAGACCAGTTAACAAAATGTAGCAAAGTGTCCAGAAGCAGACAGGCAGGTGATCTCTGAACCCATGTGCTGTCTTCAGAATTATTCCCTCCTCACCAGGTCTTACCATCGCAACTCTAGGAGGAAAAAAAGCAAGAAAAAATGAACCCAAGTTCAGACTTTCCTCCTAGTTACATCATTGTTACTGGGACACTGAAATAATCAGAACACAAAATGAATACAAGCTCGGGCATCATAATTTGTGTGGAGGTAGGGTCTACCTTTCCCAACAAGGAATAGGGCTTCTCTTGCTCTGCTCCCCACACAGTATATTGCCCACAAAAATTTGGAGGGGATAATAAAACGAAAAGCCCCAAAACATAACCCCTCACTAAACAGCAGCTCAGAGCAGGAAGAGGGCTCGATAGCACACGCAGCTCAGATTTAAGCACAAGTCAGAATTTTTTTCCTTTCATGGAACTAAGAGTCTGAATATGACTAAAGATCATTTTGGGGAAGTTTCTACTTGCTTGTAAACGTAACTATGCATAGATGAAAGAGTTATTCTTAGTCATCTTCTCCATGTCAAAAATAAACCCAGCAATGTCCAGAATGTGTCACAATACAATATTAACTATGTATCTGCACAGTCATTGAAACAGCGGACACTTAATAGCCTTAATTTAGAATATCTGTATTTTCTGGAAACAGTCTAACATACCGTGCTGGAATACCCAGAACTACTAATACCGCTTCTAAAGCGGTCAATTTGCAGCATAAACACCTCCAAACCTGGTCCTAGTGATGAGCAAAGCAAACAGCGTGCCATCCCTCAGCAGCCAGGGTGCCAGACACAGAGCAGAGGCTGCGTTCTTCAAATTAATGGACTCCTCACACAGAAAGAGCTTGAAAGGAGAACGTGCATCAAAGAAACAACTTGCTCACGTACAAAATGCACAGGCTAAATATATATTATACAGGTATAAACGTATGATACGGATACACGCATGCTGGGCTGCCTAAAGCTATACAAAGCAAACCCTCAGCCTTCCTGTAGCTCGTTGGCTCCGGATACAACACGCAAGCAAGCTGAGAAAACAGAAGGACCGTATGGGGAGGCAGACCTCAATTTCAGTCATCTGAAATTGTCTTCGTTTTAAGGGAATCAAAACACACCATGCCCCTAAGAAGCAAAGCCTCTTCCACTAGAAAACAGAGTTTTTCTGCTGACGCCAGGGGAATCAAACTGAGACGAAGGACTCCTGAGGAACAGATACACGTTACCAAGGACTCACAACAAATGTTACAGCCACGTGGAAGAGTCCCAATGGGAAATATATAGCATTTGAAAGTTTTCCCTTGAGTTTTCAAGATACTAATTATAAAATACCAGAGCAGTGAGGCAGCTGGAGCTGATACAAGGTACGTGCTAAAAGAGGTGAAAGACTTAAAGCATACTCACAGAGAAACTGGACAGCAATCACCTCTCTTGTTTTATGGTTTCTTAAAGAACATCTCCAGCCAAAAAGTAGACTCTCTCACCTCCATAAGGAATGGGACATGGACACCAGGCAAAAGAAGTCTGCTTCAGAATATCTTAGAAAAACCAAAACCTTTTCAGATCATACTTATTTCTAGATTGTAGACAAAACTGAAGGAAACCTGAACTCCTCACAAACAGCATTGCAACCACCACCCTGATATCAGGGATATTTTACTGCTGTGAATCTTTAGGGCAGCATTAAGGCAACTAATAACAAAAAAAAAAAAAAAAAAGAACAAAAAAAAAAGAAAGAAATTCAGAGTTTCAAACAGAGACAACTTCTCCTTTCTGTATACTTTACTGGTTTGCTAAGACTTCACCTAGTTTTACAGACAGGTCAGGAAAAGTCACGTCACTTGCTGCAGGCCACATGGCAAGAGGAATTTGGATGCAGCATCCTTCAGTTTCCCATCAAAACTTCATTTCTCCACCACACAGTACAAACTGCATCTCCAATACTTTTTTCTAGTACTACAAAGAGAACAGCACTAACCAACGTCAAGCAGCATTTTAAAGCCTTTACTTGTCAGGTATCAACTTGACAGGTCTGTTTAATGTGAGGGATAATGTATGTTTTGCAGTGACAATCTTGAAAAGGAGAACTGAATAAAACACGAGTCGAATGCGCTGGTACCTGGCTGGTCAGCCGAGCCAGAAAGCAGCCTCGCAGCACACAGCCTTGCGGGACGGAGAAACAAAGACGTAGGAAAAGGACTGAGAATTTCTCAACCCAAGGCTTTAGCTGAAAAAAGACCATTACGCCTGTGCTGTAAGTAGGTCTGTCCGTTCACACCAGCTGATTTACGGAACACTGATGTCTCCTGGCGTACGTTGCTGGTGACCCATCACCCCAGCCCTGCGCTACTCCCACTGCGGGCTCCGCTCTCTGCCCGAGGGGGAGGCAGCGGCGATAAGGAGGAGGTGGGGCGAGATTCAAGTCAGGGGAGTAAAGTGGCTAATTACTGCTTTGGACAGCAAGTAAAATGGCTACACAGATAAATACAGCGCCTGTGTTTTTAGGATAACTTGTATTTTTAAGCAAAGAACTGTAAAATTGTTGTGCATGTTTCAGGTTTCTAAAGAAGTGAAACATGACAAAAACTGAGACTGAACATAAGATTCAGTCTGAGTAAGACGAAGATCAGCGATGTGTTGAGTGTTAAATGAGTCAACGTAATATTAATCCTTAACATGTCTACTGACCTCATAACACACAGAGAAAAACTATATAATATCTCTAGAGTTCGGAGCAAAAGTTTGCTGATGCTTCAGTACAGTATTTTAGAGGTGCATTTTTCAGATACATCCTCCAGAAAGGATAAAACCCACTATAGAGAAACACCCAAATACTTCAAGCTAAGCATAAGTGGACATACACTTATTTAGAGTCCTTGTGTAAATGATAACAGACGTGAATTCCAGTTTGGTTGTTGAATAATCTGTTTTCCACCCATGTAACATAATTAGCAACCAATATCGAGTGGTGAAATGAGGGAAGCAAGATGCCCTCTTTTCTCCCAGATCAAGGCACTTCATGAACATCAATTAGATGTTAATATCCCTGGGAGGCAAGCGTGACAAGTCTTATTAAGCCATTTTAAAGATTAGAACACTGAGTCAGAGAGAGATTAAGAACTTCCTCAAAACCAACAGCAGAGTCAGAGAGGGGGCAGCTACACCCCAGCCAGGCCTGGCAGCACGAGACTGCACTGCTCCACCTTACTACAAAATTTAATTTCTAAACAATTAAAAAAAAAAAAAACCAAAAAACAAACACACAACACCAAAAAAAACCCACCACACAGAAATCCACACTCGTATGAAGTTTCCTGGCCATACCAACGCACCTCAGCTTTGACCTGCAGGGACCATCTTTAGATACAAGAATGCAGTTTGGTTTCCACGCTCAGATCACATTTTGGCTGAAAGTACCAGCAAGGTTGCCAATTGTAAACGGTTTTTAAAGTCGACGGAGACCTCCAGATCTTTTCCGATAAGCCTGAGAGAGAACTCAAAACTTTTTGATGCTGGTTCAACCCTATAAGCCTAGGGGCAAATAAATCTACAATCATCAGTCTTCAAGCCAACCCACGGCCAACTATCTGAATTCGAGTCACATGCTGAATTTACACATTAAGAACGTAGTGAACATGACAAGACAATTACTACCATAGGTTAACACATACTTCAAAGCACAAAGAAAAACCCAACAGATGCCATATTCAATTAGCCCAAAAGGTGAGCAGAGAAGGATGTTACGCCGATTAACACGCTCATTAAGACGCGTCCAAACTAATAGCCCACTTCAGCGCTGTAACACATTCGGAAAGCATTTTGCCGTCTTAATCGCAGGGTACTTAGGAAGCTAAAGAGTATTTTTACTTTTCCAGCGTCGCCCTCCGACACGGCACGGGCGCGAGCCCACGGAGGTACCCTTCCTCCCCACAGCCGCGCAGGGGGCAGGTACAGCCCTCGGCCGTGAAAGCGCCACGGCCGCCAAAAAAAACCCCAAACCCGCCAAGTAAAGCCCGGGCCGCCGGGGCACCAGGCGGGCACCCCCTCCGCGCTCAGCCGGGCGCCGGCCGCCCGCTCCCCGCCGCGGCACGGGACGGCACCCGACCGGCGCGGCCCCGAGCGCCGCCACCCGCGGAGGGACAGCCCGGCTCGGGGTATCCCCACCCGCGGAGGGACCCTCCGGCCCCGGCGGGGAGCCCCACCGCTCCCACCGCACCTGCTCCGCCCGCGCTCCCCCCGCGGACCTACCGCTGGCGGCGGCGGCGCTCCGCATGCTGCCCGCGGCGCGGCGCGGCTCCGGGCGGCTCGGGGCGGGGCGGGGCCGGCGGAGCGGGGCGGGCGGAGGCGGGGGCCGGTGGCCCCAACCCCGTGCGAGCCGCCGCCGGGCGCCCTTGTGCTGCGAGCAAGGTGCGTTTCCCCCGCCGTCCCCACTCGGGATTTTTTTCTCTCTCTCTTTTTTTTTTTTTTTTTTTTAAATTTCGCCTCCCCGTGGGTTTTCGGGACCGGCCGTGCCCGGCGCCGCGCAGGGACTCACCTGCGGCCCGGGCGCGGCCCTGAGCGGCGTCCCCCGCTGCTGCTCCCCGCGGAGACACCGACGGGGCGGCGGCGAAGGTGCCACCTGTAAGCGGGGGAAGCGGGGGGGGCGTCAGCACGTCCGGCAGAGCCTGACACGGGGAAGCCAGAAGCCGTTTCTTTTGTCTGTTTAGGTTCTGTATTTGAGGAAGCTTAAAGGTCGTCATACACGCAGGAGATTTAAGGAGATTTAGGTCAGCAGGCAAATGAAAAACTACTGGAAAGAAAGCGCAGGGTTGACAGCTAATGTAACTAACAGCACTTAACACCACAGCTCCTTGACTCCTACCAACAGTACCGCCCCCATGCTAACAGTAGAAGTGAAGTTTTATGAAAAAAAAGAATAAAGAAAACCAATTAGGATTCACTTGCACTGCTGCAACACGGAGGGTAAAACACTCCACAGCTAGAGCTCATATCTGCTAACCTAAAGTTTTGATAAAAAACCTCAACAGGCCTAATTTTAGGTAACTTAAAAGCTTGATAAATATTTTGACATGTGCCACACAGACACCATACCTTAAGTGACCTTGAAGAAGGCTGCAGCAGAAGAAGGGAGCAGGACCCTAGTCTGCCATGACATGAGCTACCTGACCTTTTTCACACTTGCCTGCTCTGAGCCAAATTTAAAGTTGCTTCGGAAAACATGGAGAGAAAACAAGTGTGAATGTGGCCCTATTTATCCACACACAGCTGAATGTAACACAATCTCTAATGAGCCAAGCATTTAACCAACTCTAAAACAATTTGACCTCAAGGTAAGCATTTTGTTGAGGAAAATACCTCTCATTTAGGTTGAAATTTGTCTTCTAGCTTCTTGCATTGTGCTTGGCTGAACCCAAGTTTTACTCAATCATTAACTTTTGAATTGCAGTATGTTTATCTGCTTATTTAACTTTGGGAGATTAAATGTACTTTTCCCTCAAAGTTATAAAAGCTAGAATATAGAAATAATGGTGCATACCATTTCCCTGTTACCTAAAAGACTATCTTATTTAGCAGCCTTGAGGAAGGCAAGAACAAGGAATGAGAAAATGCTCTTGGCAAACTTTCAGCAAAAGTGATCTGTAGTTAGCAAAGGGGGATGTGTGTATGAAAGAAATGATATCGGTATGATTTGTACAAAGTCTTCCTAGTTTCAGACCAGCATTGTGAGGCACAGGAAAGCAAGATTCCTCCACAGAGAACCCAGAAAATACAGAGTCAAAAAGAATTTAACCCCTCCTGGGAAATAGTCCAAAACTTCATTCGTTAGGAAAGATGTTCCTTCTTGGTTAGGAAAGATGCTTATAGCACTGGCCTCCCATAGATGTCTTCACCTTTACCAGCTGTCCTCTTCCCTCCACTCCTCTCAGAAAAAGATAATAAGTCAAAAAAAAGAGAACCCTCTCCTGCCAAGTCCTTCCAATATTTTCATGTGCTCCCTAGGGAGATATGTCAGGGGCTGCATGAAGACCACCTTGCTATTCTAATAACTATAATTAGGATATCTACCCATTGTCCTTAAATATCTGACCTTTGAAAATGGTCAAAAGATTAATGTATGGTTCACACTCACTAATCTTAACTGTTATCATAACCATCTTTTTAAATTATGTTTCATTAGATGTTACTTAACCTGAATTAAGAAATTCTTTATTCACAGTCACACCTACTCTCTCCAAAGGAAAACAGAACTAAGACACAGTCTAATCACTCTGGGCTAAGATGAACACACTTCAGTAAAGATTAGATTAATAAACACTAATCAAAAACCACAAATTTGCCATTACATGTGGCTCCCTTGGCTACTGTAGCCCACCCTCCCTTACGTGAAGCGTGAGACACACAACCATAAAGGGAAATAGCGACTTCCCCGGGCGCTGCGCAGCCTCCCCTTCCAGCGAGACCAAGTTCCTAACCCATTATTTTTAACAGCGCAGCTGCTTTGTAAATTTTTTTTACTCAGTCCTAGCCTGTTCTCCACCGTTGAAAGGATAGGAAAAAGGAGTAAGAATAGCCCTTATGAAAACCAATCTGGCCTTATCAACTAGTATAAAGCCATGCCTGCTAACCCCGCTGTAGGATGTCCATCCCCTCACTGTGGCCGATTACGTAAAGCACTCCCTTTCCTGACATGTGCAAGCCTATCTATTCAAATTCTTGTAAATGTAATACTATCTACATACCCGACACAATAAAAGCCCTTCTTGTGGTATTTAAACGACCTGTCTGATCTTTTCTGATTAATTGTGGATTTCTTCAAAGTCAACTGAACTTTTTTATACAAAAGAGGTGGTCTGGTTGTTATGTCACAGCCTGGGTCTCAGGCGACCATGCTGAACTCCCTCCTCTACCTCTCATCTCCTTCACACACACATGGTGTGTATCAGTTCATGATCTATAGGGTGAAGGTAATAAGACTTCTTTACCTTGTGGGGCCTTATGAGGGTAAAACCTGGACATTCTACTACATCCCGTGAAAGGGCATTATGGGTAGCATTTTCCTGCTCTTGGTTTGAAGTTTGTCATCATATTCATCTCCAGTGAGAATCAGTAGTTAAATACAAATTTTCATATTCTCTTCCTGCAGTAACGCTTTTTCCTTTAAATGAACGTATGAAGCCATGAGAGTGGTTCTTTTAAAGGAATTTTGCTTTATAGATTGAGGAAAAGAAAACAGATCTAAGGAAAGGAAGCTGAATTCTTTATGTGGGAGCATATAATTTTCCTGGAGCCTGGAATAGCTGGCTTTTCTTACCACATGTGCAGGAAATAGCCCTTCCTACCCAATCCTGAATGTATCACATAATACCCTTAGCATTTAATGGAACTACTGTAGTGCGAGACACCTTCTAAGCAACATTTCTGTTCAGGTTTCTAAACACATTAACAGATTTATACACATCTACTGAAGAACAGTTCAAAACACTTTGCTTCATTGGTAAATAATGAATATTTAAACTATTCCAAAGGATCCTTTTTTTTCTTAATTAAAAACCTAGATAGAAGCACCAACAAAACACACCTAGCTAATTTTCTAGCCCTCTTCCCACAGATGACGACAAGTTCATTTGTTAGGGAAGTTTGGGGATGGGTCCTTCATCACCCTACCTTCCTCTCATTAGCAGTTTCTCACACGCTCACTGCTTCTGCTGCAGTAACAGTAGTAGGGCTCTCCCAAATTGGCACAGAACTGCCAGGATTTGTATTTGCTCTCTGTTGCCTCTTGAAGAGGGCAGGCTCTAACAAACTATCGCACAGCACACCTGGCCAGTAACACATCCCCAGGTTGGTAACATTAGTCCGTCTTTCTTCAACACAAATATTCTTTTGTTTGGGTTTGGGGCATGGGTGGGTTGGTGGGGGTGGGGGTGTTTGTTTAGTTTTGGGGTTTTTTTCCCCACATGTGAATTTTTTTCTCTGCTATTTTGACAAAAAAAAAGGAGATGGAGCTTGTCTGATGCAGGTTACTGACACAAATCTAGGAAATTTTCACTCCTTGGATCACACGTCTTTGCTGGTTAAATCTCCCTGAAGCTAAAAAGGATTTTACTGATATGAAATTACTAATAATACAGCAAACCTGAGCACAGGATGATCTCTTGCTCCCAGTATCATTGAATGTTAACCAATTTATTTCCTAAGACACTTTCATAACTGCAATCTCATATAGAGAGTACCCAGCTAGCCAGCACCAATGTCTTCAAAATCTTCAGTTCATGAGTCAAAACATTCCTCCTTTGAAGGCAGAAGATATGAGCCTCACACGCTTTAGGATAACTCTCTTTTTAGTAAGGCATAAAATTATAACCCCATATAAGTCACATCTCAGTGTCATTTCACTTTGTGTAAGGGATGATGCCAGCTTTGGTGATGTTGTAATTACAAATCATGGAAACATATTTTGAGTTCTGAAAAGCAACAACCCAAACCTTAAGAAGTTTGAAACTTCTCTTGGGGCACATATCATTTTATAAGGTATATTTGAATTTTGAGAAGATTTGACAGATAATCAAATAAGGTGGACATTATGAAAGCTAGAATAAATCATTATTATAAATAGATGGGCTTGTTTTGTTTTGTTTTTCTGTCCTTGTTGTAGCCAGTCTTTTAGTCAGCTGTTAACAGATTTAGTCTTCCACCAGGATGTATTTGGATATTTTCCCTAAGGAATATCATAATTATTGCACTAAAAGTCTTCATTTTATTAATGCTGACTCATCAGTGCCCTAAGGGCTTTATTCCACAGATATTTTATATTTTCATTTCTGACATTTGGGGTTGTGATCAGATACAGTTTTGATTCTGCTTTGATTTGCCGGAGTCACTACTCTGTGAAATACATATGAGAGAATATCAAAGGCATAGAGCTACTTCTCCTGTTGAAATAAATGTCAACATTTCACTGACTTCAGAGAGAAAAGGATCAAGTAATTAAACATCGTTTTGCATGGATTCCAATGGCTTTGGATCAGGCCTCATTTTCCTAGCTAGTGCTTGCAGCTTTGCTGCTTTGGATTCTGCTGACAAACGACTCTCTGTAAAACTAACCGACCAAGCTCAACAAAGCTGATAAGATTTCCTTCCTGCACTGCTGTGCTAACACCTTCCCTGAAAATGCACTCTGAGTTTGGTCATACTTGATTTCAGATTAAGACTTTGCAGAGCAAAGTGAAACTTAAATGTCAGCTAAATTGATAAAGAAATTTAAGTTAACGCACAGTCTTTCAAGCCAAATGATTCCAGGCTGCATACAGCTGGTAAATAGATTCTGCTTTGTTAGGGTGCTAAAACATCTGCATGAGCTGGTAACTGTCAGCTGCTTAAAGGATGTCACATTGCAAAATAGCCGGCTAATTTTCTTCAGATTATATCAGGGGGAAAATACAGTGATTTGTGATAGAGATGCTAGGGAATTTTTCTGAAAAAAACCCCAACCAAACAACAAAACCAACACAACAGACTTGTGTATTTAGCACACACCTGCATTAAAATAGTTCTTAGAATGTAACTGTCAGTGAATAAAGGGAACCTTCTGTAAGTACATGCTTAACACAAATTAACCATTCTGTATGTGTCGTCAGCAAGAACTTGAGATTGTTTCTTGTCTGTGGGAAACCTTCTGTCAGAGACAAAGATCACTTTCCAGATGCTTTGATGTTAGTGTATTAAATCATAGCAGAGATTTTATTTAATTAAATGTTATTTATGTTTTGTGGGTGTTACTGAACAAAGTCTTTCCTGAGTGTCATTAATGGAAGAACGACAGACAGTTCGAACCAGTGAGGACCATCATGATAAGTCTGAGTGCAGAGATAGTCTCTGGTGATATTTTAGGGAAATTACTGTTTCTCAGACAGCTCAGACATACTTGCCGAGCTCAAGGATGAAACCACAACACTTCTAATTGCCATACTTCCAGTTTCACAGATTCTCATTCTTCATTTTTAAGTTAAACACTTCTGGTTAGTCTGTGCTATTGTAATTGTTAATAATGAATATGACTCCATATGCATGAGCAAACACATGTTTGAAGTTCAATGCTAAATCTCTTTTTTCATTCTCAGGGAAGGAGGCACTTTCTTTGGCAATTCCAGAGTTTGCTTTGGGAGATTCTAGTGACTGATCATTTACTGAGCTGCATTATGCTGTATTACAGAAGAGATGACCTCGCTTCCCATGGTTAGCCAGGAAGGAATGGCTAGGAAAAAGATATAGTCTTTTTTAGAAATTATCTAACACAAATGTTTCTAACTTGCACTATGGAGATAATAGAAAACAATGAGTTTTGCCTGTTATACATTATTGTCTGCCTTGACAGCATAAAATAAATAAATTATACGTATTCAACCCCCCTTTGTTTAAGAAATAAGGTTGCTAAGAAACAAGAGTTATGCACGTTTAATGCCATTTACAATCAGCATTTATACAAAAACATGAAACGTAGCTATGATGCACTTGGAGGCTATTACAGTGCAACCAAAATGCAAACTCATGGTCTGGGCAAAGACGAAGAAGAAATGTGAATTTTACTGCCATGTCATAATTAGGACTCTGGTCAATGTAAAATTATGACTTCTAAAGTTCATTTCCATGTTCTGGATTCTGTAGGAATTATCAATTAATGTCACTGACATTTTTACTCTCATATTTACTTTCTTCAACATAATGTTGATATGGATTTCCAAAGGATACTGTCAATAAGAGTGGAATAGCTAAGGACCGCTAGGGTTCCACAGAAGTTGTGCATATTATGGTTATATATGTTGAGCAAGAAAAGTCTTGACGCATATAAAAATTTGGTTTACCTGTAGGTTTGCATTTCAATCAGATTTATAAGTGTTACAAATATTTGCATATGTAAACTTTGTTCAAAAATACTCAGTTGTTGTCATGGTTCAGGAGGTAAGTGGTTATGCTCAATGAAATATGCATATTGACATTTTTCACAACTATGTTTATTGGTAAGAAAGGAAATTTTATCCCGCCTCTTACCTTTCACTGGAGTCAATCCTATGCTTATTTAAACCCATCACCAACTCTTCTTCTGACCTCACTCAACTGCAAAAGCAAAAAAAAAAAGACTGAGACATCTGTTAAAAGCAAGGATTCTGCAGTCCTCACTGGAGGCCAAATAGCAGCACAGCAACACAACTGCTAAAGCTAAAGATATTCATGGCATTGATAGGCTACCCACCATACAGACACAAAAGAGACTTTTTCCTAAACCTGGTGCTATAAAGTTGTGAGCTATAGGTCTCTAATCACTACCTTAACGCTAGGAAAATGATCCTCAAAAGACTGGACTTCTTTCTGGGCAAAAATTACAACAGTGTTCTCAAACTGCTACTCAGGAATATGTTCTTGAAAGTTTAATTGCTTTTTAAGTACCCACCGCCACTTCAGTTTTTTATTTTATACCCAGCTACGGCAGCACTGAAGATTTCTGGTTTTTATCTGATCACAGAAAAAAAACCAGCTTATTCCTGTTTCCACCCTTTCATCCCTGGTTTCTTAAATGGGGCCTAAAGCCATTTACCTCTTTAACCTTATGTGATAATTATGTTGTTCAAGCTTAGTCAACTTCAATTTTCCCAGTTGAACTGGCCCCCTTCCAGCATTGTCAGTTTTCCATAAACCTATAGGGAAGAGCTCAGCCTCACATAATACCTCCGCTCCCAGAGGAGCGCAGCATTGCCGTACAGACGTAGGCCATGCGCAGACATCAGTGCTACCGAAACCCATCAGCCAAATTCAGAGTGGCTCAGGAGGGTACAACCTTCTTCAACACTGCTTATGAGAGGGAAGATAAGTGCTATAGCCCTCGGCAGAGCAAAAGAAGTTTTACAGCAAGCATTTGACATGCTGAGACCACATGCAGAATAAGGCCATGGTCATTCTCCTCCCTGCCATAAGCTTTGGAGATTTCAAAGACGTTGCAGGTAATTCAGCCCCTACTGCCGCCTCCCCCCGAGATGGCAGGCTCTGCAGCACCACATTTCCTACCACCACTGGGCTATCGGCTTAGCTCTCGACAGAGAGGTGCCACCTCATGGATTGCCACCAGCTCCCAGGGTAACACTAAGGCTTGTTGAACAGCCTCCTTTCTGTTGCTTGGGTTTTCTTACTTCATGTGAAGTAAGACACACTGGATCACAGCACAAGAAATATTGTTCCTGACAACCTGTAAAATATTTTTATGAACTCCGTAATTTAGTATTTAAACATGTCACGTTAGAAACTTTAAACAAACAAGTGTAGCTTAAAGAGAGACCTTTTCAGAGTTGCACCATCTGCCAATAGCTTTCCAGTCTCAGTGCCAGCATAAAAAAAAAGGTATTCTTTAATTAAAAAAGAAAAAAAAAAGGTCCTGTGTATTTGCAAATTTGTCAACAGGGCAGTTGGCATCCTTCCACACTTCCTGCTCGTGCATATCCAGAGTTTGAAATATCAGATTTCAGCTGGTGAAGGAGGAGCCTAAACACACAGAACAAAACCACTTTGAAACAAAGCCTGGGCACAACTGCATTTTCACAACAGCTGAAATAAAG
This sequence comes from Pluvialis apricaria, assembly GCA_017639485.1. NCBI lineage: Eukaryota > Metazoa > Chordata > Aves > Charadriiformes > Charadriidae > Pluvialis > Pluvialis apricaria. Next base: position 56,236,035 of record CM030012.1, read on the forward strand.
ACATCTAACAACTGCCACATTCCCAGAGGAAATCCTGTTGAGCAGAAACTTAGTCTACCAGCTTGTTGTATGATTGGTCCATGCTGTTCACTGAACTGTCATTTCTTTCAAGTGCCCTTCGTAGGTTATTTAAAATTCATACATGAGATTGGCCTGTGAAAACTCAGCACAACCAAAAAGTTGTCTTTTGCCATTCAACCTTCCTGATTTGAAAGCACTTCTTTCTGCATGTGAAGTGCTTCTTTTAGCTATATTGCATCCTTGCAATTTCTTTATGAGCAGCAGTTGTGCTGCTCTTTCAAGAGATGCATCTGGCATCACCCATTTACCAACATACTGTTTATCAATGTATAAGCTAAAGACTAAAAGGTATTTTCAGTATTAAAAAAAAAGTCAATATGAAATAACTGTACAGGATTCAAACACTTTCTCTATTTACAGTAGTGCAATACTTCCTGGTGATCTCGACATCAGTGTCTGGCCTTTCACTGTCACTCACGCAGCCAAATCTTTGTCATCAGACAGTAAATAAAAGTTTACATATGCATGGATAACTCCTATTAAATGTCAATAAAATACAGTCTCTGTCCAACAGACTATTCTGGAGAATGGTTTACTGTCAGACTTTACAGATAAAACTTCCTTATTAAAAAAGTTCTACATTTCAAGCAGACTTCTGTCTTTAATTAATTGAATTAAATGGCTGATATCCTTCACAAGCCCTGCCACTTCTCTTATCATTTACTCCAGGCAGTGATAGAGTAGAATTCTTTTTTTTTAGTGTACAGTAGTAGGATTTTTAGCCAACACATGCATTTCACTGTGCACTGATGGAGAGAAAGCTTATATGTATTTTTTTATTTCACAATATACCCAGATGTTGGAAACTTGCCCACCCTTGCCTTCTGTTTTGCTTAAAATGTTAGTCTACAAAGCATCAATAAGCATCTTAAACTAAACTAATGTCTGCATGTCATTATTTATAAATGTGTAGGTGCTTGCCTAGAGGCAAAAGAACCCATAATACTGCTACCATTTACTGTTCTTTATATTTAGCTTTCTTTTTTTTTAGTGAGCATTTTCCTGCAGCATTTTTTTCTTCCAGGTTATAGTTTGGCCTGCCCTTGGTACTGTACGTAGTACCATTTTCACCCTAGCAGCTCTGTACGCTGGCCAAAGAAGGTCAGCTGAGAACAAGGAGTTGGAACATCTCCCAGGGCCTGGCTGGGCTGTATTACTAGCACTTCTGTGGACAAATATGCAAAATTTAATGAAGTCAGTGGAAAGACTCCCACTGGCTTTGGTTAGCTTTGGATCCGGCTATAAATTAGGAAAGCTTGATTTTAGTTCCATTACTTGTCCACAATATTTTTTTTCCTGTGTTAACAACATAGCTCCTCTTTAAACAGTGACCGAACCGCTCTTTTCAGTCAAATGGTCACTTTGTCAGTAAGGTACACTGTAATATGACCAGATAGGGATCCTAAGATTCCTGCTAACTGGAGGGGGAAAAGAAACCACCCTTTCTGGTTTTGTGGACAAAGTCATTGACTTCAAGGGAACCATACAGTATCCTATCATGCTTTGTATTCAGCATGTGGTAAAATACCATTCTGCAATGTGGGAGTAGCTGTTATCCTATCTGTCCAAAAGAACAAAGTGAAGAAAAATCACAGTCCTAGGAAAAACTAGGGAAATGATAGAAAAACTTGTCTAAGGCAACTCACTAATTTAACAATGGCAGAAGCAGTATTAACGCAGGAATTGCTAGCTTCTGTGTCCCATTCCTTGCTCCCTTGTATGACATATGACATATATATACTGTTTCACAGCAGAAAGTACATAGGAATTTCACAGTAAACCAAGACTGTCAGTTTAATAAGGGTAAGTTTAAAGAAATATGTACTCTTGGAATCAAAAGCACAGGCTCTGAAAACAAGAGGGCAGCTATCAAGGCAGTTTATTTTGAAGTTTAAAAGTGATTACTGTCCCTGCACATTCATGTGAGTAAGATAAAGATGTAAAGAAAGAATATTAAGTAATACAGGTTTTGTTGTTGTTGTTTTTTTAAAAAAGAAATAAAAATTGCCATTTAAAAATACTGGTCTTGTACAACAGACAACATCTATGCAGTTGTGTATCAATAGAATCTGCTTTCTGACTAACGATTTTCTCTCAGAACATTTTCTATTTTTAAACCCCCTTAAGCCTTTTGCAGTATGTTTCCTGTTCAGACATACCACTTAATCACCAGAAAATGACTCAGCCAATCAGTCCAGGCACTTCCCAAACGCATGATTCAAACATAGTGAGAAAATTACAAACACGCTCAAAACTTGACTGAGAAGTCAAAATACTGTTTAAACTGATTCTTTTTTTCTAGACAAGGAATATGTTAGAAATTGTTCACCTTGTCCTTGGAAGCGCTTAGACACTTGTTCAGCAAGAATAAGAATATTTTGCTCATTCATTCATTCTGAAATGCTTTCTATTTCTGTAATTACTCTACCACAGTATTATATTTCAAAAGCAAACAAACAGGCTTATGACCGAGATTTGAAACATGGATAACTCTTCTGCTGCTCTTCTTTGCTCTGGGGTTATGAAGAACCGCTTTATCTTTTTAGCTTGCATAAAAAACTATCTTGGAAACACAAAGACATAAATGGCTAAAATTGTCATTTTCAATTTACTTATTTACTAAACCACTGCTAATTTTTCAGCTCTAGAATATCAGAGATCTTGTTACATTTTCTATGCACAAAAATGAATGCTGTTTAAATATTAATCCATAAACATCAACCAGCATATTCATCTGCAAAAAAAAAAAAGAGAGATGGAACTGGAATACAGACCACAAGCAATCTCAATTCTCCTTTCAAGGGCAGAAGCATTATCAAAAACTAAGAATGCAGTTTCATTCTAAAACATTAACTACTGCATAACATGATTCATCATGGAAACAACCACAGAATTTCTTCCACAGTCCACAATAAAAGAAGAGCACTAGAAGTATTTCCTTTTGTCCAGATTTAAAAGCACCAAATTTCTGGCATTTCAACCATTTAGTTTAAAGACGGCCCCATCTAATCTGTTGTCGTAATCTGTATGCACCAACAAAGCCCCAAAATATTCCTGACCCTTTGGAATATCTCAAGGGACACAATCTGCAAATAAATCTCAAATCTGTAGCATCTTATAAATAGTACCACAGAAATAATAGTATTTTGCATTACAAAGGACAGTTTTTTATCTTGAGGAGTTGAGCCTTACCCTGTTTTGCAGCTGTGGATGTTGTGGTTTAAGGAAATAAATGCTCACAGCGCAAGTCAACAGCCAGGCTGAGAATGGAATTGACATATTTTTACACCTAGCCGCACCTTTCACCCTCAGTCTATCCACCAAACACTTGCCTCCATTATTTTCAATTGCAGTTAGGGAGAAGGAAGCTATGGAGATTACACCCAAGTAACATCATTTATTCAAAATCTATCTTTTAGATAACAGCTTCTTTTCTCTTATTGTTTCAGGTACTTCCCAAATCTGAGGCAGGAAGGAATAATCATTTACAGCTTATGAGACCTTGGTCTATCAAGCAGAAGAATACCCATGATACACAGCAAAAAAATTACCCTCATTTGATATTTATTTCCTTTTTTTTTTTTTTTTCAGAGAGAATAACCAGTCTTTCTGTAATCCCAGTGGTTTCTTTCAAGCAGACTTTTAAAACAGGTTGGAAGTGACAGAGGAACATGTTAAATATCTACACACGAGAGGGCTTTTGAAGTGAAACCTGTTTCATATCAACTAAGCTAACTTCATATTAAGAGTCTTAATATGCCATTTATGGGTATATGCATGGCATGGCAATATATGCCCCCATCCTGAACTGACCTGATTCCATGCCAAAAGTGGTCGGAAAAATAAGAATGCCATATCATCTGACAGACAATGTCATTCTGATAAACGTCTGAGGTCACATTCCAATGCTATCATTGCTGGCCTTTCATCTGCAGAAGCTGTTCTCCCACTTTCACAGCCAGCAGTACAGCAAAGTGACTCAAAAGCAGCTGAAAAACATACAAGGATAACTACCATAGAAATATCAGGGAAAAAAATCAAAATACTAGAATGTGTTCAGCTACAAATGCAGCTTCAAATGTGTTAACAACTATTTCTACTCCAAGTGTTGTTCAAAATATCTACCTTTCTACATCACTGCAGGCTTACTGTGGGTTCAGTATGGAAAACTGACAGGAGGTGTGAACAATGAACTAGCACTTACAAAGGCTTTCTGTATACAGTATCTGCAAAACGCCATGATTTCTCCCATCTCTGAATGGCATTTCAGGTTCCACATTTCAAGTGATATTATTACGGTAATAATGAAGCTGCTTGTCAACACTGCAAAATCTAGACATGCTTTGCTAAGTCTTCGCTGTTAATCAGGAAAAAAAAAATAAGGTTCTTAGGTAAGATATGCCTACCTTCCTTATTTTTTCTGAGCCAAAGTTCTTTCAACTGGTCCTATAAAGGACAAGGTAACCTCGACTTCTGAAAAATAGACATTTTTATAGCACTACATTATGCATATATTTTCTGGAATAAATAGGAAAGAGAGATGGGTCTGCAATGTCATCACAAGTTTTCCTGCTGACCCAGGGAGAGTACATGTGACCCTCGCCCTATAGCTGCAAGAAGCTTTGATTTAAAAATTTGTTTTAAAATAGATTTGGACAACTGCCTAAATCTGAATGCCTGTGGCTGTGTGCTGCAACAGAGGGGAAGGAGGGAAAGAAGAAGGAAAGAAGGGGGAAAGAGAGAGGAAACTGGATTAAAAAGAAAACTCCCCATGTAAACATAGGTGAAATAATTAAACAGAGACCTTGGCAAACTCCATCTCCTTTCAAGTTATTAGGAAATAAGGATTTGAAAATACATGCAAGTCAGCCAAAGTATGATTAAACAGTTCAACAGTGTACCTTTTATTTAACAAAAATTCATTATGCAAGTGCAGTTTTTAGATTAGATGAAGTGATACAAGATGTATATATTACAGAACAAAAAGTAAACTAATACCCGGCACCAGTATTACTTCCAAGGCCCCTGTTTGTATTGTGTTCTTAAACAACTCCTTCCCCCTCTTCTGTGGAGGGTAACTTGCTTAGTTTCTCCCTTCTACCTTCCCCCCGACTCTGATATGGTAAATTCAGAAGTGGATGCAAACAGCAAACCAGCTAGAGTTCAGCTTGGTCACATCCCATCCATAGGTAATTCAGTGTACCTTTCCAGGGAGGTCACAAAAGCAAACTTCATCAAGACACGGCAAATTAAGAAACACAACAAACTGCTATTGATATATATCCTGTCAGATAGAACAATAAAGCTAAATACTCACCAAAGAGTAATATATCAGTTGGCCTTTGTTTAAGAAATGCTCAAGAAGCAAGAATCCATTCATTACACCAGAAATAGTTCCAAGAGACGCACCAACACCGCATACTCAGAGGCTTTTACTTATGTAGTAGATTGGGAAACTTGTCACCATAGGTAGCTCAGGAGGGAGAGAAGACTTCCCAAAGTGACAAGTCAGATTAAAGCTTCTTCCCTAACTTGTCCCTGAAAAAGTCTCACTAGCCCCAGAGGGAACTCTGTCTCCAAACCTGAAGGGATGCAGCATGAGCACATTTTTGCACATACAAAGTGTTCGCAAGACTAACAGCTATTTAGCTTCATCCCACTTCCAGTGACTTCAGTGGTGCAGGATCAGATCTGCATTGGAGTGGTAAGAAAATAACTTAATTTCTTACAACAAATTATAACTATATTCTTCAATGCTCTTTCACGAAGTGCTTACATATGACAAAAAGGTAAGGCTGTAGATAGCATACTATTAAGTGATTTCTAAACTCAGCTATGTCCTGTTGGCTAGGAGTTACTACTCCCCGAGATGCAGCACCTCATCTGACAATAATGCCATTATCATGCAAAGTATGGATAAAAAAATTAAAAATAAATAAAAAAAAAAAGGATAATCTCAAGTCACACTTTTTACCAAAACTGAATGTTAAAGCACTCAAAGTATTGGCTTATTTTAAAACCATTCACTACTTTCGCTGGTTCTGAAAAACTTCTGTGTGAATTGTATTACATGTACATGGAAATTGAAAATAATAGGAATGGAGCCATGTCTTCTACTGTTTCAACACATGTTGAATATACCCTTGATAGCAGAGGTTACTAATAATCAGAAGGAAAACAGGATTCAAAGGAAGATATATACATAAATTAAGATCTGAGGAACTATATCATCGTTTAACTTTACTTCCTATCTAACCATATACTTTCTGCTTGCATTACAGTACCCATTTTAGAAATATTTTAGTGTTTATTAAAAAGGCTCAAGTACTAAAGAAGCTCCTGCATACCAAAGAAGATTGCACCAAGAACTAGCTTGCCTCAGAAAAAAAAACCCTGCCGCTGCAGGGTTATTTGTGGCTTGAATGTATCTAGTTTCTGCTTCCAAATTTAGGGTGTTTCTTTTGCTTGATTATAGAACTGACAGTCACCGTTCCTTTACTTGTGGGCTGTGATAAATGCTAACTCTTGGGTTAGACGAACAAATTAGCCTTTGTTAGACCCTTCCTCCATAAGCACTAGTTGCTAATATTCAAACACATATTATGCAAGTGACCATGCCTTATCAAATTATTCAGGTCAGGTTTTATAAGTGACTTGGAGTCATCAGCATTTTCCATGTTGACTCTGATAAAAATATGACATTTCACCAGAGTGAGAACCAATTCTTGGGAGTAACAGAAATAATTCAAGCTAACTAATCTTCTCTTACAACCACTTTTTCAGCCTATCAATTAACTAGCTATTTAATATTGCATTTATCTCTTTTTTTTTTAAATCAGAATACCCAATGTCCTTATGATTGATATTAGATCAACATAGGTATGTTTATTTGCCACACTTAAAATGCATATTACATGTCCATTGTCAAGCTCTATCACTCATAAAACTATTTCAACTGGTATTAATTATGTTATCATCAATTATTTGTTTTCTTATTGCAACCCATCTCAGATTTTGTCTGATTTTGCCTCTGGCAGTCTTAGAGTAATTACTCTGAAGTTCATGATCTATACCTTTTCCCAGTTTAAATATTGGTACATCATCTATTTTTAGTCCATTGTATCCTACAATTTGGTAAAAATGCTACTTGATCAAAAAAATCTTTAACCATCCCAGCTATATCCTGTGAATTATTGGACTACCATCAAACCTGTAAACGTATCTTTGTATACAACAAATTAAAAGTAGGAATCAAGAAGGACGCATGTCATCACACAATGCAAAGAATCAATATTAGAATAACATGACTTTAAAGTTTAAAAAGATTATAAAGTTCTGCTCTCAATATATTGACTCTAACAAAAGCTTTCAATAGCAGTGTCTGGACAGTAAATAAATGTGTGGGCAAGTTTCAAAACATCTCAGGTGGTGACAGGGTCAAAGCATAGCACTCTGCTACAAATGGTAAAAAAAAATGTTCAAATGCTTGAAATACTGTTCTCAAATGGAAAGATTCAAAAATAACACAAAAGTCTGAATCCAAAAGGATACAGTAGCTGAAAAGTAATTCCATATAAAGAAAAAAATAAAATCGGTAAATTCAGTAGGTGGTTATATTTAGAAGGTCTTCGTGCCAGCTTTTTTTCTGGTAATGAGCTGTTGCCAACCCTCCTCCATCTAAAGATAAATAATATCAAACAGGCATCTTTTTGGTCATGAGAAACAAGCACAAAGATGGCCAAGACTTAGCAGAAAAAGATAGTGAAAGGATGCACTGGATCATACATAGTACCTATGCAAGGCATCAAAACCTGGTATCATGGATTTCTATGGCAGAGTTAGATCAATCAGAAGAAACAATTTCATTCACAGAGTTGAACTTGACTCTCAGACAGTAAGTCCAGGTTTACAGTGGCCCTAAGCCCTTCACCCTAGAACAAACAAATATCACCCTAAAACAAAATCAGGGCAAAATCAGAACACAAAGCATGACAAGTAACATTTGACTTTGAAAAGACCCAGAAATATTTTATCTTCTATGAAGAATTTAAATCTTCCTGTAACTTGCGCTTAATATTCTGAAAGCTTTTTCTGAGTTAAGCTGTGTTCTTGTCCCATTGATAGCTTTTGTTTCTATACTTTCTTTATGCGGAGTGACTGAGTGGATTAGGAGTCACTACGCTTACTCACATGGGAGAAGACTATTCGTCTGGGTAGGTATGATTCTTGTACCAAACACTGCTGACCAATATGCCAGAACTGGTAACGCATATTGAGCAAAATCCAGCTTGTGAAAAAAGCCATTTGTAAAACAAACAAACAAACAAAACAGCTGTGACTGCGTGCATGACAGGACAGATTTTTTTTCTCTACGAAGCAACAGAACAGACCTGCGTCAGCTGGAGATCCTAAATTTAAACCAAGCAGCATCAGGTTTCAGAAATGCACCAAAACCACGTATATCTCAATATTTATTTGGACTTTTGGATCTGTAGCTGCATTAGAAAGGAAGAAAGATGCGTATGGAGAGCAGATGTACTGAGTTTTAATCCCAGTTCCTGTCTGGGTGAACTCGGCTTCTTCTCCTCTCATCTTCAAGAGGATGTGAAAGTATTTAGAAATGTTTCTTCTGTGTGAGGAAGACCTTACTCATGTGATTACTGGGTTAAGAGGTACAGATTAATGATTATAAAGTGCTTTGAAATCCTGAGATGAAAGGTATTATGCAAGAATGATTATTTTATACCATTTAATATCAGTTTGTTCATGATGATGTCACGTAATGAGAAAAGAAGCATTCTTAAACTAGACATTCAGATCTGGCAAGGGAACTTGTATTCTGGCTGCAACAAATTTTCCATGTCCATGTAGCATAGCTACATCATAGACCTTCACCTTCTTCACCACAAATTAGAAGTGATAATACTTTTTCCTTTTTTTTTTTCTTTTTTTTTTTTTCCCCCCCCTAGCGTTCTTAAGCAAAACTAAAGCATGTTTGTGATAGGTGCAAAGCTGCTGGGATGGAATGGCCATATAACACACGGTAACAGGATTATCATCATATTGGACAAGACAATATAATTTCTGTAGTCCCGAAATAAATTGCAAATCATGTGGGGAAAAAGAAATACCTTTTTTTTTTTTTTTTACATAAAGTCTTCCACTCTAGCATGTTGCTTGATTTTATAGGGCCTCCAGCCTTTCTGGTTCATTAGCAGATTTTTCACATGCAGAAAAAAGACTCACCACAAATTTTATTTTTTTTGTCTAGTCTTCAATCACCTGGTTCACATTTCAGCAATCCTCTGCAGGCTGTATCTCCTGCCCGCTGGTGAAAGAAAAAAAGTGCCAAATCTCTCCTTGTATCCTTTCCCCAATTGGGCTTACCACACCTGTGAAATAAAGGGAAGTTTCTCCTGACACAGGGAAGGCAGAGAAGTAAAATGAAAGTATACAGCTGGATGGAGGAAAGGAGAAGACCCCAGAATATTTCTGTATCAGCAGTGGGAAAAGAGTTCTAATGTTTTCTTCCTTTACTTTTTACAAAACACTAATAGATACAAGCCGCCGAAGTGCTATATAGTGTAATTCTACTTCTGCAAGGCTGCTCTCTCGAAAGAAAGGCTTAGTCTCCGGGAGAGTTCTGGGCATCCAGAGTCGCTGGGACTGGGCCATGGCAGCCTGCCTAATGCCTCCACGTTGCTGCAGCAGGTAACCCGCTCATCTCAGACAGACACTGGTAAAAACTTTATGTTTCTGCATGACATAGCCTCGCACATTATACAAGAAAATACATCTCTCTGTGTATAGCCACACAGAGGAAATATTTACACTGCTAAGCATTTGGATTATGAAAGCATAAATTAAGTGAAGGCTACTGGAGCCACTGTAAACCATCAGAGTTATGCTAGCCGAAGTATGGTGAGGCACAGTATATAACGTGCACTGTTGTATCACATGCTCCAGATGTGTCAATACCAGGCTACTGAACTGTGCTTTTAGGAAAACTGTGTCTTCACTAAGCACTGGTGGCATCTTTGTCCCTTTAGCATGGCTCTGATACACTGATCACCAAAATCTAGGGCAGGCCTCTGAAGTAGTTGGATCAGGCTCTAATACTCCTTTAGATCATAATCCTGCGAAGATTTAACGTTTACAAATAACTTTATCATGTGAGTTGTTAAATGGGATGTTGGAAGATCAGGGTCAGAACAGGAACATTCAACAAACTCCAGCTTTGGTTATATCTATCAAGGGAATAACAGAAACAAGAAAAACGTTAGGGTGGCTTCTGATAGATCCTTATTCTTAGGAATATGCAGCATTTGAGGACTTATATATAGGCTTAAGTTCACCCACAACTATTCAGTCCTATCTGCTTCAAAGGGTTTTAATCATCATGCAAAGCTAAGTACATCTGCAACAGATAGGGACCTGGGCTGTAGCACTCTTTCTTCTGACACAAATATTCTGCACTCTGCTGTGACCCAATGCCTATTTTAAGGCTTTCCCGCTCTGTTTCTAAGCCTCTTTTTTATTTATTTTAACCTTCATCCTCCAAACCATCAAAAAGGATACCTACCTGGATACCTCAGAGTACAAATGCTGTGAGGCTTTTACCTGTAACAACAACAACCAAGATAAGGTTAGAAATAGGAGAACTGAAAGAGAGACGCTACTCTTTAATTTAAAAGCTAAGCAATGAGTGTTTATAGCCCTCAGCTGAGCTAGGCTACCCTGCCCTTGACACCTCAAAAATTTTGGCTGTGGATTTGGCCTCTTACCTTCTGTGTAAACCACTGGAAGTTTAATTTGAGGGAAAATAGTTGCATTTCTTGAACAAGTTTTGTACAGTTTTGCAGGAGGGAGAAGAAACTGAGCAGAAAAAAGAAAAGTCTAAAACAGCAGGCAGACTATAGATGTGTCAGGTGAGAAGTACTTTGTTGGTCACTGCTAGGTTTGATACTGGATAATTAAAAAATATTATCTAATTCTCCATGAGCGTTTCTACCTGGATCTGCTAGAGCCCTCCTGTGTTTAGTTTTGCGTTTGTCATTAGAAAGCCTCTGCCCTGTTGCTTACATGTCTTCTCTCACAGAGATAAAATCATATAATATTTTAGGAATAAACACTCTCAGAGAAATGAAGTGTGTTCTGGAAATAAAAGAGGAGGAAAACAACTACTTGGACATGGCATCTGGTTTACTCAATTTATACATGAAGAATGAATGCTAGTTATTGCATATATTTTTTAGTTTTTCATTATGAAGAAAATAAGACCAGAAAAAACCCAACAGTGATTACTGCTGGTTTTGTAGATCAGTGTACAATTAAGATTCAAATACTATTGGAAGAAAAACTGGGCAAGACCAGAGTATTAATGGCAAATTCAGAAAATCCTGCCTATCTGAAAATTATGTATAAGTATTCAAATACTGAACAGTGCAAGTATTACATGTATAAAGGAACAAGATTTAGCATGTTACCAAGAATCTAATTTTGTGCAGAATCCATCTTTTTTATAAATCACATGTAAAAAATACTTTCAGTGGTAATAGAAACATTTGGTATGAATGCTTCTTTAGAAGTTATCACTTCCTATTATCCTTTATAGTTCATTTCTAACAGTTGCATAATGGGTCAACTTTTTTTATAGGCTGCAGTGATACGATGCCTGTAAAACTGAAGTTGTGAAATGCAAACTATTTTACAGCAGCATGTCCCTGCTATCAGAGAGCAGCTTCCACAGCAAATTCACAGCTAAATAAGTCTTCTGCGCTTGTATATTGATTTCACTCCTGATAAACAAATAAAAGTCCCCCTCTATCATTACAGGATGTCTGCTGCAAAATTCAAGGTTTTGAACAAACCTTCGCTTGGAAGTTATTTATTAAAAGCATTAATCTAAAGGTCTTGAAAAGCTACAGAAGTCAGAAATACAGTAACAGTGGCTAAATGCAGAAAACAAGTCATTATATAATAAAAGAATTGTAATTTCTAAATGACCTTGTTGGAGTTCATCAAGATCCCATATGTGCTTAAATTCTTGCAGATTGAAGAGTCTTTTTCCAATATTTCAAACAAGTTTCTAAAATTTAGTTTAGACAAAAAAACCCAAGGTACTAATTAAAGTATCTTTCTATACTTTCTGACTGAAGAGTCAAAGGAGATGCTACCATTATTTACTAAAGAAAACACTGTGTTAATTAAATTAGGACAGGAAATTTGAGTGCTAATTTCTTTGCTTAAGATAAAAGTGACAGGGTTGCTGCTTCCAAGCCACACAACAGCCTGGTAAGAAAAAAAAACCCATCCAAACAAAACCCTGAAAGTTGGGATTTTTTTTACAATTCTATATCTAATAACAACTTTTATCTTAGAAAAGTTTTACAAATTCTATTTTTTCTAGTGATTCCTTAAAATACAATGTTCAGTTTAAGGGTTTCCCAGGAGCTAAAGGACATACCCATTAAGTAGCTCAGATATTCCTGGTTTAGAAAAACTCATAAGCAGGTGATCATCTGACCAGCCCATAAAATACATTTCATTTTTATAGTAATTGGCTAAATTATTAGTCAGATTTCTAGATCTGTTGAAAACTACCATGTGCCTAAGACAGCATAGTCAGTAAACATGACTAATAGTCATTAAATTCCTCCTCTGAAATTCTCCAGTAAAGAAAGCCTGTCCTGTCGCTTATCTGCTAATAAACAACAAGCAACTGCGTATGAAAGACCATCAATCCCAAGAGTTCTAAAATCATGGCTCAGGCCCCCCAATCAGAAGTTCTTTTCACAATAAATATGCTTTTAATTTGTTTTTCACATACAACTGAGCAGATTATTAAGTGCTTTTTTGCAACCAGAAGAGCTTGATATGTAAGCTATTTTCATGTTTAAGAAAAAAAATCCAGAAGCTGGAGCTCAACAAAACCCACCAAAAATCATGACACTCATGATATTGTGAAATCTAGTGATGAGACATATGGAAAAATGAAGTGATACATGACATTAAAAAAGCTGCTTGAGTTGCGTCATGGCATTTCAAATAGACCTATCCAACAATTTTAGCATGCATGATAAAAGGGCTCTTTTATCAAAAGGAATTAAGGTAAGACGGGCAGGCTAAAAAACAGAGTCCTGAGAGATCAAAAGGAAAAAGAAAACAATTTGCTTGCCTGCAGGAAAGGGAAAACCTCATTTAACTAAACACCCAGCAGAAAAGGCAGCACGTATATAGCTTGAGAAACTCCATCAATGGTACAATTTATCCTCTTGATTTCATCAAATGGCAAATGACTGTACATACACATAAGGACAATCAGCTACATTCTGTTCTTAGTTGTAGTCACGCAACCCAGGCGTGAGCAACTAGAGCTTAACCAGGGATTGCTTTTTTACCTCTCTGTGTTCAAACATGTTCATTGTTTATGCAGATGTAAAAGACTGCAGTATTTGTCCCATATTTCTTCCATTGCTGCATCTCAAGGCAGTCTTGTAAGACGGATTCAAAGTACTGTGAAGACAAGAACAACTGATACCATGGGGATTTTAAATGGGCTCCTGGCTTCCCTGAAGAGATGCTGTAAACGTGCGCCGTAACTGCTCAGCCAGTACAAACAGGCTGTAGTCCAGCCCCGTCCTCACACGTAGCCTCCATTCACTACAGCAGGATTTCACAAGAGCAACTGGGGGCAGAGTGCAGCCGTTGCGTTTCAAAACACTTGCAGAATGATTGGATGTAATTCTTTGAAGAGCATTTAATTTTCTTAATGAGTCTGAGTAAATCATTAGCCTCCGCAGTTGCAAGGGGAATACTTAGGAGATTTCATGAGGTATACTTTAGCAGAGCAAAACAACACAGGCAAAGTCATACTTGTTGGACACAAGGTCTCAGAACAGAGCAAGTTGTTCCTCTAATATTTCTACCACACAATGTACTTTTAAAATACTGAACAAACCAACCGCACTGATTGATCTTACTGTACCAGACTATACATAAAATTTTTCCTGACAATATAATTAATATTCCTTCTCATATCATAGTTTTACTGTAAACATGCATATTGAAGTACCTTCATCCCTGAAACCAAATTAAAGAATTATTTTGATAAGTGGAAGTGTGGAAAAGTGGAAATCTTAAGCAGATGCCTCTGGAGCCAGGTCCTTTTCAGTGCTCGCTCTAGCACAGAACATTTACTTGCTCTCTTTTAGTGACCAAAGATCTGAGTATTATGCTCTGGGAAACGACGGTCACGGCGCCTGGATGAATTGCACTGGTCACGGGTCCACCAGTTCTGGAGCCCAAGTGAAGGAAGCATGATTTAGTCGTGCCATTCTCCACGTGCCTGGCTCTGCCTGACTCACCTTTCTGCTACTTTCCCCGCCCCGACTGGTCATACTCGCACTCTGCCATCTGCTCAGCCTATCTCAGCAAAACCCGTGTCTTGTGCAAGCAGCAGCCTGTTGCAATCTTTCAGCGGGAAGCAGGAGGCCCATGTGGACAGAGGGCACCCTCCAGACCAGGGCAAAACACTTCCAAAAATACCCGTATCTATGACCCTGTTGTAAAAACTGGCTTTCCTGGGGTTTATTCCTCATTGCCTCCCGCCTGCCAGCAAAGAACCTGACCCTTTCAAATCAGCACTGACTTACATGGCAGGGAGCCATAGGAAAGCTAGTACTTCAGGTTAGCACTCCCTTTCCCCTGCTTTAACCTTTATAATCAAATATCAAAAAGAATGAAAATAAACTGTGGCTGCAGTCATTGGTGCATTACATTTTCTGTTCTCACCAGCACATTTTATAGGTCACTCTTAGGCCAATGAAACATAACACGGTGTTCCTTTACCACTTCCCCCTTGCCCCCCTTTTTAAATTTGAAAACAGGTATCTTCTTCCAAGCTAAATACTTTTAACTACTGAACTTCAGAAAAAGAAGGTCACAAGCTGACTCATCAACGGCCATAATAAATGTGTTAAAGATCCTGGACAGGACAGCAGATCATGTAAGTTATATAAATGCCAGGTACAGAGATACTCACCACCCAAGAAAACAGGTGTATGTGTTCTTAAGGTTTACTATGATTTATGAAGTAAACATATTACTCCAGGCCAAAATGTCCTGGGCCTGATTCTCCACCGCTTATCATCCATGTGCATCTATATACATCTTCTACACCCCACGCAGAGAGTGAGCTTTCAAATAAATCAGAGCGGAAAGGGGTTATATCCCTTTGTGTGGGGCATAAACACACAAGAGTTACTTTTAGAAGCTGACCTGCTGAGTTCAGTGAGAAAGAGAACGACAGTTGTTAAAAAGAGTCTAAGAAACAACTGTAAAGAGGCCTTTATCCAGACAATTTATATTCCAAGCATTCAAAATACAGAAAAAAAGTCCTTTGCAGTTACTATTTGGCACCACCAGCTGGATGCTCTAAGGAACTAAGATACAGATTTTTACTGCTTAAAACTGGAAATACTGGCAAAGTGATCTTGCGCCTTATGGTCCTGTATGCTATTTTGTCTTGCTGGTAAAGTGTAAATACCTGCTACCTTCTGCACAAGAGGATAACCCTGCTGAATTTAATTCGTTGCGTCGAGTGGTAGTCACGTGAAATCTTGGAAATACCGAAGGATCCCATCCGTATGTTGTGTGCCTCTCCTGAGATCTCATGCCAGTGGATACAATATATACCAGGGTCCCACATGGAAAAGGGATTGTCTCTCTCACCTGCCCCCTCACCCCTGTGGGTGCAAGTGGTGTAGAAGGAGCTTGGTCTCATTGCTCCCAGCCATACCACTACGTTCTGGGCAAGCGACTGAGCACTGTGTGTCAGGGCAGTTGCTCCAGTGTCGAGAACATTTCACTTGGGCAGATTGCTGTAGCACGTTGTCGTTTCCTGCAGGGCTCTTTCTTGCATCTGAGCTAGTAGAGGGTGCTAACAGTGACAGAGGGGAAGTAAGGGAAAAAGTTTTAGAAATCTAGATATCACATCACAGGATTTTTTTGCACAGCCCATCCTAGTCCAGTTGGAGTGTATGACAAACTTGTACTTTGTTCCTGTCATAAGTACTTGGCATATGTCACTCCTTAGGAGGAGTACACAATGTGAGCTAAGTAGGGGCAAAATGTATCATTCCATTTTGCCTGCTGGCAGAAAAATCCTGAAAGGATTAAGTTGTGGGTAACAGAATATACTAGCAGTGTGTAAGCTAAGTGATGCAAAAACATTACTTCTTAATACACAGCAGTACACACATACCAATCACTCAGCAGGGTTCTGCTGCCCTTATCCCTTAGCCAGGTATGACGAATGGCATGAAAGGAAATAAAAATGACCTCCTGTAGATTCAGATAGGTGTGGTGGTGGCAGGAGATTGTATCTCTACTCCCAATCCTGGAGGCAAAACTCCTGTGTACAAACGTCCATTTTGTCTGAAACTGAATACTCCTCTCTACTTAAAAGACAACTAGTTCTGTTGCAAGTACAGGAAGGGAAGGGTGAGTAACAGCTGGAGATATGAAGTTTTATGTCCAGCGAGCTCAAAGGCATCATCCCTTCCCCCAGTGACTTTTAGTCTGAGCAGAGTTGGCCCCTAAAGCTTTGCAAAAATCATTTTCCCTTCCCAGACTGGATTCCTATGCAATGCATGGTGGAGGTACCTACTCCAGCCCTGAGGAAGCAGGTCAAGTGGCACAGTGACAAGGACTGAGGATGGAAAAGGATTAGAGAGGCTGAGTCAGTCGTAGTAAGCAATGATTAACTTCGGGGTTCTTTGCTTTTGACATTCAGATCATGTAAAATCATGGGACTACTTCAGTGCCAGTCAGCCCCATGTCTGGGCCCTTCCCTTCCTAACAGGCACCATGGACAAGACAATTCACCCCAGCAGAGTAAAAAGCAAAAGTTGAATATGAGTAAAAGGTATTCACAGTAACTTCTGCTTCAATGGAACATTGCTATACCTATAAACAAATAAACTATAAAATTTGGCACGAGAGGGGCCCGGGACTGGAACAGAAGGAATGTTGCAGATCAAGATTAATGTGCACTGGCAGAGCTACGCAGAGAAACATGCACGGCACCTGTCTCCACGGTGCCTGTCTTGAGCTAATGACGTTAATCTCCTGGTTTCATAACCATGGTACTCAAACCTACATTTTAAAACAATACCTCGTAGATTGTAATGTAAACTATTTTGAGGGAAATTTTGCTGAGAAGAAAAAACATGCATACATGTAACAAGCCAGTGGAATAAGAAAGTAATATATATCTATAAACGTGTTCATAGATCTTACCTATTCTTAGGAATACATATACGTGCATGTGTGTGTGTGTGTGTGTAAAACTATATATACTCCATACATGTTGATAACAGGATAAGCACCAAAAAGTGTGACAAGAGAGACGAGGATTTTTTAGAATCCCAGTGACCTGAGGTGCTGCATAGTTCCTCTCAGAAACCCTTCTCACCTTCTACTAAAATCCCAGAATGTCCCGCAGCCTGAATTTAAGACAGAAATTCCTAGCCTGCATGGGATGCTGGAGAATCTGAAGCTTTGCTTACAAATATCAATAGGCAGCTGATTATTTAGATGCCATTACGTTATTTAACCATCCTTAAATAACTATTACGTTATTTCAGCCACTAATCCTTTCTGAGAAAGACAAGTAAGAAGAAAGCATTAATTGGGTGACCATTACATGAGTACTATACTTTCTTTAGGACTGAATGTACTGCAGGTTTTGCTATGAGGTATTCCTTCCTGAAATATTCATCACTAAGCCCTAACTCTATTAATGTCAAAACTCCTACTAATTTTAGTGGGTCTAGGAATAAACTTTCTTTTTTCGCCAGCTAAGAACAATTCCCTCAAAAAGATAGGGGAGAGAGTCGATACAGGATTTTGTAGCCATGTTTCAAGTCAGGGTAAAACTGTATTTTTACATTGCTCTTGCATGTTTTGACTTGAAGACAATAATGAATATTTACAAACATACCAGCTCTCAAATGCCACTGAACTCCTTCTTATGTAAAATATATTCTGAGATAAACAGTGCCTTTAACTTTGGGAAGGGTATGTCAAGCCTGAGAACTTTTCGGTATTTTTCATTCCTTTTAAAACTCATTCAGAAAATTCCTGGACAAACTATCAGTGGTAATTTAGCTTATTTAGACATAATGGGCTCAGTATACATGGTACTGAGAAAAGCAGAACAGTCTATCATTGAAAGACCATATTAAAGATTGTACATATTTTTAGAATACCTATGTAAAATCTGAAATAATTTTACAGATCATAGGAGGTTCCTACTTTTGCTTTTTTCTCTCAGGAAAACAACAGATGTGCAACTGCTTTAAAAACAGTGGACATGCAGTGTCCTAGTACACCAGAGTGTCCTCAGCCCAGTGACACCCACTAGGTGGGGATCTTTCCATAGGACATTCCTGGATGGCGCTGGCCGCCCCAGCAGTGTTCATCCAGTGCGCCACGACTGTGCCAACACCAGCTCATATTCACATTTCAGATTCTCGAGTTTTGGATAGGATCAGAGTTATCTTGTTATGAATATTAATTCAGAGCAGTAACATGCAGTTCAGGACAGCCTGGGGAGATTTTCTCTTTAAAGTGCAACAGATCCAAATAATTGTTTTGCATCAGACAGAACAGATGCATGTGTGCCTGTGTGCACGTACACACAAGTACACACATACTTACACACACAGATATGTTCAAGAGCTTAAATGGAGCACAGGTCCTACCGCTCCTTGGTTGGAGTAGGCATTTCTATAATCTTTAAGAGTTAGGCAACTCAGACCTGCAAGACTTTGGGCACAGACTCATTTTTTCAATGGCCCTTATGCATTTGGTATTAGTTAAACTCCGTTACAATTTTAAAACATATTTCAGGTTCGCTACAAAATCAGACACCGATTTCGTGTATGTGTGTGCTTATCTGTATTTGGTGCGCAAAAGACTGCACAATGAGTGAGACATCTAGTGTATTAAACAGGCATCAATTACAGTGAAAAAGGCACCAGAATGCATTAATGCTGTTTGCTTTTAGTAATTTCAATGATCTGATTTTCCAGGACTCCTTAATACAAGCTACAGAGATCAACTACCCGTGGTGAATAACCAGCCACAAGAAGCATGGCTTTTCTTGTCTGGTACTCCTAGTTCTTTGAAAAGCACTATTCATGCCTAGTTTAAATCTTCCATGGCTCACTTTCTTCTGTATGTGTTCAGCCAAGGCTGATTTGACTATGTTTAAGATTCTTTTTGGCGGCCCAGTTTTTTGTTCAGTCTGTAAGAATCTGGTCAGTACTTCCAATGCAATGGAGTCCACAAAAAATAAGGAGTTAGAGAAATGCTGAGCTTTATGACGACCTATTTTATGCATAGGTGTTAACTTCAGAACTGGAAATGTCCCTTATTTTCACCCTATGTTGCACAGGTTTGGGGAGCTTTGGGGATCTGCTAGATCCACTCACTTCCTGTTTGCAAGAACACCACAGGATATTGAAAGATTTAAAATCGCAGAATCGTAGAATGGTTAGAGTTGGAAGGGACCTTAAAGATCATCTAGTTTCAACCCCCCTGCCATGGGTAGGGACACCTTCCACTAGACCAGGTTGCTCAAAGCCCCATCCAACCTGGCCTTGAACACTTCCAGGCATGGGGTATCCACAATTTCTCTGGGCAACCTGTGCCAGTGTTTCCCCACCCTCACAGTAAAGAATTTCTTCTTGATATCTAATTTAAATCTACCCCCTCTCAGTTTAAAAGCATTACTCCACATCCGATCACTACACTCCCTGATAAAGAGTCCCTCCTCATCTTTCCTGTAGGCCCCCTTTAGGTACTGGAAGGCCGCTATAAGGTCTCCCTGGAGTCTTCTCTTCTCCAGGCTAAACAACCCCAACTCTCTCAGCTTGTCTTCATAGGAGAGGTGCTCCAGCCCTCTGATCATCTTCATGGCCTTCCTCTGGACTCGTGTCAACAGGTCCATGTCCTTCTTATGTCAGGGGCCCCAGAGCTGGATGCAGTATGCCAGGTGGGGTCTCACAAGAGCAGAATCACCTCCCTCGCCCTGCTGGCCACACTTCTTTTGATGCAGCCCAGGACACTGTTGGCTTTCTGGGCTGTGAGCGCACATTGCCGGCTCATGTTGAGCTTCTCATCAACCAACACCCCCAAGTCCTTCTCCTCAGGGCTGCTCTCAATCCATTCTCCACCCAGCCTGTATTTGTGCTTAGGATTTCTGTGTTCTTTTACCAGTAATCCATCTGTGCTCCCTCTACCTCTCAACCCCTCTGTGTTCCTGATGTGTCATACGCAAAATAACTGAAGAACTAGTTGTTTGGATTTTTTTAAAATCACTTACAATTAAAATGGTCTTTCTGTGAACCTCAGGGAAACCAGGTCCTATATGAATTCCACAGGTCCTGTATGAACTTCATATATGCCACAGCACAAAACAGATTCCAGAGACCTGGGAAATCATCGCACATACCACTGAGCTGAATCACTGTATAAATGTTATCTTAACTATTCTCTTACCCGTACAAGTTGGATAAGAGCACAGGAACCCACACCTCACTATCAACAGTGCCACACTGCTATTTTTTTTATCTCACCCCTTTTCCATTGCACTGATAACTGTGGATTTTTGCCAGCTGCAAGTAGTTCTTGGCTGGCATTTGAGAAATAACTTGGCTGGTGGCTGGGAAAAGTATGTAGGGATGATCCACCAGAACAGATTAACTCCTTGATCTCTGCTAAATTTCTTTGACACAGCTAGCTTTCCTTTAAGTATTAGGTGCTACTCAAATTCTCCAAAGTGCTTTCCTTTCTCCCTCTCCTAATTTGTTTATTCAGAAGTATTTCAAATGCCAAATTAGAGGCATGCATTAAACTACAGAGTATAACATCTGGAAAAAACAACTTATGGCCCCATCTCATTACTTATATACACCATGAGTAAGGAAACTGGCAATTTATCCACAGCCTGCAGTTTTCCTGAAAGAAACCATCAGTCAGTAGTTGAAGCAAGCTTAATTCTGGACGACTTTCCAGAATTAGCGATATAACCCAGTGGAACTGCCAGAATGAGTCGTCCAAGACAAGTTAAATCAACATTTTATTATAAGGCAAGATGCTTTCTCTAAAATCATGTTTTCAGAGAAGTGTTTGACCAGCCTCTTTGTTTATCAGCGAATAGATACTTCTTCAAACTGTAATATCACATTAACTTAAAAAAATACTAGTATTCAAAGTGTTGTGAGGAGCATCTTATATCTCAGATTGAGTATACACCATTGCAAGAAAACAATCAGAAACTCCATTTAAGAAGTTGTTCTTGATACTTACATGGTGTTACAGGTCCTTTAAAAAATGCCTAAATTATCTTCATGCCTGTGCAATGTTGAGATCCTTTCTCAAATATGTAGAGTGAAAGCCTTCCAAAGACAGAAATACCACCAGTGAAAGCTTGCTATGAAGTAGGTAGACAGTATTAGATATAAACAACAAATATTATTTGTACTCTAAACCGCAACATTATAATCACAGTTCAGCAGCTGTGACTAAAGGAAAACCATGTTCATGGTTAGCAGCATGGGAGAGGCAGGATGGTACTAACCAGGGACACAGTTCAGCAGTGCTTACATTAAAGCAACGATAAGCGTATGCGTGGTGCAGATTCCCAGGTGCCATGCAGCCTTCTGAGATGTGCTCAGGCATCAGGGGGCTCAGTCTTGCAGTTTGATGGAGGCTGCAGAACCCCTTAGATTAAAAAACCCTTTTGTTTTCCAGTCCTATAGAGCTGAAAAGAGAGTGATGCACAGGCAGTTGAGAATCTAGCCCAAACCAACATATGAAATTATACAGAGACAACAGTAAATACAGTAATCTCTAATGATTTATTTTTTAATTCTCACTGTCATTTACAACAAAATATTAGTCACTAGAAAATGCTTTTGTTACAGTTTTGTTGTGTTCCACACTGCAATTTTGACCCTCTCTTATCTTTTTATAAAAATGTTAGCAGTATCATGCTTTGTGTTGTTCAACAGCAATCCTCATTTTCACAGTTCCTTATCACACAAACACATCTTTATGCGTCCACATCATTCCCACCACAGGGGGGTGAAACAGTTTTAATCAAACAAGCGCAGAGCCTACCACAACTGTTTTGACTGTCATTTAAAAGCCAACCTCACCAGCTGAATAGCTGTAGAGATACTGATCATATCAGGTCATTCAGACCCAGTTCTGACCCAGGCTTAGGTCCAGGAATGAGCTCAGTGTCCTCCACTGATCAGTCTGCAGTGCACCCCTCTTAACCCTAATTTCAGACACATCTGTCCGTGCCAGCCTGAACCCCGAAAAGGAATCTCAAAAAAAACCAAGAAGGAGGCTGTAACTGAAATCAGCACCAAGAGTTTGCATGTTTCTTAGTTTTCATGTCAGCTTCAGAATATCTCAAATAAAGAACTGGATGCCACACCAGTGAAAATTAATTAATTAGGGGATTAGTGTAGGTGAGCTACCCTAATGTTACGGCTTCTAGTTTAATGGCATGCTTTTTGCGTCTAACCACAGGCTCCAAATGGAGCAGCCAAGAGAAAGAAAGGAGAGCTTATTCAACACAAGCACATACAGGAATGACAGGGCAGTCCATCGAAACATCTGTATGTAGGAGCTGGCAAAAAAGTATAGTGGTAAATGCTAAAAAAAATCAGAATGGATTAAATAACATAGCTGCAAAAGTAGATAACTTACGGTGAAACCCTTTTCTTCAAACACTGACACAGATGCATGTGGATGCAGCAAATATATACAAATCCACCCACTTGTGTGCATTATGCTGTAAAGAAACATATGCATATTAAAAAGGCATAGGAAAACCTGTGCTTGCGTCATGTATAATTTTACTAAAGCATATTAAAACCTTGAGGTAAATAGCTTATTAACAAATCTTTTGCCCTAAATGATGGCAATACTGTAGCCTTCTGGGAAATGAGAAACAAGATGTGTCTGTTCCTTGCCACATCTGTGTCACATATATATTATAGAAGGGATAAAGCATATAGCATGATCAGAAACTGTGCTTTGCTTTTGCAGAACTTGGCAGATCAATAACATTGTGAAAATATTTGTCTGACTGAAGGCTTGGGAGCAGTCAATCAGAAATATAAGGAAGGATGTGGTCTTGTGAAAGATAGAAGCTGAAGTATAAATGCTTTATTCCAGCTAAGTAACAGTGACATCTTCCTAGTCAGCTCCTGGCTGCACGGCTGCCTGCCTTAAGATGTGTGAGTCTAGACAAAAAGTGAAAACTCAGCTCGCAAATCACAAGGCAATTGCCTTGAAATATTTAAGGATATAAAAATCATTATTGTAAACCAGAGCAAGATTGTTTGCATACTCAGTGGACTCTTCGTTCCTATAAGGAGAAAACTGAGACTTCTTCCTGGGGCATTTGCTTTAATTGTTTACTTCAATAAGTACCTACAGCAAGACGTGTTTTCATGACACAGATAAAATAGAATTATCAAGTGATATGGTCCAGTTTAAAGGTTACCAAAACCCAAATAAATCAAACCTCTTTTTGTTTCCTTCCACAATTTTATTCCAGAGTAGAGATGTTAACATAAATAGCTCTAAACACCAAATAGAAATAACCCAAATTCCTACAGGGCTGTGCCCTCATCGCTTGTTACTGCGCTGCAGGAATTGTTTTCTGCCATTGCTACCTTACAGGTCAGTCAGCTCATGGGATCTGTGGAGCTGTCAGCCCCCTCTGCAGATGCCAAACTCCTTGTTGTCCCAGGACAGGCTTTACACAGTCATTAGTCTACACTGCAACTGGAAGGGCAATTAAAACCTGAAGCATTCATTGTATCTAGCAAAAAAAAATGTTGTAGTAAATGCAAAAGTTCAAGATAAGTGTAGGAAACTGTTCTATCACCAGATGAAGCTGCATTAAGACAGAAATCACCTTTTAATATGCTGGGGTATAATAGTGAAGAGGTTCTGTAATATACGCCCTTTCAACATCCATCAGTGCCATTGACAGGTGCCATTAGGAGCCACTGTTCCCAAAAGGAACATCGGAGATAGTGCACATGTGAAATGGCACACCAAAAGAAGTAGAGACATAAAGAGAACAAAGCAGTTACTTTAATTCAGTGCTTATCATAAAACACATAAAGAATGCTTAGGATATTTACTACTCTCATATTCATTTTATTGAAGGACTAATCATTCATGAAGGACTAATCATTCACTAATTCATTAAAACTTATTAATGTGCTCTCAGAATATACATACACAAAACCACAGATATTTGCATGCATGCATACATACATATATGTATATCGACTCCTTTACCCCAAGAATTACAGTTCAATATTCCTCGTTGTCCAGCAATCCTTGCAAGGTAAGAAGAAAGTTATCTAATAATCCTGTATGTTCTTTGTTTGTCAGTCAAGAGCAGAAACCTGTTAAATTAGTAATCAGAGTAGGTAGCATACTAAAATCAGTTGAAAAATACAGCCTACAGATTGATTACTTGCAAAAAATTACACTTAAATACCTTAAAATACATGCAAACTTTGGAATTGAATGTAATTTTCATTATGAAATTATATTATAACTGAAAAGAATTATATTACCTAAACAAAAGAGAAGCAGGAATACATTTTGTTAAAACAAAAGCTATTAAAATTTAAATACAGCAGGAAAATATGTCTTCAAAGTCCGACCTCAAATCCCCAGGGAGCAGGAAGGAAGGAAACTGCAAGCTGATCTTTAGGCAAGTCTGATACAGAAGGCCAACTCTAGACCTGCTGACTAATGTCAGCAGAGATCTTCCCTGGGGGCAGCCATAACATGATGCTGAGGGAATAAAAGCAGAGACTTGCCCAGGGGTACCATGGTGGGCGCAACAAAGAAACCTTTGAAAGAAGATGATGGTCTCTCCCTTACCCGGTGTGGCTCCTAGGTTCTAGGCAGTTCGTTTGACCTCAGGGAGAAGGGTGTGACCCAGAAGAATTCAGAAATCATGTGAAATCTGGCCTCTACCAGATTGCCCTAAAAAGGTTTTCAACAACGCTGTCAGTACAAGGGTTGTCTCCTAACCCCAAAGTAGGACACACAAAGCAAAGATCCTCAGCAAGTGATATTCTCCATAAGCAACAAGGATATAACCTGTAGCCTATTCACAGAGAGATGTTCAAAGGTGCTGAAATAAAACGTATGCTCTTGGAAGACTAACACACTTCCAAAAGCTGGAGACGTCACATTATTCAAAAATTGAAGGAATTCATGGGTGAAAAGAATGTGGTTTGAGTCAGTGGCCCAGTAAATGATTCACTCATCCTGGGCAAACCCACAATGCAGATGAGTTCTTCATTGCACTGTCTCCATGCAGTTGTCTCACATCCGTTCTGCACCCGTTATCTCATCTCATTAGAGCATGATCTGGAAAGTTACCATGACTTGTTTTGCTGCAGGCTGACAACCGTGTTGATTCATCAGTTTATTTTAAAATATGATTGATAGTTCTACGTCTGTGTTCAAATCAGTCATTGATTGCCTGGCTCTGTCAGACACGCCATTAATGTTCCCTCAGTCCCCTCAGATTCTGTCTTTGTTACTTTGCACAAATGGTAATTTCTTTTATCCATTCGTTCATTTTGGGCAAATTATGGGTGTTTCTTCCTCTCTCGCATAACATCATGTTAAAGCAGGCATTGTTAATGCTTTTGAGAAGTTCTTGATGAATTTTAGTTGTAATCAGTATATTCTCTTCTTTCAATAATTGCTCTCTTTCCACAACTTGTACTTTTAATTCCAGTTGTTCCCTACGGCTAGTGAACATGTTGCTTTTCTCCAGGCATTGTGATTTTATTGTTTTTCCTTTGTTTAAAGCTTAGTCACATCATCCATCTTTTATTCTTTCTGACAGCCTGTTTCTAGATGATAAATTTGGTGATACAATGTAAAAATCCTTCCAACTATTCTTCCTTTTCCTATCTTTGCACAGTGTAAGATCAGCAACAGGAATATATCTTCAGGGCTTGCAGCTTCCTGGCAAGTTGTATTTTTGTAACTTTCAGACTAAGTGCGAAAGCTTGTCAGTAACACTTTTTAACGGCCTGTGATCCTCTTCAACTGTTCCTGTGCAGCCACACATCCACTGATAACATTTATGGCACCTGGCAACAATGGCAAATCACTCCTCCATTCGAGCTGCTTTGGCATCACCACTCTGCCACTCCTTCCAGCTGCAGTGTTGCACCATCTGCTGTTTGTAAAGCATCTCCTTTTAGTGCTTATTTGTAGTTTCTGACGATCAGATAACAGCATTTTATGGACAATGACAACGTTTGTGTTCTGGGAGGTCTCGTCCTCTTGCTCTCATGGCACCACTCGCTGTTTATTTTCACAGTTCTTGCAGCAATGCAGCAATTCCTGTTGCCATAGCTATCCATATGCCACTCTTCTGGCACATTTTACCTCTTCTTTGGGTCATTTGTGATGTTAATGTCACCTAGATTTTATTTTGTATGGGGCTGACAGCTCCTGTTCCTAAAATGTGACCACAAAAATTTATTTGCACTCCACAGTACCATGCTGGCCCAGTCGAATATAAGTACTTGAAAATAACTTGCAAAACAAAGTACTTGCTGTGATTTTTGTGTTTGGTCATTACCTCTGCTCCCAGGTCCTTCCTGATTCTTAAATAACAAAGGGTTCAGGCCTCAATCAAAAGCAGAATCCTCCTTTGTATTGAAGTACACAGGAGTATTTTGATATTTTAAAAATCAAGATGCTTATTAAAACCTTTCCATGTAGATGACCCAGTCCCAATTCTGTTATTTTAGTAGGTTTATGTTTTATTATGTAACCAATAAAAATTTAGTTTCAAAGTCTGCAAGAGATATCACAGTCTATTACTTTAAATTTTAAAATAACCTGAATTTAAGAGAAAACTGTTTAAAAATACTTTTTTGTGCATAGTGATTTTGCATTAAAGCTAAATAATAACAGCCCCAATAAATTGCAGATAATGTGAATTTACAGAGGGATATGCAGTAATGTGTTTTCAAATGATATTCCATATGGATTATGAACTTCATCCTTCGTATTTCAATAGGAATTAAAGTAAGCGTCTTGCCAGAAGAATATTGGGGAAAAAAAGCCAGAAAATAGCAGCTGAATACACATTCAAGACAGCATACTGGTTTGAGTTCTTTTATCTTGTCTCAGAAAGTACATCTCAGAGTATTTATGAGAGCATTGCCAGCTCCTGCAATTATTTGTTGCTGGTTTTGCAAGAGGATTGGAGCCAGTGATGCCAGAACTGATGCCTTCTCCCAAATACCACTTTTAGTGGAATCTCAGTCAGATGTCTCCCATGCTTGGGGATGAGCAGAACTGAAATGCTGCAGGAGAGAGTCAGGGCAGTCCGCAAGTGGAGGGTGCAGTAGGAGATGCAGGGAGGGATACAGGGAGAGCATCTCCCAAATCTTAATGGTCTGTGAGGCAGACACCAGGGTCCACCACCTATCCCTATGCCATTCCTGTGTCCTCAAATGTAAGTGAGAACTTGAGTCACCGGTGATCATTTCTCATCAGAAAAGGAAAATTGCAAGAGAAATTGAGTGAACCGGTTTCCACAGAGGAAACCTTGTTCTGTTGGCTTCAACAACCACCTTGAAAAGCAGATGATGTGGGGAAATAGTGTGCTAAAGTAAAAAAACATACCCATGAAAAAAATGGATCATATAATGATTTACAAACTCAAGTAAGACAAGATGAAGGGAGCACCTATTTTTTTTCTTAATGAAATACATTTCTTTGTTCTGAATTATTCAATGGCTTTTTCTTGTGTACTTTAACAAGGACCATATGCAAGTTAAATATCAGTGTATCAATGACTTTGTACTTGCACTAGCAACTTTGAAGATACACAGTCAGCTGAGAATACTGGTTATTCCTGCTTTGAGCAAATGGATTAGAGTATCTTTAATTTATGAATTTTAAAAGTCAGATCTTTCCAAATGAAGGATTTGTATGTTTTTGTAGCCTCAGGGAAGCAGCCAGCTGTGAATGGCTAACCTTTATTGTGGGATTTCTGTTCAATTCTATTTAATACACAAACTTATTCACCATAACAACCACTAAAAACTGTGTGGCACAAAACAGTGAAAAAAAAAACCAAGGCAGCAATACCCATCCTTGAAGGAACACTAATTCAAGCAAGCTTCAATTCCGTAATGGAAAGATGTACAAAATACCATAACTCTGAATGGCAGGCAATTTTAAAATCAGATATATTGGAGCTGTTCCTTTTACGTGGATATAAACAATGACAAATGTGCTAAAATCTGTTAAAGTAAAGTACAGTGCCCAATTTTAGCTTAAATTCTGTTCTGTCCTTTGTGAAATAAATAAATCATAATACCCTGTGATGTTAGATACACAGGCAAAGGGGAAATACAATATATTTAGAATAAGAAATGGAAAATCAGAATATAGGAATGACTGAATTTCTTATAAGGTTTTACCACAGTGTTTGCATTTTTCTGTATTTTGAAATTACAACAACATTAAACTAACTTTTGACAATGTACTAATCCAGAAAAATTGAATAATGATGCTCATTTAAAATGTACTGTTTAGAGAGAGTGGAAATCTGGTAGAGAAAGGCTATATGTGCTGTAGAAGACAAATTGCTGTAGAAGACAAATTGCCTTGTTAGGTCTTAATCAATTATACCTGATTTTTTGGCGATGTTTTAATATAAAGTTTTGTATTTTTCCTGACTTCGTAAATGTTTAAGATATGTGGCTAAACACCATCTAGCATAACATTGGCATTGACTAAATCTACAAGAGGAAAGATTGGATTGCTTGTATGACTAGGCAAATCCTTAGATAACCTACTGGCTAGTGAGTCATCTATGAAATTGTTGCTACCATGCTGCGAACTTCCATGTGTATTTTGTCATTGCTTACTTGCTTATTGTTTTGAGAAAGGCTTGAGGAATAAATGGTTGTGTAACCTTTGGGGAATTTCTTGAATGCCTAGAATCTGCAAAGATCGAGGTGGATGGCTGACACATGATCTATAATGTTTCCTAACACAACGATTATCTTTGCGGGTTTTGGTACCAGCAAGTACAATTTATAGCATAGAAGAGGAGAAAACTGGCCAACATATGACACACACTCTTGGCCAAGGGATGAAAAAAATTTTATCCTCATACACAACCAAAGCATTTTACACATTAGATTCCCTATGTTTTGTTAAAAAAAAGCGGCAAGTAAACAATTTTTTCCTCAAATTAAATGTCTCTTTTTGTGTATTACATGTATGATAAAAGTTCTCAGTTTTTCACTGTGCATTTGGTTCTTTCTTCTCCTATGTCCTTTGTTCCATGCAAGCACATTTTCTATTTTCCTTCTCTTTTAAACTAGCTTCAAGTTTCCCTTCCCTCAGTCATCTGCTTTTCTGAACTAGCTTTTTTGTTTACGTGCTAAAGCTTCACTGTTTTGCCCATGTGAGTTTCTTTCATACAAGCACTCCCAAGCACTTTTTCTCTGCAGCTCTTCCTTCACACTGCTTCTCTCTTCCCATGTCCCAAGCCAGTCTTCTCACTATCCCTTCAAAAAACCTCCCTACTGCTCTACGGTTTATCTTTTCAATTCTCCTTGTATGAGTTCCCGTCTACCTTACTTCAACCTATTTCATCTCTTACTATATTTGGTTCCTTCTTTTGCAGGCACCTTCTTCATGAGTTACTGTAGGCCTGATTTCACAGCAGCTCTTTGCCCATTTCTTAATTCTTTTGTCCCAACTCTCACATATACATGTTATGTTTGCCTATAGTACAATTTCAAGAAGCAGAATAGGGGAACTGGAGCTAGGAGATGAGATCTGTACCAACAC
This sequence comes from Pluvialis apricaria, assembly GCA_017639485.1. Taxonomy (NCBI): domain Eukaryota; kingdom Metazoa; phylum Chordata; class Aves; order Charadriiformes; family Charadriidae; genus Pluvialis; species Pluvialis apricaria. The sequence continues at coordinate 56,266,086 of CM030012.1, forward strand.
TTAGGGCATACCTAACTTCATGTTACGAAGTGCTGAAGGTAACAGGACTGGTCACCAAGTAATGCCATGGAATAGACTAAAAATTTGACTGTAGAACGGCTTCTCTCTACACGTATCACCTCTAAGAAAAAGGGGACCTGCTTCCCTATGCTATCCAGGCAATATGATTCAACGGTGGCCCAGAAGGATGCCCTCTGATCATGAAAGAATGTCTTAATATTTGTTGATACCCAACTTCTTGCTTTTTGGAACTGGTATCAACAAAGCTATTAACTATCTATCTACAACAAACTCAGTGGGGACATTGATTTATTTCATATGAATCACTAAAAACTTTCAACCATTACTTACTGATCTGAAATACATCCTAAAACAGATCAGGAGATTGAGGTTCTGTATTTTGCTCCCAGTTTTCTTCACCACCAAGTCTTACAACCATGAAATACTATGACTATCCTTATAAGAGTGTTTGTAGCTATGGACTGTCAGTTGACACCCTCCCCCCTCCCCAACAAAAACGTATGTGCACACTTCTGTAAAAAGAATCTACATTTCCATTTATCAGACAACATTGCACTTCTGAGATAGTTAGAATAATTTGGCATGCAGAAGTTTTAAAGTGTAATTTGATTCTATAGAATCATAGAATCACTTAGTCGGAAAAGACCTTTAAGATCATCGAGTTCAACCGTAAACCTAACACTGCCAAGTCCACCACTAAAACATGTCCTTAAGTGTCACATCTACACTTCTGAATACACATTCAGCAGCAAAAAGATTTCCATCCACTGCCATGGACTTATGCATTACAAATAGAAATAAATACTTTCTTAGAACTTTCAGAACCTTATTGACACCTGACATTATTTTTAAATGGAGCCAATGGCTTTGAGTGGGGTTTAAAGTGTCTAGGACATGTACTATAATATTGCCGTTTACCTATGTACATAATTTGCCCTTGTGATTGTATAAAAGAGTCCTTACCAAGCTTTGCAGTTTGCGTAAGTCAAAGCAAATTCAATATGCTGTATTTCCGTGGTCTGGAAAGCAGATACACTTTAGAGGTTTCATCTGGTTTCTTGTTGTCACAGCTCTAATATTGTTTGGTAGGTGACTGACTGCTCCATCCGCTCTGGTCATGAGTAACTGAGACAATATAAGGAACACCAAAACAATAGGCTTTGTTGATTAGTTAGGTCTTCACCAGTTAAAACTTGGAGTACCTTTAAAGAAAAAATACAGTCCACAAAGCAATAAAAGTGAGATCAAAGCATGTTCCTATTTCAAATACATAGCTGCCATCTTGCTAAATCATGTGCCATTAAAACTGCACAATATTTGTATTTGCATAATTCTATTTTTCCTGAGTAAAGTGCAGCTGCCACATGATGACTGTGTTTGAAGACTGTCAAGGATTTACTGTGTACTGATAGGTCAATATTTCATATGACCTTCACATACGATAATCTAACTTCTAGAAAATGTTACAATCATCCATGAGAAGGCCAAAAGGAGATAACAGAGCTCCACTCCCAACTCTGCAGCTGTGAAGATAAAAAATGCAAGGCCCTTTCTTCTTTAAGAAAATAAAACTAAGCAAACCACAAATCTCTTCTTCAATCTGTTAAATAAAGGCCCACGAGGTGTTCATCTGTACCTGAACATGACTCCGGTTCTGACAAAGCGTGAAGTTAAATACAATAACTGTTCATAATCAAATCTATGTGTGATACTCTTGCAATTTTTTAAACAAGGTCTTACTGTCTTGCTACTTTGCGATTTAATCAACTTTCAGAGCAAGTTAAATTAAACTAGAATGAGGCACAGTTATTTCCAAAAAGTATTAAATTGGGAATTTTTCAGGACCCATAATTCCAGGAAAACTCTGTCTGTTGATATTCCTCTCATTGCAGTCAGGTTTCTCCCTAACATATGTTAGCATTTCAGTGTCCTTAAGACCTATTTACTTGAACAAGACCTGACAAAACTATGATCATGAAGTGATTCTGATCTAATTGCTTTGAAATCCCTAACTCTTTCCTAAATCTTTCCTAAAGCTCCTAGATCTCGGATTGCGCCTAAACATTTTATATATGTTTAACTTATAAAAATGGTCAGAAAGTTAAACACTGCGCTGACCCAGCAAAATAACTGTGGTTTTTTATATTTACAGTTCTGCAGTCCTGACATTTACAAGTTTCCATGCTGTAAAACCTCATGTGAGTAGAAAAATATTTTTACTACAACTCAGAGCTCTGTAAGTCCAAGCAATCTGATAAAACAAATGACCAGTAAAAGGAGTAGACAATCAATACTGTTATCACATCTTGATCTGTCTGGATAGAGTCTCTCCCATGGAAAACTCCTAACTGATACTGTACTAACAAAGCAATCAGTTTCACTGGGGAATTAAACTTACTGCTGACATGCTAAACAATATTTTTCAAGACTGCAGCACGGATATATAAATTCACTGTAGACCATAAGCATTCAGTTTGTCACTTCTTGTTATTCCACCTTGTCAGTTAGCTGCACTGAGTTTGATTTGCCCTTGGCTGCTGTCGCACCTGGCCTTTCAAGCTGCTGTCAGCAGGGACTCATTGGCACAAGACAGTCTCCCACAGGACATCAACTATGATCCTCCACTGAACTGGCCAGCTTTCCCAAGAGACTCACACCAAAATCGTAATGGGCCACAAATGGGTACTTTGTTGTAGGTGTCCTGCGTACTTGGGGAGTAAGGGAAAGGAGCACTGCAGGGAGTAAGGGGAGCAAGGGAAACTCGCTCTGCAGGTGACAGGGTCAGCCCAGCAGCAGGGCGATCCCTTGGCAGTATCAGCCTCAGCAGCCCTCCCGGCCCGACTCCAGCCATATGGCACAGCCTCTGCGGGGACATTCACGTGAACAGCCGAGACACGTGTGGCTTAAAATGGTAGAAACTGCAAACTTCACTGGCGTTAATTCCCTCTCTTTACTCTGCTCTCCCTCTCTCATGCTCTCCTTTCCCCTTCAGCAGGGAGTTTAGGCTTTCAGTTTCTGGAATTTTTGCCTGCTGGTGATAGATTTTGTCTTTGTTGTACAGTTGTTTGATGTTGTTTATACTTACATACTTCGGAAGGCTGCCTTTTCTTTTCATATTATAGGTTGTACATCAGCCAGACATCTTGCTATTCTTGTTTTCTGCAGCTAACTAATTGATTGATTGTTCGCAGTACAATTCTTGGAAAGGGAAAAGAACTCTATTAATTAATTGGTAAATGAACATGCAAAATAACAGATGTTTGAAACACAGAAAACAGAATATAATATACTGCCTTTAAATGAATAAACAATGTGTGGGAAAAAAAAAATCAAATATGCACAACTCCGTACCCTGCTGCTTTGAGGAACACGGTCTTTTGTCTCAAAACTCATCCAACCAGAAGGTGGTTTCTATTCTCCAGAATCACTGATTCAGATGATGTCTGCCTTTTACAAGAGTGCATTCACCATGACAGGGGGCCATTTTTGCCTCATATCCACCTCAAGGATCTTGTATTGAGGCTGACCTAAGTCTTAAAATTCTTTTTATGTAATAGCTCTGGGATGTGCCTTTCCTAACTATGTTTCCAGCTCAAATTATTCCAGCTTATTATGTCCTTTCTAAATTAATGTCTAAGAATAAATTATATCTTGACAAAAAGATCATATGTGGTTTTGTGTAATGTAGGTTTTTTGTGTAATATATGTGTTCAGGAGGAGATGTTCTTTAGCTGTGTTAGTTTGTCTTAGAAAAATACCAGCTCTCTGGGCTGCACCTCAGCTAGGAAAATCTGTTATAGTCCAAAACATATTCTCTGACATCTTTTACCTAATATAATAAACAAGGCTTTGCACCAGTGCAACGTAAGAACATACAACATAGGACATAGTTAATCCTATGTCCTCAGAAGCACGCTTTTAAACAGAAGCAGTATTTTCAGTACAGATGTGGCTTTCTTCCTGTTGTAAAAATGCAGCAGAGATAACCTGATTACAGGCTTCTGTTACATTAAATACAGATGAATTTTATCTTTTTTGATTTTTTTGTGGTTGTCACTGTTGCTTTAATCATACAAGATAAAAATGGTAGAACAAATGACCAGAAGCAGTGATCAATACTACAAGCTCCTTCTGATCCTCAGTAATTCTGTTTAAAGACAGAGTGTAAGTCCCACTGAAAGTTATGGGAATTTTTCCACTAACCTCACTGGGAGATAATCTAGGTTTAACATTTTCAGTATAAGCAATTAAAGTACCTAAGGCCCTGATCTAAATGTATGTCAATACAATTATACAAGAGTAGCTATTTTCTGTGCTATTGTACACGTAGCTATAAAGGTGTAATTTTCTACATGGGCATTCAAATTCTGCTGAAAGAAAAATAAACCAGTAACAGCTCCCATGTTAGCTGCATGCTTTGCTGTGACTTACCTGTAAATCAAAAAAGGATCTGGGTGCTAGAATGGAGTATAGACTTGGGGGTTTATAGTAATGTAACCGTATCAGAACGTATTTGCCCCCTCCCCCCCCAATTTTCTATGTAGGTAAACACTTTTGCATAGGCACTCAGGACTGTGCCAAAAAGATAAAAATTAACCATTACAAATCGTAAGTTTTAGGTGCACTAGCATCTATGACAATTTTTCCCTCTTAGTTTGCAACGTCCCTATACCCAGCAGATCAAGTGATGCTGAGGGGAAAAGCACCCAGCTCCAAATGCTAGGAAGAACCTAATCATGCTGGGAATCACGTCAGGCTGCGAGCAATACACTGTGCCCTAATGTATATACCTGCCTTTCAGTAAGGCTAATGAGCTCAGGCACAACATGGGGTCACTGTGAACTAGACCTGGTTCGTGTCTCGCCGGCTCAACACATGAGCAAGGCACAGCACCCCCGTGCCCGCGGCCGTCCTTGCAGACACAGTTACAGGTGCAGGGGACTTCAGCAGCTCCAGGGCAAAGTGCAAATCTAAGCAGGTGCTTTAAGGTGCTGCAGGTTGAGCTTAGAAGACATCACTTGTCTCACCTGGCTGTAAACATAGTCAGTCTAAAGCCTTGTGTACACAAGGAAATTATTATGAAGTAAACCAAGGTGACAGCAGAGAACCAGAAGAGCTATTCTGCACTGACTTCAGGTGCAGATCTTCCATTCTGGGATACAAATGCACCCTCACCACTCAGCTCAATCCCCGTTCAAAGAAAGCTCACTCAAAGGAGCTAGGAAAACTGAGTTCAAATCCATGAAAACAGAGTAACTGTGATTGCAATGTAAGCTTATTCCATGGTACTTGTCCATATTGAAAAATGAATGTAGTCTTAATTCACTGCAACAATACTGAATAAAGTGCATGCTGCAGTACCTTGTTAATTGGTCAAATAACGCACGACTTGGTATCCTGTTAGCCTTGTCAATGCCACGGTTGTTTTTTTTAAACCACATTCATCAAAGGCTTCATGGGAAGGTCTTGCCTGCAAGCCAGGATTTGGGACTGTCGTCCTCATCTCATGGCAAGAGAGGGACACTTTAGCTCTTTAGACCCACCTCTTCTAAAGTATATAGGCAATTAACACTTACATATGTTTAGATTGTTTCGCAAATTGGTTTCAGGCCCAAATTTACAAAGATATTACAAAGAAATATCTAGCTTCTATTCCATTTCCTTGGGAGTCTGATGACTAAATACCTTTAGGAATGTGGGCCTCAGGTCTTTTTTTTAAAATGTTTTCATTGTGTCTGATCTAACCTTTAGTTACTCCTCAAAGCTAAGAAAAATAAAATTCTAAATGTTACTTAAGTGTCACCTGCACATTGTCAATATTATTAATCTGATTTGAGGCAGTGGATGAACTGGAAACCTAAGCATAAAGACACAGGTGGAAAAGAGGAGTATGTTGTCTAAACATTTCTCTGCCGGTACAGGATTGTTTCATATGCCATATTTCCTGCTATGTGATGAAATATAGTTAAACTATTAATTCATTCCAGATAACTCCTAACATTCTTTATTACTTAAATTGTGTAGTCCAAGAGCTTTACATTTTAAAAAACAAACTGTTGTACTACTAAAGTAAGATTTACGGTGTGCCCAGAATGAAATCTTCTGTGGCACTAAACAGAAGTACGATGTGCTGTGGCTGGGAAACTGAGGGAAGGGTTTCCCTCTGGGGACACAGGGAGCCTTCCCACCGCTGCTGCTCTCTACTGCATTTCTGCTAGTATTCAGAGCTGACTGAAGCTGCCAGTAACACTGGATTTTATACTGGTGATTATTGTAATAATGCACTTGCAGGAAATTTTCAGGACTTAGTTTCTGCAAAAATACTTTACTCACTACTACCTCTCACCCAGGATCCAAGATAAAATGAGACGTACAGGTCCCTTCTCTCTTTGTCACAACAATGTTGCCCCGGAGCAGCGAGCCGACTACAGCAAAAGCTGTCCATGAAATTCCTGAGGTACAGAACGAAGAGGAAAAATAATGTGGAAACTGGGGAAGACACACACAGATACAAAATAATGATGTTGTCTGCAATTTTTTAGAAAAAAAAAAAAAAAAAGAAAGGAAACAATGGGGGAAAGCGGGGTGCTGGCCAGCCAGATGCAGGACGCATCTCCTCTCGCAGAGCTCGGAGCTGAAAACATCTTTTGAAAACATAAGACTGGAAAGCAAAATACATAATGGAGACGTCAGGCGGCTCCCACCACCCTCTTTGCATTAAACCCGTCCAAACAATCGGTAGAAGGAAGCTCTCGGGTCTGAACGGGGAACTCCTACTGCTCCTTTCCCCTCAGCATCTCTCCCCCCATCTCCCTCACCCCTGTGCTCCCCGCTCCCCCGGGCCGAGGCTTTGTGCCGGGGGGCCCGCGCCCTGCCTTGCCTCCCTCCCGCCGGGGGGCTGCGGGGGCCGGGCCGGGGGCTGCTGGGCCGGCGGGGGGCTGCGGGGGCCGGGCCAGGGCCGAGTGGGCCGGCGGGGGCCGGGCCGGGACTGCGGAGCCGCCCGCTCCCGCCCCACCTCCGCGCCGCCAGCCCGCCACCGTTGAGGGGCAGCGGCGGGAGCGGCGGCACCGGGATGCGGCGGGGATCGGGAGCGGGAGCGCGGCGGCGATGGCTGCTGCTGGCGGCCCTGCTGGGGGCTCTGTGCGGCGCCGCGGCGCGGGGCGGCGGGCGGCGGCGGGCGGCCAGCCTGGGCGAGATGCTGCGGGAGGTGGAGGCGCTCATGGAGGACACGCAGCACAAGCTGCGCAACGCCGTGCAGGAGGTGAGGGGGCGGCGGCCGGCGGGGGGGGGGACGACCCCGCGGGGGTTGGGAGGCCCCTTCTCCCCTCACGGTCCCCGGGGCGGGCCGGGCCGCACCGCACCGCACCTGCGGGAAGCGCCGGCATCTCACCCGCCCTCATCCATTCCTGTCAGCGGCCGCCTCTCCGCGTCCCCTCAGCGGGGCCGGGCCGGGGCGTGCGACAAAGCAAGCCGACGGCCGGCCCTGCCCGCCCCCCTCCCGCCGGTGAGGAGCCGCTGCCCCAGGCGGGGGGGAAGCGGGAAAATCCTTTCAGCTGCGCGCCCCCCGCCGTCAGCCCGCCCGCTGCTGCCGCCCTCCTCAGGCGGGGGAGGGCGGGGGGTACCGGCGCGGCCGCCCGTCGCCACGGAGGGTCTCTCCTCCGCTTCTGCCGCGGTTTGTTCTCGCTGGAGGGCTTTCCCGCCCCGCTTCTCGCTTCTTCCCGGGCCACCGCGGCGCCCCGCGGCTGCTGGCCGGGCCCTGCGGCTCGGGGTTCGCCGGCTGCCGGCGCCGGGGTTGCGGCCGCACGGGAAAGCCACCCTCTGGCAGCGGTGCGGGCAGGGAGTGAGGCAGGAATGCGGGCGAAGGGTCCGCCTGAATCCTAAAGTGAGAAAATAACAGTACGTGGCGAGGGGAGGAGGGACGAGAAGACTCATTTTATTGTCTTAGCGCAGCAGGAGCAAAGACACAAGAGGTTATCCCCAAACCAGGGTTCGCAGGTGTTAAGGCAGTCCTGAAAAACAGGTGTGGAGAAGCGGCTCGCTTTTGGTGTAATCCCGTGTCTTGATCTGGAATTCCTCGCCCAGAATCGCACAGGATCGCTTTCAAAGCCAGGAGCTGAGTCCAGACCCCCGGCCCTTGTTTGGTGTCGCCGTCAAAGACCTCGTTCCTGCATTCGACCTTGTTTCTGCGCTTTTTTCCCTTTGGTGTTAAGAATCTTCCTTCCAAGTTCTCTTTCCCTCTCATTCTAAAACGCAGATTCTAAAAAAAAAACCTTTTACTGGCAACTCACTGGGGAAACAGACCTTTGTTTACTATAATTAAATAATTTCTGAACTTTTGCTGTCATCTGGACAGTTGCCAAAATCTACTTCTGTCCATCCACATCACTTAGACTGCAAACCCATTGAGACAAACCATTTTTTTGAAGTATTCTTTACCATGCCGAAAACACGCTTTTTGTAAACAAGGATGTAGTAAAAATTTCTGCCAGTTTCAGTCTTCCTATAGTCAGTTCTGGATTGAGGAATGGTCTGTATACAGCATAAAATGTAGATTGTCTTAGCAGATAAGTGCTTTACCCTTAAAAAGGTTTGCAGCTGTGGTTTAAGATAAACAGACACACCAGAAAGAGAAATTTTGTGTTGGGAAAAAATGCGTTGTTCAGCCTGGATGAACTTGTGGTCTCCTAGCTCTGTTACAGCAGTTGCAAATAACAAAGTGACACAACTTATTCAGCATTTGTGTTGTTTACAAGACTCGTGCCCTTTTGCTGAGCTTACTCTGTTTTCTGATTCAGAGAGGACTCCTTTTCTGTGTTGAGCCTTCCTCTGGCAAACAGAGACAGCGGGAACTGAAATAGCGAATGAAACTCTGGATGAGTGCACCCTGATCTGTGGGACTGCTTCTGTTGACATCAAGGGGCTTTGGCTCTGTCTCTCTGCCCTGCCAGAATATTTCCTCCTCTTTGTCAGATGGGAAAGTCTGTCTTAAGTGCTTAGTGGTTTTCTGGGGAGAACAGAAAGCTGCGCTCTGGACCGGCATCAGCCTGTGCAGATGCCAAATTGTAACTAGTCTTCACACACTTTTTCCTCACAGGGACTGACTTTGGCTTAAACAGTCCAGAGCTCAAGGGTTTAGCTCTCCACTGTTTTTCTAGTCCATTAAAAGAGCTGCTGTGGTCACTGTCTGAAACAGCTGAGTGAGCGTTCCCGTACAGGGGGATCTGTACTAACAGCATCACATAATTAAACAGGGTGTTACTGAGGGCTGCACAAGAAGTGTTGCTTGTTCCCTTTTGTGTAATTGTTGCTAATTTTCAGTTGGATTATTTGAATTTGGCAGATGGAAGCTGAAGAAGAAGGCGCAAAAAAACTGTCGGAAGTAAACTTTGAAAACTTACCTCCCAATTACCATAATGAGTCCAACACGGAAACCAGAATTGGTAATAAAACTGTTCAGACTCACCAAGAAATTGACAAGGTATGAGAAAAGATGTATAGCAAGCTGCTGGTTCTTACACAACCTTTTCTTCAAAAACAAAAACAATTTTGCACATTTTGTGGAGAAATAAGGTCAGGTAGAGCATAAACTTTCCTGATGATAATTACTTTGGGGTTTTATTGCACCTTATTTGCTTGCCTAATCACTGTGTAGAGGCACATGGCATAAAAGGTTAATACGAAATAATCATTTACTTTGAAAAAAAGTGCCTGCTAAAAATAGAACACAGGTACAGGTATTGCATGCGTCATAAAGGAATGACCATCTGCCGTTTAGTTAGCTTCATTACAGTGACATTTTAAATAGATAAGGAGGTGGCCTTGTCATCTACTTTTTCCCCTCGGATTAGGATTTTATATGAGTGGCAGCAAAATGGGAAAAAAAGGAGGGTGTGGGTGTGGGTTAATTATTGCAGAATGTAGGATTGAGAGCAACAAAAGACTAATTAAAAAATGTAGTTTGATATTTTGTTCTTTTGCCGTATCAGGTTACAGATAACAAAACTGGATCAACAGTTTTTTCCGAGACAGTTATTACATCTATAAAAGATGGAGAAAACAAAAGAAATCATGTAAGTGAACACATTTTTTTCCTTTTGAAAATTAAACAAATACTTTGGGTTCATCATTTAGAAGGTGGTGATACAGTTCACCTAGTGAAATTTCCAAATGCTTTAAAACACACAAAACCATTATGGGTAAGCAGTCAGAAAGTTTTTTTTTTCATTAATACATTTTATTAATAAATATATAATATATTGATATTGTCAATGTAATTACTAATGAATATATTATAACAATATATTTTATTACTTATATTATGAATTGAAAACAGAATTTCAATGTTGTGGTTAACTGAGGTGCTTGATATGAATATTCAATTTTGTCTGTCAAATGTAAATATTGTACTGCAGTAACAGAGATGGTTACACAGCCCTTTCCAGTGAGTGTGAATAAACACTTGGTATAACGGTGCTTAATGTATATTCTCTCTGTGCTTTTGCATTTCATTAAAGAATTTCTTTATAGACTTCCAACACTAGAAAATAAACCTCAAATTGTCTATTATGAGGAGTCTGTGGAACAATATACGGGTCTATTTGCTTTTCAGCCTAACCTAGTGATGGACAACTGGTTGTGAGATGTCACTTTGGGGAGGATGAGAGAAGGGCAGGACAATAAATCCCCCTCCCCTCAGGAAATATGGTGTTTAAGGATTCTCAAAGAAGTTTAAAAGATCAAGAATATTCTTTACCTGAGTCTTGCAAACACAGGTACCTTTGCTAAACATCAGTAGTCCATGAGAAATTCAGCATGTACCACTACTTAGAACAACTGTTATGTTTTCTTCAGTTGCAGTCTTACCAAAATGGACTTTTTTTTATGCTCTTAGCAAGACAAGACTTGCCAGTGTTTCCTATGATAGCTGGCTTCATCCGACTAATAGTTTGTGGTTTAATTTAGTTTAATATGCCCTGGCTTTTTTTAGAGTAACTTTCTTCTGGTTCTTTCGCAGAAGCAGCTCTTTAACTGTTTTATAAAACTTTTAAAAAAGAAAAAATTGGAGTGGTAGTTCCTATTTTTAGTGGGCATAAAACCTGAAATTAGTGCATCTTTTCTGTTGTCATCCTCTAACTAAGTTTTCCCTCTTTCAGCTTATATTTTTATACTGCTATTGAAGTTTGAGAATGGCACACAGCAAAATAAAGTTGCTTGTGTATGCTATACTTCTTTTTTTATACTATTTTGCAAAGCTTACAGATTAACTGGTAAGTCAAGGTACAAAATAAATTGCAACTATTCTAAACTACAGATTGGTTTTATACAAAGTGTTAACATATTCCACAATGCTTTTTAATAGTGTGATATGTGTAATGAAGGCAATCCAAATGTTTTTTTCAAGCAAATATGCTCATGATCTTCAAACCCAGCGTACAAAGGCAAACCGTTCAACCTTCTTAGCACTGGGACAGAACACTAGTGTTGTTTCATAACGTATTTGGCTTGCTTGTGGTGTCTAATAATTTTTCACAGCTGTAAAAAATATTTCTAGGTTTACTTTCTCCCATGATCATAGAAAGTTTCTTACAAGCTTCATACATCAAGTGACATTATCTGCATTTTCCTTATGGGAAGGTTACCTCACTTACCAAGCCAGTGGTGCATCCAGAACCAATACCGTTATTAGTCTTCCAGCTGAAGAATTTGAGGGCTGAATACAAATTTTTGTCAAACTTCATGGTGGCGATCTTTATTCAGTTGTGAAGTAAGCTTAATCAGAACTGATCACATTAACTCCTAATCATTTAAGTCCTCAGGCGCTTTCTTAATCAACATCCTTACTGCAGCAGCTGCTGAAACAAAACTACATTTGTTAATGTTTATTTCCCCTCTCGCACTCATTTTGAACTTTCAGCATGCCCATGGTACAAACACCTTATTTAGAGGTTGCCAAGGTAGAGAAAAAGCTAAATGGGAAAAGCAACAGACATATTTGGTTTTTATTTAAGGAGAGCAGGCAAACACGCACATATTAATTTGACTAAGAGGTGCCTAACAGAAGTAAATCTGAAAATACTTGAAAACTTCAAACATTAAGGAGGAATACGAGTCACGTAGGGTTCTAGCAGGGTGAAGAACAATTGTAGGAGTAATGGCATGAGACTGAGAATTGGAAAATTTGAGTTACAGCAAGAAAAACATGCTGGCAAGGAGAAATGACCGAAGTAAAAGAAAAGTTTTGTCCAAATTAAAAAGCACTATTACTTAGATCTGTAAACTTAAAACAAAAGTATTGGGAAAATGAGTTGCAGAAAACTTTCACTGGCCCCTTAGGTCATTTTTATATACATAACTTTTCATAGTTGAAGTGTCATGTGACATCGTGGGATGGACTGGATAATGGAAGAGTAATTCTGCTTCTTCACTGCTTGTTTTATATGTTAGCAACAAAGTGATACGTGTATAGGTCTTGTATTCTCCTGGCAGTTAAAAATGGAAGCTTTTTGAAATCTGTTTGGAGATTATCTCAGTGGACCTTTAAATACAGCTAGTTACACATTCTTAATACCCGTCCGTGATTCATCCTCCTCTGTAGTATAATGCAACAAGAGGTTTGTGTAATTGTAGCAGTAAGTATTGAGAGTCATTTGAAAAGGGCAATACGGACATTTTGTTCTGGGGATGGAGAGTTTGGTAGCAGAGCCTGTCGGGAGCCAGCCATTGGGAACAGGACCTCTGTTCTCATGGTGCTCCCATAGCTTTCAGATTGGTGCCTCTTTAGAAGAGCACTTTCGTTTTTATTTTCAGTCATCTGCCAAGTAAAAGAAATAGGCACAAGCTATCACACAAGCTCAACTTCTGTGTTTGTAGGGAAACTGGATACTGAAAGCTAAACCTGTTTCATACGTTTGGTTTATAGGCTTAGCTTATAAAAGTTAAGGATTTCCACAGCTCCTGCTCTTTAGGTACAAAATTGGGTGGTCAATACGAGAATTCATCAAACACCTCAGCAAACCACCTGCTCTGAAATGTAAACTCTATGTCATTTATCACTGCAGTGATTAGTAATAACTGGAACCCTACAACCCTCAGTTCGCATTTGTTCTCTGAGCTGAGTTAAAAGCCACTGAAATCACTGAAAGTTTTTCCAGTGACTCTTTTGGGCTTTGAGACATGAAGCAAAAGCTTCACAGGTGGGCAAGGATGTGTCTTGCGATAGGTCTGTGTTGCAGTAATAAATCCGCATACTGGCTGGAATGAAATTCGGCAATGGAGAAGCAGCTTCATGGAAAATAGGTTGTGTCTGCTTTTTGAATCACAGTGCCTGTGCCACCCCTATGTCGTCCTGCAAAAAGGTACAAATACACGTATATACAGGGCATATAAATATATATAAGTATATACACATACCTATAGTGCCGGTACACTATTACAGAAACATAAGGCATAATCTTCCCCACACACATGCTTTTCCCTCTCAGACAGTATTTCTTGGCTTTGCATCACAAAAGTATTCTCTTTTAGACTGTGTTCTTTGTTACTGAATGGCTCACTTGACAGTATTTTGATGGCCAGAAGACTATGAGTATTTTAAGTCTCTAGAAGAGGAACTGGGCTGCTTGCCATTTCTGGCAACGCAGTCCAGTTCTTCAGAGGTGCTGCAGTATTTGGAGGCGCCATTTACATTCCCAGACTAGCATTCACTTTCTCAGATGTCAGTGAGGACTGACAGTCACCAGCGTAGATGTCAGGCTTTGATCCAACAGTCTTGTATCTTTAAAGAGGCCAAATACAGGCAAGAGGTAGCTGGATGTGCATGTTTTTGTCTCTGCAGGGTTTTACTTCCATTTGCTCCTGGGTTTGAGGCTCAAATATTCTATAATTTACTCCTCCGTGGAACATTAGTTAGCTTGCAAATTAATAGAGTAATTCTAGTAGTAATCTCAAGTATAGAACACAGGTGAAGTAACAGCACTCTTTATTACCATTTGAAAATCAAAATGTTTTCTGGCTTGTTGACTAGTCCTATTTCAATTGTGATACATTAGCCTAATGAATGAAAAGCAAGCATGAAAAATAAAAGGAAACAAAATTGGTACTGGTAAGATTTGCTGCACAAAGATTAGTTGCATTTCTTCTCAGTTGTGTTCAGAGTAGCATTTTATGTAGAGCTCTCCTAATTCAAAGCTAGTTTACCTAAGATTTTTTTGTTTGTATTAATTTGATAAATAAACATAGCAACACCTTCTCTGTAGCAAGTTTGAGTTTGGTTGTTTTTTTTTTTTTTTCAGAACTTTAATAGAAGTACATCTGGTTGCTTTCAGTTCTCTTTCTTGAAAGAGGTTTTTAAAGATGCCAGTGTCTGGGGAAGGTGTACCAGGGAACTGGAAGAGTATTGTGTATTTCTCATTTGGCTTTGGCACTATAAAAAACATTCTTTTCTTTTGCCTGTCCTTGGTGGTAGAGGCTCTTGAAGGCATGACTGCGCCTTCTCATTAATTACACAGTACAGGTCAAAGTTTCTTTGTGGGGGAGTAAGGAGAGGTGACTTCAGTGGGATTCTGTGCACAGTGCTTGCTCTTTCTCTGCCAAGGTGGGTGTGTGCCTGTATGTACACACGTATTTGTCACCCGCCTTCTACAAATACAGCACAGCTGGTTTGTAAGTCATTTCGAACCCTCTCAGGTCCTTAGGAGAGAGGTCCCATGATACCAGGCCTTTATTTCCGTGGTTAGAGGCTGGTGTTTGCATCCCTGCAGCTCTGGGCAGGGAGGACTGTGTCACTGTGGAACTGCTTTTACAAGCTGGCTTGGCAGGTTGTGGAAGTGGCTGTCAGTCAGGTCACTGGTTTACCTGTAGAGATAGAATGGGTAGCACCCCCACTGTAACGGCCTTATTTAGAGCATCTTTCAGCCTTTATCTTTAGTCTCACAGTAAAACAGTAAAAAGAAAGAAAATAGAAGAATTAAACATTGATCTCTGGGGTTCTATTTCCCCCTTTTCTAGAGAAAAATCTGTTCTAAATGGCTAAGCTGTAGCTCTTCATGACCAAGCTTCCACATCTCTGCAGATATCCAGAACTGCTAAAGTAACTGCTGGGTTCCTATTTCAGCACCTTTTATGTGATTTCAGTAAGAATGTTCTCAGCCACATATAGTGGAGTTGCTCTCTTTGCTCTTTCATACTGCTCCAGGGAGAGAAGTTCCTACCAGTGCTGAAGAGAAAAGGAGCTTTGAAAATTGAGAAGAAAGCATTAATGGAATGGAAATTGCACTTTTTCCATCAGCACCACTGCAGGAGAGCAGCTGATGGCAGAAATTTGAACATGCGGCATCTTGGTGTTGACTTCTGCTCCCTTTGGCGTGCTAGTGACTCAGGGAAGACACTTGTTTTGGACATCCCAGTCCTACATTTGGGTCCAGTTGTTTTGTTTCATTTTTCACAGAACTTTTCGTCCCTGGTGGCTTGCACTCAACAACCTTAAACTATCAATAGACACACTAAGTGCATTCCTGGGTTGAAATCCTGGTCTCTGCCTAGCCAAAAATCTCATAATATCTAAATCTGGTAGGTTTTGTATACTTAGTAATTTAATTCATTAGCGCTTTTAGTTTGCTTTTCTGTTAACTATCCAGCCTGCTCTGTTGTAACTTTTTACATGAATCATGTCTTGACTGGTACAGTCCTTTTCAAAACACGGCAACCTTTGTGTAGTTCTTAGTGTAGGAATAGATAAGGCAAACTGTACTTCCTAGCTAATGTTCCAGGAGGGAATTAAGACATCTGAACAAACTGCATCACTGTTTTTCAAGTTTATATACTACACGGTAACTTGAATAGATTATTACAGTTATAATATAGGCTAAAGCTTTCTGCAAAAAAAAAAAAAAGCATGAATAGCTTACAGTGGCAATCAGTTAAAGAAGTGAACCATAGTTTCAGTAGCCCTTTGTAAGCTGAATACCTGCATGCTATTGCACTCTCTTTTGTCACATTTAGTGGATGCTGCTTGAGTAGCACAACGCAAGTGTTTCAAGTCATAGCTTACATCTTAAAACAAAACACGTCATGTACGCTAGGTTCCCAATCCGCCTAAATTCCTGAAGGAAAACTAATAGGTTTTTTTTGTTTTTTATCTTACCATGTGTGAGAAACTGTTGCTTTTCACTAGCAAATCTACCCTCAGTTTTTTCAGTCTCTTGCACAACCTTTCTGAGGCAGTGTGATGTGCATTTTGCCCTTCCGATGTTTTAAGTTAGTGAAAGAGCATTCTGGTAGTGATCCTGAGAGTCCTGAATACCTCTGTCTTGTTTTGAAAGAAGCAAATCCATCCCCCTGCTTGTTTTAGAGAGCCAGGGCTCTTCAGCCAGACAGGGTTCACACATTCTGAACATTTTACTGAACCCTCCTTTTTTTTCCTTTTCTTTTCAGTTTCAGTCTTGGCGGTGTAGAATGTGAAGCTGAGGGGAAGGTACAAATAGCTCATAAGGATAAGCAGCTTGTATTTGCTACAGCAGAAAATGATGTGGATAAGGGTGCAAAGGGAAAGAGGATGTAGCCAAAGATGAGAAAAACTTTGCAATTAGTATTTTGAATTGCTCTTATTAATCTGGAATACTTTTGGTTGCGAATATTGTTGTAGAACAAGGGACATACCCTTCTTGTATGAAAAGTGTGATGGAGTGTGCGCATACCCCTGAGTATTCATATCTAACTCCATAAGCAGCAAATGCTTCTTTGTGATGCAAAAGCTATTAAGAGATTTAATTTAGCTTATGGATGATAGGATGGCCTTATTGTCTATCTCTAAGACCCAAGTTTTTACTGGTCATCTGATGTTCACTGGACTATAGCCAAAAAACCCTGAATGTTAGCCTCAATGAATGGAAAGACCTGACATAAGGAGTTCAAAAAACATGTGTCGCCTCTGATCCTATGTGAAGAAACTTCTCCAAGGAAGAAGGTGGGAAATCTCTGTAATTGCCAGCTGAGGTGTGTGTCATACAGTTCAGTGTCCACACCTTTATTTACTGAACTTAGTCCATTCTGAGTTGGCTTGCGTTCTAGCGAGAATACTGTGTAGATAGTTGCGAATCCACACAGAGAATCAGGAATGGATAGTGTGTACAAACATAAGATGGTTTTGTGATACTATAGTGCTGCAATGGCCATGATGTGGAGAAAAGTGAGACTGCAGTTTCCATGGACTCAGATATCATGCTTGGTGACCTTGAACAAACAAGCAGGTGTAAACAGCTGCTAGACCTTATCAGAGTGAAGAGAAGCAAGGTGCCTTTTGCTGAGAGGTGAGGCAAACCAGGCAGGTGCTTCAGCTGAAAACACAACAACCAAAGGTTGGAGAACGCAGATCATTATCACATTTTTTTGTCTTAAATAGTGGCTTGGATTTACAGGCAAAAAACTGATGCAACAGCAAAGGGGTTACTGCTAATTAAAGGTAAAAATCCTGCGCTTGTTTGTGTCAGTCAGAGGCTGAAGTAATTCAGATAATTTTAGTAAATTTACTTTGCTAGTAGTGAAATAAAATTAAGAGAGTGACTGGGATTTCTTTCATATTTCCTATTGGTCTAGCTTAGTGTAAGTTTTTTTTCTGTCAAGTTAGGCAAACGAAACTGCATAGTACTAATTGATATTCTGAAAGTAACATTCCTCATTAGTAATTCAGGTCTGTGTCTGTGTTTAGAGTTATTTAAAAATTTGCCAGATTCTTATGTGCTACAGTGTGTTTCTATTCCAGTTAAACTCCATGGAAGTGGAATATTTTTATGCAAAATGAAGTTGGCTGAAGAACTGCCTCACCATTTTTATCTATCTATCTGTACCGTTACTCTTTGAGTAACTAAATATTGAAGGGAGAAAGATTTTCTTGGAATAAATTTCTCCTCACCAAAAATAAGCTATTACTGTAACGCAGTCACAGTGCCTAGAATTGATTCAATGTTCTAGGTGATTGCGTTAGTAAAAGCACAACAGTAAACCAGTAAGTTTATCTCCAGAAGGCTATAAAACACACTTTCCCTCAGAGAGTCAGTGCCCACCCACTGCTTCATTAATGTCCATCTGAGAGCCATGCACCACTTCTGAAGCTTACAGCATTCTTGTTAGTTGTGGAAATAAATTCTGAAGCTTTTCATCTGTGGGGAGGTATGCATCATATTCAGTTATCTGCTTCTTCCTTGTTTGCATATTGGTTGGTACAACCCTTCTGCAAACAAGCCATGGTAAGGGCTAAATCAAAGAGCAGTTGTTTTCCTTTTCCCTGGTTTTAGTTCAGTCTTCTCACACGTAACGCACTGAATTTAGGCAACCAAGGCTGTCCAAGTGTTCTTTACGGATCATGTCCAAGTTGTAGGGAGATGTAAAAACACAAATCACCATGAATGCTTTTACTTTCTGCCTCTGCTAGATTTACCTATTTATCCTAAGAGAAATTAATTTTTTTTTTATCTTCTCTGTAAGGTAACAGATACAGTCAGGAAAGTGAATCTTGTATGTAGGCTGGTGACAATTCTGTGATCTACTGACGTGTGTTAAGAGACCATAGTATGGACTGTCTTTAGACAGCAGGGAAAGTTCATCAGCAATGTTTCCTCTGGTCAGACCCTGTAGCAAAATTAATCACATGATAGGAAAAGCTTTAAGGCAAAAGAGAAATTTTTTCACTGGTTTTGATTACATGGTTTAATCCATTGGCTCCAGCAGATACTTATTTGAGAGCTTAGCTGAAACCATGTTATCTAATTAGGCAGTAAGCTTTAGCTACGGTGCTGGATGCAAAGCATAAATGTTTTGTCTTTTTATTTTTTTATTTACATCTGTTACAATCTTAGAATGATTGAGGTACAAAGGGTACAGATGAATGGACTAAATCTGCAGCTGGTTTACATCTGTATTGTCATACGTGAGGTGGCAGAATGGTACCAGTTTGCCATGGCTGGGAGGTTGGCCCAGTAGCACATTGTTCCATATATGATGAGCCTAAGTCTTTAACTTTTTCCTGGACCATAGGAGGTGTAGATTCATCAAAATCAGCAGAATGACACTGGTTTTACACCAGTGAGTAGGTGGAGATCTGTGATTGCTTGGCCTTCTGTGCAGTTGTTTATGGTCAGAAAGACCTGTGAGGTGCTGCTAATGCAGCTTGATGGTGTTTTGTATCACTATTTACTAAAGTAAACCATGGAAATTGAAGGAAAGTGGTGAATTTAACTGTTCCTGTTTAGTTCTGTTTCATCAAAGATTTGGCAAATGTGAGAAGAAAAGCACTGTAGAATGGTGGCTTCAAAGGTATTCCCTTGAGAAATGCATTTCTGTGTCAGCTGAGTAAGTGTCACTTTGTCCTTCCTCCCATCTGATTCAAAAACAGCATTTTGCTATCTTTTGCAGCGTGTCTGCCATTTTGAGGGACTGAGTCACTTTGGTAGCACTGAGGAATACCACACCAGCGAATGCATTAGCTATCAAATCATGGTTGTTCACCACTGCAGCTTACAGACAGAACCTCCCTCCAGCTTTTCTACCTGTCTCAATTCTTACCTTAATAACAAGTCCACTTCTCCCTTCCAATTACTAATATATCATAATATAGCATAATTGGCAAAAAGATATACAGGGTGAGGTGGGAGTTTTAGATTTGTTTACTCGTTTTTCTGTCTGGAAATGACTTGGAGCCTGTTCTGTGAATTTACATCACGTGAGGAATCCCTCAAACTTGTTCCTGTAGAAACTCCACTCATCCCAGGGGGAGGAAGAAGCATCTTATGGCCTGTAGAGAGGCTGACACCATGGTGTCAGGCAAAGGGGAACCTTAGTGGTCTTTTTGTGTCCAAGATATTTCATAGCTGTCAGCAAGGAAAAGTTTTGGTCTCCTAGTAGGTGTTTGTCTTCAACTTCTGTAATACATTCACGTTCTTATGTTCTCTTTGGAAGTACATAAAGAGTATGCTGAAGACCCTTTTTCATTTATTCTTCCTTGGAATGTGTTTAGGACACAGAATGAATATTCATGAATAGTCATCATTTTATGTTGTTGATATCCTCTAGATGCATGATTTCAGACAGCAAATTAAATTAAGGGGGGGGGCGGGGGCGGGGGGGGGGGGGGGGGAAGGCTCTATTGTAATCCCAACAAATGACCCAAAGAGGAGGTCTGAAAGAAGCCTGAAAAAGTCAACATCTACCACCCAGATGCCTACTCCAGCCTTAGACAGACATTCATCTTGCGTTCTCAAAATCCTCAAGTGCTGGAGACAATTTATTCCAATGCTTTTCTGTACTCACTCTAAAGTCTCTATTGCTGTAATTTAAACACCTTCTTCTTCCATCTACAGCTCATGGAAAAAAAATTAATCCCTTTCCTCTACAGTAACAGCAGTCTCGCACACTGTCAACTCCGCTATAGGCAAAGTCCATTGTAGATGAATTCTTACCCGTGTATTTCTGTTCTAGTATTATTATCTTTGGCTGACACCCTAAACACAGTAAGTAAGTCTGTTGAAACTGTAAGCTACCAAAAAAGTGTATCATATAAGAACAAAGCACATAAGAGTCTGGGTTTGAAATAAGTTCTGTGAGGGACTGGGCACAGGTTGGCGTCTTACTCTCAGTGTGCTACTCTTAATTTAGTGATTAAGATTAGCAAGCAGCTATTAAGTATAGAAATCTTGTTTACAACTGCTTTTCTTTTTGCACAGCTGTTTCACATCCTTGCTGTGTACAGCTACTTTGGGTTGTTTTGCTTTTATAAATTTTCAAAATTTACATAGTTTGGTAGTGAATCATGGAAACTTTGTAGCTGCCAGTTGTAGAGAGAAGAGACACCTGCATTAAAATTCAGCCCCCCGGGCACACCATTACATGAAAGCTGTATCTTTATATAATTACTGACTACTTAGAAGTAATAGCACTTTAGAGCTTTGTAGCACAGTTTTACAGTGTTGCCATAACTGTTACTGTATCTCAAGACATTTAGAATAAAACCCAAGATCTTTTAGACCACAAGGTTTTAGACACATCTTCTGGTTATCAAAGGTCGAAGAGCTGTTGTTCTCCAATTAATAGATCCACAGGTAGATGCATTTCTCTATTAATACAATTAATTGCAAAATTATTAGGAAAACTTTATAAACATGCATTAGTATTTTGACCTCATTTGATAATCTCATACTGTGTGAAAAAGCTTTTCTTAAGATGGAGCAATTAAACATGGAGCACATGGCTATTGGTTTTGGGTCTTGGATTCTGCTAACTTCAGAATATTCCTTCTCTGTCTAATTATGGATATAGAAGATTATAGAGTCTCTGTGTATTTACAAGAATGGACTGAGTGTAAAGCATGGCACAAGGTTCCCAGAAGGCCTAAGGGAAGATTTTGTCAGAATTTCTAACATCCTGCTCTGCCCACAGTACACCTGACAAACAGGAGAAAAGAAGAGAAATTTCAATTTATAACCTGTCCTGCCTGCTTTAGGGCAAATGCATGGGATGAGACAAGACTTCTGCTATTGCAGACACTCACTGCCTAGATATACATGTGTGTGTATATACATAGTAGCCTATATACATATGGCTCTATACATATATATATATGTATGTGTGTATATATATACATACACACAGACCTTTGCTCCTTTCTTAGTTGGATAGCTCTTAGTTTCCAGACTAAATTAATTACTTGTCAGATTATAATTTGTGGGGGTTTTCTACCAAATTTGAACAGTTCTTCTAGTGCACCTCCTCTGATACCATTGCAAAATAGATTGAAATAAGTACTTTTCACGGTTTACTACTCAGGAGCATTTGCAGAGGCTGTAGTCTTGCCAGGATCAGATTATTACATTGGTTACTGAGAAAAAGAGGAGGTCAGGGGAGAAAATGAAGGGACTGCTGCTGCAGAGTGACCTGCCGTGAAATTATTACATGACATACAGAGATTTTGACCATGTGTGAATGGAACATGATCTGATAGAGCATCTAGGCATCATTTTTCTCATTATCCTGAGGCATTCATCAGGAATCTTATTTTTTGCTTTTGTGTGTTGTTTCTTCTTTCATTGAAGTCTCAGTTCCTTGAAGCTGTGGATTATATAACATCTTATTTATTTTTTTGTTGGCCTGGAACATTAACTGTGTAAGAGTCTGATCCGTGATAAGATTGCTGTACTTGTGGTGAGAATAAGCACATGGTGTAGAAAGGAGTGGACTTCTTACTCTGGCTTTGGTGGCAGGCAGTTTATGAGGTGACTACAACTTGCCTCAAGTAATTCTCTAGGCTTTTTGACAGCATGTTAAGGCTAATGTAGCTATGTTGCTTTTGGCACCTAATGCTAAAATGCTTTTGGCACCTAATGCTCAGGTGCCTTTGGGCTGTCTTCAGTCATGTCATGCGTAGAATAGAACAGAATAGACTATTTCAGTTGGAAGAATTTTGCATTCATTCGTATTGCATCATGTGGAGAGCCAGAAATGAAGTTTTTCCAATTAAAATGTTTCTGTTTTCGTGACAGGGGAAGAGGAAACGGGTGAGATTAATTCTGTTGAGAAGTTTAAGACAAACTGAGGGGGTGGCTTGTATTTTCCTATTTATTGGTTTTGAGCTCAGAAGTCACATTCCTGTTGAGCAGCCACGCAATTAGCTAACTTACCCACATGGCACTGGGATGTGACTAATACCATAGTTTGCAACTCACATGTCTGCTCTTTTTAGTATGTCTTTTTTTAACAGTAGTCCTTATTTTTATGAGTGCTATGTACTTGGCAGGACAGCAGTAAGAGGTTTGCTGTGCTGGAAAGTATTACAGGGGTTTTGAGGTATTTCAAGGCAAATTAATTCATATCTTGTTAAAGACAAATGCATTATGTGCCCTGTCTAGACAACTAAGAGATTAGGAACTGGAACGCTACTGCAATTCAAACTATGGTAGCAGTTTCCATAAAACAATATTCCATTTTATGTAATTCCACCATTTTTCTAATACATGTAGTACATGTAGGATATAAAACAGTTTTTATGGGTTTTTTTTCCTTACTACTCAGCAGTTTTTGCCATCTGCTGCAGTAATGGAGACCGGCCTTATGCGAAATGACTTGTAGAAGTTAAAACAAAACCTAGAAGGTGCTATGTAGACACAGAAGTAAATGTTAACTCTTTGAAGTGCTAATTGCTAAGAAATGTCTGTTTCAATGTGAACAAGTGGCTTTGGTAGAGCACTTCAGCTT
Organism: Pluvialis apricaria; assembly: GCA_017639485.1. NCBI lineage: Eukaryota > Metazoa > Chordata > Aves > Charadriiformes > Charadriidae > Pluvialis > Pluvialis apricaria. The sequence continues at coordinate 56,289,345 of CM030012.1, forward strand.
TGGCTGAAATTATCATTGTCTCACAGATACAGTTGGGTGAGCTCTGGAACTGTTTGGGAAGGATACGTAGCTACCATTTATGGAGGTTAACATTGAGTTTTACTTGAGTTACAGGTTTTTGAAAAGGAATTTTTTATATCAGGAGCTTTTAAGAAACACGTAAAGGGGCATTTGTTCAGAGAAGCTTTTGAAGCATAGCTGTCCCAGTAGACTGCAAGAGGTGCCCCCATGCATTTCCAAGGTTGTTCTTAAAAATCATTTTCTAGTTGTTGCACCAGCTGCTTTTGTAGCGTTGCTTCCTATGTTGTGTACCTGCTGGCAAAACTTCCTTACCTCTCTGAAACTGGTGAATTTTGCCTCTATACTTTATGGCTTGTGAACTTGAAATCCATAGAGGGTTAGGAATGAACACTTTGGAATGGCTCTTTTGGCTTACAGCTGTACAGACAGTGCCAAGGCAAAAAAAAAAAGCCTGTCTCTCCTTCAGCTGCTAGGCAGTTTCAAAAGGTGTGTAGTCACAAACTGCACCTGGATCAGAGTAAGCCAGCAAACTGGGCCATATAGCTTACACAAGGAGGGGAAAAGTGGTTCTCCTATTTGAATCCCGCTTACTGTTCTCATGTCAGAGCAGTCAGTGACCATGGCAAACAACTGCTGCTGAGTTTCTCCACTACAGCTGCCCCTTACCACAGGGGCATTTTCTGTTCCATATACTCCCTAGCTTTGATAGATATATTAATCACCGTTGAAAAGCTGTATATAAAGTCATCAACAAACACTTTCCTCTAATTTCTTGGGTTCTAAGCTAAAGTGTAAAGAGCCCAGAAGGAAAGGAAATCTCACTTCAGACAGTCGTTTGCCTGTCCCTGACAAATATTGGCTGAAGATAGGAATAGTGAAGAGAGAGTTTTGTTTAAAAATATCTTTGAAGAGGGACTTTTTGAGAATGTGGGAGGCAGGGTGAGTGTGAGTGGGGAGAGGGAATAGACAAATCAAATGTCAATTTTTAATGTAAAATCAATTATTCCATTTTGGAAGTCAGACGGTATCAGAATAGACTTGAGCATATTTTCTAGTCTACACTTACGGTGTTAATTAGGAATTAAGGGTAAGAAGAGCAGAGCAAAATAAGCATGATTGCAGTACATTCTATATGACCAGCGAACAGTGCATTAAAAATATTACCATGGCAAGGTGCAGAAACCAAATGAACACTGCAAACAAAAGTGTGTTTCTGTGTGAAAATAGGTTAACTCTGGCCTTGTTGTTCTGCTTTCACAGCTTCAACTGAGAAAGGCTTTACTTTTCCCTCTTTCTCCTTAATGTGTGATAAGGGCAGAGGGTAATGTGGTCCACTGTGGTGTTGGATACACTCCACCAGTCAAGTACAGTGCCAAAATAGCCCGTAGCGCCTTCTAGGTCAAAGGCATGCTATTGGCTGGAGCGTGAAGATTGTCGTATCACACTGCGAGAAAACTTTTTTCTTCTTTGCCTCTCCATGTATATGTAAACATTCAGCCTGAAGGAAAGTACTCTTGTCAAAACCTGTTACCCCAGTTCTGACCTGTACACTCCTGTGCCATCTCGCACTCAGGCGTCTGTTTCAGTTTTCTGGTACTTTTGGTCCTGCCATACTTCCCTACCAGTAACATCTGTCAATTTTTTATTCTCAAGTGTGGAGACTAACCATTCTTTAGGAAAGCAAACAATGACTTGGCATAATCTGCCAAAGACAAGAAGATTAAAGTTTCTTTCAGCAGCAGTTGTTGTAGCGGTCTTATAATACAGAGAAACTTTTCTACAAGTTTCAGTGTTTTGTTGGTTTTTTTCCCCCCTGTTGGTTTTGGAACAGATCCGAACCCCCAAATTGCTTTCAGGTGTTGCAGGATATTCACTGCAGAGTATGATATTATAATAAGAGCCCACAGGATGCTGAGTATGTACTTACAGGTATATAGCATGCTTTTCTCCATCCTGGTTTCTGTTGTTTATGGGCCCTAGCATACCCATTAATAAACAGGCAATCCTGCTTTCACCCTGCATTATTCTTTAGCAGTTCTCAAACAGCATATTCCTTTGCTGCTATGTTAAATTAGCTGGTATAACATTATAATGGATTTCAGAGAGACGTACACCAACCATTATGAGTGTAGCTAATTCTGTCTTCAAGCTATGCGCTCAACTTGCAGGCTCTGCTGCATGTCAGAAACCAGCACCCCCTCTTCTCAGTTTACACGGACAAAGACAAAATATTCTGAGAAATAACTTAGTTTGCAGAATTCCAGAAAAAAAACTGGACTGTTCAGAATCTGTTGCAGCAGATGTTTAGGTTTGCTCCTTGTCGAGCAACTGTTGTGTCTCAAGGTAGCCTGATTAGAAAGGGTCTGTACCCTGATTAAATAAATTTAAAAAAAAAAAAAAAGAGAGAGAAAAAAAAGATAAAGGGTTACACATCTGCATCTGTAAGCATTACTATGGATTATAATACCGGGGTGAAGGAAGTTGGTTTGGAGTGTGGCACAAAATTTCACAGAGAGCATATGAAAGCAAGCTTTTTCCATGCCAGGAAAGAAAACCGTGAAGGGATTTTTTTCCCCAACTGAAAACCCTCATAAAACTGGAAGTCTGAAGTGGTGGGACACAATTCAGTAAGAGGGGAAAAAGAAGTTTTTTGGCAGGGGACTCATTAGTGCAGGAGAAAGCAGTGAATTGAAATTTTGGTGTTAGGTGGTTTTAAAGCTAGAGAGAGAGTTACTCCATGAGCTTAAAAACGATTACGGCAAGATTTCTCCTTTGTGAAGAGGGACAATTGGAAAAACTGACTACACTGAGACCTGGCTGTTTGCCTGAAAGTGGATGGAACAGGAATGAAACAGCGTAGTTTATTCTGAGTATGGTTTATACAGAGGAATTCATAAATGAAGCTGACAAAGCTACAGACAGAAAATTGGCCAGGAGGAGCATGGCTGCTGTGGAGGAGAAGTGGCTAACGGAACCACAAAACCTCAAACATACTATACAACATTTGGATTTTGACCAACCTGATTATGTAGCAACACAAAAGCAAACAAGCAGAACACACACTGTACTGGAATAGTGAAACTGCAAAAACATTGTGATAATTTATAGCAGCCTAGAGCCGGTGATACTAATGTCTGAAAATTGCTGAAATGACTGCTTCTTAATTATAAACCTATAAGCTCAATATCATGTCATTGACTTGAAAAGAATCAAGCCCTAGACTGTGTTTGGCTTTTGTTCTGTGTTCTGGCTAATCAAACTGTTTGAAAACATCTCAGGTGGCCAAAATGGGTAACTTAGACGAGGCATTGCGCTTCATGCAGAGCAGCCTCGTCTCACAGGGCAAGAAGCTTCCGTAAGGTTTAATTTGGAGAAGATCTGAAGACAGTATAGCTGTTTCACAATGTAATCTTTTCCTCTTTCAGTGACTATAGTAATTTAAGAGCTTCACTTAAACTTCTTGGTGAGCTAATTTTCAGCCCAGCTGAAATACAAAACCCAACTGGGATGGGGTGGAAGAAGTCAGCAGTTTGGGGAGAAATGATCTAAAAAAGTAGAAATAGAAAATAAAAAGCTTAGGGGAGACTTTCAGTAAAGGGTGAACAGATGACAGTTGATCTGCTCCAGCAAGTGAGATTAATATCTGCCAAAGAACAGTCAGGTGGTTTCTTCAGAAAATTCAGGGATTTTTTTATATTTTTTTTTTTTATTTTTAATTGACTAATAGCAAAAAGATAGCATGAGCCCTATGATGGTACAAATTTTTAAGAGGTAACCATTAGATCGGAAGAGAAAACACCCCCTCCCTGTGAACCAGACACATCAGGGATACACAAACATACACACTTTCTGTATTTTCCTCACTGCCATACCTGCAGAGTTGTGTTCTGGGAAGACTTTCTGACTAGTTTGTACATTCACCCTGTGTAGCATGAATGAAAGGTGAGCCACCTCTACCACAGTGCTTGCAGGACCTCTGGGTGACGAAATTTTAGTCTGAGTCTGTGGTTCAGATGGGGACCCAGGCGTCCCTCACGCCTTGCTAGCTTGAGGCCCGCTCTAGTGTCTTAGCTGGGCAGCAAAGCCTCATGCTTTAGAGAACTGTGGGGCTTTTTTTTCCCTAGGATGTATGTGGCTCTTCAGAACTTAAATTGGTGTTCAAACCTGTCTGAATGCTCGTATGCAGCAAACAAGGGGGGAGGAAACACTGAGTTTGTTACGTGCGTTTCAAAAGCGTGGGATGTGGAAATCATGTTCTTCGACAGGCTGGAACGTTACTAAATGTAAATTAACTCCGTCAACAGCAGGAAGATGCCAGAGGAATGATGTCAGCTGAGAATCTGCTCCTGCATATTTTGCAATATTCAAATTTAATTAAAGTAAGAATTTACAATTTACTTGTGTAGGTATTTAGACATTTGCAGCTGTGAGCTTGCAGGTGATGGGCTATGGTGACAGGTACATGAGAGGCATGCCATCAACCAGGAAAGGAGATCAAATAGCGTATGACATCTTCTGCTTCCCAGAACTACCGCCCTTAAGGTAGTGCTGCTGTTAGCATAAAGTCCCAGGAATGTTTAACATTACCAGTCCTGTGGAAAGAAGCACTGCATTTTTCAGCGTAGGTGCTGTTGCCGACAAAAATGCTGAGGCACTGCAAAGATGCTTATGTTTGCCTGAGAAGAATTTGTCTGCCCCTTGCAAAGGGGTGCAGAGGAGCAGTTAAAAGGGAAAGGAAACACGTTTCCCTTCTCCCTTAGGGCTGTCCTTGCTGGCCTTGGGAAGCTAACCGTGCTGTGGAGTTCCTGAGGTCAGCACTAATGTTCTTGGGGAAGAGGAGGGAGGACAGCATAAAGCTACCTGGCCTGGGATCAAGAAAGCTGTTGCAGAACGATGTCCCACAGAGCATAAAGATACTCTTGGCTGCTGCAGCTGCTGTGGTGTAGCCTCGTTCCTTCAGTCTTGCCCCCCATTGGAGAAACAGCCAACAAGTAATGAATCACAATTATACTCTAATACAAGTAGAATAGATTTAGTACAAATGTCTTCAGACCTCCCCCCCCCCCCCCCCCCCCCCAAAAAAAAAACCACCAACCAAAAGCCTGCAGAACAAGACAAAACTGTTTTCTTGAGGTTGCTGGTATTAATATTATACAAGTGAAGCCACCTAACACTTTGAGGCCACACTATTTAGGTATGCCAGGGAGAGAGCGTTGTTCTATCACAGAACTGTGGTTGCATGAAGAACGAAGCAAGCTTTTTTTCTTGGTTCCCAAATAAGAAATGTAATCAGTCAAGACCTTCTGGTATTTCAAGAAGGGGTATGGATTTCTGTCACACAGTGGCAAATTACACTTTTATCCTTTTCTTCAGGAGTGTATCATTGACGAAGACTGTGAAACAGGAAAATATTGCCAGTTCTCCACCTTTGAATACAAGTGTCAGCCCTGTAAAAACCAGCATACAGTAAGTCCTGAATGAGATGTGATTTTATGTGGTTTTTAGAAACTCAATATATAAGTTATTGCTGCTAATGTCAGCTAGTAGAAAAGAAGATGCAAAGATTTCTGCATGAGGTTAAAAAATGGTTTTGTAGAGTGTTTTGGGTTGTGGTTTGGGTTTTTTTTTTTTTTGCTTTCTGCCTGCTAACACAACTAAGTAAGTTTTAAGGCTTCTGTTCTCACATGCTTTAAAACCTGCACTCCGGTCCTCCTGACTCCAGCTTGACTTGTTCGGTGGCCTAAGAACAGCGTAAACTAACACATTGTAGGTTGCCGGTGGAACAAGCAAAGAGGAAATACTGTGCCAGCTCCTAAGGCTCAGCTGACAGTTGGTCATGTTCAGCTCTTGATTCACAAAGAGAATTGCAGCAACCTGCGCTCCTGCCCTCATTGACAACTTGTACAATGCTGTAGCGCAGTTGTTACTGTAAATGTTCCTCTTACATGGATCATTTATGTTATCTGAATCTGTGAACCTCAGGAAGCATTCAATTCCTGTCTTTTGAGCTAGAAGATAAATGTTCTTGGTAAGTACCTATGGTTAAACTATCTTCTGTAGGTAACAGGTGCCTGAGAAGTTCAGGCTTTCTCTGTGGTGAAAACCCAGTTTGAGAGCAGTCTGTCGAAAAAAGCCATTTATCTGACTGTCCCTTTTCATCGAAGTTATGCTGATGGCCTCTTGTGAAACACATTTCATTCCTCAAAGCATTTGCAGACAGTTAAGCCTACAAGCAAGCAAACCTTCCTGTAAAGTCATGTAATCAATAGGATTATTATAATCTAAAAGCACCGGGTTGTTTCTGAAATGATTTAAATACTTAACTTGGTAACTTCAGGGAGCTCTATTGACTTGAGTGGAATGAATGCTTGTTCAAACACAAGTCATGAATATATGCTGATGTTATTAAGAAAGCTTATTTTTCATATTTTAGAAAATGTTAAACTGATAATTTTTCATGTTAACATGGAATAATTAAAAATCAAGATTGAGATGACCTAACACCTACGCCCCCCTTTCTTTACAGTCCTCAGAACACTTGTAGGATAAAGAAAGTAAAAATTGGGTCCTAGCTATACTCCTGTTGTAAAGTGAGCTCAGACTGAAGGTGGTAGGGTCAATTTCCTCACAGTTACAAAACATTTTTCCTTAATTAGCAGGTCTTAATAGCACTAGTATAGTTCTGCTTCTTGCCCTGTGTTAAGCGCTTCCTGTGGGATCCACTGGAAAAGAAATTCTGATTTTGTATGGCTGCCCAGACAGGGCTTTACACAGACAGAAAAAAGCTGTTAAAATGCTGACCTACTAGGAATCTTTAAGACGTTAATCAAACTACCTAAAAAAAGAAACAAAGTGACACACCGCTGTTATTATGTTGATTTATTAGGTGTGTATAATTGAAACACTGGGACAATTGTTATACAAAGCTATCTTTAGCTAAAGATTTGCATTTCTGATTTGCAAAGAGAATTTTTCTTCAGATTTTTTTTCAAAGATTCTAGGTTACAAATGAGATTTGGTTCTTATTACTAACTAAAAATTGGATTTTAGTAAGATTTTTTGCTTTGCTCTTTGAAAGCAATCCTTCTGAACAAATTTTAAATTCCTGACTGCATTTAACAACGCAAAAAGAATCAGTAATGTTTTCCATTGGTAATGTTTCATTTATTAATTTTTTTTCCCTTGATTGCAAAAGGCTGCCCTAAAATCCGTATCAGACTGCAGGATGTCTGGCTGCTGATCAATTTTGATGTAAATGCTAAAATAAGAATTCAGGTTTTGTAAGATTGAAAGTATAATAGCATAGAAGCGCCGTTACTCTGCTGCAGAGGTTCCTGTCTGGCAAATAGTTTTCTGTCTGCTCGAAATCGAGAACCTACCCAGTTCTGTTTAAGCACTGGGAATATGACATGCATATATTTAAAGGACATACATGCAGTTGTCTTCAGGTCCTGGGTCTAATTCCACGTTTAGCCATCTGTTGATAGATGCAATTAGTGCTGGAGTGAGTTTTGGCATGTGCTTTTTCCATTGGCCAGCACTGCTCCCGGGATGTTGAATGCTGCGGAGACCAGCTTTGCGTTTGGGGCAAGTGCAGGAAATCCACTTCAAAAGGAGAGAATGGCACCATTTGTGAGAACCAGCAGGACTGCAACCCTGGAATGTGCTGTGCTTTTCAGAAAGGTACAGAGGTTTTGCTTTTTATCCTATTAATTCTATAATACGGGAGTGATAACATTTAGCTCTTTTGCCCAGGTGAAGAGGTTAAATCTCTACAGAACCAATAGGTCATTCTCCCTTGGCTTGTGGAGCGCACTGTGTTAACTTCTTTATGAAACTTTAATAGAATTAAGAGCGAGAAGCAGTTTGATGAGGGTGTGCAATGGTGAAAGAAAAGCCTGTTGCACGCTAGAGAGGAGACCAGCATGAGAAGCACAAAAATCTACTGTTTCTAAAGGAGAGTTTCTGACATTTAAAAGTAGCAATGCTCTGTGTCAAATTTTCACCCGATAGAACAAAAATAAGAGAATTAAAAATGTACAAAATAAATTAATGAGACTACGGAAAGTGGCTTTTCCTTCATGTCAGCAAGCAGGTCATCAATCCAGACCACAGATACATTTCATACTCTGAGCTTTATATGAGCCTTCAAGGGCACCACGCTGTGCAATACTGACTGGACGGCCAAGATACATGGAGGAGTGATGTTCCAGATTATGTTGTCAGTCCACATGGGAATGTGAAACTTGATTTACAGGAGGGACAAGAGGAGGAGAGGGTATCAGTCCTAAATCCTGCCTGGTCAGGGCCCAGCTTCTTCTACTGTTTTATACCCACTAGTTGCTCGCAGCTTTTATCATAGTTCACCATAATTTTGTAGCGACAGGATACAATTCCAACCACCTTTCCACACCAGGTAGATACTTCTCTAGATAGCTTTTTTCCTGGCTCTTGCTAGGAGTAAGTTGGGCTGCCTGTGCCCCGTCAGCCTGCTGGGGGATCAGACCACCAGGGCATTTCAGGAAAGCACTATTTAAAGGCAAGGGGGTCTGCTCAGCTTTTCTTTGTCAATTTTGAGCATCACATACTAGACTTTCCATGTTAAGTAAGTTTGATTTCAGCAAGTTTTGGTTAGAGCAGGTTTATTTTCCCCCTTCATCGGGTTTCTGCCTAAAGCATTTTCAGGTTTTATCAAGCTCTATCAGAGATTTCTTTGTACTCTGATTCTGAAATGAGACACAAAGAACACTTAGCAAATGACCATTACTTTTACTGAGCAGGACTTTGAATCTCTGCTTGTGCTGCAGAGATGAGTACATCAGCAGTATGCATCCATTGGCGTTAGCAGCACGGCGCTAGGCTACTGGAGGGTAATACTGCTTCTGCAGCCCTGATTTCCTATGGGATCCAAGCAAGCTGTGTCCTCACGATTATTTCAGATGCTTAACACCTTCACACTAATTTAGGCCTTGCCTTGAAATGAAATTTAGTACAAACCTGTAACTCAGGAAGGAACAATACCATAGATAAGAATATTGACTAAAATTGATGGAAAACTATTATTAAAATTTTAAATAGAGCTGTTGATTAATAGCAATGGACTTTAATTCTCTACAGTTGACTGCTTCAGCAATGCTTTAGGATTTTTCAGGTTAGGCCTAACCTCAAGGCCTTTCTCCGTCACTCCAGTATTGCAAAGGGTTGTCCTAGTAAAGATTAGATTGTCTTTACATGTATTTTTATATAAAATTGCAGTAAACAGTGAAGCATTTGCTGCTTAAGATACAATGTTTCGGAATTAGGGACTGATAAGTCATATAGGTTAAAGCATACGCGTGTGTCTGTGTGTACCCACACACGTGTATATTTTGACCAAGCCTCTTTAAAAAACTTAAAATTCCAAACTCTTCACATATTTTATTCTGCCATACCACAAAAAAATGAGGTGAATAAAGACAAGAGGAGGAAGGGAGGTTTGATAGGAACATCTGGAAGAGCCAAATTCAAGACTGACGCTATAAGTTACTAGCATAATGAAAACCCAACGACGTATCCTTCTAAATTTCTTACGCAGGTTGAAATGCATTCCTGTGCAGAAACAAGGATGCCAAGCCCCAAATGCCATCAGCCAGCTGTGCCTACTGTAGAATTACAGTAACAAATTAAATGGCTGAGTAGTAGTTCTTGTAACCTCATTATTTAGTCTCTGAATAATCTGTATTTGTAACCTCTGCAGAGAAATAGGAAAAATAAGAGTTCTGAAATATACAGGTATTTCTCTATTCAGATCTTAAATCATTAATGCTATGCATTGCAAAGGGTTCACTGTAACATTATTTTTATTTGTTTTAGAATAGTCTTCCAAATCTCCAAGGGATGGAGTTGTGCAGTACTATTGTATTGACAGTAGCCTCTTCATGAAAAAGCAGGAACTGATCTCATTCATTAAGCATAAACTTCAAATGTCTTACTCCCACCTAGTGGAAAGAACATTAAGTTATGGCTCCCTAATATGTAAGGGGACTTAAAGTCAAGTCTGTCTTTTCATGCCTTGCGTGTAGACTTAAAAGATTAGGTCATCTTAGTTTAGCAGACAGTTAACAACGTCTCATGAAATTAATTTACTCTGACACGCAGAACTACTGTTTCCTGTGTGCACTCCATTACCTGAAGAAGGCGAACCCTGCCATGATCCCTCAAACAGACTTCTCAACCTGATCACCTGGGAACTGGAACCCGATGGAGTACTTGAGCGATGCCCATGTGCAAGTGGCTTGATCTGCCAGCCTCAGAGGTAAAGATCAAAACCGGGCAAGCAAACTGCTTGGAATTTTTGAGGGGTCTCCTGTGTTAAATAGATACAGAGCTTGCAGATTCTTCCACTCTATAAAGTGTTTGGACAGCTTTTCTTATCAGTAGCATTGAAACTTTCTCAAACTTACTGCTTTGTCCCCCAGAGATGTGCCTAATTGAGTTTGGCAACACCTTAATCCAGCATGAATTAAGTTTGTGTATCAGGCTGGTACTGCTTTTTCATCAATCAGAAAGTACTAACAGCTGTTGAGATGTATCATTCCAATTTAATTCTTTACACACTGCTCTTGTCCACCAATTTTCTATGTTAGATTGGGCTTCTGTTAGACATTCTGCTTGCTTTCATATGTATTAAAGATACTATATCAAAGACATTTTAATACATTCAGTAAGTATAAACAGGCATGGTCCTGTACTACTGATCAGTTTTACAGGTCACTTCTATCACAAGAAAAAAAGGTATCTTTGCTTGCACTTTCCTTCTGTTTCAAACTGATCCAAGGAGCCAGCTTCCCTACCACTGACTTAAGATCCGCTGTTCAGACTTGAAAAATTCATACTGTACAGATTTCTTCAGTATCATTGAGTTTCACGGAGTAGGAAGCAGGCTGACTCTATATTTTCTGCTAGAAGCTAAAACTTTTAATATGTCATGCCTTTAATCATTCTTTAAAAGGACAGTTTTTTGCATTATCAGCAATTTCACTGGGAGAAAGTGAGATCGTTTCAGTTTCGCACTAAAAGCGTTTTTAGAAAACCTACATGTTATCTATGAAATAAGCTCTCCAAGTTTGTTCTTACATTACTGTTTTCATTATGTTAACTTTCAACAAGACAGCATAGCTGTGGCAGAGATGTAGATTAGTATTTCTCTCTTCTGTGTCCAACTTCATTTCTACATTTTTCATGCATGAAAAGTAATTGGATCACATTTTGTTTCATAAATGTCATCTAAGGAAGCAAGCAGAGTTGATCCCATCCTTTCAGAACCAAAATTTTAGTTAACGTTCAAGTACCCTTAACCTCAGGGAAGGTATGTCAGCAAGTGTCACGTCTAGTAAGAAGGGAAACATTTCAGATGAGGATACAGAAACACAGAAACGAGTTAGGGTGTGAATAACTGAACTGTCCAGCTATAGTCACAAGAATTATTTATCTGTTTAGAGTTATCACAAATACAGTAATACTGTGCATATCACCTGCCCATGACTCGTATGGGCAGTAAGATAAAGCTGCTTCTGTGAATTTACATGGTGAATTTGAAGATTCAGGTAACATTTTTTATTAAAAGAAACAGCCCATCTCTGCTTGAAATGGCCCTTGGCTAAATATTACTACTGAGTGATAAACATTCAAACTATCAGATCATATCCTAGAGAATATGGGGATAGTCCGTCCACAAATGGAAGTCTTAAAACTCCTAGAAAGGAAAACATACAAGAATTCAAAATGTACACAAAATAAGCCTCAGGAACATCTTTAGTTCATTTACCCTTTGTTTCAAGTGAAAGAGGCTGCAGCTTTAAGCAGTTGCTGAGGTGCCTGGCACAGGCAGTGGTCACCTCGCACTGTCACAGGGACCTGTAGCCCTGTTCTGTCCCACAGAGTGCAGAGACAGCGGGTGCACCATGATCAAGTTCTATTCCCCTGCCTCCCATCAACAAATATAAATCATTCTTGTCCCCTTTTAAAGTACCTACAAGCGTGGGATGTTTGTTTGCAGGCAACTGAAGCTACTTTTCAAAACAAAGACAGCAGCAAATGCAGGTATTACATACACTATTCTATTTAGAACCAAATAGTTAATGCTCACAGTTTTCTCAACTCTACAGCTTGATGGCAAACAACGTTTTTTTTCTGCATCCCTTTTAAGCTGGAGTGTAATGTTTCTTAACTTGGTATTACAACGTGAACAGAAAGGCCTAGTCATCACTATTGCTTGTGGGTAGAAGGGCGGGATTGTGCTGACATCCACTGCCATCTTGTGTCCCAGCAGCAAACAGTTTTTGCTATTAGGATCTGTGTTCTAGCTCTGCAAGTGCAAATCTCATCTTTAACTCTTCAGCTGTCAAGCATGTCAAAATCAGACGTTTGTGAAGTCAGCTATGGTAGATCTGACAATATTATGCATTTAACATGCCTTCGTGTGGGGAGGGAATGAAGAATTTTATTCAGGAAGTAGCAAAATAACATGAAAAGACATACTGTATGACCACATGTCTCTTTCCAACAGCCACAGCGCTACATCTGTGTGTGAACTGTCTGCCAATGAAACCAGGAATAATGAAAAAGAAGATCCCTTAATCATGGACGAGATGCCATTTCTCAGCTTGATACCTCGAGATATTCTTTCCGATGATGAAGAAAGCAGTGTCATTCAGGAAGTGCGTAAAGAATTAGAAAGTCTGGAGGACCAAGCAGGTTTGAAGCCTGAGCCTGACTCAGCTCACGATCTGTTTTTGGGAGATGAAATTTAAAGTCCAAACACCAGACAGTTTAGTTAGTTATTTCTAGAAATTTTTGTCTTGTGTCTTGCTTATCTAAACCCTAAATACATACTGCTGGATAGAAGTGCAATAAACAAGGTCTTCAGTGAGCATCCTTTTCTGTGCACCAAACCTGCATGTTCAAATTATTGTTGAATTCATTCAATCCTTGGACCAAACCTGCTGTCAAAGACAAATGAGAAATCTGTCAGTGTTTCTTCTGGATTAGTACTTCCCCTTGTACATTAGAAATAAACTTCTCAGTACTTGTACTCATTAAAAAAATACACGTAAGCATAAATAATCTTAAGTTATTAGTAACCATAGAAGTGACTTTTGAGTACCTATGTTTAGAATCACTTAATTTTTCTGGGGTAAGAACTATCTACTTTGGACTGTTTTAATCATTTATCTTAAGCAAGTTTTTTTGTTTTTTTTTTTTTTAATTAAAGAAAATATAATCAGCGAAGCTGCAACGTACAGATTCTGGGTGTCACGTGTCCGTCCTCCGCCCCCCCCCCCCCCCCCCCCCCCATATTGTGGAAGGATGGAAAAGATAAAGGATGCTTACCCTTTTAGATGAAATCTACCCAGAGCTTCTTTTCAGCTGTGTACAATGGATGCCATCTGTCCTGCAGCAGCCGGCAGCGTAACCTCAGAACTCGTGTTCCATAGCTACAGCATCCCTTGAGTTTTATACTTTCATATACAATGGTCACTGGCCTCCCCCACTACACAAGGGGCATACTATCAAAAAAAAGCAAAGCCTACAACATTTTCCATATAAATAACAAATATATGGATATAAGTACGTACACGCTAACACATTGGTTTCTATATAGAAGCTTTCAATTTGACTGTTCAGGGCTCTGTCTCTCAAGGGCAAAAGATACCATTCAAAATTGCAGAACAAACAACTAAATGGACTGAATAGAAAGACCACAGATTTTCTCTTCTCTGTTGTACACTGAATGTGTGAAGTCTCAATATCTAGGAGAATAGCACAGCTGCAATTACAAGGCTGTGCCTAAGCCACAGCTAAATACAGTGCCACATATACGGCATCATTCTGCATTACCTTCTTGGGTAATGCTGGTTCAAGGATCTGTTGACGATACTCCATCATCACCTACCCTTTTTGAGAGACAGAGGCAATGAACATAATAAATTCATTACTTCAGTTTAGCAGAAAGACAACCAAAACAGCTTCTCGTATTTAGAGACTTGTGCTTCTCCTACTTGTTGGTACTGCATCCAGAGAAAATTCTTTGAGAAATGGTTTGTGCTTTTAATACGCTTCCATAGGCATAAATCTGTGCGTTACAAAATGTGATTATCATTACCATTTTAACAGGTCATTGATTTAAGAAATCAATAGCAATCTTATGAGTAAAATCCGATACACCAAACTCCGCGGCTCCCAGCTGTCTTAACAAGCAGTTTGCTACAATGGCTTTTCCACTATTAATGTTTTTTTGGGGTATAGATTTCACCATCTGTTAATGCACATGGTAAAAGACAACATGAGGCTCCAGCCAAGTCATTTTTTGTGGAGCTTCTTCCCAAATAAGCTGCACTGCTTTTGTCCGATTTGGAACAGTAGAGCACTCAACAAGCACGGCTACTAGCCTGCAAGTCTCTCACCACTTGTGGGCTATGAATGCTTTTCAACAAATTCCTTGGGTACATGTTAACCATTATCATCATGAACAGGAAAGATACTTCATCAGGAAGGTCTGACTTTTAGCTTAAGGATTCACTTTACCACCAATTCTCACACCAACACATGCACACGTACATTCAGAGAGTTCACTGAATTTACCTTTCCTTTCTATCCCTAATAACATTACTTTACAGACAGCCCATCCTCACAAAGAGACGAATTAAATACCATTGCAATTTTCCAGTTAAAAAAATACTTCACAAGAGCAGTAATTGTCCTTAAATACTGCCCTATGTAAGGATAACATTATTCTCACTTCAAGTTTCTTGATGCCTCAATCCCTGAAAGACAAAGTGCTGGTATTCACGAGAAGTTCAGCAAGATTTCTGCCGAACTACGCAAATTAGAAACTCAAGGCTTTTTGTTTCTTTAAAATGCCCATGGTCAAACTCAAAAACGTTTGAAATGATCAGAGTATAAAGCAGATGCTGAAAAATGTCTCCCAGAACAACCCAGAATATATTCCAGTGCACACTTAGGCAGAAGGAAGCGCGCCACTGGACAGGAAATGATTCTAAGGATGCCCCTCTGTCCTCTATCCAGATTTCTGTCAAGACTTACAAGTTTAAAATTAACTTCATCAAAGAAGTTCTCAACAGAAGTTTCCCAAATAGGGCTAGAGATTAAGCAAGCAATTTTTTAAAATTCTTTTCTTAACCCTACTTTATCCCATCTCTAGGTTTTTGCTTCTCCAAATGTCAAACTTTGAAGAAAATTCATGACCTATTCGATAGGTCATGGTTTTTTTCTCTCTTCCAAAAACCTCCAAGGATCCTTCAGCAGTCTATATACATATGTAAATGGTAGTTTAATGATGTACTCTACCTACTGGATGGTACTCTATGCTTCCTTTGCTCCTGCTTCCACCTCATCTATGTTGGACAAGAGGTGGCAGAGGTCAAACAGAAGAGGAAGAATGAGGGAATTGCTCTGCGCAGTGCCTGGTCCTCGAGCTGCCCGATTCCTTGGGATTTTAGGTTACTGTGGGTCAGCACACAAGGAAGAACTGAACGTTCTGTTATTTAAAATCCCTTTTCCTCTCTGGAGCAGAACTTAGCTGCCAATCATATCTGGAGCTTAGAAGTTTCACTGGTGAGGAATTCAATTCTGGAAAAGGAAATTTACAGTTGAAGAAAACTTTGGTGTGAATATAAATGAAGAGGAGCAGCAGACAGGCTCTAAAACACTTCCTGCAATGCTGTGTACATGCAGCGGGGGGGTGGTGGTGGTGGTGTGCATATGCACACAGCCTTACAGTTCTGACATTGCCTTGGAAAAGTCTATTTCTGTGAAATAATTCCGTAATTTTTCAAATAAAACCCACAGCATTTAATGATTAAAATAACACAACAGAATGAACAAATGTTTTATTGGCATGTTCATTGTTGTAAACAGCATCTGGCAAGAAAAAGTTTACCAAAATCTTTTGATTGTTATAAATTAGGTGGCTTTCCAAAAACTACGGAGAATTGTTCTCTATTGATCTTTATGGACCGAAGCAAAAAATTGCTGTTCCTAGGCTTTGCAATGAAATCATGTTGACTGCATCAGACTTTGCACCACAACCTGAACTACCAAGTCTGGATGTTGAGGTGTTAGAGGTTGCCCCGATATTTGACTACATACAGCTATGGAATCAACTCTGGGAAAAACAAAACGACTTTAAGTGGGTGGAGAAGATGAAAACTTGTAATAGTCTCAAAAACAAAATGTACAAAAAGTAGCTGAACAAAACAAAAACTTCATTAACAAGGGGAAATACAACCCTAAAGTACCCAGCATCATCAAACATAAAATGAATACAAATTTAAATAGGCAACTATACTTCCAAATGTACACAATGAATGTCGATATGTGAAAAGGAATACCATGGTAAATAGCTGAACTGCAGTTCTGTTAAATGGATAGGGCAAATTTTATTTACACATTGAACGCAATATCATAGAGCTGCTCATCGGCTTTCGTAACCTATTGAACACCAGTTTACCTTACAACAGCACTTCTGCAAAACGAACCGACGCCTGCTGGCAGCTTTCTGCAGACACCCCTCAGACTACCTGGTTTATGGAAGAAGATTCTAAAAGCTTACACTTGCAGCACTTCCATTTCATCTTCGACCCTTTGCTGCTGCATTTCTAGAACCAATGTGTTAACATTTACTTCCGACTCTCTGATGAGGTAATGTGTGTATCAGTGAAACAAACAGAAAAAAGGATTCTTTCATGGCCTTTGCACAGCTTTTATTATTAAGCTATGAGTATCCTGTTTGAGGCTAGTTTCACTAGCTACTATGTGCACACTGTCCTCAAAAATTTCCACTCGTTTCCCTCCCCGCCCACTTTTTAGTTCTAATCTTTTATTTGCACATCCCTTTTAGCTTTACAGTACATTTGACTATAGTGCACAACATTATTCCAAGTCAAACAGTGACCCAAGGGGGCACTGCGCTTCTGATTGGTAACACAGCCCAATCAGTGCTGGTGTCAGCGCTTTACACCTAATGAGTGTCCTGCCGTAACGGCACTACACAGTAGTAGTGAACCTTTTTATTTTAAACAAAAAATTCCCCAGGGAAAATGCTATAGCGAGTATCAGTCTTGAGTCAAATCTTTATTTGGCGCTCCATCCAGATAAATTTTTAGTGCTTTTTCTTTACGAGGAGAGTAGGTTACCCGGTGTCCAGTCTTCTGGAGCCTGCTGCTTTCTTTTTTCATCAGTTCATTTCTCTGCTCATCTGTTAATTCCATTAATTCTTCCGTTTTATCCCTAAAATGTAAAAATAGGTTAAAATTCAGATTAATACAATAACCATAATTAGATTTCTGTATTTTTTTCACCTGGAACAACTTTAGCAAAACAGACAACTAAGCATAATACTCCTTACAGATTATTTGCATCTTCTCCAGAAACTATCTATCTGTCTAAACCTGTTTTTCCAACAGAGACATTCCGTATTCTGACATCGGACCTAGGGAAGGGCAGCAAGAAACCAGCCTATACTCCTCTTTCTACCTGGTCACTCCTATGCTTTATAGACAGCTATGACTCTCCTCCTTGATCGGTCACAGCACCAGTATCTGGAAGCAGCATGTCAGGCAGCCCTTACTAGAAACTACCAGCTGCTCTCCCAAATCATCTTCTTCAAGGCCAGCACATTATCAACCAGCTGTTTCCCGCAAACTCACATGTAATTATGAAAAATACTGTAGGAGAAATGTGTTCATGAGGTTCCCCCGCCCACCAAGTTTAGCAGAAATGACAATATTCAAGCTCTTAGCCTCAAATAGTGCCTTCGGGCTACTTCCATCAGCTCATGGACATCTTTCATGTTAACAAAATTATCGTAACA
This sequence comes from Pluvialis apricaria, assembly GCA_017639485.1. Classification (NCBI taxonomy): domain Eukaryota; kingdom Metazoa; phylum Chordata; class Aves; order Charadriiformes; family Charadriidae; genus Pluvialis; species Pluvialis apricaria. The sequence goes on from CM030012.1 coordinate 56,307,238, forward strand.
TCCTTTTTTCCAGAGAAGCCATACTAGTTCTCAAAGAAATAAACTCAGAAAATAAAATCCTTGCTCTCCAAAACCTGTGGCAAGATTCTCACGGAATCCACAATGGATATGATTCTATGTTATGCCCAGAGAAGTTGTGGATGCCCCATCCCTGGAAGTGTTCAAGGCCAGGCTGGATGGGGCTTTGAGCAACCTGGTCTAGCAGGAGGTGTCCCTGCCCATGGGATGATCTTCAAGGTCCCTTCCAACCCAAACCATTCTATGATTCTATTTTAAGAGATTAAATCCAGATATACACTGAAGCATAGCAGCTTAGTTTTGCATTCAGCATTGTTGTCAATGGTTTGGGAGGGAGGACTAAGTACAAGGCTGCAGTGTTTGTTTTCTTAAACAATAAACATAATTAATATTCAGTTTTTTAGGAAGCTGAGGAGCACAAACATTTCAGCTCAATGTTTTAAACCCTCTTTCCTTTAAGACAATAGAAAAGTATTTTTATGTTTCTGTTGATTACATCCCCACTCAAATCTTATACACTGATTTTCTGCATGGTTTATTATACTGTAATAAAATACATACCTATAAAATATTACTGCACCATCATCGCAAATGTACAGAGGCCAGACATTCAATGTAGATACTTTAGGATTCCAGTCCAAGTCTTGGTGAATCTCTAGTATGGAAATGTCGCATGGAAACGTTCCTCTACCCTGAGAGGAAGCAATTACTTAGTGAATAAACTAAAACTCTACCACACATCCATGCCATTAAAAGGTAAAATAGACAAAATCTTACTTACCTTTGCAAATTCTATGTTTTCTAAGGGTATTCCACTTGTTTCACTCAGCTGTAAAGGGAAGAAAAATGGTGGATTTAATACTATCCCACAACAACGTTACACGTTGTCTACTTAAAGTCAACAGACCTGCCAAATCTAGAAGTCAATTAAAATACTCAAAAGTCCTCTAATGATCCGAAGTATTAGTACAAAATTACAGTGACAAGGTACAAATTTTTTACATTTCTGAAGTTACTAGTGTGTCACAAGTGACACTTGCTGTGATAGATTTCATCACACTTCTCTTCGCAGTGAAGGGGTGACAGAAAAAAGGTAAAAGAAACAATAATTAACAACATCCAAGTTCCAAGGTACAAAGAGACCAACTGCCTCACGTGAAACCTTCAGGTCCATCAATTAGCCCTCAGCAGTTTCCCTGTATGAAATGAAAGCTATTATCAAGTCAACTTGGGAGCAGGAAAAGCCATAAAATAGGCACGACTAAGACCCATCTCCATACATCTGTGCTTCATACCATAACCCCACAATTCCCCAACAAGCACCACTGGCTGCTCTTTCCCCTTGCAACTGCCTCTTGTCCTGCACCTCCTCGGTGCACGGAGTGCATCATCCATCCCCTGTTCCCTGCTGCTGCTGCCCAGTCCTACCCAGCACCCGTCACAGGGGCACCCGGTTGGGCCTGGCACAGGCTCATCACTGCCTTGCCCTTAACTCAAGCACGGGCTGCAGTCTTGTCTCCATAGCAATGCAGACACTAACTTCGACTTCCATTTGTCTCTAGCTGCTTATTTACCAAAACTTGAAGAGATTTCCTCTCCAAGATTCCTGCCTCCATCAAATCCGCTGCTAAAACGGACGTGTTCAAATTAAACTGACAGTAAGGAAAGACTGTAATTGCAGCTATTGTAATTTTCTCTCATTTACTTAGGAAACTAGGCTAAATAAACAACACTGACAAAAGGCAAACAAATCCTGAAATGTATTAGCCCTACACTCTGCTAACAAAATTTGTCTGAAAGAAGAACTGGTTGAACACATCTGTTACTACGCATGTGTCAAATTCAAATTTCTCTTATTACTGCTGGGAGTAAGAAGATTAAGGCCTCTTGGACAGAATGCTGCTAAAATTGCTCCCTGCACATCAATTCTTAAGTCAAGGAAACAAGAGCCAACTATCTCTTCAGATACAAGCGAAGAGGAAATTTTGAAGACTGCATGCAAGAATCTGTAGTTGTAACTGCATTTCTACCCAAAGGAACCAGTCCATAGCTTAATCTGTGTACGTACACAAATCCAAGGCTGTTGCATTCTACGGCAGCTGAACAGTGTCCCTCTTCCCAGCCTATGAACTTACAAATGCTGAGGGTTTTAGTTAGGCAAGACTTTGGCAAACTTCACCGATACTAGGATTTTTGCTGGCCTCAACTTCCAAGGTGGCCTTCTTACATCAGGATATTGCCACATATAAATAACCATTTCTCTAAGAGTGGGACCCTGGGATATACTGGATTAATAAAATAGTCTCAATACAGGACACACCTCTAATCTAGATTTCTGCTAGGATGGGACATGCCTGCGTACCTGTTAGAGGGTTCTGGCATTAAGGAAAAAAACATACCAAAGCCATATTTCTTTCCAACAAAAATAGAGTTCAATCTACTTGGTATAGTTACATTATATCTGAGCAACAGCTCTCAAATTCAAATATGAAGAGGCTGAAAGGTTTGGGATTTTGGAATACTAAAACACTGGCTTGAAAAAGCAAAATGACAATAGTTTTGCTGTTCTTTCACATGTAGTGTTCAAGGATAAACTTCAAAATACGACTTTTTTTTTGCCATGCATTCACCTGAATACTTCGATACCACACTATTATATGAAACTAAGAACTAAAGCTTGTAATTCATATGGCTTTGGTAATAGGATGGGACAGGTTTTCAGTTCCTGGGGGAAAAAACATTCCCCACGCAACAAGATTTTTGTAGCTATGACATCTCTGTGCTTTCCAACAGAGGACATCAATAAGGCTCTTAGATACCACAAGAAACTTGCATCATGTTACACCTTTTACCTTCTCTTTTAGTTCTTCAACACTGCTGCTTTCGAGTACTACTTCCTGGAAAGAATCTAGTTTCATCCCTGATGGCCTCCACCGTCTCGATAAAACAGCAAGTTGTGACATGGATTTCATCTTTTCTACTCCTAGGAAAGAAAGAGAAATTTATCATATTAACATCACAAATATCCTATTTAAAATTAGGCATAAGCATACTCAAATATGGGAGGCTGCACTACATATACATACACAAACTAAGTAACCCAGTAAGTGTGCTGCAAGTAGACCACCAAAAAGAAAGAAAAAAGGGGAGAGGGGGAAAGGGACCAGGATTTAGTTGAACTTTTCTTTGTTACCAACTCCTTTCAAGAATTCTTCATAGGCAGCTTCTCTTAGAAGCGATGCCCTTTCTTCTTCTTCACGGCACATTCTTCCATCACACCCAGCTTGGTCATACACATGATATCTATCCACCTAACCAGAGGCTGACCTCCAGAGCTAGCACTTGCATGAGACCTTCCAGAGCAATCTGATATTTATTCATGCACTGCACTTCCTTTACCAAAATAAGCTTTCCACGTTTGACTTCTACATCTCACACACTAACTGCACACTTGTTATTAAAGCCCACTTTACACCTACCACCTTGAACAGTTTTAGTATGGACCGCCTCCAGCCTTTTTATATCCGTTTCAGGTAACAGCTTTCTCTGGTTGACAGGGTAATACCGTTAATGTTACAATCAGGTAAGCAGAAGTGATATCAAAGGGCGGATTTTATTTTTATTTTAAATCAGTCTATAATTTTATAATTGCAGAATTTGTGGCTTAAACATTTATGACTACTGTTACATGCTTGTTTTGCATGAAACCACAACCACCGTTTAAGCTTCTCCCTGAATACCTTCTCCAGTCTTGCCTACAACTACATCTGTGCCACCTTTCAACACTCACCTGTTGTCTGAAATGAACATACAGCCACCTACTGCTTCTTGACATTTATTTCAAGTCTGAAGCAATTAACATACATTTTCTTCAGAGCCAGAGAATAACTAATTTAAATATGTCTGCAACAGTGTGATGTAAAGCTGCTACGCTAAGAAACTTAACTGTAAATTATTCTAAGCTGCATTATTTACCTGCCTAATGTCTTCAGCGTTTAGGTGAAGAACAAGATGAAAGCAATGGTGGAAGGCCTTACAAACCCTGACTTAAAGCAGTTGCCTTTACACTCTTCCAACAACCTCTGCGGTAGCAGGGATACATACAACTTAATTTTCACAGAATATAGCAGGATCTAGCTGCATCTTCTACAACTGGATTAAAGTAGCTAAATCGGGCAGAGCTAGACAGTTACACAAAACGTTACAGAATACTTGGAAGCCCTGTAATCTGTAATATGGCGTGCCTGGGAACTAGGTGGGCTGCAGTCGTCTAGGAAGTAGTACCTCCAAGACCTACTCGCTACTACAGAAACAGTACAGCAATTAATCTAAAACTCATCAAAAAATACTTAAAACTAAAGTTTTAACTGAAGTACAAGCTGACACCTACGTCTACAGGAATCTGCAGGTCTCCTGAACCTTCCATGGTCATTTCCAATTTTAGTACCCGCACTGGCACAATTTTGTTAAAAATTAAAAATACCAAGTTTCAACACAGCTGCCAAAATACTGGAGTAAGAGCTAAATAGGACTTCTTAAGCCAGGTATGCTTGTGAAGAAGGTTCCCAAGCAAATGGAATTCACATTCCTCATCTATCCATTAACAGAAATAGCTGTTAATCTAGAGGAAAACCAGCATGGCCTACTTTTTTCCCCCTTAAGTTATGCTTTTGCATTCAGAATCCAAATCTTAGGTGTACATGCAAAGGATAGCTTAAGAAATTCCATATTTTCCATAATATTTAAGCAGAACTTAAGAAACAATCTGCTTTTTAACATTTGATTTCAAAGTTGCTTTGATGACCAAGGTCTGTTCAAAAAGTTAGCACTTCATGACAAAAAGAGCGTTTTTTCACTCCTGTCTCAAAACTACTGAATGACTCAACAGCTGTGCTTACTTCAAAAACAAATTATGTATGTATTATGTACACACATTTGAGCTAACTACAAACATCACCACACTACTCCAAAAATTAAATATGAATAAAAGCATAAGGTATAGGCATTCCTACAGTTATTTTTATGTACAATGAAAAAACACACATGCAAAAAACTGCCAACAGTACTACAGTATGTCCTAAAGTTTTCACAAAACCTACAAACCACCACTGCTATTAGATGTTCAGTACATTGCAGCCACAGGAAATCTGCACTTGCACAATCCCCTGTGCAAAGCTCCATGCAAAGTTTTTACTATTTTTAAATTCTTTTGCTTTTTATCTTTTTTTAATAAAATGCCATTAAAGTGTCAGTAATATTAGCCTTTTTTTAAAAAAAGGGAAGTATATTTTCTAATGTTCTCTAAAGAAAATAAAATCTCTAACATTATCTTTACTTTCTCTTCACACTGTATCATTATTACCATCAAGTATTTCCAAGAAGACCTCCCAATTGCTTGAAATATTGATATCTTCTTCATAGATATGATAATCCAGAAACACAGTGCCTGGGTTCTTCCAGGTTTTCTTTCGTAGGCGAAACCTGTAAATACACCATGAAGAAAACACTGAGTTTTGATCTGCTCATAAACACTTTCCACTGTCAGAGATCAAAACTGAGTATTTTCTGACAAAACTGAAATACAACTCATTTGTATGAGGGTTGGTTGGGTTTATCGGGAATAAGCTTAACATTCTGAAATAGTGCTGAGAGCAAGGTATCACTACTGGCTCACACTGCTGCATCACTCATGAACATAAGGAAAACAAGTCTGCAAGAAATGTGTAGGGATTTGGCGGAAGAAAACAGTTTTCTATTTAGGATAAGAAAACAGAATATTCACAAACACTTCTGACAATTTTGTTGCTCTGTTTTTTTTTCTTCCCCCTTTTTTTTGGAGGGGGAAGTGGGGAAGAAGTAGAGAGGTGGAGGATTAAAAAACGACTAGTGTCTGATTTATATACTTTGTTCTACTGCATCAATCTAGTCACAATATAAAAGGATGAACTTTGACAATTGTTTATACCTTTATTTACCTCCATATCTAAAATGTGATTAAACAAGAGTACACAACTTTAATTGTAATGGTTTCTCCACACACAGAAGCAGACAAATTTTGTGATGTGCCCCATAACTATAGGGCACTAGAGAACATAACTCAAGCACCGCAGTCAAAAATCCTTCGGCCCAGTCATGGTGACGAAAGGATGATCTATGCTGAGCCTGCATCTAGAGAGAAAGTGGTTTTGTTGTCAACTGATTTACTTAATGCTCTCCTTTCTGAAGGAAATCATCCTTAGAGACAATAAGACTTCTCAGATCTAAACCTGTAGACACGTTGCACACAGGCAATTCCATGTAAATATTATTCCCTATATCATTCTACATGAGATGAAAGCCAAGAATTGCTCAATTAATGTTTGTATTCACAATCTGACTTAAAGACCACAGTAACTTATTTCTGCTCCTTTCAAAACTTCCTTTCTCCACAAGAGGAAAAAAAAACATGTTTTAAAATAATATTTAATCAGGTAACTTCAACAGACTGCAGTTTCTTTACCTGTCAATTGTCAAGTCTAGGCCACATTGTTCTCGAAGCAGAGGAAGCAGCTCCTCTTTTGACTGTCGGACAGTCATTCCTTTAGCAAAAACTGCATCTAGAAGAAACTTGCATGGCTGTGAACATAAATAGGAAGTGATTAAAGACAAATGTTTTGAACAGAAAAAGGTAGATTTGCCTCCCGTTCGTGTTTTGTCACCAGTCCCATCTACCTAGCAAAATGACCATTAGACTGCTTTTCATAAACAAGGCAGGCAATTAATTGATTAAAATTAGGTTTAACTAATTTGTGTAGCAGCAGCATTTGACAGGTCATTCAAACACTCTGAATGCATGCGACTGCAGAAAGTGTCTTGTGTCTGTGTTACTAATTGCTACCATTATGTTAACATTCTAAACAATTTGAAAGGCGCTTTTAAATTAAATAAGCCACACACAAATAAAAAGGCCCCTTTCTTGGCTTTCATTTGTCACACAGACCAGAACTCCATGACTGGAATTTAATTTTACACTTATCTTGTTCCCTGCTTTATCAGTTCTGCTTCAGTCTCTTATGCTTTTATCCATTATTAGTATGTAGTCTACAGTTTGGTCCAAAAAATAAAGTCAGAAATTAAGGTGCGTACAAAGTCAAATTCTGAGGACTGTAATCTATATAGTGAAATAACTTCTATACTTTTCATGTCCCAAAAGATGTAACAAGCAAGTGAGCTACAACGCAAGACAGGCGTTTTTGTTTCAGGCTTGTCTTATGCAGAGAGGACTGTTATCCAGCTAACCATTCTGATAAGCGCTGTCCGCAATGCATGAACGCGACAAATTATAGCAGTACGGTATTACTGAAAACCACAACCATAATCAAAACCAGTTTAGTATTTGGAAAGAATTCTACATGACTTTCATACGTTTAAGGAAAACAAAGAAACAATTATTTTCATTTTTCCTGCATTTACACTGCAGAAATAGACACACTTGAGAGATACTGTACATCACATTCCAATTGTATACTTGGAACAGCACGAACAGAAATAATCTCAAGTTCCCTTTCTAAATACTGGAAAACTTGCAGGAAAATGCAGAGAAAAGATGGATTTTCTTCTTCCAAGATTACAGAGGAAACCCTTGGTGAATGCACATATTAATATTTTCATGAATCAATCTTGAAATATTCGACACCTTACCTCTGGCTCATTTACCAAAAGCTGGTAGACCTTGACTCTGTATTCACCCTTCTTAAGGGCTCTTCCAAGTCTAATAGTTATCTGGAACGTAAAAGGAGTATCTGTTAGAACTGATATCAAAATCATATTTTGTAACTCACTACCCAAGACCAATGTAATGATTTCACCTGGTAAGTTAACAAAAAGTTGTAAATCATGTTCTTAAATTTGTCTATATTGTATCAATATATTTTTTAATGATTCAGAGTAACTTCTGAATAACCTTATTGTCATCAGAAAATGATGAAAGTGTCTCATTCAGCCGAACGCTCTCAAACTCTTGATTGCTGGCATAGACTCTAAAGACTTTGAAGTGAGAAGATGGAACTCCAACAAAAGGCTCCAAATGTTGCTTGAAGGCAGACAGTGTAATTCTTTTATCAACATGCACCATCAGCCCTAAGCAAAAATAGAGACAAAAATGGCATGAAACATCGCACCACCAAAAAAAAACCCCACAACGCACTCTAGCATATTATTTCCATATATTCACAGTTACCACTTGCAGCAAAACAGTACTGAAAAGTCAGAATTATAGTTAATGGCCACATTTACATTTTATCTGAGGGTGTTATTGAAACCTTTAAGAGCTTTGCTGTATTTTAAGTGTTTATGGGGAGCTACTCCTGGAAGACATAGCAGTTCCAAACTGCCCTATTTTGCAATCAGTGAAGTAGTGGAGCAAAGCAGTATCTTCTCCATTCAGTAAGAAAATAAATAGTGTCAGACGGAGCATTTGCAGATAAGCCCCCTACAGGTTTCCCCTGCCTCAAGGGAGAGACAGAAGTGCTTCCGAGTTGGGGCTGGCCAGGCACATATCACTAGACCTTTTTTTTTTTCTCCCCTCCTCCTGGCTTTCAGGATTAAAAAGTTTGGTTAACTCTGTATTCTGGAAGGCCACAGGATATCAGAAGGCAAGCTCAACTTTTTCATGGAATAATTTTGTAATTAAGGAAAAGTCCCTGTAGTAATATGAAATTCTGGAAAGTAAAGTGAATAGTTTATCTTTAGAAATTGTGTTTCTAAATGTAGGCAATTTGGACTACAGTCAAACTACAGTATGATTACATTGTCTTGTGACTCACTAGACTAAAAAAATTGCTATTCAGAATATTTAACTGAACAAATAAATTATTTGCATTATAAATCTGTTCATATTGTCATACTGAAAATACATAAAAGCTTTCCCCTCAGGATAATCATTTATACAGTGTGCTATGAAAGCATCAAAATGACTGTAAACAAACAATTCCTGCATCCAACTAGTCCTACCAATAAAAAAAGCAAAAAAATAAAGTAGATTAGCTCCAAAGAAAGATCCTTCCAGGCTAAAGGAGTGACTGCATTAAAATTTTAGTAGCTGCAATTAAATTTCTCTGTGGTTGTAAAATTGAAAATGTTTGTTCACAAAAAAAACACCAGCAAAAAAGATTTTACTCTATTATTATTGCATCAGGATTTCTGGATTGACAGGAAAACTCTTGCCTTTCAAAATATTTATCTTCTATCCTACTATTCTCCTATTACTCTTCTGTTAGTACGTAGGTATTGAGTATTGTTTAAGTGATTTATCTTTATGACAATTAATGTGCTACTTAGGCTCTTACACGGAACTTGTTTGGACATTTTCATGGCAGCCATACACGTCACTGTACCTGTCCCTGGCCATGGCAGGGGGGGTGGCACTACATGATCTGTAAGGTTCCTTTCAACTCTAACCATTCCATGATTCTGTTGGACTTCAGCCAATGAAAAGCAACAGTCTACTGAACTAAATGATCAATATCAAGTATATTTGAATTTTCTGTACAGTCAAATGACTAGGACTTTTCAGGCTTGTTAACCTAAATGTTGACCGAACTACTGCTCTGTGCACCACAGTAAATAACTGCATTCTGAAACAGGTGAATCATGAGCAGCAGATGCAACCATTTTCCTTTCACTGGAAGACAACTCAGCTTGCTCTCCAGAAACACTTTCAATATAAGGAAATAGATGTATCATAGAGGTAGCTTTTCATTTTCTTAAAAACGAAAAAACAAGACACTGTTCAAATATGTAATCAGTTATTACAAGATCAAAACTAGGCCGGATTTTTGCTGAACGTGACACTACATCCCATCGTTGCACTTTGCATTAGCTTTAATTTTTAATTTGAATTTGACAAGTTTTTCAATACCGTCCTTAGACTTTTTAAACACAGAACATGAATTCAATACTAATAAAAGCTGGATTATTTTAAGGCACTTCAAAAAAGAATACATACATTTTTGCCCTTCTCCTGAACCTTCATCTGCAGCATAGGGTTCTGACTTAAAGTACATATATTGTGCTTCTCCTCTGCTCTTGCCACTTTCATCGTATTCACTATCTGTTCCAGAATCTTCTTCTGCTGTGTCCCAGGTTTCCTTCTTCCCCTGATTTGCTTTTGATCGCCTGCTACTTGTGATACTATGAGAATCAAGTCCATTAGCCAGGGGAAGCGGGGCATTGTCCACGTTGCATAAAGTATCACTGCTATGACTGGAGCTGAGGATATCACTGTCCACTGAACTTGTACTCCTGTCATTATTTACATCCGAATCCGACCGTTCCTCAGACTGGAGATTTTCTGGATCGGAAATCTGAATTTGGTTTTCAAGTTCTCTGTTTTCTGCTGATGCTGAAGAGTCTATTTCATTTAAAGGTGATTCAATGTTTTCAAAATCACTGGCTTCTGTGCTTTTGCTGCTGTCTCCATTATCGCCCTCCTGCTGCTGCTGTAGGGATAAGCTTTTAAGCTTTTCGGTGCTTTCTTCAAGAATTGCCTCTACAGATTTCATATTACCTACAGGTCCTTTTACTCTTTCACAGGCTTCATCCAAGTTGCCTGCATCTCCGCTAGACTTCTGATAAACTGCTCGTCTAAATTGAGATCCAGGTGATTGCTCTGGTAATGAAACATATAGTCTGATTGTATTTGCGTGACGATCCAAAAGTTTCCATAAATGAGAATCTGTATATGCCACATGACGATCTGAAGAATCTGAGCTTTCAATAAATACCTGAACATAAAAGAACAGTGTTCTATCATGTAGTGTTATTTTAAATAAAAGCAACAATAGCAAACAGGTAGGATTAAGCACACATTAAAAATTATGTCACTAAGAAACATGACCTTTTATAAAAAATTAAAATACATGTTTAGAAAAAGATAGACTAAGGAGCCGGTAGTTTAATAATGATTTAACTTTTCCTTATTTCACAATCATGTTAAGATTGGAGTGAACTGTAACCCAACTGACCAGCTGCAGTAAATGCTTATGTTCAGAAGCGTATTTATGTATCACTTCACATGCACCCTTCACCTGTACACTAATAATAGTTATGGCAGTAATGAGCCCCACAGCTACAGCTGGCAGTCTGTCTTTATTTTCTAGTATAGCATCATAAATAAAAAGTCTTTAAATGTATACATGGGTAAGCAATAGCACAAATTAGAACACAAGGGAACAAAATTTCTCTTTTCCCTTTGTCAAAGGCCACTGTGTTGTAATGACAATGTGAATGCGAAAGGGCTTGAAGTAACCGAATAACAAGTCAATGCCATTGTTTTGCTCAGCTGTAAGCCATCAAAGCCTTAGCTAATCTTTCTTCAGAGGACAGTGTGTTCTTGAGCTTAAATTTCAGAGACAGAGGATGTGCAAAATGTGCTAAAAGATGTGCTATTACTACTGTAGTAAAAGGGGCAATGCCACAGATGTTATTTAAGTATTAAGTTACTCTTTTTCTGAATGCATTACACAACTATTATTGGAAATATTTATTAGAAGTCTTTTTGAAAAAAAAAAAAAAACAATATAAATTTGGCTGGGGGAATTTACAAAGTAAAAATTACTGAATTTAAGACAAAACCTCACCAAAAATTTGCTTTTAGTTTTGACATTTGTTTCTTAAGAAATTTAATACCGAGAGCAGGCATAGCTGTTCAAAAGGTTTAGAAAACAAATTAGGCAGGTTTCATAGTAATATGCCAACCTGTGTTCCCAGGTAAAAGTCAAAGGGTTCACTTTTAAAAACCTTCATCGTAAGGTTGTTAACCTCACCATTGTTTGAATCACTGAGTATCAACTAGATGTCTGAATCTGAATCTGCCGTACATTGTGATGTACGCTTGGTTTCATGTATCACCTATAGTATTCCATCAGCACCACAATATTTGCTAGTTAAAAAAACTCCACACAGTACGCAGTAAAATATGTTACAGTTATCCATTACAAATTCTATACAGATATCCATACCTTTTACAACACAACAGTGAAGTCTACAAACACACGAAGTGAACAAATTAAGAACCAGAGCATGTACCTTGTTGCTTCTAAAAAAGCCTTCAGCTTTCAGTGTTTTGCTGGAAACGTTCAGAAGACGCAAGTCATTGTAGCAACGTTCTAATACTACCCGCATTGTTTCAGCGGGCAGGTGTGTAGCCTAAAATAGGACATCGACAGTGAGGTAACACGCACATTATACATAATTTCAAATAGTGGAAGAAGTACTTTATTTATAATATCATTTATAGGGAAAGGAGAAGGTTTGTTTATTGACTTAAAAATTGCAAAAGACAATGCGGGCGAAGACCTCGCAAACCTGTTTAGTCCCAGCTCCTTTCCTCCATCCTTTGGTATGTAGTAAATGTTAGTTTTTCCAAAAAGCCAGTAGACTAAGATAGCTTGGCTTTGCAGAGAACTGGCAAGTTGTTAGTGACCAGTAATATAAGGAATCAGACTTATTATTTAGGGTATGAACCAACTGAAAATAAAAAATATTCTTGAGCATCAGGTTTTTCCACATTGTTCACTTAATTCTTAATTAGACTGAATTCAAATTACTGAAATCATGTTTCATAACAAATATTAAGTTACACCAACCACTGAACTATTTTACACAGAACTGACCGAGTAAAATGTCTTCCAATTCAATGGAAGCATTAACATCCCACGGTTTAAGACCATGTAAAAATCAATCTGCATCTTAATAACAAGTGGCTGCTGGGATGAAAAGGCTTTTGGGGAGAATGTGGACAGCTTTGGATGTTAAATTTCAATTACTGAAGCCAATGGTGGAAGTTACATGTTGGTTCAGTTATATGGTAACAGTTCACTAATTCTGTTGCTGATTGGATACCCAGTGAGGTGGTTCAAGTTACTAACCCAAAAAGAACACGAACCCAACTCTTCAGCTTCCCCAAAAAACTTTTTACCTGGTAGGTAAGCTAGTAAGCAATATGGCCAGAGACTGGCTTGTGCAAAAGCCAGAGTAGAGCTCTGGATGGAAGCAAGCAGCAGATTGCTGCTTTTAGCAGCGGTGAGCAGATGGACAAGCTCAACTGTAACAACTAACCTAACCCTACTGGACATGACACACAGTATGAACTGCAAAAGGTGCAGGCTCCCATTTTAGATATTTAAATTATGACACATTTCCACAGTAAGAATGAATGAAAACTCTGTAAGATAAGTCCTTAACAACTGTAAATTACCTTTGAAATTAGCTGTTTAAATTCTGAAACTGTTTGATTCAAATAAGCTCGTATGCTTATTGGAGGAGCAACAGATTCAGTCTTTAGGTCAACTACATGAACCTTCACCATGACCTCTGCAGGCAAGAGGAAAAAGAAAAAAAGAAAAAAACGACAGATATATGAGAGAGAATTCAACAGGCAAAGAAAACACACATACGCTTGTCTGATGTACTGATTAAGGGGTTGCATTAAATACATACAAACAGTAATGAATTTGAAAAGCAGTCTAATTTCAGAATTTCATTTTCAGACCAATTTTAATGCAAAAATGTTCTGTAGTTTGAAAAATTTTAGTACACCTTAGAACTGCTTCAGAAACAAGTCGGCAACACAGCACAGTATGTAGGTTCTGAGTACTGACTTCTTAAAATTTAGCACAAAGTTTTTCTTATTTCACACATCATAATAAAGTTCTGTTTTACAAGTTTTATTTTCATGTCATCACACAATATACAATTTTAGTCTCTATACGTAATTATATGTCTTACCACCAGGTTTATAGCACTGGAAAATTTGGTCAGGTCTTCTTGTTTCCAACAGTAAGTCAAACATGTACGTTGATTTGACACCTCCAAGTAATAAACCCATTGGTGTATCCTCTTCTCCTTCATAAGATCGTTCCAAATAGTCATGGAACTCATCGTATTTGACAAGACGACAGCAATCCAAAGGAACAGCCTCTTCTAAATCCATTAGCTAAATCATGCACACAGGAAAAAAACAAAACCTCCAAAGATTTAATAATGGTTTATTTGTGAGTTTAGTTTTTCTCTTGTAAGCCAGAAGTATCTCAGTACATGTACATGGAGGAATCCTCTGAATTCACAAATTTCAATTTGGTTTTAGAAAAAACATAAGTATACATCATATGTATTATATACACACATGTGCAATATATATACATGTTTTCAAAATCAAAAGAGAAGCCTCCATCAAAACACAGGGAAGAGGGAAGTTTGAAAAGTACGTATATAAGCATATGAAGACAGGTCTTGGAAGCATATTCAGAGGAATACATTGCCTACCAGTTATACCAGATGGCATCTTAGAGGCCTGAGGAAGTCCTATCCAATAATTATCTTCTGTGCATCTCAAGGAGATGTTAACGCGTCCCAAATCTGTAACTGCCTTGCTGGTACTCTCCCAGCCAAAGACACATATGGCAGGAAACAAAGAGTACAAGTAGGGAAGCAATAGATGTCTTCAACTTCTACTTGTTTGTGGAAGGCAAAGATCAACAGATGCTTTGGTGCCCACTGATGTTATCTTACTAGCTACACAGGAAGTTTCTTGAAAGAATCCTCTTATTATATACCTAACACAACAATTTTTACTGCAATACAAGTATAAGCGTTCAGAATTCTTTCAAACTTACTGAAGCTATGGTGAGTCTAACAGCAGCTCTCACTGTCTGATTTTAAAATAAGGGTATGTAAAATCATACTACCTTTTAAAAGGGTAGGCTATATCATTCCAATCAGAAATCATCTGATGGCTACTAACAGAAAACTCAGGCAATAATCCCCAACCAGAACACCTCTTAATGAAATCCCCACAAAAAACCCCAAACCAACTCCCCAAAAACAGTCCACAACAAAAAACCCAACAGCCAACCGCCCCCAAACACTCCCACAGAAACCTAAAGATCGAAGATACACACCAGTAGAAAAAATTACATCTAACAATTAAACTCTTCTGTTATGCATAGCATACCTTGTAAGCTATTTCCACAGCTTCCTTCAGCGTCCTGTCCTTATGAACCTCTAATTTGTTTTCCATCATTATTTGTTTTGTAGGATGCATGCAGAACAATTTAATCTATGAAATACAAAAGGAAGAAAACTGATCATGAACTGATCATTTGCAAATGCCTTTCATGTTAGAGTACATTTACAACCCTATATTCAAACAATCTAATATAAAATACATCTGTAGCTCTGCTTCAGCTATAGGACAGTTCCCTTTCAGCTAGTTACACAACTGCAGACAGAAAAAGTCAAAGGCAGAGTAGATAGTACTAGTGTGTATATATGTTTATCTTTTTGCAAGCTAGGGTACAACATTTATAACCAGAACACCTTTAAACTGTAGGCAGTGTGCAAATCCTCCAAAACGAAATGCACACAGGAAAAGTGAATGTGAAATTCCTTTTTGACATAGAGTTATATATTTAGCAACCTTCTAATAATCACTTGATTCATAGGCAGACCAGCTGACTGTCATGCTTTTAAATAATAGATGTCATATTTTGTTTGTTATTGTTGGATCTACGGTTGGAAAAGGATTCCGCTCTTTGTGCCAAATAATTATTTTAGATTAGTTTAAGAAACATCATTCCATAAAGCAAAGGGTCACAATATGAAAAGATTTAACAGTACGAAACACCTAACAAAGCATTACATACTCTTTGGAATTAATTTTGCTGAAACCAAAAGATGTCAGATTAACTATAGTTTTGTTTTGGTTTTAACACCAATTCAAATTCACATGGAAGACATGAACTCAACAAAAGTCTCTGGAGGATACCTCTAATAGATGCCTCCGCTGTTTACAGACTTCGAATAGGTGTACAATTCCTTTTGAAGAGTTATTAATGCAAATACACTTATCACAAGAGTCCTTGTATTGTAGTAAAAAAATACTATTTACTAAAGAAACATTTCTTACTAGAAATGTATTGTTGCTTTATGCAGTAGAAATTCTAACCTTGCAAGTGTTGCGCTCAATTTCACGTTGCCTCTTTTCTTGTTCTTCCAATTCTCTCTCTTTCTGTACCAATTGTTTAATATGCTCTGGATACTCATGTGCCTCAAGAAACTCTGCGAGTTAAAACAAAGCAATAGTTTTAAAAAATAAATTTTTCCATGGTGGGCAACACCTTAGGAATTATGGGTATATTTAATAGTTATATTTCTTGCCTTCTTCCCACTCTCTCTTCTCCACCCAGATTTCCCACTCTATCATGTCCTGTTCTCTTTTTCACAATTTAAATGAAACCGAAGCCAGTCTGTTATTCCCCCTGATTATACATCAGCAACACAAGAAAATTCTATTAGCACAAGATTGATATTCCATTATCAGAATCTTCATTTTCCACCGTGACATATTTCAGAGATCAACCTGTCAGCTATTACATGTGGCCAAGGATCCTCTAAGCTTTGGTGAACTAAATCAGAGATGAGGGGAATAAAAGACAATGAAATCCAAGATTTATTTCTGACTATGTAACTTATAGTATGAAATCCAAGATTTGTTTCTGACTATATAACTTATAGTATATTGTCTCAACTCCTAACTGAAACACAAACAATAAGGGCTGGTTATAAAGTGCAAAACTTTGTCATTATGAAGTCCTTACATACTTGCTTTTAAGTGAGGAAAGTAAATTTTTTTTAATTCTACTATCAATCATGACACTAATAAAGCATTACATTATAGTTTATTCAGTGTCACCCAGTATATCTGTTCTTCATTTCCATGACAACCAAAATACTAAAAAATTAGAAAATTTATTTCATGATGACCTCTTAACGATCCATAAAGATTTACTATAGGAAGAGTAATGAAAAGCTATAAAAGAGGACTTCCTATATGAAAGTTACATTAGCTTGCCCTAAAAATACCATCACCACCATCCTTACAAAAGTTAAGCCTCATCACATGTAAAACATCTCCTTATTCCACAACAGAATCTTACAAGTTAACAAAACAGACTTACTTGCATTTCTCGTTGGATCCTTCAGTCTATATATCAGCATGTATGCATTTGTGGAGCTGGTAGAGAAACAAACAGTTATCTGAATTTATCAGACAGGAGGACAATATTGACTTCAAATGTATTGTTGTTGTTGGGTTTTTTTGTCTGTTTTCAGGTGGTTTTTTTTTTCAGTAAGGAGCTATATGTCATACATATCTTAGCAATGCACTAACCAAAACCAATTTTCAAAAACAAGTATCACATTATTTTAATGATCTGAAACAATAGTCATTATAGTCTTTACAACTACTTGAAGCATCTACTATTAATTTTCAGCTAATATGTTAAGCACATGCATCTTGGCCATTCATTTGAATACACTAAAACACCACCAGAAAGAGCAATATTACAATAGTACTAACCTAGCAAAAGCACTGGAATAATAACCTCTGCTTCCAGAAGATCCACCATATGTTTTCTTAATATCTTCCTGAGTTATCTGACAGAAAATCAATTTAATGGTTATTTGAGAAACTCGCACTAATCAAGATGCATTTATTCTCATTAGGAAAAATGGCATTACATAATTAACACATAATATTAATCATTCTAATGTTTTAAAATATTTCTGCCTATTTGCTGACTGCAAAAAAAAATAAATCTGTTTCAAAGTGATCTGTCTCTTCATTTTACAATGAATATAAACTTTTTTTTTTTAAGTAGGAACTTTTTAGAAAAACATTATCCAGTTTCTTGATTGCAATTAAACTTATGGGTACGTGTAACACCTGAAATGCATCAGGCCAGGTTTAATAGCACAATTTGGGTTGTAATAGATCTACAAATATACTTCTTTAAGCAAGAAGTATTCTTCACGCGCATAGAAGGCAAAATTCTAAATCCAGCCTGATTTGTACATGAATAAAGGCTTCTTTATGAACCATCTCCCCTTCACCATCAAGAAGAAACACTCCTCTCCCCCAACACACAAAAACCCATACATAAATAAAAAATCCTAGAAATCAGTTAAGCTAATGAAACATATGTATATCACAGGACATTAGGATGAGAAGATGAAACAAAGTAAATGCTTGAAATACCTGCACATAAAACCAGCTTCATTATATGGAAATGCAAAATCACATGCAAAATGCAAACTTATTCATTCATCTCTGAGTACACAAGATAACTAAAAATACTATTTTTACCTTGCTAACATGCTGATCGTTAAAGCTGTACCACTGGTCATCACTAAAAGATTTTATGCAGGCATAATAATGGCCACCAGCAGCACTTCCAGAATGAACCATAACAGAAAAGAGCTCATACAGTAAAGAACTCTGGGGAGAGAAGAAAAAGGTGTGAGATACATATTAAGTAAAGGTGACCAAACGATCATATTAAAAAGTCTTAAAAGAATTACACGAACCCAAATATATAAATAGTTGCGCGTTACAAAATAGATCTGTATAACAGAAATGCATTACTGCAACAGACACTGAGCAAAAGCAGAGCTCTGATATGCTAAACACTATACAGAGTATGTAATAATGGAAGTAAAGAGGAATTTCCCCTCTCACTGGTGGGACAAAAGAGAGGAAAGACCAAACAACTTCAGAAAAAAACCCATGGAAACATTTTTGAACTGGCTTAATGCATTACTGTTACTTCTTTTCTGTACAAGCTTGGAATTTGTGACTTCTTATGCTAGATAGGTATTAAAGCTCCAAACAAGAAACAAAGTAATGACCAACTTGCCTGTAGCTACAAAGTTTTGGCTTCTTTGCCATCACCCTTCTCTGCATTCTTGAAGATTGCTTTTTGCCCCTTAACGCATACTGCAAACCAGCAACACACTATTCAATGCTTACCAGCACTCTGCATTAATTTCTCTCACAGCACTCCAAGTTTGCTGTCATAAACCTTTCTTTCATAGATGAAAGGATGGAAATAAAGGGTAATGAGGACACACCTTCAGTGTTGTGTATACATTAAAGAATAAAGCTGAACAATACTGAACTCAGACAAGTGTTACAAGAATTAACTATTTTTAGATTATATACAGGAAATGCTCTGTAAATTCTTAGCATATACTGCAACTATTATTAAGATATCCAGACTAAAAAGCTAACAACATGGCTTGACAGCTAGTTTGCTTTGAGAACAAGTAGTATGAATTAATTGGCCAAAGCTACTGTTAACACTAGGATATATTTGCATCACAGATACATTACAATACTCTGTCCCTGTTCGAGTCAAGTGACTATCTATTAATTTCTTTCATTTTTCCAGCTAAGATTGACAGTATTCAGAATGTTTATCAAAAATCCCTCTCAAATGGCTCAAGGTAAATGGGAACAGGGACAGGTGTGCAGTTTAAAATACAAGTCGGCCTTTAAATATTTATGAAAGTAACAGTTACAGCCAAACAGCTTCCTAACAAGTCTGAATAAAAGCTATTGGCCAAGTTTCAGATGAGTTCACTGAATAACGACCCATGCAGCACACATTGTAGACATTACCATAAAACTCAAGATTTTTGATGAATTTTGTATTGGCAAGAAAACGCAATCAGGTTTCTCAAAGATCTCTGCTAATCTTTATGTCCCACAGAAGCATGACTGCTATCCTAAACTGACCTGCTGCTCAATTCCTTTATATTAACTCAGGATGACTGAATAGTTAACATTTACACCCATGGCCTCATCTATATGACCATTTTTATAAGGACAAAAAATGGATGGCAGAGATTGATCAAAACTTTCCAATCTTCTCCTACTAAACTGCAAAACACTTTTGCACTCAAAGCTGGTAGGCCATTAACAGCTGACCTCAAAGAAAAAACAGCACTCACAAGACAAAACAGTCTTCAATTTGAGTATCTGCTGCCAAAACAAATTATCTGGGAATTCTCAGCCTGACAAGCTGGGAAGACCTTTATTCTCAGATGACCTCCAAATCAGTTGCATGCTTTCCTTTGCTGTAGTGTCAATTTTTGGAATTTGACTAAATACACACGGTCCCATTCCCAATACCAGAATTATTTCTATCATTCACATTTGTGGTGGGTTGACCCTGACCAGCAACTAAGCACCCACCCAGTCACTATCTCCTCCCCTCAAATGGGCTGATGGAGAGAATCAGAAGAGCGAAAGTGAGAAAGCTTGTGGTTGGAGATAATTTAGTACGTGAAGGAAAGAGTGAAGAAAAAAAAAAATGCAATGATGCAAAGGCATTACTTGCCACCTTCCACCAGCAAACCAATGCCCAGCCAGTCTCTGAGCAACAGCTGCTTCGGAAAGCCCCCAGTTTTTACTGCTGAGCATGACATTGCATGGCAGGGAATATGGCATAGAATATTCCGCTGGTCAATTCAGGTCAGCAATCCCAGATCTTTCCCCCCTTCCAACCTTTTGCTCACCCCTAGCCCTACTCCTTACAGGGGCAGAATGAGAAACAGAGAAAGCCTTGGTGCTGTGCAAGAGTTAACAAACTGGTGTGCTATCAACACTGTTTTAGTCACAAATCCAGAACAGAGCACCATACAGGCTGCTATGAAGAAAATTAACTCCATCCCAATCACACCCAGTACAACATTTGTTGTAAACATACCTTTTCACTGCCAGCTTTAGAAATTCTTTCTGCTGCACTATTGCTTTCAAGGCAGATTCCTTCATCAACTCCATCATCATTAGAAAAATCATTGCTCATCTGATCACTGTGGCAACTGCCTTCATTTTCAGCTCCGCTATCAGTGCAACTCTCAGTTTGAGGAGACTTCTTAAAAATAAGACATACATACTAATATTATACAACACTTAAAGTTACATGGGACAAGAAATAACAGTACATTTGTGAAATGAAAAAATCCCAATCTACAAAACAATGAAACTCCTCAAAAACCTAGAGACCTCTGCAATTCAGCATCGAGAGCAGACTTGTTTCTGTTAGTAACTGTATACAGTCCACCTCTTAGATCAGCATTTTCTGGTCTTGCGTGCGACTGAATGGTAATTACCTGATCTCATACTTGACAAGATTACATCTGTTATTAGCCTATTCCATTTACCAGTTAATTTAATTAAATACCTGGAAGTCTAATATCAGATAGCAAATCCTATTGTAACATGGCCCTGCTAATCAGAACTGATTTGACTGGAAATATTTTCATCCACAGTCAATGATTTCTTTCCATTTCAACTCACTGGACAGAGTCAAGGTATTACATTAAGACTGATTAGTGTTCTATTAGCTTCAAAGCATGATGTCAACACCACCATGAATGCAGTTCATTTAGTACAAGCCAGTATATCCATCTCTTGCCTGATCCTCTTTCCTCTGGATAATTCTTTTGATGCTTTGACAGTTGTTAACTTTGTCTCAAGTTCTATTCTCACAGATTAATCTGCGTTCTCATTTAGTCCATGTCCCATCCCCCCCACTCTGTAACACTTTGAGAGGTATCAAATTGCTTAAATGGCAAACTTCATAACCCAAGGTTTGTATAGAGTCAGAAAAGCCCCTCCACATGCATACGAATGCAGTACTTCTACTATACCACTACAAGCTACAAAAGTGACATGTTTTCAGAAATGGAATTAGAGAAATAAATTTAGTCTTTAATGCAGAAGGCACATTAAATACTTTTTGGTGGATGTAATTGCACAACATGAATTTTGGCCAAAACCAGAAGAGTTAAAAGCCAGAAGAAGATGCAAGCAAAAAATAAAATTTTTAAAAAATCTCATTTCAACAGCATACGCAACATTGTGAGTCAGAGGGAAGGAATTAATCACTAATGCTTTCTGGACTAACCTCAGCATTCAGAGTTTCAAAACGTTACATCACCTCTTGTGACCAAAACAGATTCAGACACAAGTTTAAGAAATATATTTCATTCTGGATTTGCAGTGTACGTAGAAGCCCTGAGACTTGTGCTTTTAAACCACTTGTGAAGATGTAAAAAATCAGAAAAAGCTTCTTTATGGAAACACGAAAACCCTATAGTGATTAGAGAACATGAGTCCTTTTCAATTTAACAAAAATCCACACAGACAGGTTTAAAAACTTCAAATTAAAACCTACCATGGCTAAAGAACATTTTATGTAGATGAATAATGCTGTTAAAATGGGTTTATTAGACCGACATTTTAATTTTCTTAATGAGAAACTTCAAGAAAGTCAAAGACCTTTCTCTGCAACCAAACACTTTACCTCATCTTCAACATCAATGAAGACACTCATGTCTAACTCCTCAGGAAAAGTCATACGATCATTGAGTTTAATTCTGTGCATAGTGGTATAATCGAAGTCAAACCTCTTCAGCTGTAATGTCAGCAGATATGGAAAATGCAAGAACCGCAGACCCTAAACGAAGCAAAGACAAGATTATGCTACCATTGTCAGGACTGGTATTTACCAAAAGTAAATTTTGCAAATGATTTGGACAGTCTTTACCTTCCTTGCATCACATTTCTTCTTACATCGTTCACAAAAATACTGATTGGGGCCATCAAGAATCTCAGGCTGAATGAAAGCATGCAGTGCTTCCTCCTAATAATAAAAAGATGTTAACTGATTTTTAAAGAATGTTTATTATGTAGGTATAAATCAGAACAATAAATTTACAGTGAGATTGCAAACACATACAAATTACTTCAATCTACAACCAAAATTTGATTGACATAAACTTTGATAAAGACAGAGTCAGTAAAGTATGAAGAGAAACCAAACTTTCTACCTAGCCCAAGGTTAAACAGTCAAACCACAATTACTGCTAACTATATTTCATTCAGTATTTGATGAATCCAAATTGTCTTGTTTTAGTAAACATACAACATAAAATGACATTTACTCCTGTTATCTTGCACATCACATTTAGTCATGTCTGTTCAGTCAACTGCTGTGAAAAAGAGCTTACTTTTTAACCCTGCTTTGGCCCTGTTCTCCCAGAATTTTGAGATGGTTCTTCTGCATCTCAAGAGTTTTTCCCAACAGATACCATCCAATAATTACGGGGGGGGGGCAAGAAAAAAATTTTACCCAGTTCCTCAGTGCCCTGACTGAAAACAGCCTTAGTCCCATTCTACAAATGGACTAAGGAACTACATTTGAAGATACTACTTTAAAGTGAAAGGTGAGGAAAGGATGGAGGGAGAGTATTTGAGCTTCACAGCCAAAGGAGTGAGAATCAGATATGGTCATCTCCTATAAGACAGAACTAGCCTCCTAGCGTAAACCTTCTGAGGCAACTGACCAATAACTGGAATTCCATCCTCTGACAGCTGCCTAAAAGTTCTTTCACTAATGCTTAAATCCAGGAGTTTAATGATTTCTACTTTGCTCCTCTCCACAGCAGACAATATTCAAAATACAATCAAACTGACCATTAGTCCTCCCCCTAACATAATTTGCAACAATGATATTGCACATAGCTGTATATACTTGAGAACAAACTTGTTGAAACAAAATTCACTAAGAATACTCAGATGGGTTCAGTGAAGAATTTTACCCAGAGATTTTAAAAGTTAAAACCTTTAACCCAGTCAGCTTCCAAGCCAACAGGCTCTGGGTTTCTGAACTCCAAGTGGAACTCATAAGTTCTCTGTTCAGCTATGGAGGTGAAAACAAATACAACTTGCATATTTAAACATGCCATTTAAAGGAAAGAAGATCAACAGAAAATGTTTTTTAAAATCATCATCTCTTACAAAGGACTGTAGCTGTTCCCTGATCTGAATAAGTCAGAGAAGGCTTAACTGGGCAGAGTAAACTCACCAATTGTAACATGGCTGGCACAGAACTTAAGATTACTATCTAAATCATGTTGCTAGATAAGTCACACTTTGGGATAAAATCAAGGATATGCCAAGTTCTTCAAAAACCCTCCAATTCTTCCCTTCTCCTTTGAGAACTCAGGGAAGCAGCAAGAACAATAATAAAACAAATGCTGACAAAAGCTCTGTTGCTGTTCTAGGAAAAAGGACTTTTTAAAAAAAGGACTATATTCCAGGTGACAACTATTCACAAACAAAAAACGTGCCAAACTCAATAAAACTGTACATTGAAGGCAGTCACACACTACCATTTTTGGATCCAGCCAAAAGAGCCTTTGAACAGCCCTGAAATCACAGCTCTTGGGCAGAGAGACTCTCTAGACACATGAAAACATTTTAGAGTCTGAATTAAACTACTGCCTTCGTATTTACTTCCTAAACCCTACAGAGGCTGAGTTGCTTTTTACTTAAGGGCAACACATAGCTAACATTTAGTAAGATTATGCACTGAGATGGGAGGAATCTCACTCTAAAATGTAAGAAAGACGACTAGGCAGGTTATAACCCTGCTTAAAAAGGGGAAGAAACGGATTACTGCATTTTGACTATTCTATAAACTAGTTAAGGAATTAACATTCAGAACTACTTAAATGAAAACAAAGTTAATAACCAACACGGAAAACATGCAATGTAGACAACATCACATAATGACCACAGAACTATCTGTTATGAATCAAATGCCAGTTAAGACAATAAAAATGTATTGAGTGTAAGCAAAAAGCTGCATTTCATGCATCAACATGAATATGAATGAATGGGAATATATGAAAGATGGGACATACATGATTATGTAATGCTTACGTAGACTGTGTGATGTGCAATTTAACATGGAAACATGCTATAAATTTTTACATATGGAAAAAAATGATGATCCTTCAGACCCCCAAGACCTGAATGAAGTACTACTACATTATTCTTGTGGTTTTGCTGCTTACCACACATAGTGAGCCATGCTTTGAAAAACCTGATTAAAACTCTTGAGAACTCCACTATTTTTCAGCTGTATGAACAGCCGTATATTTTTCAATCCTTGTATAAGGAACTTTGCTGCTGCTCCTCATGTTTACTTATTTATGTCTCCTCCAGTTTTCTCCTGTATGATCTTTAGAAAGTGAGTTCTGCTGATCAGGATGTTTCTTAATACAACTCCTATTCTAATGCAGTTCACCATTTTCTACTCTGACAGTTAACTCAGCAAAACCAGTGATAAAGCTTCTACACTGCACAACCTATCACATGACACCCCCCATTTTTGTGCAACTCTAGAGTAAATACTACCTTTGAAGTTAATCTGATGTATCTTATTATGTAGTCTTAGAGCTACTAAACATTTCCACCATTCCCAGCACACACAGACTTCAAAATATACCATAAAAGATCTAGCAATAGATTAGTATGACAAAGCCTATTTAAACTTTTTCATAGTTCACAAGAACAAAAGAACAATATAGGCTGAAAGAGACTTCTGGAGATCATCTGATCCTAACTCTCTGCTCAAAGCAGGTCCACCTTAAAGCACATTGCTCAGGGCCTTGTCCAGCCAAGTTCTGAGCATATCCAGTTTTTAATACTCTGATTATGAGGTTTCTAACATTTATCATACTAAAATGCTATAACAAACAGTTCAAACTAATTAATGTCTGGCTGAAGGTAGACACTTAGGACACACTCTTCTCCACAAAAATGCATTATGATACAGTCAGTAGTTTGACAGGTATCTTATTGCAAGCATTTGTATAAAACCTGTGAACAGGAGCAGGAGAACCTTTATGAAGAGTTACATAATAAATAGCAATTATGCAAAACTGTTAGTGGAAAAAAATGGAAACTAATTGCCGTCTCAGATTTTCAAAGCTCATCTAATTTCCCCACGTCCAAGCAACATCCTCAACTGAAAATATAAGACCTTGTTACCAATCTAGCTTAAAAAAAGTAAATGTCATATCATCCATACTCTAACTGCCTTCAACAGTTTTAGTCTGGCAATGACACCACAAAGTAAGTTCACACAGAAGTCCACATTAATTTCTACCCCAAAGTAAGTCTACTAGTACGCATACTTACACCCTTAAACGAAAAGTTAACATACAGAAGATGGTGAAAAGTAACAACACTGAACGAAACAGAACTGTACTTGCTACATCTCCAGAATACTTGTATTGTTACTTGTCTTCTGGTATTACAAAGCAATTTCCACTGTTTTCTAGTAACATAATTTCAGCATGCAAGCTAGTTCCCCATTGCATCTGCTCTTCTCTCAGCTGTTCTTCATCTTGCAAAATGTTTGTTTTGCAGTAAAAAAACCCTCTTTTTAGCTTATGTCTAATGCTGTTGAATTCTATACATTCTAAATTCTATGTTAAATTCTGTTAAAATCTATATGAAAGATACTAGTACCTCAAAAAAATCAGCATATATTTTTATATCTCTATTTCTACTGACTTCAAGAAAAGACTGATTCAGACTTTTTTAAACCATGCCCTTGGAACAATGCAGGTAGTCTAAGTACCTTTTCAGAAGCTATCTTGAGATACATACTGACAAGATCTCAGTGCTCCAGAGATACCCCAATGAGTCTGTAGCTATACAGTCTTACTACATGAACTTGGGAGATGGAGTGGGGAATCAAAAAAAAATTTCAAAATGCAAACCTTAAAAACATACTGAAGAATTTCAAAATCACTTCATACGAGGAAATAAAGAAAACATAACATTATCCTTCCCAGTTCTTTAATGTTCCCAGATATTTAAGTAGTAATACATATATTTATAGATAAATGCAACATTTCATGTATCTACATTTTTTTGGTAGTACACAATGTCGAACAGTGGGATAATACACTTTATGTGGCATTCTACAGATTAACCTTACTTAAAGCTCATACATCCATTCTCTCTTATTAGAAAGTAATGGAAAATCACTTACCTCTAACTAGAGTTCTTTGAAGGTAGTATCCTCCTTAGATCCCCTATCTTGGGTTGTGTCGCCTGCTGCAAGTTCCCTCAGGAGCTGACTAGCAAGGTCTAAAAAGTTTTACATTCCCTTCTATAAGCCCTATTAGCGCATGTGTGAAGTTTTTGATCTCTCATACCCTTTTACCTACACCTACTAAATCACCATCATCTATGGATCAATGGAGGATACTACCTTCAGAGAATTCCATTTAGAAACAGGCGATTTTTCCCTTCTCCAAAAGCAAGTATCCTCCATATCTCCCCACTGCTGAAGACTACAAAACTAAAAATTACATCTGCTATAGATAATACAAATGCAGGGAGGAGAATCAACTGAATATAATCAGAATACGAATTAAAAAAAGCTCAAAAATTGAAGCATCAATACAAATTGCAACCATGTAAGTCTGTGTAACAAAAATCTTAAAGTTATTTTTCTCAATGTAGTGAACCCAGTAAATGCTGATTTACAGGAGAAATATCAAATACTACTAAAAGTAATCTGATATTTAAGTTCTTAATTGTTCAAGCTTTCTGTGTTTTTACAAATACACAGTCTTTTTTTTAAAGCATTACGCTAGACTCCTCTATAAAGAAAAAAATTTCAATTTGAGATAAACGTACAATGCATTGTTAAATGCAGAATACAACTACGTGAACTGTATAGTTTTCATTACTTTAATAGATCAGAAAAAGATCATCATTGAATAAAATTTACAACAAAAAAATTTGTTTTAGAGAATATTTCTAGAAATTAGTTTAAAAAGGTTAAAAGGGAAGCCAACTACATAAAATATCAAACTGTGTCAATGGAATGGCAGCTTAAAATACAGCTTCAATTAGCTGGATAGTTGAAAAATTTTTAGTGCAATCTTAGAAAGAATTCAAAGGACTTTAACCTGAATCCTTTTTGAGAGATCAACGTCCCTCTACTACTTCTCAAGATTGGTAAAGTTTTAAAGTATGAAGTACTTTGAACCTACACTGCAGTTTAACCTAATTCTAACAATTCTTTTCTTAACAGAATTACTGTTAAGAATTATGGACTATTAGTGCTTAAAAATATTGCCAGCATACTAAATATAAGAGGAAAAATACTTTATATATAATACTTTATATATAACAAATAATCCTGGTAAGCCAATTACACAACAAGTGTTCATTTAAAACAACCTTTACTGAAAGACTTGTTTGATTTATTCTTACTCTTTCTCACAACTTCATCCATAGTACAGGTATTTTAAGCCACAACAGTGGAATTCCAGTTTGTAATCACTTCTTTTCGGGGGGGTTGGAAAAAATAAACTAAAAAAACTTCCACAGATTTACTAAGCAATATATATGCTTGCCAACATCAGTAATGCTGGAGCAAAAGTGATCAAGAACACTGACATACAATAGGATTTTTTATTATCATTAAATTGCTTGTTAAAAGCATATGGTATTTGAGAAGTGAACTTTAAAAAGCACAGCAACAACATGGCAATTAAACTAAAAATTCTAAGTCAACGTTCTGTTCTTTCACTAAGATTTTCAACAATGCTATGAAAAATTTAGCAGATGTGCCAATAAAGAGAACAAACCAAATAAAACTTAGTGATCTCATAAAAATATCTCAAGTAAATGCTGAAGGTTTTATCAGGAAGAAAATAATTGATTACTGCAGCCCTAAGGCAATAAAGTTGCATTTCCCCTCCCCTTATACATGCACCAGTAGGACTCATTGAAGGGCAAAAGAAAAAAAAACAAAACAAAAAATAACCCAAAAAGCCAAAAAAAATCTTCTAGAACTTGCTAGCTGGTTCACTGCACAAAGACGAACACCCCAAGATGGAGTATCTAGGATGATACTTACCATGTAACAAATTATACCACTGTCGCATTATGTATTCTATGTGTGTATGGATGCACTATTAGTCAGCATAATAGTACACACCACGCTAGCAAACGCCTGGTTGGAGCCATACGGCCGGATGACCAAAGGAATATCCAGGTAAGTGTCGATTCTCCAGCCTTCATAGCCACATTCTAGACATCTTACGTAGTCCTTCAGTTTGCCTTGATACAGTTGATTTATAAGATCGGCCTGAAACAAACAGATATTCAACAGAGCTTCAAACAAATGAAACAAAACATGTTTCCTTTCTTTAGTTTTACAAGAAAATGCCTTTCTTAAATTAAGTCCTAATTGCATAGCTACACATTTAGAATACCATTCCCCAGCAGGACATCCATCTCTTGATTTCCTGTTTTCCCCCGCTCCACCACTGCACAAAACACGTATCGAATGAGTTTCTCAAACCTCGTTATACAAGCTTCATAGTATACTTTACAGTCACGTCTTAAGAGTGACTACAAAACTACCAGAATTGAAGTTTGTGTTTTCAAAACAAGCCTGATCTCGCAGACATTGTCAACAGACTGATACTGCAGTCCTTCCCTGTGTCTCCAGAGGTAGGTGCAGAAAGAGAAAGGAAGCATTTGCCAATCTACAAACATGACAATTAGCCTACAAGTTGGCCACTTACCAGAAGCATGTGTAGCACGTGTTATCATCCTTACAAAACCCAACAAAACCCCACAATACCACACCACTGAATGAACGGAACAAGGTTTTTATACAATTACCTGTTCTGTTTGCTTCCACTTCTGCTCCAAAGCATCAAACATGACTCTACAGAGCTCCTGTACATCATGTTGCTGCCATGCTGTCAGAAATTGAAATTAATCTTAATTAAAACCAGAGATGTTATTAGCCCCAATATTCATTATTAGGCCAGTGTTCAATTCCACAAGCAGCTGCCTCTCAAGTTAAGTTAGAAAAATAAGCAGCCAGCTCGCTCACAATGCATATGTATACACAATAATTGCATACATAAGCAAGAATACGTACAAAAAACACAGAAATGCTAATACGCACTGTTTGTTAATAAAATAAACTGGTTCTGACTTATTTCCCACTTTGTACTGATTCTCTAAAAATCAATTTTTTTTCTTTGTAAGTGTAAGGACACTGAAATGCAACTCATCATCAGGTTATAGGACAAAATTACACTATACAAGGGTAAAAAAGACAAACACAGTTTTTGATTTTATAGAATTATCCATATTATTTTCTACAAAAGTGGAACAAGTGCATTCGACATTTGTGGTTCAAAACAGATGCAAGTTTCTCGAAGATCTACTTCTTTAGAAACAATTAACAACCGTAATGATAGCTTAATTACAAAAATATAATGATTTTTACTTTAACAGCCTAAAACTCACAGACATAATTGCTTTAAAAATCAAACCCACACCACAAAGTATCCATTTAGGCTATTTTGTTTCCACCAAACCGAAGTGTATTCTAATAATTATTTTTAATTATTCTGGTATTTTCCCCCATTGACAGCAGTTTAGGCCCATAGCAGGCAGCTGCTGAAGCAAATCACACAAGCATAATAGCTGCATATTACCCTCACTACTATCCCATCCAAAACTCCGCGTAACATCTGTTGTTTCAATTGCTCTTTTTTTGCTTGTCTGCAGTAAAACAAACAGTCTTTGAAGCTGGTAGGGGATACTCGTCACAGGATCCTCTTCAGATTCTTCAAATTCCCATCTATTCACAACACAATATATTGACAATTAAAAAATGCTTTGAAAACATTACTCAAAAAGACATTTAAAGCAGCCTTTATTACATTTCAAGTGGTCTGCCAGATTACAGAGGTTAACCGAAGCTCTGTTTCTTGGGAAAAGTCAAATGAAATTGCTTTCCATTGCTGCAGTAAACGACAATACTATTCTTTAAATGTAAAAGCCGTTGTACTAACGAATGAAATAGTTTTGAAGCCATTCAGTGCGCAAATACAGACATGAAGTGCGCTTAGTATCAAACTTATCTTCAAGTTTGATGTTTTCAAGATGGGGTAAATTCTTTAAAAAGCTTGTCCATACCACAACCAATAACATACCTCAGTATTTTACTAAAAAATCTGAAGCTTTTCAGCAGATATAATTTATAGTAGTCTATCCAGCTTGATTTCAAGTATGCTTTTCAGTATCCAAACAAGGAAATTTTGACAGGAGGAATTCAAAAGGGTCTCCTACCAATATAGACCAGGACAAATTTAAGAACAGGTTTTGATTATATATACTCACTTATATAATGCATTTCTAAATTCAGGAGTCATGAAAAGTGTTTGTAGAAGGCTGTTCAAGTAGCAAGTCATTGCTTGATTTACTAGCCCCACATAACCTAAAAATACAAGAAGAATGAGATGGAAAATAATGCAAAAAGATGGTAAATCACTTTAAGAGTTAAAACATTTGACAAGAAAACAATTTTGTGATAACGTTTATTAGAGAACTGCATCCAGCTGTTGTCATTTGTTATTTGCACTATAAAAAATTGAGGGAATATTACAATTGCTCACTTCTGAGAGCAACAGAGTAATAGTTTACACAACAGAAAATTTCCCTGAATGACACAAAGCTATTTTAGTGATCATGAATGATGTTTTACAATAGTAACTGATATTTATGTTGAATACTGCACCAATGGGGACATAGGTAACTGTAAATATTTTAGTAGTTGATTTAAATATTTTACAGAATAATCTAGAATTTGTTAAGAAACAACTATGTACTAGCTTACTTATTGCCTGATGTCAACTAAAAATATCCTAGTTATAACGTAAATATAATTTATATCTGCACTGGTTTGTGCATCATCTCAAAACTATAAATTAAAAAAAATAATCTTTAAATTGCCCACACACATGTATCTTCTAATTGATTATTATGGGAGAAGGGTTTAAAATAGCTACCAAAAATCCATGTCGTTTTTATTAGCTGAAAAGGGAATTATCCACTTTCATTCATCTTACTGTCATTTTCAGATTTTCTCCAGAATATACAGTATTAACAACAGTTAAGTAAGCAGCATATACTGAAACATAGTGTAATAAAGAAATTAAATACGCCTATTTATACTCTGAAACTCTTAGTAAGTATTAAAAAAAAAACCAACTCTGTTCCATACTAGTAATGAAAAGACAGCTACTCCACGCAAAACACAGGCATCTTTTATGAAGACTGAGTTGGAACACATGTATTTTATTTATTACTCTGCTCTACACAGATCATCTTTTCACAGTTGTATTAAATGAAAAAAAGGCATGTGGCAGATAAACCTTCTTATCTCTCAAAACAATCTTGAACACATATGAATTGGTGTAATATGAATGTACTCTTGGTGTCTGCTCAACAAATTTAGTATCAGGAGTTTGTCTCATTACTGAGCTGTAACTTGCTGCCTCCTCCTGCCCCGCTGCGCAGCAAAGGCACCCAGCCAGCCTCCCGCTATCTGCCCTGGCACTCGTCTGCGAGGCAGAGCTGCGCTGCCCTTCCAGAGGCAGTCTCTGCTTGCTGCTGGGGAGCCAGGCAGCGGAGGATGAACCTCTTGGGGAATCATGGTGCAGGCAGAGAAACTGCAACCGGGGGCTACAGGAGGAAGACTTTAGTTAACACGCAGAGTGCAGAGATTTGGCAACAGCCCCTCTGTAACAGAGTATGAAGTACTCATTAAGCTCTGAGTGTACATGCAGCTCGAGGTGAATACTTTCTGATAATACATCCCGACTACTCAACTGGGGACAGAGCAGTAGTTTAATACTGAAAAGGAGGGCCCCTGACAGAGAGTTTGAATTGCACTGTCACGAGAAACAAAAGGATGGGATGCAGCTCTTCGGTTCCCAAAGTGATACAAGAATATTGTAGAAAACATGATGAAAAATGTAGTAGTGATGTGGGTTTTTTAAAATAAATTGCAATTTATTTCGAAAATCTTTAAGGGCTGCTATTTGGAAATATGGTAAAATGATTACAAATTAGCATTGCCTTTACAACACAGAACACTATACCTGTCTCTGATTTGCTCAAGACTGAAGAATAAGAGTAGCTTTGACTGACATAGTCATTGGTACAGCCAACAGAGCCTTCTCGTGGAAGAGGGCCTATAAATCTGTCTTGCGCACTGTCATCTGTTGTACCAGACTCCTCCTAAAAACATAAATATACTGATTTTACGCAAAAATTAGACAACAAATTTTTACTGAAACACCTACTACAAGTTCTCCTTCTTTCTCCCATGGCTAAGAAATAAATTTTGTTACCATATCACACAAATTTTACAAAATTACAGATACACAGTTGTTTGAGTAACTTGAATTCTGCTCTCCAAATTCTCAAGCCTTGAGAAATTGTTCTTCACATTAGTGGAAGCAAATGCCCTTTAGAATACTGTATAATCAAATACAGTACCATAACACATACAACAAGCAAGCTTGCAATTTAGCATTTCCTATGTCTCAAGTTTTCTGCACTGAAATACAGAATGAGGGTTTTTTTTTCAGGTATAAAAATTACAATTCTGTATTCTTTCAGAATCACTCTCAAATTCTGACCTTGTGCACAATTTAATTTAAACATGGGGTTTGGGTTGTTTTTCCCTCTTTTCAGATAATTAAGTCCACAAAAAAGGCTAAGTAGGCCTGCATTGTGCTGACTTGGGAGCTGAGTAATAATCTTAATATATCACTAGCCTATCCAACCCCTGACTTAAATAAACTGCAGGTGTACTTATCTTTCACTGCATCACATATTTGAGAAATAGGAAATTTCAGATATTTTGTTATGGCAGACAGTTACTTCTAGCAACACTGACAAGTCTTCTTTTATACATGTGTATCTATATATTTTTTTTTGATAAAGGTAAACTTGGAAGTAGGTAACTGCTGCTGATACAGGACTGCCGTTTCTGAGAATTCTGTCAGAGGCGCCTAATATTGCTTTCAAACCCCCAGAGGAAAAGGATTAGGTATATGATTAAACTTGTATTGTTAAGACATCTCTAAATATGTCAAAGATTAATTAATTACATAACCTTAGAAAATTACTCACAGCAAAGCATTACAGAAATATTTGACAAGCACGAATAAAAAGTGACAGCAAATCATTACTAATGGAATTGGTCCTACTCAGGAGAAACCTAGATGTGTAAAATAATAGTCTAAAAGTCTGTTGACAAGGTTCCTGAAGAAGTTATTGTATGAAATATACAGTCCAATTTTATTTCATTTTCTGATCTCACAAAAGCAATACACAGAACATACATCTCTCATCCCCAACACCAGAGCTTATGTAGCTGAGCAAAGATTTTACTTACCGGCATTATATGAGGCTGCTCACCATCTTTGTCTGTCAAATGCAGAAAGTTCTTCTTCCCTGGCTCAAAACCAGCATCAAGAATAGTTTTTTCACTGTTCTGATCTATTGGAGTCTGCTAAAAAAACACATCAAAAAACAAAAATCCAACAATTATTTTTTAACAGATATATATACAAATAACAGATTCCACCCAAGTACACTGTTTGAAATAGCTTGTGACACAGTAAGATGAAATGAAATTAAATAATTGCCCAGTGTGAACAAAATATACTCATCATTAATACTGAAAGAACTTGGGAACAGTTTAAGAAAGCGTAAATTAAGTATTACAGTACAGTTTAATACTTAGAAGTTGGTTAATCTATTCAGGAGTCAAGACACTGGTCTACAAGTTTCTTGCAGAACATCAAACCATCTAGTGTCCTACATAGCTTGCATACACTTTTTTTTTTTTTTGGAAGAAAAAGTTCAGCAAGCATAAACATCACCTGAAATAAACTAATGTCTATTTCTTAAGGAATCTTATGAAATTTTCCAGGTGCATCTATAGAAATCATATTAACTAAAACCAACACCAATTTACAATAAAGTACAGAAGTGATATTAATCATAATTTTGTTTGTACTATAAATTCAAATAGGTATAAGAAACACGGGAAGTCACCATACAGAATGCTTCTGTTGAGAAGAAAACACTTCTTAAACAAGACCACAGGAAACAGAGGAGACTAATTATAGGTATTATTATTAAAAATACATCCTGATAATGAAAAATAGTATTACATCTGAATGATGTAATATTAGTTTCTCTTGTTTTATGACTAAATACACATATCAATTAAGAGCACATCTTGAGACTAAAATGTAGATATAATACAAAATAAAATTCAGCCAAATCAAAATAGTGGTATTAATCTGCTGTGGTGCACTCACTACAAATTTTTACAGGAATTAAACGAGCACTATGCAATGCAGAGAGCGCTTCTCTATAATGTGAAGATTTAAATGTTTGCTATCAAGAGGAAATAAAGAATACTTTTGCCATACCGTATCAGTTACATTATCTCCATTTCCCCACACTAAATCAAAGGTTCCATTCACGTAGCCCACTTTTGAAGCCACATCTTCAAACAGCCTTTTAAGTGGTGTGGAAGCTGGCAGGTTCAAGGTAACACGCTCATTCACTGTCTTGGAATTTGTGGTATCTTGTATTATACACAGCACCCTGGGTTCCTCTGCAGCACTTTCCACCTGAAATGACAGCAGGTAACAATTCATTAATAAAGATAAGAACATTTTGGAGTTTATTTGAAAAATCAACACAAGACTTCACCAGTAAAATGTCGTATACTTCTACAACCTAAGAATCCTAAACCTGGACTTTATTTTTGAAAGCAGGCATAAGAAAAGTAATAACCTTCCAGTTTTGGAAAACCTATGTAAAAAAATCTCCATTTTCATAAAACAAGAAGGAATTTGGATGGGTGGATCACTGTGTAGGGAGAGAAACAGCTCAAGTTCTGCACAGAATTTCAGCCAGTAAGCAGATAGTAGACTGCTATCAGTCAGGAACAGACTTTCAAATCACCACTTCAAGCTCGTATTTTGCTTTGACATGATCATAAATCCTGCGTAGGTGGAAATATACCTTTTTGATTTTTAGGAATGCAACCCAGAAGATCTGCAAGCTTCCAAATAATCTTGGAAGCTGACCATTAAACAAAATGTTTTGCAATCAAGCCACCAACTTTCTTCTACTAAGTCCACTGCTGCATGAGTCACAAGAGAAATTCTTCTGCCTAAACAGAGTAAGAAAATTAACATTGCCAAATGGCTACTAGACAAAGTAAAGAGATTTTAAACAGCAACTTCAATACATCTGAAATCAGAAAAGTAATAATCTTGAATGAAGGTGGCAATGGAATAGTGATAAAATTTTATGCACCCAGGTAAGCCAAGAAAATGGCATTTTACCAACACTTTCCAACACTGAAAGCCCAGGAAGTCAAAGTTCTCAGCACAATCAATTAATTCTCTCAATTATCCAAAGTTGTACAATGATCAGGAATAACTAGTATTTAAATACAGATCACGCAAGAAAGCGTCAGGTCAGCAAACGGACTAATTAGTCCCCAAGGACTCAGCCTTTACAACTTCTAACACATAGAAAGCATTAGTAATGCATGTCAGAGCACCCAAACCTAAGTCCACGGCTAAAGGGCACATAATCTAAAAAGGAAAAAAGATACATGCAAGTGCTATCATGATTTTCAGTGGATAAAAGCATTACTAAATAGCAAGAACTGTGTTCATGCTAAAACTGTCAACCATGTCATAAGCACCTTATAGAGAATAAAGAACTACAAAGAAGATCTAAACAACTTCAGCATCCCTTCTATTTCTACAAAACCAGCCTCACAACACAAATGACTACCACCAAAGTCGTACAGTCTCTCATGAGAGCTCTTGCATCACCAAACCTTTTAAAAAGGAAGAGAAACATTTTAGCTCATGCTGCATCCCTTCTTTTCACAAAATTTCAAGATCAGCTGACAGTCTTCACACAACTATAAAATGTTAGCTGACTGCAGCATCTATTCCTATCACCATCAGAAAAAAGTTGTTAGAGCAAATAACCTCCCCCCCACCCGCCCAATCTGTATTTTGTTAGCTTCCTTTAAACTGTGATTTTTCCTTAAGACTTTAAAGTCCAATTTCTCTAAGTGTATCAAATGTAATGTCCTGTGTGGAAATCTTCATTAACTGCATGCTCAAAAAGATGCAAAGCACCACTTCCAGCAAATTTGCAACACTTCATCTTCATACATTTAGCCTTTACTGGAGAATTCTAGGTTTATTAACTACTTTCCAAGAAGACAGACAAAACTATTGCTGAAACATTAACTACACATTAAGAAGCAAACACAATTTAGAAGTCAAAGTGATTTTGACATCATATCCTCGCTGTCATCCATGGCACCCAGAGACACACAGGGCTGTACCTGAGTAGACTAAAATTAAATTTCAGCAGTGATTACTTCTGGGTTCCTTCCCTTAAATCTCCCAGCACAGCTTCATTCTTCAATATTTTTTTTTTTTTTGGCTAACATGCACACAATTTGCCTCTTTCATCGTGTGGCTACAAAAGAAAAAATGAAGCTTGTGGCCCAGTTCAGTGGTCTACTTTCTTGATTTTTCCGGAGAAGATGAGCAGCAGCTAAAACCCAAACTTAAGATCAACCTACACTGATGACCCAGAGACCCTAACAATGGCAAAGGATTGCTCTGGGTGGAAGCCCACCTGTCTCTATAGAACAGTGCGGAGAGGTTAAGAGGCATTTGCTACCGCTTCACCCAGGAAACTGTACGTTAACTCAGATTTAATGATTCCCACTGATCCTACAACTCGACCTGCTACTGTATATGAGCCTGTCAGGAATAGAAGTTCTCCACTGGAGACTCAATTTCTTGTCGTCCTACTGCCTTTACATAACCAACACCTTAACTCCCCTCCTTTCTGCAGAAGATACCCGTAAATTCAATTCCTCCTGCTCGCGCCTTCTCCACTACCCTTGATAGTGGATCAGTTGTGATTTATAGTGGAGTTGCTACTGAAAATAATTAGACACACAATATCTGATGGATGGAAATAACACTAAGCAAACAAATTATAGAAGATTACAGAAGATTTGCTGGTTGGGTTGCTGGATGTTCCACGTCAGACAAATCCTCTCTTCCTTGTTCAGAGATGTAATTCTGACAGGCTGAACCGGTTTAACTCAGGGTTAGTATAGCAAAGGGTATTAAGCCATCATTCGCGCTGCCACTGCTTCAAGTTGTTCACAGTAAATAGATAAAGCAAAAA
The DNA here is from genome assembly GCA_017639485.1 of Pluvialis apricaria. Taxonomy (NCBI): domain Eukaryota; kingdom Metazoa; phylum Chordata; class Aves; order Charadriiformes; family Charadriidae; genus Pluvialis; species Pluvialis apricaria. Next base: position 56,345,102 of record CM030012.1, read on the forward strand.
TAACCTCAGTCCAACTCTACTCATGACAAGCATTCACACATACCATCTGAACTATCAGAGAACAATGCAAACATCAGCCACTTTACTACAAAAATAGTGTAAAAGGCAATACCGGCCAGTGATAGGCCTCTGAACTATTTTGACAGGCTGTTATCAAATTGAGTCCACAAAAAAACACAAGACTTAATTTTAATCATTACATAATCTGACATATTATGACAACTACACAATTCCATTTTTTTTATGAAAAGCTACAAAGGGCCAGAGATGCACACACCAGTGTAAAAGCATATAAACACATACTCAGTTTGAAGCATCTACTGTTAAGACTGCATTTAATATATACATAATCTTTGTATTCAGGACATGCACAAAAAATTCAACAGCTCATGCTCACGTTAAGAAATCAACAAAAGCCACAGACAGCATCATGCTGTTACTATGTATCTTGGATAACATTTTATAAAGTTGATTTCATCTGTCTACCTGTGAAAATTTCTTCTTCATTTCAGCAAAGATACTTTGTCTGCAACTCCAAAACATATCCTATAGTATATAAAAACAAAATTAACAAGTCATAATTCTTTACAATAGTAAATTGATTTTTTTTTGCCATAAAGTCAGTTTTATAGTATAAATAAAAGATTATTAGAGTTCCAAACCACCATTTCACAGAATAACTTCAAAAGGAATATCCAAATATTCCAACATTGTAACAAGTTCTCTATTAACATGAAGTTCAGTGCCCACTCTTTTAACATTTAAATCATCACAGAAGTAGTGTTACATAAAATGTTAGTTAAGTTGTAATGACAGACTACATTTCATAAAGTAAAAAAGAGTGGATAAGAAAATGTAAACACAAATTCAAGATATAAATTCATACTAACAAATTCCTTCATTACATTAAAAAAGCCCTCCAGATATAGGCAAACTTTTTACCTCAAATGGCTCAAGTGCAAGATCAGCATATAACCCTGTAATTCAGTTTATTATTGCATTTATAAATCATTAAGCTATCCAGTTGCATATGAAACTCTTCCTTCACGCGAGAATTATTTCCTGTAGGGAAGTTTTTATTAATATGAACCCATTTTGAAGTATTCAGCTAAAAGCAATAAAGAGATGAAGTTACTGACTTTTCTTATTCCTAACACTCTTAAAGAAAGCCTGCCTTAGTATCTCTGTTGTACCACCAAAATAGTATCGATAAACATTACCTATACACAAAACTGTTTTCTGACTATGGACAAACATCAAATTAACTAGTTTCTGATTCTGATGCATTGCACTCTGTATTTTTCCAGAAAGGAAAAATAGGAAGTGAGGAGGAAAATGCTAATAACATCATTGCTCTCTTCCAAATTTCTTCAACTGTGCCCTCAGTCAAGATTATCAAAACATAAAATACTGACATAATCTATACTGACGTGCCCTATTTGCCCCACCAAAAGACGTACAAAAATAGCCCACATTAGACCACTGCATTTAACTTCTCAGCAGGATGACACATAAGGCAAGATTTCTTTCTTTGCATACAGAGAACTGAAGTTCCAGTTTTTAAGTTAATAATCCAAGATTAGTAATTGTATCTAGCAATTGTTTTCTTCACACAGTCTGTCAGTTCAGATTTGACAGAGGTTTTAAAAATAAGAAAAAACAAACCAGAAAACAACCACCATAATTTAAATGTTTTGTTACTTACTAGCTTTACCTGCTCCCAATTGAAAGTTACATACATTTTGCTAAAATGACTTAAAGGTTAATACAGTCCCCGAAACATAATTTTGAAACTGCTCATTTATAATATTATGATCATCATGAGTACATTGCCCTGTTCTTCCAATTTTCCTCCTAATTCGTGTCTCCAAAAAGCCCTTACTTTAGCCTGAATTCCTTCTCTCCAGAGACAGGCAAGTTAAGTCCAGTATACACAGGGGCTTGTGTTATTTTTTAGTGTGCTATTTTACTTGGTGCACGCAGTGGAGAGTGGAAGGCAAGGACAGGCTCCAGGCATTGCCTGAACTGGACACAAATATCTACAGGTTGCTTCTTTTATAAGAATGCTCTTATGCTGGGTTCTCAGCTCTTGATTTCTCAGAAAAGGACTGCTGGAATATTTTCAAGTTATTTCACTCTAAACAAATTCTGAATGGAAAAAGTCGATTTTCAGTATTCCACATAACACATCAAACTAATAAAATTTACAAATTATACTGTTTATATAAAGTTCAGGAATTTTAGAAGTAAATAAAATTTAAATTAAAATTGTAATTTCAAATGTTAACCTTTTAAAGATACTGAAACACTGATACTTTCATCCCAAGTCACTCCATCTTTTACACTCTTCCATTTCTAGAAAGGAGATGACATTCCCAAACCTGCTGGTAGAAAATTTCTGCCCGTGTATTAGATTGAACTTGCAAAAGACTATAATATAAACATGCAATCAACACACAGGTCTGACATGGGTGGACATTCTAGAGCACCGTTCTACCTAAGCATTTACCCCACATACCTTTCTAAAAAATATTTCATCTTTTTTACACGAAAGATCTGCATCTGTAACTTGCAGAGCATAGAGCATATTGTAGCACTGAAGTTATTCAAGCTGTAATTCTGTGTATACTAACAAAGGAAGCATTGTTTTTAGTGCCATCTGCAAGACTGAGACACTAGCTTTGACCATATAGGTTCTGTATTTGTTGAAAATAGAAGAATAAAAAAATTTACAGTGTTACTAGATCTGTCAAAACAATATTCAAATTCAAAACTGTAGTGGTTTTAACACTGCATTTAGATGTGGCCTGCTATTTTTCAGCTTTGAACCACTGAGTTCATTGAAATTCTACAGCAGCATTTTACTAACCTTATGAGGACAAACCAATACAAACGTATTTTGATTTTTCAAATGACAGAAGATTCTCCCAAGACTAACCTCTGCTTCAGTTCTTTTACAGAATTATTTCCAGAGATTAAAAGCAAAACCTAAAGCTGAGCTCAAGCTTCATGTAGATTCTACCCAAGGTATCCAAATTCCAGTATTTCCAACAGGCAAAAATATTGACAGCATGAATCAGTAAGTAAAATCAGAAGTTTCAGGTCGAGAGTTTAAATAACAGATGTGTGAAGTTTGACTGCCAAGTAACGTTAATGGCCTATTGAGACTTGAAATGATCACCAGTAGGGAAGTTCCTACGTGTCCACACCCTATAAATAATTCTCAAAATCACTGCAATACAGAGGAAAGACAAAGAAATCAGTAGCAAGTGGCAATGACAGACATCATGCTTACATTCACAAAATGACTTGGATGATTAAGCCTAAAACAGCAATTCTCAAACTTCACGTAGCTTCAGCAACTTAAGACTACCATATGAAATGCACACAAGTGACTACTGCCTATTACATTACTGCTGGTCAAACTTTGGGGGTCTACATTCCCAGTTTGTGTAGCCTATTGGGTGTGAATTTCCAGCAATTACAACTGTAAAGTGAGATTTCATAGCTTCAATCACAAAAAAGTAGTCTACACGTATATTTTACTTCTGAAGCATCATTGCATGGGAACACTCAAACATTAACTGCAGTTCAGCTGAATAGAAGTTTGTTTCTTTCTCAGTGATGACAAATACCAATTGCTATCAAACCAGCTCCTTAAGAAACCACAACCATATTTCAGGAATTCCTTCAGCTATTTCCAAGAGATCCAACCCATTAAACACCACACTGGATACACGCCGACAGCACTGTGTTCTGCACAAAACGTAAAGGCCAAAAACCTTCCAAATATACAGCAAGTAAGGGGAGAATAACCAGGGAGTTAGGTTACCATCTCCACTCTAAAACCTCTCTCCACCCTGTGCATTTTGAACTACAGACTTCAGACAGTCCTTACAGCCCACAACTCCCTTCTCCCTCCAACCAGGCTAGTCACACTCCATGCTCTTCCCAGCCCAACAAAGTTCTTTATCAAAGGCCAGCTTCCCTGAAACAGCCAGGTGGGCAGGTCAGTCCCCTGGGAAGTAAAAAAAGGATGATAAAGGTCCTCAGAACAAGTGAAGCACTAAGCAGGCGGTCTCCATTGCTTTGGACACTGCTGTCGTTACTCATCTACTGAAGAAAAGAGAAATTGGACTCACATTGGGTGTTATTTTAGAGGAAAGAAGCAACTTCTTTTTGAAAGGCAGCTTACTAAACTAACTCTCTCACAGCATTGTGAGTTGTTACCAACACAGGTGTCTCACTGCAGCCTAGTTTGAGTTAATGAGGCAACAGTGCACTTAGAATTCTGTTACAAATGCCTGAACCAAAACACACTTTACAAAGAAGTATTTTATAGTAGACTTGAGGCAAACAATACACTTTTTCTAAACACTGATCCCAGGAGGTCTCAATAAACAGAATCACTTTGAGCTGTTGTCTTTGATATATCTTGTGTTGGAATGCTTCCCAAGGCAAAATAATTCTGAACAACCTTTAGACACAATCATTTAATTTTGAATCTGACTGACTTTGTGGTATCAGGTTTGTGAGTACCCGAATAACATACTTTATCTTCAACTTCAAATTCTTCATTACACCTGGAGAGACTTCAGGCAGAATCCAACAACTGTGCTTTGAAGCTAGTGAAACTAAACATGTTTTCTGTCTCATTACGAGAGGAAAAAAAATACTTCACACCAAGCCTAAAACACCATCCACATTCAAGAATATATACCCCGATTTTAACCATTTTCTTAATTATTGAAACTTCGCCCCTCTCCCCTTTTTTTTTTTTCCTGGGATGGGATATCAAGGATTCACAAGACTTAGGGAAGCCCTTTCAGTCTATCCTCTTGACTAGGAACAGGACTGGAAAATAGGAAGGAAAATACCAAAAGGGTGTGTACTGGGTCAGGCTGTAGTAGAGGTAATTTTCTTCACAGAAGCCCCTAAGGTGCTGTGTTTTAGATTTGTGACTGAAAAAATGCTGCTAACACAATCATGTTTTAGCTCTCGCTGAACAGTGCACAGCATCAAGGCCTTCTCCAATTCTTACTCTGCCACCCCAGTGAATAGACTGGGGGGTGTACAAGAGGCTGGGAGGGGACACAACCAGGCAGATGACCCAAACTAACCAAAGAGATATTCCATGCCATGTAACGCCATGCTCAGCAACAAAAGGGAAAAGAGGGGGTTTAGTTCGGTTCCATCTTTGCTTGGGAATTGGCTGGGCATTGGTGTACCCGTAGGACATGGGGAGTGACTGCCTTAGCACCCCTTGTTTTGTTTTGCCCCCCCCCCCCTATTCTTCCATTTCTCCTCCACTTATTAAAGAATTTTATCTTGACCCCTAACTTTTCTTGCTTTTACTCTTCCCTTCCTCTGTCCCACTGAGGGTGGGAAGTGAGCGAGTGGCTGCATGCTGCTTAACTGCCTACCAGGCCTGACACACAACAGGGCGATTTAAAAAAAAATAGTTTTGAAAGTGGTATCATTATTGTTTTAATTAGGCATAACAGAAACGTGGCTTTATTTTTTGTTTTTGTTCTTATCCTCATTGCTTATCAACTGTTAATACACGTTCACCTCTGCTGGATCACAAAGATTTCAAACAACTTCCCCGTCTCCAAAATTATAGTTAGAGACAATTCAAAGACAGTGCAAGGAAAGGAGAGTCAATAAAAACTGACAAAATATTTTAGAAAAATTGTCAGCAGAGTAGAAATCCGAGACTGTAAGAAAATCACATACAGGCTAGTCCAATTACATCCCCCATTACAAAGCTTGAACTCCAGTTTCAACCTTGTGCACTCCAATCTATTTCAGTTTACACAAACTGCTTCACTGTTTCACTTAAGCACATCTGCAGCATTATGTCCTTGGTTACACTAACTACTACAATCTCCTGCAATCTAGGCATTTAGCTATGCTTTCCTCTCATAGTATTTGATATACTTTAACAGAATGAAATTGATGCCTGAATGAGATACCTCATTAAGACTACTGCAATTAAAAAAATAGTTATGATACCCTTATACAATAATATGAACACACCCATCTATTTTGGAAGCTCAACACAACACTGATGAATTTACAGTGCACTAGAAACACTTCACACATACAGGGCAGCCTGAAAACTTCGAACACAGCAATGCTTCAGTTATACAAGCACATAAAGCTTGAAAAGCTGCAACTGCTGCCAGAAGCAGTAGTCTTGCTCCCACCTGCTTATTTCCACCCCCACACTGTCCGCTTTCTTGTGCTGGTGCAAATGGTCGTGCAGCTACATGTTGAGCAGGCTCAGATAGCTAATCCTTCTTAAAATTAATCATTTCTGGTTGGTTTTTCAGTGGGTTAGCTTTAACTGAGTCCACCCTCTAGCTTCTCAACAGAATCCTTAACTCTCCTGGAAAAGGACCAAGCGATATAATGGTACCAGCAGAATAGTAGTAGTATTTTAAACGCATGTATTATATGCAGTAGTACTTAAATTACTTAATACCAACACCACCTGGATGTACAGCAACTTTCTTTGGTATCCTGAAAGATTAAAATTACACCCTCCATCCTTAGGTACGAGTCTCTGTAAATGTCAGTACTGCTCACAGGACAAGAGGAGTAGCTCCCCTTTCTATCTTGAAGGGCCTAAAAGAGCAAAAAGTGTCATTACTGCAGCAATCCTATTGCTTTTGCCTTCACCCCACACTCTCCCCGTTTCCCGGCCTGCTGTAGATACAGGATAACTGCTGGAGATCACGCAAGAAGACTGAGGCCATACTGAGACTAATGGCCCTTGCTAAGCGAACCATAAGAATGCTTTCCTATGGCGGATGACCCAATGCAGAAAGGAGAAGAAAGGTACAAAAAATTCTGTAGCAGGGTCTCTGTGATCTTGTTCTTTTTGGAAAAACGGGTACACGTTTTACTCTCTTCTCTGCCTTATGTAGATCATCTATTCATTTGTTGTTTTCAAAGACCATATCCTCAAAAATGCTTCTCTAGTAACAAAATTTTAATAAAAAAAAAATTAACAAAAGTGTTTGCCGCCTCACTGAAACAGAGTTGCACGCCGGTTGTTAACTGTCACTCCTGTAAAATGCATATGGATGAATTATTTTTATACTACATACACACTTCAAAGTCTAATACTTCCAACTTTCTAAACATGTCCAAAAATAACACTATGCTTCAGAAATAAAGAGTATGTTACACAGCTAGCGTTTACCTTTGGGAGTTTGTTCCTACTATTGTGCATTACTGGGTCATTTGTAAAAAGCTTTTATAAAAGAATAGAAATAACAATCAGAAAAAGTCAGTATTGGGCCAGAGACAAGTACCTGTATCCAGGGTGTTCAAAAGACTATAGAAAATGACATGACAGGGGGAATGTGTTTGGGGACAACTGAACCAGAGATCAAAACATTTACTTTTCAGTTTTACAGAGGCTATTTACCATCTAAGTTCTGTATTTTAAAATATTTAAATATGTCTCACTTAGAATGTCTTGAAGAACCAGTCTTCTTACGCTTATCTCCTAATGGTCTTTTAAATATGGTAAATTAAGGTGGTCCAAGATTAATTACTTCCCTTAGAAAGAGTACAAATATTTCCTGGTCATGCCTACAGATCACACAAGAACTCTAACAAAGTTTCCTGTTATTAAATTAAGGGGTAACAAAGAATACATCCATAGTAGTAACAGAATGAGTTTTAAAATCTAAATAGTTTTCTCTTAACCGCTGGACATTTTGAGTATTTCACTCTTATTCTTAAAGGTTATAGTTTCAACTGATCATATTTTCTTTCATCCTATAACCCTGAATGGTTTGATTTCCAAAGGTTTTTGTAACTAGACTAAAATAATCGTGAGAATTAAATGTAAATGAAGTTCTATATATTTGCAAACTATCTGCCAGCCTCTATAGAGTCATTACAGTACGAACTTTACATTCAAATCTAAAACAGCCTCATCTTTATATGGCTTCCTTTGGTTTGTATCTTGTCTCCACCTTCTTAATCACCATGCTCCTTGTTTTTCCTTCAAAAAAAAATTTCTGAAAAAAGGAGATGCAAGAACATCATGAGAGATTTATTACACTTCTATATATTAACCTATAATCACACCATTTGTTTCCTTAGGAGTCACAGAAGCAGTAGACGTGCTTCCACACTTGCCCTCCACTCCTGCAAGTACTGAACTACCACGAACTTCACTGAAACATTTTCCTATGCTGCTAAAGGACTTTCTGCTGGATTGTTACCAATGCAATGTTAGCATAAAAACAAATTAGAGTCTAAACAAAAATAATATTAAGTTTTCTCTTTTTGGACAATTTTGAAATGAAAGCTTACTTCCCTACAAAATCACTGAGAGACAGGTATGCTAAAAAATTAAATTTTTGTACAGTTTAGAGATTAAAAGATGTGGATACAAGAGTATTTTTTAACTCTTTAATAACTCTCTAATTTTAGACTGTCCACTTGCTGCTGGAGAAGGATAAAAAGAAGCTGAATAGCAAGGTGGGTCAGCAGGGATTCTTTGTGTAGTTCTCTAGCAATACTGCACAGAACAAAGGATAACAATTAAGGACGTAAACACCCATGAAGCCTGTGAATAAACTCTATATGCTACCACTACCACAAAGGGCTCCAGGGAGAACATGGAACTCTGACGCACAATGTCTCCATAGAAGGTATAGATATGACAACGTATATATGAGGAAGGACCTATATTATTTTTCCACGGGATGAAAAATATTTTCTTCACAAAAAACAGGCACTACTTTAAGTTGTTATATCTGCTATTTTTTCCTTTTCCTTCAGTCACTGTTAGTGATCTCAACACAATACTGGTACAAATCAATAAACATACCTGCTTTCCAGACCTTAAGCTTCTGCAGTACACTGCCAGAATTCTTTAAAAAATGCTATCTATATCTGTTTTAAGACACTCTTTACAGTGAAAACTTTCATAATGTATCAAGCATATTTCTCACACAGGTTCAAAATTAGAGCATTCACCAATCCTATGGAATTCATACATAATGAATGTTACTTAAAAGGCTTTCATCACATCTGATTATTGAGAAGATATACCTGAAATGCAGCATGATAAGCAGTTCTAAGCTATTCACAGAACTGCCAATCTAAAAAGAATTTGTTGTCATTTTTCAGAAGCACCTAAAGTATCCTTGTGGTTACAATCTCAAAAATTAAATTGAATGAAGTAATTTTTACCTATTTTACCCCTTAACTTTTTAGAACACGGCCAACGTCCTTTTTAGAAGTTATTTCATCTACCCATGCTATGCAAGACCATTTGTTCAGTGCAAGCCAAACATTGCAAAAAACAAAGAAAATACTAAACACTTCACAGTAGCTGAAACCGTAATCAAGTTGGTTATTTCATCAGAAGTTTATAAAAAAGTGTAAAGACTTACTAGTATTTTCAATTATCAGTTCTTTCCTTGCTAGTGCCATTGTTTTAAGAGAAAAAAACAAAAAAAAAAACCCCAAAACCCCAAAAGCTAGATAGACAGCTTACCTGAAGGTATACCACATTAATTATCAAAGAGATAAAGTGTAAAATATCAGCTTTAAGTGTTCACAAAAGGAATGAAAAACTTTCAAACTGAATTAAAAGACTGAATATGTATATGTATCTCAATCAGGCAATTTCCTAGAGACAAAACTTTCACACTTAGTTTCTTACATAAACCCCACTATATTTTCAAATACAACAGAAAGAGTAGAGTTGTGACTGGATATATGAACATCTGTACATATTTTAATGCATTACTGTATCAATCATAATGCACTGGGGAAAAGGTTTAAAGTAGTATCTTCCACACTGCCCAAGTTTAATTCTGACAGGACTAAAGTCAGTCAAAGGTGACACAAAGTCAATGTATTGGTCTATTTGAGTAAGTGTCTGCAAGTTTAAACCTTATATCAGTATCAATAAACTCAATCAGAAAAAGGAAGTTGGATAATAATGATTTTCATCAGTATTTGTGTGATAGGACAATTCATATTTTGAAACTATGATGCAAGGCCACATTGATCTAAATCTGCAGGTACTTAGGTTTTAAAACCAACAGAAAATAGAGTTAGGGGAATTTATTTATTTTAAAACGGCAACAAACAAAGCACTAAAAATCCTGAGCTTAAGAAAGACAGTGTAGAACATAACATTGACAGATCTTTAAAGTATTCTATGCCTCCAGAAAACTATTTTACAGCTTAGGAAAAAAGTTCATTACTAGTTTGAGAAACAGTGTGTAGCTGCACAAAAAAATTAAGGTTTATAGTACTGTACTCGTTTGATTTAGAAACTTTAACCACCAGTGACTCACAAAACACCAGAGAAAACTGCATTTCTTGTTTGTGGTGATGTTCGAAATGTATTACTGCAGAAAAAAAATAAATCATTAAAGCGATGTGTTATTTATTTGTCAGATTATTCTACTGAGCAGTAACTTCAGCTAGCAGCATTTAAAGACTGAGGTTCCAGTACCAAGTGCTACCTAAGAGGTAGCTGGTACCTCTTAGGAAAAAAAACCCAATAATTCATCGGATGACCTCAAGGTGCTATTAGATAATTACCCTGATCACCTTCCTCATACTACAGATTAAGTACCCAGATGTATACAGCATGGCAAACTAAACCATGACTGAGAAGCCCAGTGGTCGAGCTAAGGCAGGGAAAGATCTAGCATTCTACTCCCATGCCTCGTTCACCAAACTAAATTACTACCTCAGTATCATTCAGAAAGTGTCTGCTTCCAAGGAACACATGACTTGGAACTGTGTGAATTTTCTGTTTGTCTCCTAAATTTGATTTCCAGAATATCTGCTCAGTCAATGAAGTAGTCAGTTTCTCCATTTGTCACAATCACACCTTTACATTTTACTATGGAGCACACCAGAAGGAAAGCAGGAAAGACTGATAAACTACACAAGCTTAACCACTTGTAGAATATCTTAATACCGAGGAATGAAAGAACAAGGACGTCATCAGCATTGAAAATAACAGCATGCCTTTACTAAACAGAATCGCAAAATATCTTAATGATTCCTGCTCTTCTAATGAAGAGGTTAGAGCGATACCCATCGAGAAACATTTGTTCAATGCAGAAGATTAAAATGGATTCATTAGTGTAGGGATGAAAAGACTCACATTAGTTAGCTAAGAGAGAACTCGCACTACCTTCTTCGATTTAATGGCAGCAAGTACAAAGCATATATATATTTATTCTGACAGGTGTACTTTGTATAGTTCATGCTGGAACATGTTGAGAAAGTATCTGCACAGCATTTATTTAATTAGTAGCAGAGACACTTCAAAAACCTCAGAACATACTTTTTATATTCTGACCAATTCTTTTTATATTCTGACTGATTCTGGGCAATATTCACTAAGTTCTGATACATCTTGATTTTCAGGAAAAGTCTTAGTAAAGTTCATTTACATTACCAGTACACAAACACATGCATCTAATCTTCTCATCAACTGTTGATTAGAATATTGTATTATTTTCTCTTTAAGGCAGATTTACCCAAAATAAGTTTCAGGTCTACTTCTCCTCTCAGAAACGCTGAAAGCCATACAAGTGTTTTCCGTTCTAACAGCACCATTTCCTATTTATTTCCATTATTATCTTACTTACACTATTCCCCTCCCTCCAGGCCTGGGGTTACTGTTTTACTAGACCAATGGAGGGAAAATTGAGACCTAATAACAAAGCAACTTTTAAAGAACATGCTTAGCATTTACTACCAGGATGCAATAATGTCCTGTATGTTACTCAATGCCTTCTGTTTTATTGGATGTAAAAGAAGATTAAATTGAATGACTTATCTTTCAGATGAAGAGAGAAAAGGAACTGAGGATTGGAAGGAAAAGGAACATGGACCAGTTCACACTGAATCCCAGACCTAGCAAACAGGGGTTTTCATTGCCCCCACCATAAGGAATTATTGGTCACACAATTACAGAAACATTGGGAAAGCATTAGGCACTGATAGGGATGCAAGAATGTATTTACTAAATGCTTGTATAACTTGGACAAAAATCTTAATATAGAAAGAAATCCCAACACTGGGTTATTAGAAACTGCTTTAATACATCTGTTCCAAATGAAAGAGAACTTTATGCCAAAGTTATGAGCAAGAGAAAATAACAAGACCCTCATTACCTGTACTTTAGAGATGCAGCTGAACCTATGCAATGTCCAAAAGAAAAATTTTCATAAGGGACTAATAAAAGATATTCTAAGTGCAGCAGTGAAACTACTAGTATTTTGTATCCATGAAAACATGCTATCACTCTTTACAAAAGCTTATGAAAAAACCCACAAAATATACTTTAAAACCAGCAATCTGAGCTCCTGTTGGCATACACAGATACATACAAACACAAACTGAGGACTTATAAACAACCTAATACCTATCTTTCCATTCTTAAAACAGAGGCTGTTAATGTTATAGATACGTCCTACTACCATATCTACCATGGCATCACGTACACTGGTAGACAAGAACCAAACTCCTTTTCCCATCCACTCCTTTAGACGATTAGTCATTCCCCAGATTGGCCTAAAGCAAACAACATGACATTTCTTCTTGCTCTTTTACGCTGGAATGCAAAGGAAAAATATGGTTTTGTACTCATCTTTAGCAGTCATTGATTCACAACCCAGTTTAGTCTTTGAAACAGCACAAGACAATGAGCTATACAAGTGAGGGCTATACAAGCTATACTCAGCCTGTTGGGAAGAGACAAAAACCCACAAACTGCAATCCTTTATCCACCCCTAAAGGGCAGAACTGAAACTCCAGATGATCTGCTTTGCCTCCAGCTGCTGATAAAGACATAATACGAATATTTAGGAGAAGGCCATTGAGAACTCGGAGACCTAGAGAATTTTGTTTATCCATAACTCAGTGTTCTCTGCAATGAAACTGTTAATGAATCTCAGAAGGACTTAACGCAAATGCTGTAGCATAAGACTTGTAACTGAAATAAAGACGAGGAAATACTGAAAAACATTGGAAAAGCTGAAGATAAACTTCTATTACAATGTATATATAACCAGATAGACTTAACACAAATAGTTAATATGTTTGCCTCCTCAATTTGGTTTTTCATATATTCTGTTCAGTTTCGTTTACTTAACACACATGGGGGCACAATAAAGAACTTGAGAAAACTTGCTGAGAAAAAACAACTTGCAACGTACAAAGTTTATAGATTTCACACTGTATGTTTAAGACATTCAAATCTATAACACGTATTCATCTTCCTTTACCCATACTTCCCCTCCCTACAGATAAAAGTGCATTCAAAATCCTAGTCCAATGAGTCAGTTAAAAATACACATCTGAATCATACGTATATTCTGAATACAACTTTAAAGCCAACAGGGATACTATTAATACATATAACTAAAGAAACAGCCTCAGCTAGCTGCTTTTATTAATCACCTTGTCTGTTCCAGTTAACTACAACTAATGCCATGAGGTTTCTCCTGCCAGTTTCCTTTATCGCTACGTTTGTTTTCGAAGTGAAATATTTAAGTATACTAGCTACTATCTTCTATCCTTGGTCTTATGTTTTTGGAGATTTATTTTTTTAAAGGAAATATTTAGGCATACTAGCTACTACACTCCATCCCTTGTTTGAAGTTTCTGGAGATTTCTCTTTCCTGTAAAAAGACTTGACGTAGTCCTTTAAACCTTAGGATTTTAAGAAAGCAAACAAGAGGTAAAGTTTACCTTTGTCCTACATACATCCTGTACTTACCTGTACAATTGTATGCGCAAAAATTTGCTTCTAAAATCTAGATTGGTACTTGTTTCACAATTCTGCTCAAGGATACCATTTAAGGATCATCACCTCTTTTTGCTAAATGCTACAAAGTTTAAGCCCTTGCCTCACAAAGAATATATGATGGAACAGCTAGATGTAACAAGCCACCGACATTTGACGAAAAACCAACAGGAAAGATTTGAGTAATTCATCAGAATAGTAGAACTGTCAGAAAAGTTAGCTGAATACGTAAGCATACCAGCTCATGAAATGAAGCTTCTGCTAATACTACTCTACAAATAACTGTTCCCAGCATTTCACGCCATCGCTCGAAGACTCCTTCCCCTGAACAGTATCGCTCTTACTTGACACGTGTCATTTGCCTATCGCGGCAGGACAGAGGCTTAGCCTTCCTCTTTCACGCAGGCTCTTATCTTTAGCCTACGGCCAAACCCAAGCCTTCTCCCTTCCTCCTGCAGCAGAGGAGAGACGAGGCGCCCGCAATAAAAGAAACTCAATCCACTGCTCAGCCGGGCCACATTAGCTCCGGCACCCACCGCAGCCACTACCGCCCGTTTTCTGCAGGGCTTCGTACGGGCGCCGGGCAGGCACGGAGCCGCCCCCCAAACTCCGCCGCGGCCCCCCCCCCGCCACCCCGGCTGCCATTTGGCACGGCGGGCCCTTTCCCCCAGCCGAGGACGCCCCCGGGCACCCAGAGCCCCGCCTCGCCGCCGGGGCCTGCTCTCTCCTCTGCCCCCTCAGCTCGGAGCCCTCACCCGCAGCCTCCGCCCCCCGCCCCGCAGCCGGGCTGCTCTCCCGCAGCGCTCCGCACAGGACCTCTGACACGGGGAGCGGCCCGGCCCAAGGCCGAGCGCAGGCGCCGCCGGCCCGGCCCCGCCGCCACGCAGGCCGGCCTCCCCGCATGCCGCGACACAGACAGGTGCAACTCTCCGGCCGCCTCCGGGGCCTTGCGCAGCCCAGGCTCGGCCCCGGCCTCCTCCTCCCCCCCCCCACGGAAAAGCCTCCCTCTTCCCCCGCGCACCACCATTAACCCCCGGCCCGACCCCCCCACGGGCCAAGGGCTGCCCGTCCCCCCTCACAAAGACGGGCCCTCCCTCCCGCCGGGGCCTCGCACCGAGAGAGCGACGCCGAGCCAGGCCGGGCCTCCTCTGCCCCGCTCCTCGGCCGGCCCCGCCACCGCGGGCCTCCCGCACGCCGCAGGGGCCACCGCCGCCTCCCCCTGCGGCGCCCAGCCCCCCGCTCCCCCCGGCTCCGCCTCACCTCTTTGGGGACGAGCTGATTCTCCTCGCTGGGCACCATGGCCGGTGGCGCGGCGCTGGGCCCGCAGCAGGCTGAGCTGTGCGTCGTCGTCAGCAGCAGGAGGCGGGGGGACGCCCGCGGCTCATCCTCCTCCTCCGCCGCCGCCGCCCCAGCCGGCGAGGGCAGCGCCACAGCGCCCGCCCCCTCCGCCACCGCCAATCAATGGGGAAAATGGCCGCCGGCCCCGCTCTCGCGAGAACCCACCCCACTCGCCCCGACCCGGCCCCACCGCGCCGGGGCGCGTCCTGGAGCCGTGCTCGACTTGGCCCCGGCAGCGCTGCTGCCGGGCTTGCCCGGCTGAGGTGCGCGGTTGCGGACTAAGTACGAGGAGCGGTGTGGGAGCCGCAGCGTGTAACCCCCCCCGCAGGCGGCCAGAGCAGAGCCGCGCGTCCTGTCCTCCTGCTGGCGTTGTAAATTGTGCTTGGCTGTCACCACCCCCTCCCATCCCTCAACGTTACCCCGCTCCTGAGAGCGGCGGCGGGAAGCACCGTCCGCGGGGAGGCCGGGACGGGCCTTGGGGAGGGGGGGAGGTGCTGGGGGTCCCCTCCGCCGCCATTTCCTTCCTCACCCCATCTGTGGCGGTGCGGGGTGTCCTTTCCGCGGGGCCCTGGGGCTTGTAGGGGGCGCGGGAGAGTACAAAGTGATTAAAATTGAGTTGGACTGGGTGAGCGAGGAGGCAGCGCGTCCAGAGATTATGGGCTGCAGCTGCGGGAGAGAGTTTATAAGGGCCTGCGGCGGGCGTGAGGGCCTTCCCCGGCGTGTCAGAGCAGGGCTCACCGGCCGGGACGTGAGTGTGTTCGGGGCCTCCGTCCTGAGGTAACGGGAGGTGCGGGAGCCAGCCAGCCTCCTGTCCCGTGGAGGCCTGCTTTCCTTCGCCCGGCTTTGCTGCCTATGAGGGGCTCCTGCCAAAGCCACGGGTTGTGGGGGATGTGGGCTGCAGCTGTATTTTTTTTTTTTTTTCCTTTTCCCTTTACGTGTGGGCATAACTTGCTGGTGCGTGGCTGTGAGGTTTAGGAGACTGGCAGGAGTGGAAGAGTCAGTGTGGCCTGATCCCATGGACGCACAGGCGCTCTTCTTGGTGCCCACAAGTTTGTTTGAAGTCATACTGTGAAGTTAATGACGTGCTTGCTTGCTTCTCTGTAAATCTAGGGTTAATAGCGCATTTCCAAATGAAATGCAAGACTATTTCGGTGGCATCGCTTGATTGTTGATTTTTGTCTACAACAAGCTTAAGTGTATCTCTTTCTCATGTCACCTGAGGCACACTAAAAGCCAAATATTAATCACTAGAATGACTAAAATGTGCACTAGAAAAAAAGTAATTACATGTTAAAGTCTACTTTACTGCAAAATAGTTTTTAAGTGAAAAACATCCTACTTAACTAATGAAGAATGGTAGATGGTAGCTGTACATTTTTGTACAACTATTTTTCTTGTTATTTTAGTGTCCTCTTGTGGAAAAGCGCAGAAGTGAGGATACTTTTTGATTTTGTGTCCACGAAACTTTCTGTTTTGGAATAACTTTTGAAACCCATTGTACTGAAGGTTATTGGAAATCTATTGTGAAGATCTAGTAAAACTAAACGATCTCTTCCACCTTTTTGTGTTTGTAGTATGTCGCTTCTCAGGTTCCTCTCCATCATCCTGCTTTCTCAAAGGTGAGGTAAGTAGCACGTTTTGGAGTTAGGATATGTTATTAGTATAGTATTTTAACACTTTAAAATTAAAGGCTTCAAAGCAGTCATTTCTGTGAATAACAACATCAGTAGTTTTATTTTAATCTTTCAAGTGTGTTATGTAGGTGCTAAGTTTTTTTTTTCTTTTTTTCAGTTCTGCTCCTTGAACTAAGCACAGAAGTCCCCTCATTGAAAACTTACTCAAAACAATTTTTTAATGTATTTCTGACCTGTTTTTCATTACATAACTTAATAAGATCAAGTTATTTATTTAGTAAAAGGTCAGGAGGTTCTTTGAGACAGGAGCTCTTGCCCTCTACTTTTAAAATATGTTGCACCTGAAGGCCACTCACCATAGACGTTTGAGCTCTAATATGATGAAATCAAGCACCATGGTAGGAACCTGCGAGTCCCTTCCTTTTAATCATACTTTATGTTCAGCACAGGGTTGTGTAGAGCTACTCCTCTGCAACAGGTAAAAGTACATAGAATAGTGGGGGTTTTTAGTAGGAAAGACAGTATAGAATTAATAAACTCATGTCTTTTAGAAAAGAGGTTTTTTTATTAATGCTTATCAGCTGTGTTGATTAAAGGTTTGAGATTTAGGTGGGGTGGTTATTTGAGGGGGACTTTTGTAAGCATCTTGGTGTGAGAAAAAGTATAATTGCAGAAGAAATGAAAAATGGTATCAGCATTTGTAGATATTTGAAGAAGCGCAGCTACCTGGTGATCTACTGTTGTCCAGTGGTGTCCAAAGATCCATAAGATTAGTGAGCAAGTACTTGAGTTGAAGAGCCAGAAGAGAGACATAAGCTTGTGACAGAAGGCAATACAATCATCAAAGCACTGGAACGGAACCTCCAACAGTGGTATGTGACTGATGGGGCAGGTGTTATTTTTTTTTTTTCTTTTTTGGGGACACACACCCCCTAGAATCTCTGGAACTTGGAGGATTATTGCTCTGTTTCATAAGGAATCCAGAATCTAGGAACGAGTAGCTTTCAGAGATGTTACTTTTGAAAATTCTTTTGACTTTCTGAAGTGTTACGTTCTTATGGGTTGTTTTTTTCTGCCATTTATGCATAACAAGTGGCAAAGCTGTGGGACTCAATGACTTTAATTAAAATATATTGTTCTATTGGGATAAAGAGGTAGCTACCAGAAATATGTGCCTACTAGATAAGAATCAGGAGGGTTTATTTTTAAAGAAATACTTTGTTAGATCCTCCTGCCAACCTTTAAAACTGTGCAAACATCTAGTGCAGCGTGTGTGCATGAAACATCTTTAATGGAGTAATAATCTCTAGTTAATAATTAAATCTCCAGGAGCTTTTGTAATTTGTGGATGCTACAGTATTTAATCTCTTTATGTGAGACTTCTTAAAGAGGAATATTCAGAATTCAAGTTTCATGAAGGGAATCCTAGCCTTATGTAAAGACTGATTTAACATAACACAGGTTTAACTTGTTATTAGTATGAAGAAGAAAAATTGGTATCTCAGACTAAAAATTATGCTGGATTTGCAGTTACAGGTAAATTTCTTAAGATGTTGGTTGTCAAACTGTTGTTCAGAGATGCATTAATGAGTGTCACAAGTGCTGAAGTGTGTCACTTTTCAGTCAATGATGCTTGGCTAGTTTTAGTCAATACAGCACAGTATTAATGGAAATGTAGTTGTTCAACGTTGGTATGCTAGAGTAAATAGGCCTTCATTATAAGAGATGATGAACTTTTAAATTAGTCTGTGGGAACAGGATACCTCCCCTTCTCCACAGCCTGTTTAAGTTTATGCTTTAATCATTTCTCCTTCTCTGTAAGAATTCACACACTCCTGTCCCAACACCTGTATCCAAGATTTGATGAACAGTCAAAAAATTTTAAAAACTAAATGGAGAGAGGTCTGCCATGAAGCTCTTTCGTATGCAGTATGTGAAGAACTCTAGGGGTGCAAAATCTTAAGAAAACAGGTAAATGTCAGAATACAAACTGATGTTGTCTTTCCCAAAGTAGTATTATCCTACTTGTTTTAAATAGCCTGTGTAAAGAGGATCGTGTAGACTAATACCATTGATTTGGGATGTCTTCTCTAAAATACTTCAGTTTTGATTTTTCAATTAGGCTATTGGTGCGCGATCCATTTCCTGTTTCAGATGTTGGTGGTCTTATTTGTAGAGCCAGCATTGCAGTACTTGCTTTCTTCTGTATTGTTCTGTTACAAAAACAAAACAAACAAAAAATCCAAAACCGCAAAAAAAAAGGGCAACACAAAACCGAAAAAAACCCTCCAAACCTGAAGTTTGCAACCCTTGACGAGTTGCTAATGAATATTAAAATGATATAGCTATTCTGTATTTGCCAGCAGTAGAAATGTAACCAATGCTGATGCAGTGTTTTTAGAGCCCTTCTGCATTGTCAGCAATTTAAGGAAAACCAGCTAAAGGCCTCTCCCCTTTTCAATCTTTGGCAAGTCCATGTCTACTGATAGAAGAAGAGATGTGTGAAAGTTCAGGATATCACAATCCAGCAGTTCATTGCACTGCTGGTTACTTTGCTGTTTGAGCCTCAGGTAAATTTTCCAGAACTGCACAAGAAGTTTTGAAGCATTTCTCTGAAAATCTGCAGACTGCTGGCTGCACTTTCGCTTTAGAATGACCATTGTAGTAAATGGTCTTGTAAGTCTAATAGGTAGGTAAGCAGCCCTCTGAAGTTAAACTTCATGAGATAAAGAAAAAAAATCTCAGTTTAAAGTTCAGTGCTAAACACTGTGTTCTGCTGTTCTTAAATAGTGTTTTCTGTTAGAATCTTTATGAACATGCAAATGCTTTTCTGTCCTCTGACATTAATTCATGCCAAGACCTTTTAAATCAAAAGCAGTAGGGGATTATTTTAATTAATTATAAATCAGCAGCCATGATTCATTGACATGTTTGTTAAAGATTATTTTCTTACTCTGATTTCAAGACACTGAGTATTGAGGTATTAGCCTTAGAAGTTAGTTTTCTTTTCCACGGTAGCATTAATCTCATGTATGAATTCCCAGATGGATTTGAAGCTGAAATTGCAGTTGTAAAGAGAAATAGAGATCCTGCAGAGAATTTTGCAGGACCAGGTATTCCTTTATTAACACAGAATTCTTGTGTCAGCTTGACTTAAGATTTTCAGCATTGTGTACTTAAAACTACAGAGCAGTTTCCAGCATTAGTAGTCTAAACAAAACCCAGTTCCAGGGCATTTGACCTCTAGATGCACTTGTCAAAACCTTCCTGGTGTCACTGGGAATAAAACACCTGCACTGGCAGGTCAGCTTCCACTTTGTGCGGTGAGAATTTGGAAACAGATGTGGGCTGGTATCACGTAGAGTTTGTGAGATCCAAGCAAACCTCACACGGAGTTTGCTGGCTTAGGCTCATGGCCAGACTGTAACTCCTCTATCTAAAATGTGTGCAGTAGCTTGGAAATCTGCTGTCTTTTAAAATGTGCAGACTAGTAGAGTGTACTGCATACATCCTTTCTGGAATAGGGGCTAGTATGTTATCTAACCCTGTTATCTCTAAGGCTGGGGGGGAAGGCGTCTCTATACACAGCAACATAGCAATGTGGGAAAGCAAGCAGAAAGGAGAGGTGCCCTGAATGCATACCGTGATGGTAATGTCAGTCACCAAAGTTGTTTGGTTGTTTCAGAGGTTCAAAAAAAGCTCACAGTGACATAGCCAGTATATTTGAAAACATTGCATTAACACTTTCCACACATGGGGATTACTATTGGAGAGTCACAGTAAGAGTGAAAAGGCAGCTCTAAATAAGACTATGCAATGTGCAAAAATAACAGAGTAGCTTAGCTTCACATGGGACTGCTCTCGGTATGGACGCTCAAAGTATTTATAGCTGCCCTTGGGTCCAGGGGACTTAAATAGTTCAGGTTTGCATTAGGGGTTCCCAGTGACCCTTCAGATTAAATCTGGTGACGTTTAGTATTACGAGCAAGTGCTAATTATACTGCTTACAGTTCTTTGGGCAAGCAGGAAGTGGTTTCCCACCCTCAGCAAGCCCTAGCACATAGGGAACATTCCTTCATCCCAGGTGGCCTTCCCCTGGGTGAGACATGTTTTCTTCACATTTTCTTTGTAAGGTGTCATGATTATCGGTGTAAAGCAGTAGCTCGCAGCTGCCTGGGCCTCACCCCATCCCCTCACTGAGGGGAGGGAAGGAAGCGCAGCGCTCGGCGTGTTTTGAATGTGCTTTCTCATGGCTTTGAGCGCAAGGGCAGTACCTGCAGCAGGATCTATGCCCTGGGCTGCCTTGTGGTGTGGTCTGCCTTTGGCCTCCCTGCACTGCCCTGGAGTAGAGACCTGCCAGCCTTCTCTGCTGGGGTGAGAGTGGAAAGCAGGAGGGGGCTGTTATCTCTCTTCCCATTTCTCCATGAATGCGGCTTCCTGACAGTCCTTGACACCACTCTTTCTACTTTGCTCTCTGCCCTCACTAATAATTTTCTTCCACTGGTGATGGGAGGAACTTTGTACTTTAAGGACTATTGGCGTGGGCTGGGTTATTTTACAACTGTATTAGGATCGCTAGGGGGAGGGGAGTTGCTCTTCATCAGTGGTCATACTGTCCATCATAGGAGGGCTATGTGTCTGCAGCCCTGTTAGTTCCCGCTTGTGCAGTCTGCATAGCAAACATTGTGTCCCCACAACGGTAGGGGCTCAGAGTGTCCTGCAGTGAGACGTCTCTAAAGTAGCTGTTAGGTAGTGTGTGCACAGCTGTTGGGAGGCTTGGTCTAAAACCTGCTGCTGGCTCTGTGGTTTTCCAAGCTCAACCTTGTCCTCGTTTTGCAATAGGCTGTCCCCTGAACATCTGCAGCTTTCTTGGGCTTTGAGGGCTAGTCTACTGTGGGGGTTGCTAAGCTCTTTCTTGCATGAATTAATGTAGCTTTGCCTTTGGCAGCAGCAAAGGGAGCTGCCAGAGGTCTTGCATAGCATTTAAAATGTCAGCTGC
Organism: Pluvialis apricaria; assembly: GCA_017639485.1. Taxonomy (NCBI): domain Eukaryota; kingdom Metazoa; phylum Chordata; class Aves; order Charadriiformes; family Charadriidae; genus Pluvialis; species Pluvialis apricaria. The sequence goes on from CM030012.1 coordinate 56,366,889, forward strand.
CAGTCTAGAGCAGCTGCCAGCACTGGAGCTCTGGCAGGGGGAATGCTGTCACAGGGCGAATGCAGGCAATGTCCGTGTGGACACAGCGTGAGTCAGGCTGGGCAGGGACTTGTGTACAGAGTATCCTGATGTTGGTAAAATGCCCTTTGAAATCTCCCAGCAAGTTGTCTCCTGTGTTGCTTGGGTAATATATAAGGAAATGCTGCTGGCTCTTGACTGTTGCGTTTTGTTTTCAGACCGGACTGTAAGTAGCCTTTCAGAGTGTGGGGCCTGCAGTGATAAAGGAATCCTGCGAAACTGGTGGTCTCTCTTCTGGGTGAAAGATTAAGGCAAAACACTACCTATCTAGTGAGAGTCTTAAAGAATGTAGTTTCTAAAGACAATCTCATTTTGTTCATGTGTATGTCAATTTTAATGTTTTTTAAAATTCACTTTTTCTTTTAAATGTTTGAAATACATCCGTTGGTTGGACTGAATTAACGCGGGGAAAAATAATAATAAAAAATTGTAACTACTGTCCTCGTTTGTCATCATTGCCTTTGTGAGAAGATGCCTCTGGAGAGCAGGTGTGTTTCCTCAGCATTTTAGTTAGAGGGCTTGGCTGCAGAACTTTGAAATGTGTGCCCATTTATGCTGATTCGAATCTCCTATTTGCTGTTAGCGCGGGAAGTAAATTTCTTTTCATACTGTTACTTCTTTGCAATGAGTTGTGCCAGCTCTTAGTTAGTTGCATACTCATTTGCCTATCACCTGTGATTTAAACCAGGCTTGTTAATTGGGCCTGTTAGATGTAAGCACGTCTAGCAGAGATGCCCAGATAGGTAGAGACAAATTCCAGATCATTTGGATTGGATCCAAATCCATGTATGAGACTTAGCTCTTCAGCAGAGGGTTCTTTTATATGGCAGTGTTAAAGGAAGAGGGCTTATTGGGGTTTGTTTGGCTGGTGAGTAATGTAGGGTGCATCCATGGAATGCAGGGGTGCGTGAACTAGAAGGGTCTCAATGCCAGGCTCATAGATATTAATAATAGGCTGGGTACTGCAGTATTTAACACAGTGTTTTACATATGGAATTAATCTATGCCCTTCCTTGCTCAGGAAATGTGTCCTGTGCTGGTTTTGTGTTCCTTACAGTAACAAAAGATTTACATTAAGCAGCCCAAACCAATTTTAAATACTAACAGGCATACAGAACTGTGCTTTTGATACGACCAGTAATGGAAATACTTACTGGAAATAAAATTCCAGACTCACTGATGAGAATGCTGTCCACCAGGATAAGAGTGAGCCAAAAGCATCCATGAACTTTTTGATGTTTTAGGTTTACTTCCGTGTACAGGAAAACTTGCATATACAATAAAGCCCCCATCCTTTTCTGCATCCAAGATCTGGGTTGTATTGCAGGTTATTTTTTTAAGTCTAGGAGGGTTTCTGAAATGGGGAAAGTGCAAACCTCAGATCATCAGCGGGTGATCGTTAAAACTGCCCAAGAAGTTATGAACAAAAATAAAATCAGTCATATTTGTTTTTTGTCTGTTCTGACCACTGAAGTCTAGGAAAAATAAAACCCTGACTATAACATACTTTTCTAACTGCAAAATTTTTGCTACTACCCTGACCATCCTTCAGTCTGGTCTTCCCTATTTCATTGCTACTCCTTCAGCATCTTCCTGTTCTTGCTCGTCCCAGATTGTTTCAAAGACAGGCTGAAACTGTAGTGGCCTTTTGTTAATCTGCTGTTTGTATTCATGTTATTTATTTTCATGTCTTTGAATTTATTCAGGATGGCACTAATGTAGTATACATGTTTCAGGCATGAAGAGGTTAATGAAGCTTTAACTACCTCATAAAAACATTTGTTATTGGCAGCCTTGGGATGGTAGTTATTGACTGCAGTCGCATACAAGGACTATTATCCTTTTTGATTGCCACATTTCTATACAGCCAAACTAGATTTAACAGTATCTTTAGGGTCCTTTCGTATGTTCCTCAGTGGTGGTATCTATTTTATGGTGCCTCTTTTGAGAATTGAAAGGGCAACTTTAAGTAAACGGTTAATCAAACCAAGAATTCCTATGTTAAAATGAATAAAATGATGTTCATGAAAAGGTGTTTTAAAGATGTTTTTGTGATTTAATTTTTTGGAAATGAGAAATTCACGGCATAAGAAATCATTCTTAGCCTCACTGCAAGTTGGATTCTGGTTCTTTGGCTGCTTAAACCATGGCTTTACCTTAGGATGAAGTAACAAGCTAATTGTTTTTTTTAATTTGAGGAAGGTGAAAAAGTGAAAGCAGTAAGAATTAAAGTGGACAGGCTATTTTTTTTAATATCCAATGGAAGTGCGTATTTTGGGAAATTTCAGAGTAATTACTAGTCCCTTGTGCTGCACTGGCTATTTCAAATCCATCATGTGACTGAGAATGATGCCACTCAAAGCACTTGGATTGCTTAATGATTTTTTTCTAGGCAATGTTAAGTTGTAAAATAAAGTTAGGTAAGATGTTTCGACCACAGAGTTAGTTTGGTGCTAGTATGCAATATGAAGAAATCTTGTAAAAACCGTAATACCTGTGGAATATTCACAGGCAGGACTACAGAAGTAGACATGAAGTAAGAAACAAGCCAGTGTTTCTTATGCAGTGCTTACTTCATCTGTATAAAATCTTGAGGTGTGAGAAGAATGATTTCAATACATGGTTATGTTGTTTGGTCATGTTGTTCCCCTGACTATTTGCTTCTGTACATTTCAGGAGTCTGTAATTGTTATTGTTAAATACATAAGTTGTTTAATGTATCTGAGTGTTGTTGCAGCCTTAAATCTTGGAAATAGTGGAGATTTATGATTTTGAACTATCCACTTACATTTCATTAGCTGTTTTGCATTTTCTTATATTTTTAAGGGGGGAATGCTTTTACTTATTATATGCTACTTTTTATTTATTATGACTTCATACTAGTTAGCAAACATATTCTGTCACAACTGAAATATCTAAATTTAGAAGTTTGTATCAAGTATGCCAATCCTGAGAGTTAGAATATAGCTGAGTGCTGCTATTTTGAACCCAGAGAAGTTGTTTTTTTAAACTGAGAGTAACTCAGGCTATCTTTTCTCCTGTAAACTAGATGTATCTATAAATTAAAAGAAGGTGAATGTTAGAATCCTGCTGTGAAATGTTAACTGCAGCATGATGTCTTTTTGTTTCTTTGAATTTATAACATGTCTTAATCTCATTAAAAAAAAAACCCAAACAACAACAACTTAAGGTTTTCCAGAGAGCACAATTAGACCTTCCTCTATCACTATCCTAAAAGGCTTGATGTGAGTAGGTTAACATCTCTCTGGATATGCAGAGAGACTATTTTTATTTTAATAGTATGTTTTAACATCGTATTAACAGTGTTTCCTTGTGCTTAGTGAACATTATATCATCAGAAAGCATGTGAAAAGAATATGGAAATTTCAGGTACTGGAACAGCACGACAACGCTGTGTGTGAACATTAGACTTCACTATGCATAATGTAATTCATGACACTTAAAATTTCACCAGTTACTATATATACTAGGTTTTTTCACATTAAGCTTAGCTTGATGATAGAGAACTATCCAGAAAAGGACAAGGCAAAGTAAAAGGCAAATCCAAAAAGTTTGGAAAAGAACAGGAGACAAAGGGAGCAGAAAATAAAATTAAACCTAATCTCTCTCTGTAAAATAAAAGAGAACCTGGATGCATGGGTAGCTGTGACATTGATCATAAAAGGAATAAACATCTTTAAAAGAACAAGCATGACACAGTCCAGCTGCTTTTTTGTTTGGTTGGTTTTGTATCCAAAGAGATTCTGGGAAGAACCAAACACTTCTAAAGATAGGAAAGAGGGCAAAATCAATAAAGCTACTTCCTGGTACTGCAGTAGATAGTGATAATTAAGAAAGCTTTTAATAAGAAAACCAACTATATTATAAAAATGCTAGAACATTAATACTAAGTTGACCAAAACTGTCTCTTCCTCCTTTCTTTATCACAACAGTCTTTTTTTGTTCCTGAGAAAACAGAACCTAACTTACTGAATCGCAGAGGCAACTCCAGGTGTCACGCACCTTGCAAACAGGAGGTCTGGGATTCTGCTGTGAGCTGTTTTGGTGGTGGAATCAGGGAGAGGTTTGAGAAGAACAGGAAGTTGCATAAAGATGTCTCTGTTGGTTGTTTATTAGGAGCCAATGCCACTGGAATAAACAGCTGTATAGGTAGTACAGTGTCTCTTTTGTTATCTAGTCTAGCAGCACTGGAGATGAAAACTTCAAGCTCGAGCCTTGAATTCAGCGAAGGAAGCCCAAGGGATAAGGGAGATTGTCATATGACTTTGAAAACTGAAGCAATACGCAGTAGTTTTGATCACAGATAAGAGCTTTTTAAGCCCAGAAGTTGTTCTAGCCAGTATTACTCTGTAAACAAAACTTTAATAGACAAACATAGAAGTTGAAACCCTTTCCCACTCTACCTCCCAAAAAACCCACCTCCTACCTCTCTTCCCCTACACGGTAGAGGTATTTTACAGTTTTCTCAGGGGTATCTGGACAGAAAATGATAGTCTGGTTTCTCCTTGCAGTATGACATCAAGATGGGGAAGTGAAATTCCTCAACAAGAGAGTGTGCAATGCACACAGAGACCTTTCTTAGTTCTCCAGCCTTAGCCACCTCTTAAGCCACCTCTCTCTCTCTTAAGTAGAGAAAGATCTGCAGACTGACTCAAGCAGTGACTAGACCTCAGTTTGCCTTGTAGAATTAGAACAAGTGGTGGTAACACAGGAGTGCTTTCCTCATTAGAAGCTACTGGTGATGGTTTCACATTTTTTCTAAGCATATGTAAACATTTGGAACCACTGAACATCCTTCTGCAGGTGTAGTCCTTTCACAGGAGAGAGAAAATCACAATTTCACCAAGTCACAGATATTTAATGAGGTAAACTATGTTCAGATACTGCTTAATTCATCTTGGTTTTTTACAGTGAAGGTGATTCAGATGCTGAGTTTTCTAGAACACCATGCATGAATTCAGTGCCAGAAAATGGGGAAAAAAAACACCACCAGGAATTTAATAAGACTAAAACATCTTTGTTGTTCCACTGCTGAGTAAACTAAAAGGAATGTATTTACATGGATTCACTGGAAGTTGTTAAGGCTGACTTATTATTTCAGTATAGTAAAATGTAGTGAGTGGGTTGGAAAGAAATATGCTCTTATATTGAAATTATTACACCTCTAGCAGACATAAAGAATTCTTTATTTACCTTACTGAGGTCTGTATTCTCCCAAAACCTTCCACACAATGTTGTCCAGAGACCTCTGTGCTCCATTCTACGTCATCAGCCAGTGAAGATGTGCTATAAGAATATACTTTTTTTTCTGAAATGGGAACAGTTTAATTGGTTTCTTAGCTGAATAACTGAAGTTCAGTGACCATGTCTCAGTGTTAATGTTAAGTTCTGTAATCAGAAAGAAATAGGGTTTTGTCAGCTCTGTAGAAAAACCTTTATGTTGTTCTTTTATGATACTGTAGGAGTTGTCCTTGCTACCATGTCATGTGTGCATCTTGGGTATCTTTGAAGTCCTAGAATAACTATTGTAGGTTATATTTAGACCCTTTTTTGTTGTTGTTATTTTCAAGGAACACCTGGAAAGTCTGTGTTTCTGTGTAGCTAGTAGTGCTTTGACTTTGTTTTTGTGAAAGGAGAATAAGAAAGGCAGAGAGCTGAACCGGATGAAACATTGTTGGATTTAGCTTTAGGAAATTTAAGGGTTTTTAAAATATGAGAAAGAAATGCTGTATGTTGTTGCTATTATTTTAAAATATAATTTAACAGTAGTCCAAAAATAACAAAGGTATTATGAAAGCATTTTACTTGTCTTGTTAATCTTTTATTTTTGTGGCAAATTAGTTCTTTTTCATTAAAAGAATGCATACTAGTTTTTGTTTTAAACATTGCAGCTATTTAAATAAAGCTCTTATTTACTGGTACTTGTATATTTTCTACAGAGCTCTATATTAATTTCAAATTCAGTATTTATTTTCTGTGCAGGATACACAGTCCTCCTTCATCTAGCAATCTGTGCCACCCGTATTTTTTTTTTATCTTCAGATGTAACCTTCTTGTATACTTAAGACAGCTCCAACAGAACAGTGGTAAGCTGTTCTTCTGTTAACTTTGCACTCTTTTCTAGGTCTTAGTGAAATATTCAAGGTGCTTTACTTTTCATAGTCAGAAGACTTTGTTATTCAGATAAGGCACTTGTGTTTTCTAACCTGACTTACTTCTGGTTTTGAAAGTGTGAATAAATATTCAAGAAAGAATAAGGTATTAAATGCACTTTGTTCAATTTGTAAAATTCAGCAGCTTCAGATTCCTATTTGTATAGATCTGTCAGATTCAATGTTGCTGATGAAAGGGAAATCACGTACTTTCTCAGATGTTAAGAATAGATGGGAAGGCAACATCCAGATCCAGAAAAAGGAGCAACTGGGGAGTGCAGTTTCATAGCTCTGGTGTTGTGATCTCAATCAGGTTTTGTGTGCCTATTCCATTTGTAGTATTGAGGCGAGTAACCTGTTCCCTAAGCTATTGCTAATTTGTTTGCAATGTTTGTATGTAGAAGGAATATGGAATACCTGGGATAGCATAGTCGCCCTGGCCAAACTACAAGCTTCTGTAAGTCTCTTACTACAAACTTACTATGTCCAGTAAACGAGATTATTTTTTTTTTTTGTCTGAACAGATACATGATAAGCCTTTTGTTATTTAAAGTGGAGTAAGAGTACCTGAACTAGCAAGGCCATACTGAAAGGGGTTAACATCCTTTGTGGACAACAGTGAAAGTGAGACTTGTTAAAAAAGTTGAGCAGAACCAGATTTGCTTAAATACTGATGGCAGAAGCGTACCTTATTAAGCAGGTAAGGTGAAGATAACATGCAGGAAATAGTGAAGGCAAGAGAATATATTTTACAATTTGGGAAAGTTACTATCCAAGTGCAGGAAAGGTGCTGGCGTTCTTACGTTTCTACACTTCTACTCACTTCCACAGTGCCGACTTATCTGCTTGCTATTTTTGATCCACTTTTGATAGTGTTCTTATGTAGAGATAGTACTTTTCTTATATAGCAACACTTTCAGAGTAGTTTCTCCTTTGTTCAGTTAGCACTTAGCATACTGGAATTTGGATGTTCAGTTATTCCTGTAATAATTTTAATTATTTTAAGAATTTATTCCTATAGTGGTTTTTGTAAATAGTCATTAAGCTGTTCCTCAAAAGCTTGATGCTCCAACCTGATGCAAAGGACTGCTTATTTATACCTTTTTTTTTTATAAACACTTTGCAATTGATTTGGTAGCGCTTTGAAGCAAAGAGTCATAAGGGTGAGATCTCAGTTAAAAGAAGAGGGCCATCCAGATGGTCTGTTCAACACAAAGTCACTTACGTGTTATGGTCTTTTCAATATGAAGTCACTTATGTGTTCCCACCTAATTCTGGTGGGACTGAACGAGATACAGGTACTGAACAGGAGTATTATAAAGACAGTTTCTTTGATCATATCTTCCTATGCCCCAATTTCTAAATTTCTGAAATATGCAGCGTGTATGTACATTTGAGTTCAGATCAAGAATGTGCTTTTGAAGTGAATCTCCTAATTATTACTGTTTACTGTTGTTTGTCTCACTTCACGGAGCAGTCTCTTCAAATGCATATAGTCTGTGGATGCGAAGTCCTGAGCACCTGCAAGTCTTCTGCAGACCTTCTGTTGGATGGGTTGCACTATCTGCAGATTCCCTACTGTTAGAGAGAAGTTCTGCAAGTAATTTCCTACATTCCCCAAAATTCAAAGTGATATGGGATTCCATTTGCCTTTGTTTCTGTGATAAGACCTTTCAACAGTTTTTGGCTCCTCTGTGATTATTTAGCTGAGTGTACTCAAAATATTTACTTGCTGTGCAGAAGCATTTACTGCAGCTAGGAATGGTAACCAAAGAAGAAATGAATAAAGAGAAGGTAGTTCAATATGCAGTACAAGCCTAAAGTATGAAGAATAGTTCAAGTGAAAGTCATTTATTCTAGGAATCAATGTTGTTGAGCAGCCTAGTGGTCAAAAATATAAATTGCCTTTTGTTTTTTTAACTTTTGTCTGTACTTGCTTTTTGTTAATGTTCTTTTTAGCAATGATATTGGTTGTGTGTAGCATTAACGATTGTGGACATACTCAAGGGGTCTGTAAGAAAAGATGTCTTTAAAAATCTCAGTTTGGGTAAGTAGTCAATCTTTACTTGATGTTTGCAATACATTAAACTTTACCCACAAGGCAAAATATGTAGTATTTTAACTTAATTCTTCGAGGGAGGACCAACTATACCCTGAATAGATCAGAATCCTTAGCTTTTGATTCAGGAAATAATTTCTTTTCAGAAACTCTTATGGACATTCTTCTTAGAATTCTGCATTCCTTACCATGCTCTTATAAATGGCTAAAAATAGTTTCAACATGCACAATACATCAGATAATAGTTGTATGGAAATTTCAGTATTCTCAAAATGCACTCTGTGAATCTTTTTGAATAAGATGTGTCATATTTAGCCATGGCTTTGCATGAGCAAGGAACTGTATCTTAAATTATACGGATATTTTAAATTGCTAAATTACATTACTGAAAAAAGGCTTAGAAACATTCTCTTGCTACACATTTTTGTGGTAAGAATTCCTCCAGTTTCAGAAAGCGATTTTTTCTTTTTGCTGATAATAAAGTCCAGTTAGAATAAAAACCAGCCAGTTAAAATCTGAATATTGATGGCGGATTCAAAGACTGGTGGTAGTGGCTTCTCACTGCACATGTGCTGGATATTCAGCTGAACTCAGCCTGTAGATGCTTTCGTAGATCTCCCCAATGAACATAGAGCCATAATTGACACTTGTTCAAAAGAAGAAAGAAAAAAATAAAGGCTTTGAAGAAAAAAATAATAGAAGTAGAATTTTGTAGCACTGAAAGTAGCTTAGTCTTTTCAGCCCCTTTTCACTTCAAATAGGGTTGTAAATTTTCACTGCTTGCCAAAAAAAAAAAAAGGTGGTTCTGACATGGGAATTCATGTAGGCAGCTCAGCGGAGCTCAGGGACTCAGACCTCTCAGTTCTTGTTCTGGCACCCAAACTTCTGGCACCGTTTGGAGCAGAGTTTGGGTTGTCCACATTGTAAGAGCTGTTAATGGCACTTCTAGGAGGCTGTCTTCTTGGGGCTGACAGTGGACCGAAGCCTGCAGAGGTGGGGTGGGGAGCATAGTGACACCCAGGCTCCACTAGCTGATTCCTCCACTGGGCATTTTCTGACTCTGGAGATGTTCTTAGTTGGTCAGTTAGATAAGCTTTATGGCTTTTCATTGTTTGAAGGAAGCACAGTGTATACGTACCAGGAGCCAGGTCTTGGACTGTTATAACACTGCCTAACTACAAAGGTAGTGAAGCACTGATATTCTTAGTTTGGACTGTATTGTAATAGGTATATTTATTTTTTTTTAATGTGTCCTGTATCAATAGAATGTCTGCAAAAAGCCAGAAAAGGCAAATCCTATGTATTAGATCATTACCTTTGAATTTATTTCTTAAATTCCTCCTCATTTAATAGTCTCTATTACTCAGTTCCTACTGCAATTATCCCTTCCTTTGAAGGACTTCTGCAGATCCCAACCACTTCTATAGATGGGATTCTCAGTAGAAGGCTAATTGGTCTGCTCAGCTATATGAATTTATGTAGTTTAACAGAAATCTTACCCTTTCTAAAACATCTCAACCATGCAAACATACCCCACAGTTCTCAGGCTTTTTTAATAGGTTTAATAAGAAAGCAAAGTAAGCTCAGGTGTGTAGGAGAGGTAAAATATAAGAGGGCAGACTAGCATTCAGAAGTGAGATATATACAGGTAAAACACATCAAAACCAAAACCCCTGAACTTTAGGGGGACATTGTCAATGCTGACAATGTAAGGTTGTTTTGTAGGTGAAATACATACATCTCCTGAGTCCAGTTTTTCAAAGAGCTCTCAGACTCCAGCAAGGAACAGGTCTCTAATTGTTAGCTGGGTAAGCAGTATCAGGAAATATAATGATTGGTTTCATATTTGCAAATGTGGGTAAGCTGATGCGTGCTTGTCACATCATCCCTACCCTCTCCCCATATCTGCTCTTTTCTTAGGCCAGAAGCACTTATATTTACCAGAATTAAAATGGTGATGCAGAGCATCAAAGGATTCAGAGGCTATTACACATGAATTCAAGACGACTTTGCAGAGGGAGGAACAATACAGGATATTCAAATGTCTCCTTAAACATGATTTGGTTTAGGCAGTGGTTTCAGATTGAATAAATAACCGAGTACAAAGTTTAGAGACTCCAGACGCCTTAAGTATATTGAATTAAAAAAATTAGAGGGCATTGTTGTAGTGAATAGAAGGCAGTATGTTTTACAGAGAAGCGGGTAGAATATGTCTCTTGATTCAGTATACTTCCAAATAATTACTACAAGCAGATCCTACTGCTAATTCAAACAACAAAAACGTTTTCTAATTACATAGGGCCAGATTTTCTGGTTTACAGTTTCCCAGCGAAGAACTCTTCTTTGGGAAGCCTAGGGTAGAATTTTCCCTCATCTGCCTGTCCTTCTGCAGGAACAGGGAAGTAGAAAAAGGTATTCTTGGCTCACACGATGCACGCTGGGGTGGTGATGCAAGCTAATAAATATGTTACACCTAGTTTTCAACTGTAAGCGCCAAAATATCTGATAACTGAGGCTGTAGTGCCTTTCCTTCAGAGATACCAAAGCATTTTATGTTTGTGTAAATAGCTGTGTTACTCATGTATGCATAGCAAGATGGTGGTTTATACTATTTTTTCAACAGAATAAATGAAGACCCAGAGCTGTAATAGACTGTGACAGAGCAAGAATAAAATCTAACATTATGCATCAATGATGGAAACCAGTAGTCCTCTGTCTACTAGCCAGTTGCTTCAACTGGAAGGTAACAGCTTCATTTTAGTAACAGCTGCAAAAGGAACTATTTTAATAACGCCTTGTAATATTTATAACAAATTTACATACTGGGAGAGTGGAGAGGTTACTGTCTATAGCTACAACTGTAAACCCAAAAAAGCATGAGGCTGTTTCTGATGTGAGGGTTTTGCAGGAAGAAATGGATTTTGCAACCAGAAAGAGCAGGTGATTATTTTTTTTTTTCTAGCAACACAGGAAGTCTTTAGGAATAAAATTTAATTTTAGGATATTTTCAGTATTCCCAGGTGAAAGTTGAGTAAGCGTGCAGACTCTATGTCATATGATCATTGTAATACTATAAATTTTCTTCTTACTTTCACTTTGATAAAATGAAACATTATAAGATTTTATTTTCTGCATTACACATTTTAAACATGGAAATAGATGATCAAAATATTCCATTCACAAAGGTGAAGTCAGAGTATTTTAATCTTATTAAAGCTACTTTATTTGTTTTCAAAACAAATTCCTGCTGAGGGTGTGTAACACTTGTTGGAGTGACATTTTCAGCTGTAAAAACATTGTTAGAAAATTTTTCTTTAGATTTAATAGCAGTTGGTGTTTCTTTAGCCCATGCAATTAAATTCAATTCAACTGTAGGTGGTTATAGTTCTTGTATTGAAATCTCAGTGTGTGTGCATAGGAATAAGGGACAGAATATAGAGGAAGGACGTTAGCACACACTCCTGACTTCCTGGTGAGAAAACACAAGTGAAAACATCTCTCTGTACACAGTGGCCTGCTATTTGGTCAATGACTTAAGAAAGGACTTTTTTCCCCTTAAACTGCACTCTGTCCCTTAATCCTTAATGTCAAGGATGCACGTACGTAACTGAGAACAGAGTTAGGTATTTGACCTTGCAAAACCCATTTTTTTAAATTCCTTGGATTTTCTACTCCAGCAATACAAGATACCAGCTGCATAGGGAAAGCTAAAATAAAGGCAGTGGAATTTGCCAACTTTTAGCGTGGACTGTCTGTAGTTCCTTTGCTTTCATTTTCACTTGAAATGAAAGTTCACTTAGTTTTGAATTCAGCACTGCAACGCTGAATGTTCTGCTTGCTACTGCATTAAGCTAAGATAGAGCTTATTTTTAAGAATTCTTATTTTTTGGACAGTGTTGCTTATCATCTCCACTATATTTTCAGACAAAGACCTATTTATGTGGAAGGAGAGCAAATGTCCAGTTCAAATCACTGTTGATTCCTTACCTCTGTGTTTCTCAAACCCCTCATCACTTAGGATAAATCTAGAAAACTAAAACTTTGGTTTAAGCATTTCTCTCACAAGATGGCAGCATTGCTTCAGGGAATAAAATTGCCTGTGTTATTGAGGATGTCTTGAAGTTTTTAGTATTTCCATTTTATCCAGTATGTGAGAGAAACTCTGACAGATGTGTTCATTTGTGTTATCTAAATTTTAATATCAACAGCAGTCATGGGACTGGATGAGTTTCATTCATTTGCTGCTATGTTTGCATGCTTTGTGATGAAAATAAGCTACCAGGACTGTAATGAGTTTTGTGAATTGTATTGAAACTATATAATTATTTTGAGTCTTTGTCATTATTATAGTAGTACTGTAGTTGCATTTCTGAGACTTCAGCTGGAAACCTGGAATCAGATTGTTTCAATTGCATTAAGCAGAAATATCTTACAGGAATTTTAATTTCAGATTCATATATATTTCCCTTCCTGTCCGCTGGGTGCTTTTATTCTTTCAGGGTTTGATCCTACTTTCTCTGAATCAGAATTTTAGGGTAAGTCTTGTAAGCAGATAGGAACAGCAAATAAGAAAGGTGAATAAAGTAATTTTTTGGTTTTTGTTCCCCATATAAATAACCAGAAATGATGAAAGAACTGCTGTTTGAACCATTAGAAGCATCAACCCTTAGTTACCTCCAGACAATCCCTTTATTTGATTTCAGGGCAGCACTGATTGACTTCTAAAGGAATTAGGTCAAGTTTATTTCTGATTCTAAAATTAGTTTTACCAATTTGGCCTTACCCATAAGGAATAAAAAGCTTGGAAGTACGGGAATCCTCACTGTGCTGTCTTGGATGCAGTTGAGCTTCCCAAGAATATAGATACGTATTTTTTTTATTTTCATTATCATTTTGCCTGTGATTCTGATTTGATAGTGTGAGTTGTGAGCTGAAGGGATAATATTTTCTAATTCATACAGCCATTTTATAACTCTGTTCAGATATTCCACTTGGCAAAAATGCTAACAAGACCATTTTCATTCTTAAATCAGGAAAGCATTTTCCACAACTGCCTGAAGAAGTGTCTCTCATACTTAAAGTGCTGAAGGAAATATACTTTGCTATCCTGAGTAGCAATGGTTATTATTTCGAGGACATATTGGGTGGTTTGTTATAATACTTTAAGAAAAAAACATTGTCTTGTATTTTCACTTTCTTGAAGATTTTATGCTGAGCACATAAAAAAAAAAGCTTGCCTTTCTTTTAATTTCTCGAAATCCAACATATTAAGGTATAGTTTTATTGAGAGGCGATCACTTAGTTTGCAGTGCTAGGACTAAGGTAGGTTTAGTCTGCAAGTATAACTCTCTACTAACGGCCCAAGTCATTTGACTTAATGTTTAGAGATACTAAAATTCATATCTTTATACTTCCCCAAACTGGAAGGTATGAATTGAGTATTTAATTTCTTCTTTAATGTACTTAGAGATTTTTATTGGTGCAGTCCTGCTAATCTTCAGCAATTCACAGTACAGCCTCCCAAACATTAACTTACCATTAGCATCATTTACTTCTGTGGCATTGAACACATTTTCTGAAATTGCTGAAGGAAGAAAGCCATAGATATAAATGATATGAAGAGAATGAAGTCAGACCCTTGTGTGATAAAGAATGCTGAATTCTGCTCTTTTCCTGCCCACCAGCATAGAGTCTAAGTAAATAGAAGAAATGTACTTGATGGTATCTTCACATGTAGAGGCTGGTGTCTCTACTTTATCTTCTGGGATGTTGTAAGAACTGAACTGGAACACATGGACAGCAGTGTGTGAGAGCTTCATAAAAGTAGGTTCAAACACTGGAAGTTGTTTTGGCTCCTGCAGGTCAGCACACCTCCATCATTCCAACTCTCTTTGGTTATAAAAAGAAAGAGAGCATGAATCTAACCTCCTGGTCACATGAAGCCTGTGATATTCTCCATGAGCCCTCTGCTGCTTGCTTCCTCACTCATCCTGGCAGTAGAACAAGTCTGGCCTTATCCGCTTTCAAAGTAAATTGAAAGACATTCTGCTTTAAAGAGGAAGATAGTTCAAGGGCTAGCCTGTAGCAGAAAATTAAGAGAGATTGTTTAAGGAAACTAAATAATTGAGGTTTTTAGTGATGAAATGCAATACTGATCACGTTCAAATCTAACCCACACCATTAAAAGTCAGAAACTATTTTTTTAGTAGGCTGCATGACAGATTTGTCCTCTTCTAAGTGGATGAGAATTCTTGTTATAAATGGGTCTCACTGGTTTAATCAGCAGTGACCATATATGTGGTCCTTTATTTTAGAAGTATTGATGTACATGTTCAAGTGTTAATTCCATAAGCATTTGTGTCTACCTGACGCACAAACAAGTAGAAGATTTCATTTTTAAGGAATCAGTACTTTTCATACATGCTTAATACAAAGCACAAAAAGAAAGATGTTATGCCCTCTAAGTATTCAGACAACGTAATAGAAAAACATGTAACAAAGATGGTGTGCATCTCAAATGGTTTAATGAAATGCTGAATTTTTGTTTTATTCTCATTTTTAGTATGGCCTATTTATTTTTAGTCCTGGAATAATATTCATCTGAGTTTATAGTATGATTCACAGTATCACCAGGGTTGGAAGGGACCTCTGGAGATCATCTAAGTCCAACCCCCCTGCCACAGCAGGGACACCTACAGCAGTTGCACAGGACGGCGTCCAGGCGGGTTTCGAATGTCTCCAGTGTGGGAGACTCCACAACCTCTCTGGGCAGCCTGTGCCAGTGCTCTGCCACCCTCAGAGTAAAGAAGTTCCTCCTCATGTTAAGATGGAACTTCCTGTGCTCCAGTTTGTGCCTGTTACCTCTAGTCCTATCACTGGGCACCACTGAAAAAAGACTGTTCTCATCTACCTGGCACCCTCCCCTTAAGTATTGATAAGATTCCCCGAGTCTTCTTTTTTCTAGACTAAAAAGCCCCAAGTCCCTGAGTCTTTCTTCATAAGAAAGATGCTCCAGTCCCCTAATCATCTTTGTAGCTCTTTGCTGGACCCTCTCCAGCAGTTTCCTGTCCTTCTTGAACCGGGGAGCCCAGAACTGGACACAATACTCCAGATGCGCGCAATTTTCACAGGATAGCTTTGTGGTTGTTTGTCACTCTTGAAAACCATGTTGGTTGACTAAAAATTATCAGAAGTAATGTACAAAGAACTAGAAGCACCTCCTTTTCCAATACCTACCTTCAGTTATAAAAGAATTTGCGAAGATAATGTTGAATACGACCAGATTACCAAAATTTGCCTCTCACTCAGAAACACTGAAATATTCTGCTTCAAATCCCCATCCTATTTTACTTCTCCATGCTTTAAGGATTTATGTTGGCATTACAAAGATAGGCAGAGATGAATGTTTAAATTTCAGCTGTTTCATATCCTGATAAAGGTGCACCATTAGAACATAGATTCTTCAAAAGCATGTTATGTTGTAACATTCATAAAAATGCTTTTCAGTAGCCGAGTACTGCTCAAAATCTGCATTTGGGTTCTGTTTCACTGAAAACAGATGTATTGAAACCCCAAACTTTTTAATCAAAGTTTCTGACCATTATGTAGTGCAAATGTGTCAAAAGAAAACTTACTCTGAAATTGATAAGTAGACATATGGTCAAAATGTCACGAATACTTTTGCTCAAAAACATAATTAGAGGAACATATGCTGTATTGTGAATAGCAATGTTTCTGCTAATAAAGGAAAGGATTTATTAGAAGTAGTCTTTGGGCCAGATTCCACTTTCTGCTACAATAGATGTGGAATAAACTTAAAGCAGAAAAATGTCAGAAAAACACGAGCTATTGCTTGCAGAGATTTTCTGTTGGCATGTTTGAGATTAGTATGTGTTCCATTTGGTGCATATACATTTTTAAGTAGTAATATATGTGGTAACTACAATACATATTACCTAGTCTTAAGCATTGCCTATTATAATGGCTTACCTGGAAAGTAGCACAATAAATATTTTTTTATGCTTTATGCAGCATTGCTAAGAAGAAGTTTGGTAATATCACATCATTTGGAGCTTGGGGGGAATTAAAACCTAAAAGCAGTAGTATTAGGGTAAAGTGCATTTAAGGATAGGCTGTTAATGTAGGAGGATATCTAAATTAATCATATTAAAAAATAATTCTAATTCAAGAGAGCTGAAATGAAAGCTGTCCTGAAGAGTAAAGTTTTGTGATTTGCTCAAGCAAAGGGCTTGATATTTATCTGTGACATAGGCTACTTCAAACCCGATTTTCAGATAAAACACGAGATTGTTTTAACAGAGGAAAGCAGGGCAAAAAGCTCTGAGTAACAGTTTGGCTTGTTTACTTCAGAAGAACCTGTATAAAGCAAATTTTCTTTATTAAGTCCTCAGATCTTTGGGCTGTTTATTCAGGAATAATTCATAACAAATTAAGTGAAGCAATTTTGTAGGCTGTGGAAGAGCTTTTCAGGAAATATGAGCTGTTACAGCAGCATTAAGCTTTCCTAACAGACTAACTTCTTTATGATACACACCTTTCTGTATCAGAGCCATAAAAAGAGACATTATTTTAGGGTTCCAAATGATATATTTTATGTATTAAAATTATATGTCCTAAAATTATATTTTAAATATATATATAGTTATCACACTTGACAGGTAAAAGATTGTAGATATGTACATTCAGTTGTATAGTTGAAGATGATGCATAAAAGAGAAGGAAAAACAGATTGACTGTGAATAACAGTAAATTGGGAGATATCAGAGAAGCTGAAGGGTCTTAGAATAGAAAAGAAGGTAAATTAAATGTCATAAAGGAGTTTGCACGTAAAAATGAAACCAGGAGAATGGCAGGATGAAGGCAGAAGTGTCTCCATGAATCATGAGTCATGGAAGAAGTGGACAGAATATATGGGAATATGTGATTGGAAAAAAAGGTGGGGATTTTTTGAGAATACTAGGAAGCTTTCAGGAATCTGGGCAGAGGTGTAAAGAAACAGGAAGATTTAGGAAGCTTTCAGTCTTTAAAATGTAAACTTAATTGACAGAAGTCTTGACATCCCAGAATCCATACAATCCTAGCAAGGGGCAGATGATTTTGCTCAGTTTGTGTGCAGGCCTAGGTGGAAACAATGTATTAAGGAATTGCAGGAGGGTTCTCAGCAGATTTGGAGCAGGAAAAGGAGTTGTACGTTTGAATTCAATGGTTTAATTGTTTATGGTTGGGCTGCTGCAGAAATCCTAGGTTATAAAAATACGTGCACTGAAAGAGACTTGCAATGAATTTTCTTGTAGGTGACAACATAGAGATAAAGCATTTGACAGTATCCTAACACTTCAGCTGAAGTAGGCTAAAAAACAAGTATGTGCCTTACGATGTTCTAGGGGCAGTTTTTTCTTTGCTTCTTTCTCAAATCCCTGTGCAAGAGTAAAAGCTGAAAAGCAGCAATGAATTGGGGGTATGTGCACCAGAAGTGGTCAGCAGTAGGTGCACGCACAAGGAGCCGTCAGAAGAGAAAAGGATACTTGTTTCTTGCACTAAGTATGGAAGGCTGTTTTAGTTAGTTTCCACCATTATCAATAGCAAGATTAAGTGGACAGATGTCTTGGAAAGTGAAGGGCAAAGGTACAGCTATTCAGAGACAGAGGGTACTAGAAACAGGGGATAGAGGAAAATCAGAAGGATGGTTTGGAATAGAAGAAACAGGGTAGCCAAGTGGTACATGAACTGTTAAGGAACGATGAATTAGAAAATACGCGTAAGAGGCAAGAGGATGGGAATGCGAATCAGAAAATTGATGGAAATGGAAAAAAGACAAAACCAGAATGGTCATGGAATCGTGGATGTGAATGAAAAGTAACTATAGGGAGTTAAGACACAGAAGGGAGAGAATAAGCAAAGGTGTTATAATTACTGTATGTGTGAATAAACAATGTTGTACTGTGTGTGATCCCCAAAAGGACTGTCATAGAGCATAGTCTCATGAAAATCCGTACTGTCTGCTCAAAGGAAAGCCTGCTAGGATTTCACATCATGAAGACTTTTCCCAGCGTAAAGTGGAAGAGGCCAAATAAATTCAGAGTGTGTCCATGGATTAAGAGAAGCACCTCTAACAATGTACTGTCAAACAGTTCCAGACTGCATACTTTCCTATGTACATTTGTAGATACCACTCCTGCTTCTGGCATCTTCCCCTGCTGTGTTTTGATTTCCAGGGAATCCATTCCTGCAGGGTAGCTGTAGGATGGCCCTTGGTTTTTCCCCAGAACTAATCTCTGGGTAGTTATGGTTAGTTCTTCTTGTCTGCTGTCCCCGCTCCTGTCCTCTGCATTTCCCCTGTTGGTATTTGCGTCTCAAGCACCCAACCGCATGGTTGTGTGCACTTGGAAATGGAGGGAAGGTGTTGGTTTTAGTACAGAGAAGTGGAGCTAGCACAGAGAGCCAACAGTTCTGACATAAGCTGAACACATCTTTGTTTCAGTTTTTCAACTCCCATTAGCATATTTAACTAAGGTAATGTTATTAAAGTTATTAAAACTAAAATAAGATGTAGGCTCTGAAAACTCCTCTGCAAGATATAGAGCTGTGCTACATATGCAGGAAGAGCTTTTGTAATTCCAGTCACAGAGGGGGGAGAAACGAAGCTGTGTACAACTGACGTATATTGATGCCTGACCTTGATACTTGCATTGCCAACAACAAAAGTTTGCAGGCAGCATGTTTGGTAGAGAATGTTTGAAGTAAGATTGGAAGAACAACCAACTGAGAAACAGAAACCTTGACTTTATTTTAATATAAACAAGCACTAACACCTGCTGTGAGTCTAAAGCCTTTAATTGTGGTTTTCTGAAAGATAAGTTTAAGATAAGAGAAGTTTAGGAGAGCCACGAGGATGATCAGAGGGCTGGAGCACCTCTCCTATGAGGAGAGGCTGAGAGAGTTGGGGCTGTTCAGCCTGGAGAAGAGAAGGCTCCGGGGAGATCTTATTGCGGCCTTCCAGTACCTAAAGGGGGCCTACAGGAGAGCTGGGGAAGGACTTTTTACACGGGCATGTAGTGATAGGATGAGGGGGAACGGCTTTAAGCTGGAAGAGGGCAGGTTTAGATTAAACATTAGGAAGAAGTTTTTCACTTTAAGGGTGGTGAGGCACTGGAACAGGTTGCCCAGAGAGGTTGTTGAAGCCCCGTCCCTGGAGGTGTTCAAGGCCAGGCTGGACGTGGCCTTGGGCAACCTGGTCTAGTGGGAGGTGTCCCTGCCTGTGGCAGGGGGGTTGGAACTCGATGATCTTCAAGGTCCCTTCCAACCTAAACCATTCTATGATTCTATGATAAACACTCCCCAAACTGTCTGGTATCTGAAGTAACTTTCAGTATAATGGCACAGAGTAAGCAAATGCTTTCATTTATAAATTGACTTCCCATTTTTGAGAGACATTGCTCAAAAGTATTAGGTGCCTAACACAATATAGCTTTGTAACAATCTGTGTAACATGCTAACCCCTTGCTAAGAAATGAATTGGCATAAGAAGACTGTAGCACCTTTATGATTTCTCTTGAATGATTAACATGTAGTGGTGAAAGATACGTATGGTATTAGCTCAGAGATTGCTAGAGGAAATCTCCAGTACCTTTTGCAACGGTATTTGCATATAATAACCTGAAATTCTGTCTTCATACTGACATACAGACTTAAGATTTTCTATAAGGGTCCTGACCTAAGACACCTGATATTTATATTGAATATAAAGTGGATTTTTTTTAACTGTTTAATGTTTCTGGAGATAGTTTCTGTGTGTTTTCCATGTTACTTGGTTAGTTCCGCTCTGAAATGTGCTGCTCTATGGCTGAAGTATGTTGTTCTTATACACAGTTCAGATTTGTTCCATTTGCAGGTGAGGAAATATACCTTCTAATTGACCAGCCAGAAATTCAGCACTGGAACCAAAAATAAAATTAACTCTTTCTAATTTTTGTCAAGAGGAATAAAGACTTTGCAGACTACATTCTGCCTTCATGGCAAATTTTGTCTTCTACCTGTAGTTGAATAGGATGGTTCTCGTTATGCATTTGAAATGAACAGCGAAGGTGCTCTGAAGGAAGCGCTATGTGGATTATATAAAGAGTTTAGGTTCCTAGCTGTGGAGACAGTAGCTTAACAAAAATCATGTGAATATTTCTGTTTTGGTTCGGACCAGCTGCAGATGGGACACCATCAAATACATTGTTTAAACAGGCTATAAAAACAGAGCCTTGCTAAATCTGAGCATTGTGATGATTCCAGCAAGCTCACTGAAACAAGTTATTTTTGGCAGGAAAGAAAGAAGATAGGACTTGGGATCTGCACTGAGAACCTAATTTTCTGTTTATTTAGGGAAGGGGAAATGAGAAGCAACATTACAACTCAATAAAGCTAGCATAAAACAACAAGGATGAAAAACTAAGATAAAACTGACCTCTCTTCAGGGGAAGAAATCAGACTTATAGATGTGTCTGGTTGGCTTGGTGGAGAAGAGCTTGTAGGGAAATTTGGTTTTAGTTTGGATTGGATTGTTGTCTGGAGAAGGCAACCAGTGAGGTGCTCGGGGGGGAGTTTTGTTTAGCTCTCTTACCCATATTTTTTATGTAAGGTCTTTTACTGTCTGATGTCCCCTTTTAAAGCATTGTTCCAGGTAACATTGATAGTCCTGTCACCTAGTGTTTGGAAGCCATGTGTGAAATTTTGATAGTAATGAAAGTCTCTTGTTAATTTAAAATACAATGATAATTAAGTTTATAGATTTCCAATATTCTGTGCTATTGAATGTTCTTAAACTAATCCTGAGTAAGGATGAAAGAACTGTGATTCTGTGATCTATGCAATGTTTTCACTGCAATTTCAGCACCAGTACTGAATTTCTAACCAGGACAACTGAAGTTATGAAATAAACTTTGAAGTAGAGCAAAAGGCTGAGGAACATAGAATTTGAAAATGGATCCTGACGAATTCAAGGAACGAGTTATATGACTGGCTAGGATGTTTTTGAATGTTTTAAATGGATTAGAAAGAGTTGATAAACTGAGTGTCTTTTGTTTTTAATCAATTATCTATTAGTGGACGATTGCCACTAATTACCTGAAAGATCAAAGAAGGTTTCTTTCTCCTGTCTCTCCCTCATGCATTCTTATTTTTTCATAATTACATTTGTTGCTGCTTTGTTTTATCTTTGCTGGGGACTAAAGATGGGAGTCTGAGCGTGCTATACTCTCATTCCTATAGGAAACTTTCAGGATCCTGTTTATGTTTTCCTCTCATACTTGGCAATGCCATCTGGCTTGCAGTTGCCAGATTTGAGAGGAGTAAGGAATTCTCTTCTCCCCTCACCCTCTCATCCTTGTTTATGCTGGCAGAGGCTGTTGGGATTTTTATTTTTCTGTGCTCTTCTGTTTTATGGAGTAAAGTTCACTTCCTGGGCTTAGTTCAACTGCTTCACTGTAACTCCCCGAGAGTGAAAGACCTACAGTGCTGCTAAATACGCTTGCTCTTTAGTTCTGTTTGATGTCTGAAGCATTGCGGTTTTTTCATTTTTATACTAAAGATATACATTACAAGTCGCGAGTGTTTTTCAACTGCTGTGTATGTATGTATGGGCAGAATGGGTGTTGATGTTAAATTAAAAATTAACATCTACTATGTATGTTTAGGACTTGAGGGAAAAATCAACTCTCAGATCAAGGTAGTCCCAGCCATCATTTACACCCCTTTTCTGCTAGGAAATGTCTCTGCCACAGTCAAACGAGCAGCAAAATCAATAATTGTGTTTTAATCCTGATTGTATTTTAAATTTTTATTTGAAAAATCGGTCATTTTAGAGATTTTCTTTGCTATGCAATACTGTAGGCTGTACACCCTCAATCTGGTTGGTATGATTGCACCAGTAATAGAATCGAACTGTTTAAAGTCAGATTTCTCAGTAAAGGAACTAGAGTTCCAGGGAGAAAATATATGAGGATCAGTGATCTTTAAACCATTGCCCAAAAGGCTTTCAAAAATCTAATAATCCTAACATTTTTACTTTTCAGGAAGATCAAAGCACTCTTAGCCTTTCAAATACCTTTCTGTGTGATTTAGAAAGCAAAGATTAATATGCAAATGTGAAGGCTTTGAGCTAATTGAATATGAATTACTTTCGGAATGTGCTAGTATTGAGGTGTTTGAACATTAAGGACATCAAACATTACGTAATTGATAAAAAATGGCTCATTAATTAAAACAAGGGATTGTGTGACTTGATGAATGGCTTAGTCATATTAATTTCTTACAGTCTCTGTCAGTATGGAGTTAATTTTTGAGATGTAAGGTGATATTAGGGTGTTGGATAGGAGATTGCAGAACATTATGATAGGGTGGTACCAGCTCTGCCAGTGTTGCTACCTTCAAGCATAGTGCAATTAGGCAGGGGTGGGGGAAAGCAACTATTTTATTGTGCTCTACTTTCAGCAAATCCATTTCTATTTTTATACTTTGTATTAATTCTCTTATAAAAGTTATAAACAGTATGATCTGTTAAACTTCTACTCTGCAGATGTGCTTGTTCAGGGAGTGTGCTGAGACAGTGAATAGGAGAGACCACCTCTGCCATGCAGCTCTGAACAGGACACAAATGTGGATTTGTTCTTGCATGACATGAAATCCTAACTTTGCTCTGGCTTCCCGCAGCCGCCATGTGGGACCTGGAAGCCAAGAAGAACCTATGGTGCAGCACTAAAAATGTCTCGGTTCCAAAACCTAAATGAGAGAACGAGGCTCAGTTGATCACCAGCAAATATGATCCTGGTGCTTAGCAAAATGGGGTCTTTACTGACCATGATACTTGTTCACTAAAAACGATCAACGTTGGTTTGTTTCCAGACTGAGGAAACAGGACAAAACGAGCAGGAAGAACCTATGTTGCAGATCAGGTATAACTGATTTCACTGCAGTTAAGTTGCAGAGTCATTTCTGTTGAAAGGGACTCCTGGAACCTGAGAATTAGCAAGCTCCTCTCTAATGAACTGGCAGAGTTAAGGAGGGAGTTAAAAATCTGAATGATTGCAGTGTGATCTAGCATGAAGATAACTGCCAATCACTGGCTAGTATGGAAGTGGCCCAGAGGGACTATCTTAATGTAAAATATATTTGCACAGGATGCTTCAGAGCAGTAAGATATTTGCAAAGAGAAAACTCTTATGTTACGCATCTATGAGGTGTCAGATACATTGGTGAGCACCAGCAGGGAAGAAAGCAACTAGGAATACTGGGGACCTGATGGACCGATGAGCAGCCAAAAGGGAAGAGCCCATTTATATGAGAAGTGATAGCACAAACTAACACCTGCATTGACAGAAGTTTGGGATCAAATTCTTGGCTCTCATGTGAGTGTGCAGGCATGCGGTGTGAGAGCAGAGACAGCAGAAGCAACAGTGTTGAATACTTGCTGAAATGGTGGAAGAGCAAAGCAGAACTGCAGTCCTACTGCCTGGGAGCAGGGAGCGCACCTGAGAGAGAGCAGAGGGAGCGAGAAGTTGCTTTCTTCAGTCTCATCTGAAGAGATGGATTAGGGGCAGAGGAGAGTAAAATGTTTCTCAGCCATTTCCCTGGCAAACCAGAGAAGTTGTTTCATTTGATCTACCTACAGAAAAAACATACCTGAGCATTAATGGATACATTACTTTAAACTTGCTTGAACTAGAATCGCTGCATTACATTTTGAAAGTACAGCTTGAAGCAAGTATAGATTCTGTGTATAGATGTCGAAGAAGTTGCAATTCTTGAACCTGCTTTATTGCTTTCATCTTTGATGATGTGACATTAGAAAGAAATGTGATATCATAGAAATATTTTTGTAATAAATGACTACATCAAAAGTATTTATAAGGTAAAGCTGAAAGATAAGCATGGACTCAGAGCAAGAAGACTCATCAGAGAAAATGTGTAACAGATGTTTAATGTATACTGTAATGTGACACAGACATTTTTCTTGTTTCCTATTTTAAAAGATATGAATAAAATAACATATGCTGAATCAGGTAAGAATAAACTGCTAGTGCTATACAGCTGTCCTTGCTGAAGGATAGCCTTTATCTCACGTAATTACATTTACATGTGTATTACAATAGAGCTGTATACTAATGGGATGATTTGGTCATAAATCCAAAAACCATACTGAGGCTATTATAATGTTGAGGGTGTCTTGTGTAAGTCTCCCTGGTGCACTTTCTGCTCACCACCTGGAAGGAAGCCAACTAGATGCAAATCAGCTTTTGTGGGAACAAAAGCCTAATCTGTGTAGGGGTCACACTCCAATGTAAAATATGTATGGATTTGTCAGTGGGAGTCATTACCAGCATACCTTACTGCTTCTTTTTGCCTCGTTGTGTATACTAGCTCAAGTGGAAAATCAAGTGACAGATTAATGCTATGTGTTTGCAAAACCCCTTTGAAAGGAGCAGACACTGTTGCCCATAAATTTAAACCTTTGAAGAGGTTAAAATGGGTGAAGGTGAAACAAATATTATTGTGCTTATCAACATATTACTGCGCTCTACAAGATTTGATTCTCTTCCACCTTGCAGTCAGTTGCAAGGCTTCTATTAACATTAGTGGGAGCAGGCTTGGCCTTTTTCTCATCTATATAGGGGCTACACAGAGAGCTCTTCAGTGTTTCAATTAAGTACAGAAAGAGAAATTAAAACAAACAAACAAAAACCCACCACAAACAACCTACATTTTATTTCCAAAGCATAGTACTGGTATCTGTTTTAGAATGAAAAGGGGGCTAGGGAGAGGGTTGCTGATATTCTGTTTATTCCTGCAAAATAAGTCATCTCGCGGTGAGGGGTGAGTTTTGAGAGCTGGCCTTGGTGCATTGTTACCATGGTGAGTTGCAAACAATTCTGGTGATTTTGTGCACTTGCTAAAGTTAACACTGTTACTGGATGAATTATTTAGTTCAGATTCCCTGGCTTATAACTTGTCGGTTGTAGAATTCTGGCTCTAAAGTTTCAGTTTCTGAATGGTTGGCTCCTGATAAAGCAGTTTGAAGTGGTGTCTGATCCTTAAATAAGCATCCTCTGGAAGGTGTGAAATGTACCAAATACGGGAAATGGAAAAGAGCCTCTGGCGTTCCATGCGATTGAGTGTTTCTGAGTGTTTGCCGAGGCTCATTCAAGGCCAAGAAGGCCAATAGCATCCTGGCCTGTATTAGAAGTAGTGTGGCCAGCAGGAGTAGGGAAGTGATCGTCCCCCTGTACTTGGCACTGGTGAGGCCCCACCTCGAATTCTGTGTTCAGTTTTGGGCGTCTCACTACAAGAAACACATTGAGGTGTTGGGAGCATGTCCAGAGGAGGGCAACGAAGCTCGTGAAGGGTCTAGAGCATAAGTCTTATGAGGAGCGGCTGAAGGAACTGGGGTTGTTTAGTCTGGAGAAAAGGAGGCTGAGGGGAGACCTTATCACTCTCTACAACTACCTGAAAAGAGGTTGTAGCGAGGTGGGGGTCGGTCTCTTCTCCCAAGTAACAGGCAATAGGACAAGGGGAAATGGCCTCAAGGTATGCTGGGGAGGTTTAGATTGGATATTAGGAAAATTTTTTTCACTGAAAGGGTTATCAAGCACTGAAACAGGCTGGCCAGGGAAGTGGTTGAGTCACCATCCCTGGAGGTATTTAAAAGATGTGTAGATGTAGTGCTGAGGGACATGGTTTAGTGGTAACTTGGCAGTGCTAGGTTAATGGTTGGACTTGATGATCTTAAAGGTCTCTTCCAACCAAAATGATTCTATGAAACTAAATTGGATGGGTTACTTTTTAACAGTTCATGGGCAGTGAAGCTGCCTTCTTGCTATCAGTTAACTGTTTTGGGTGAGACAGGCCAACCTGGTAAGGTCTGAGCTTCTGTTGTTGGAGAGAGGGACCAGGATATGGGCTAAAGGGCATTAGTCCACAAAGATGCAATTAAATGTGGAAAACAGGAGCTGTCGATACAAGGATGAAAACTGGAAGCAATGAACTATAATGTTTATCTGTTCTAGGACTGGAAGCAGGCCGATAGAACAAAAATCTATTTTGGATGCCGGTCACATCTCAGATTCTGGGTTAATGTACAGACCTTAGTCCCTCAGAGAAATCTGGAAGTCAGCCCTGAAGCCAGCTATCCAGGCTGGCTGGATATCCAGCCTGTAAATGCAGTGGAGTTGCAAATAGTAGTGAACTTCACAGAGCTGTTTAGTTTTGTTTTTATTGTTGGTGGGTTTTTTACTGTCCTTACAGATGAAAGAACAATAAATATGCCATCCTGTTCATTATGCAGGACGTTATGTGCCACTTGGACTTGGAGAAGTGCTGGATTTGAGACGGATCCGTGGAAGGATGTACTGTGTCTCAGCCGCCTGCACAGCAGCGTGGAAAAAAAGAGTTCCAACTCCGATGTTTGTATGGCTGAAGTTGGAAATGGATTAACGACAGTCTGTACTAATTGGCTCTTTAGGACTTGAACATGGGAAGAAAACAAACAAAAGTTTGTCACCAAAGTTCATGGTTAGATAGGCTCTTGATATGGTGAGGGAGCAGATTTGGAAGTGAAATAGTACATCCTCATTGTATGTAACATTGTCTGGATAGATGGCTCTTTAATTGTATGTCCTACGTTATTGTAGACAAGGAATTCCTGAATTCAGAATTTCATATCTTTATATAATATAGAATGGTGTAGGTTTTTTCTTACTTTTTTTCTAGGCAAAACTGCACATGTTCTACCAGAGTAAAATATTTAGGATATTATAAATAACTTCTCAGCAATGCATAGTTGTTTGTATTAAAATGGAACTATGCGAGTAATGAATGTTGACTTGGAATCGCAGCCAGTATGGTAATGAAATAAAGCCTCATTAGATCCAAATAATTTGCAAATTGAATTTATTTTCAATTAAATAATGATCTCCCTGGCTGATCTGAGGAAAGGGCCATGTCAGTCAATAAAGTAGGAAAAAGGACTTTTAAACAAATGTAAACTAACATAAATGTTAAATTATGGATTCATTCCATACATACATAGCAGTAAATCCCCACTAGTAGACAGCTGTCAAGATTGCCTAGAAAACTTTGGTTATAAGGGAGTCTCTGTGGGCTCAATTTCCTTTTTTTTTGCTACAACATTTATTTCAAATGTGATCATTCTCCTGCTCTTGTTCTACTTTTGGGAAAGATATAAGTAATTCTTTTTGTGTAAATTCCAACAGTACATCACAATGCCTGTGTTAGTCAAATATACTTGTAATTAACTACAAGTTATTCAGATGTTAAATAGGTGCATGTGTTGGGCAGCTTCTAGATCACTTTTGACTTTCTTCACTACAGCCTTACAAAAGAGTAGACATAAGTCATATTTGAAATAAGATTCATCCAGTGTATCATTAGACTTTTAGGGAATGAGTATTTTTACCTGAAGGAGATGTAGGAAAACCAAAATGCATCACAAACCTCTGAGAATCACGAGAGTGTTTCGCCTCCTCTCTATAATCCTGGTTGCGTTCTGCTGTTGAGTTTTAAGCCAATGTTTTGTTGCCACTGGGTTTCCTCTGACACAAGATTTGACCAGGGATCTGTATAACTATAGAGCATCTGGTCTGCTTCTTTACCTCCCTTAATTAAAATCAGATCTGTTTGTTAGAAAAAGTTGCAGAAAATCTAGAGGCAGCAGATGGGAACCTCCAGTACAGAAACTCACTGCAATGCACTGGAAACTGAAGCTCAAAACAATGAAAATCTCTGCAGCTAAGGCAAAGCAGAGTATCAAGGAATAGCAAAGTCACCCTGACAGGTCAGTAATTTGCAGGTAAATATAAACAGAACATGAATTCTCTTATTGTGCCAACTGGGTCCAGTAAAGTGTTTTATTTTCCAAATAGAAATTTATCCCATGATGTGGTTGATCAAATATACCAGTCAAATGGCTACTCAAACAAGAAGTAATAATCTATTCTTTTTCTCTTTCAGTAACTATGGCTTTTGCAGAATTTCCATTCTGTTTACATTTCCCCCCAAGTATGACATCATATCAATGGTAAAAAATTTGGTTGAATAACAAGGCTACAAAACTGTCTGAGTGTATAGTATGGGTTCCATAAGCCATTAGTGACTAGAACATGAATTTGGCTTGCTGCTAAAACATACCAGTCTCTCCATACCTGTAGAAATGCCGATATGTTTGGTAGCCTGGACTTCTCACTGCCTCGCTATTTATAGAGTCACTTATGCCTCCAAACAGAGTGTTTAAAATGCTACTAAATCAGAGCACCTGTGCGCCCACACTGGTGGTAGCATGGAGGCAAGTAACTGTATAGGTGTGACAATGGAGCATGGGGCTGTAATCCTGTTTTCAGTAAGGATATTACATTGTAGAATTGCCTGTGAATTAGTGGAAGATGGCTTAACGTCACCCCTTCTTTTTATAATATCAAGTCAGACTTCTGGCGCTGGCTGGGTGTCCCCTGCAAGGCCATTCCAGTGGTTCTCCTGTGCACCTGGCTGTAAATGGGATATCATGTTTCTTCAGTCACGCACCTCTTCTCTTGGCATTGAACGCTATAGCTGAGAAGTGCAGGTGTAAGAGGAATTTTCTCATTGCCAGAGGAGGTTCCGAAAGGGAAAAAGGCTGAGCTAGGTGATTCACAGGGGTCTTTGTTCTGGTTTTGGTTGCTTGTTTTCCCTAAAGGGCTGCCATCATCATGCTGAGGGTCCAAAGTTAGAGTACTGAACCAGCTGCTCCTGCTCAAGGTGGACCTAACCTGGGATTACAGTGTTCTCCTCATGACAGTTTGAAGTTCCAGACTTATGATTTATGTCTTTCCTTTAGACTTCGGTACTTTGAAACTGGTCGTAAAGCTAGAACATTAACATTGTGCAAATTAGTGGTTTTGGAGTATTTGCTTAAATCAGCATCTGAATGGTAAAGCTGAGGGGCTGATATGTCGTGTGTTTAACTGGTCACTTCAGTTTGAAGCGAGTATGATATCACTGAATATGATATAAATTGAGGTTATGGCTGAACTGTGGAGAGTTAGGGAAAAATTCAGTTAAACTTCAGACATATATAAACTAGATGTTCCATATCATAATCATCAAGGATGACTGTTGTTAACCATTCACCTTTTGCTTTCTTTCATATAATATAAGAAAAAAACTGCTAAAACTACATTTTAAATTATTAATCTGAGACTAGATGGCCAAAGAGTTCATCATCTTCTCTCGCACCTGAGCTTCATACTCTGACAGAAGGACAGGTGGCCTAGAAGTACTGTGATGAAGGAAGCATAATCAGGGGTGAGGGGTCAGTTACAGTGAAATTAGATAGTCAAACAACCACAGGCTCAAGAATGTGCTTAAATGAACAGCATAGTTTGCACTATCTTTTGGCAGTTATTTTAAGGTGCATAAAACACTGAGTTCACAATGTCCTAATTTTGCAGGGATAGGCTGTATAGACCATAAATCCTCTGCACACTATTGAAAGGGGTCAGAATCTAATTTACAGGCCTGATTCAAAGCTTGCTGAGGTCAATGGAAATCTCTCTGTTAAGTTTAGTAGAGTTTGGATCATATCTTAAAAAAAAAAAAGTGCTGAGCGTGCTAAGATTAAATGAGAGAAGTAAAAGTTTTCCCAGGATACATCCACTTCTTATATTTCTGTCATTAAAACAGGAAAAAACTGTTTGTAAGAGTGATAGACTATCTCTTACAGTTCCATTTTAACTTTATTTCAAAATACAGTGAGCCTAATGAGTGGAGATGTGAGATTATTTATTACCTGCTGTTCTACAATAAATGGAGGTGCATGTTTGCCCCAGGGATCTGCATGAATAGTAGACTTGGGAAGATGTCCCCTTGCAAGAATGTCCTTTCCAGAACAGAATGAACCAAAAGTACTGTCGGAATTATTTAGCCCATTAAGTATACAATCCTGTAACTATCCTCTGGCTAAAAGCACGGGATTACATTTTCTGCTGATGAAAACGCATGCTGCTCCACTGACACTAGTGAGCCGTATCATCACGTTCTGCAAAGAACTTGGTCTGGTTTTATTTGCTGCTGCTGTTTAGTTGTAAAGGTCCCACTCGGGACTTGGGCTTATTTGTCGTACATGCTGAAGAAAACAAATGGTAAGATGAATGCTTTGAAAGGCACTGTACTAAACAATCATTAATGCTAGTCTGCATCAGCTTGCCTTACAAAAGAACAGTGGTCCTTAAATCAAGCATCAGAAATAAGATCCTTTTAAAAGAAGGAAAAAGAGTCAATTTTGAGTTTGCTCTTTTGCAGCGAAATGGAAATTTTAATGCTCCTATAATCTCAGGCCAAGACAGACTTTGGTAAGGATAATGGGGCATAAGTGCATTTAGTTCTGCTGTTAGTAAGAGTAAATTGTATAGCTGTCAAGTTGCGGCACGTCTATGAAGTGCTGAGTAAAACCATTGCTGGGAGTGATGAAATTAGTGTGCCAAAGGAGAGGGAAGAATGCAGATCCATCAAGTGAACCTGTTAAAATTTTGAAGCAAGTTTAAAACAGTACAGATGCCTTGACCATCTGCTGAGAAGTATGTGTGGACATAATTGCACAGAACAACTGTCACTTCATTTTTAAAAAAACCCACTCATTTTTCAGGAAGTATGCAGCCAAAGGAAGCAGCGTCTCCCTCCCTCCAAAGCCCACGTCCTTGAAATAGCTGTATGTTCTTTGTTTGACACTCAGTACCAAGTGGTCTGATTTATTCGTGGCTCTTCTGTTGTGTGCAAGGATTTACATCTAGCCTGTCCTTTAGAAGAAGTTGGAGCCTCTTGCAGTTTAGCATGCCTGAACCGTACATCAGAGTTTATCACAAAAGTACTGAGATACTCTTAACTGTAACGATGCTCCCAGGGCTTTGTTCTTGTGGTTTATATTACTAGAACCTTTGGCAGAATTATATCTTTGCGTTACGTTGCTGCTTGTCCATTATTTTTATTACAGAAAAAGAGAGTGAGCTTAGATCATGGGAGTATTGCTGTCCCTTTCAGTGCGTGTCAGAGCTGTAGAACCCACAGAGATGTATTTGTAAATAGGTAAGATTTAATAGAACCTGATGAAGGCAGTGGACATTTTCTCCTGCTCAAGTTTACCTTAATGGACAATTTTAAGTATTTAAATTCAAAAGTGACCACAATAAATTCCAACCACCATTTTAAAGGAGGGATTTTTTTGACTCCAGCTTCCTAAGCACAGACACAGTTTTAGGTAGAAGCTCAGTTTAACGTGGTAGGAATAAAAAGTACATATTCCATGACTGGGCTCTGTCAAGTGATTAAATGTTTCTGAGTGTGGAGCATTTGCTGCGAATTGTTCCCAGTTGCTGGGTTTGTCATAGAGCCTTTGCTTATTTGTGATATGTATGATGAAAAAAACTAGAGAGGTGTGGGTAAGTAGGTAAAATAGTATTGTTTGTCTCACACAGACACTTTTGCATCTGTGTTTTACATTTCTGTTACTTGGGTGATGACTTTTGCTCTTCCTTTATTTTTCTTTCTTTTGGAATAGAACATGTATTTACAAAGACTAATGCTATTCAAAAGCAAGATCCATTCTAAGCATAGGAAATCAATAAAAAAAATGTTTAGAGAAAAAAAAAAAGACAGCTGGAGAAAAAGTCTGTCCTCACCCTGAGAGAGATGCTTTGGGTTTTTTATTTTGTTTTACTGTCTTAGCAGTTTTTGCTAGTGTTACTTTAGCTTTAAGCCATATGAATTTATCAATTTGACTTTAGCTTACTACAATAGAAATATACATAGATAGATACATAAATTCTAAAATTATTAAACCCTTTCTTCCAAGATTCAAAAGTGAGTCAAGAAGCCAATGACCTAAGGCTCCATTTTTTCCCATAGTTTTCTTTTCCTGATGTTATTTGTAGGCATTGTCCTTTTGCAGCTGGCTTTTAAAAAGCTGAATTATTTTAATTTCTTCTGAGACAAATAAAACTGCTTTAAATATTGTACATATAATATTTTTATTGCTTTTTTTGGTCTCACTGAATTAACACTTTCTGTAACGTGCTAATGGAAGAGAAACAGCGAATGCAGAAAAAATTATAGTCAGACTTGTTTTCCATGAAGGTGTCTCATAAAACCAGTGACATGGGCCCTTGTAACGTGAGGCCAGTTCCGATATTTGAGCTTTCTGTTCAGAGTTTTTGTAATGACAGGGCTCTTTTAGGAAGGACAGGAGCAATGTTTGCTTCCTTTGCACCATATCTGTGGCTGCATTGCCAATATAAACTAGCAACAGCTCTTGGTGAGTTCTGCTGGCATTGTCTTCAGATCTGTGAGATGCAGCAGGTAAGCTTTTAAGGTAGTAGGCATGGTTTTACCATGCGAATGAAGCTTTCTGTTTCTCCAAAACCCTCCCAACCATGAAAACTTTCCAATAGGTATCCGGAAAGCCAAAGTAAGCCATTGCAATTCCTACAGAAGACAGTACAGAAATGCGGAAAATACAAAAGAAAAATCACTACTGCCCCCCCGGTAAAGCAAATATACATTGATTCAGCCACTTGAATATCTGGCTGTCACTTTGTGCACCTTTGTTGAATGCGTAGATCTATGGACTCCACATTGAGCACTGCTTAACTGTGAGGATATGTTTTCCTTGTGACTGTTCCCAAGGCACTTGAAGTGCATCAGAAGTGTTGGCATGCTTGCTCACAAGCTCTGGTCATTCCTGCTGGGGATATTTAAAAGGTTATTTTCCCCTGCTCTTCACCAGAAGCTGCTGGGAGCCTGCGCAGCTCAGGTGGCAGAAGGGCCATGTGTGGGCTTCTGGGCTGCTGCCATTCCTAGCCTGAATAATTAAGTTAGACCACCATTGATGATATTATATATTAAAATATTGCTCTGGGAGCTGCAACAGTCAGGAGATGAAATTTTCACAGCCTCTGTGAGACTGAAGTGATGCAGACATCACAGTTCCTAATTATGCCAGCTAAAATAGAAGGACTGCAAATTGGTGCCACAGATCAAAAACGTTTCTTTTGAGCGCCAGAGTAAGATTCATGAACAACTGTTCTCTTAGGGAAGCTCAGTTCTTGAATTCTTAAGGAGACTGGGCTGCTGAGAGCCGGGGCTTTGCTACGTGAGGTATTATGCTGTACAAACAGATGCTCAGACTAGTTCAGGTTTGGAGATAGCTTGTGACTGTCCCTCCTCTTGAATTTTAGTAAAGCAACAGTAATCTGCCTTTCCTCCTCCCCTATGAGTTAAATGTAGTGTAAGTAATGGGCTTGAATAGTGTGAATTTTTTGTTCTGTGAATTCTCTGAGTTTAGAGGTTGGATGCAGTGACACTGTTGCTGCTGAAAAAATTAAAGAATGAGTAAAATGGAGACTCCTTAGTGGCGTGATGCACAGAGCACTGTGGAAACAAAGGGTCCCTATGGGATGACCCATGTAATGCTTCCTTTGTGAACTTTTCCAAGGAAATGGAATTAGTATGAAACTGTTCTGAAAAAAAATAATTTATAAATTAATTGTAACGTGCGTCATCCTTGCAAATCAATAAAACATAGAAAAACTTGCCTGTAGGGTCTGTTGCATCATACTCACACATGGTAATGTGTTAAATGAAGCTAAAATAATCTACAAAGAAGATTGTGTGACAGATATTTAATCTTATTTAGCAGTAAGGAAAATTGTAGAAGGAAGTGCAACGATCTCTTGATATTAAAAATCTTGAGACAAATTTGCCTACGTGTATAAACAGTCTCTGGGGTCTTGGAGGAGAAATAGTTTGAATCCTCCCTCTGTTCAATTTGTGCTTTGTACATCTCCATTCTTCTATTCATACATGCTCATCCCTTAAATATCATTTGTATGCCATTTAAAACTGGTCATTTAGGTGCAGGTGAATTGCTGTAGTACACGGTTGTTTGGAAATTGTGTTAAGCATTGAAAGAGGTTTGATAAGGATCTTGATTTACCAATTATGTTGTCAGTATTTTTTGTGAAAATGGGAATTTTTCAAAAGGTTTTACTAAAAACAGTTTCCCCAGTTCTTGAACAGCTCCAAATACTATGTTTGTAGTTCACAACGTACCTAGGGTTATAATGAAATGTATTTCATGCTTGAAATACTCCGTGTCACCATGTGCAGAGCCAGATGCAGCCCCAGTCTAAGTGGGAAAATATGTACCCGCATCTGTATCTTATGCTGTGAGCACAGGCTGCACTTCTTGATGGGAAGGAAAAGGATGGAAAGGTTGCCCTTTAAGTTTCTGCTTGGTCGTGCCACTCAGTCATAGGCCAGGCAAGAGATACATCTTCATTCCTGACTTCCAGATTGCACCTTTTCTTTAAAAGTAGTTAGGCAGTTGTGTTTTATAGCTTTTTTTTTCATTTACTTACTTTCTGGAAACCCTTTCCAATGCCAAAATGAGCTCACTTATGCTTTCAGTCCTCATTCTTTAGATTCCTAGAGTACCATCTTTATTGAAAACCAGAAAATACACTCTGGAAAGGTCTGCTCTGATTCTTAGCAGCAAAGATCTCTTACACAGACTGTATGTCAACTGCATAATAAGAGTTTTTTATACAGTCTCCGGAACATTATTTGCTGGTCACCCTTGGAGATACTGCCCCAGCTGGACTGTAATTCAAATATCGTACATAAATTGTGTTTCTGGTTCTAAGATACATCTTGTTAATTCTTCCATTCCCAATATAGAAGCAGGGAGGAAGCCTTTGAGTCTGATCCAACATAATTTAAAAAAAAAAAAAGGAATCTGTCACTAGTCACTGTCTAGAATGATTTCAGCTTTCTTTGTACTGCTGCGGCTGACCAAAATCTATGTCAAGACTTGCCTTTTTTTTCCCCTTCTTGTTAAAACTGTATTTAAAGACCATATTTAATACGTTGGAGTGTTCTGTATTTATAGCTATTAACTATGGCATCATTCCAAGTTGCATTTTAGGACGACTTTTGTTCAGTTTCTGTGTGGTGCTGTTGTTTTCCCCCAGTGTGATGGGGGCTTCTGTTCCTCTGCCGGTATTGTAAGTCCTGTTTTAGGCTTCCTGTAAAAGCTCAGAAGATGTATCTTTACCGTTATTGTGATTATCTGACATTGTTGAATAACTGCATCTTTTAATGTTTAGAAGCTAAAGCTACTCATCAGGCTTTTTGGTCTAAACCTTCCTCTTCTCATGTTGATCTAAGAAATGATACCTTGCTTCTCCAATTGTTTCTAGTATTTTTGTATTTCACTGGGATGTTTGGTTTTATTTTTTATCTCAGTTTTCCCAGGAGGTAAAG
This sequence comes from Pluvialis apricaria, assembly GCA_017639485.1. NCBI lineage: Eukaryota > Metazoa > Chordata > Aves > Charadriiformes > Charadriidae > Pluvialis > Pluvialis apricaria. The sequence continues at coordinate 56,402,562 of CM030012.1, forward strand.
ATGGCATATTTTTATCTAAAATATATACCAGAAACTTGCTGATGAGGTTGTGGTATGTATGTTTGTGCCTTCCCACAGGGATTATTTTTGAGCTAGAGTTTTCCAGATCAAGTTACAGAATAGGCTCCAGATGGTCTGGAATCCTTCTTTAACAATCTATAGCTAATTAAACGTTCAGCAAAAGCTACTCTGTTTTTAAAAGTGAGCACAGTCTTTCAGAAAGGAAGCATATTGATTTTTAGCTTTATTTTCCATAATTCATATCTTTTGTTTCATTACTTAGTGTTTTTCATTGCTGGTCCTTGCATCTGTTTTAGTAGTCTCTCTTCTCCTGTGGTGCAGGGGCTGCTAGGCGCCTTGTATCTTACTTTTCAGTCAATAAAAGAAATTAATAATAACTTTGTGGGCTATAGCTTTTTGTTTTTCTAAGTTACTGTGCAGGGGAGAAGAGTAAGGTTGTGCCGTGGCCTACACTTGCAGCAACCTCTGCTTGCCAACTGATACCATGGAACAAGAGAAAGGGGGGTGGATCTGTGCATCATGCTGGGGAAGGGGAAGTAGACTGTGAAAATGGCATTAATTTACTTTCATGTGCCTGATTTTAGGGTAAAATATAATTGAGGTATATGCTGGCTTGGACTAAGCAGTGTCTTTTCTGTAGCTGAATGCAAGCGGTACAGTACAGTTCGGTTTGTACAGATTTCTCACTACCTGTAGAGAGACATATTAAAGTGTAAAGTCTTGCACTCATCTTTAAGGAAAGCAGTTTCTGCTCCTTAGTGAACAGGATCAAACCAGGGTTCCCAATGAGATTTTTCTGTCACATAGTCAAATCAGGATTAAGCATTACCATTAATTAAACAGTGGAAGTTATTAAGCAATGTATATTATTTATTCCACTCTGGAAGCATTGTTACAAAAGTGTTTCCTCACTATTCTAGAGCTAATGGGCCATAACATTGTGGGAATATTTTTATAATGCAAAAATAGGCAAATATCAATAAAAGTTAATAAACATTTTTTCTGCTTCTCATGTGCCCCAAGATTGTTCATAGCACTATTACTATTGTAACTCCTTGAGCAAAGTTTGACTCAGATTAGCTCTAGATCTGGTTCAATAAAACATTATAAGGCTTCTGTGACAGAGTTAGGACCGTGCTTATTATTTATTTTGCTGATTAGAAACCAGCCGATTCTTCAGTTCTTAAGCTTCAGAAACAGATATGGATCCATATTATCCTGCGGGTTTTTTTCATAGCAGTGGTTAGGTGAGTTAGGAAAATAGCTACTGAATGTCCTTACAATGAGGTACTAATATTCTAAAGCCTGTGGAGTGATCGGCACATAGCACGCTCTTTCTGAGAACTCACATCTCTCTGTGATGCTTTGCTGAACTTTGAAACATGGCGTACTCTGGGAATAACACTGTAGTTTTGGAACAAGTTAGGTACATGATCATCCCTCTAAATGTTACCTTAAGGCATTTTAGTAACATACAGAAATTTTCTTACCACCAAGATTTCTGTTGAATAAGTGTCTGATACCCGTATGAACTGCTTCTGCTGAACCAGTATCAGGTGTTGTGACAGAGTTAGAAAATGGTACAGAAGGACACCACCATGTCCAGAAAATCTTTGACACTAAGACAACTTTGCATCGCTGCCGCTGATGTTAATAGTGATGTCAGCAGAGAGAGACAGCCTTAAATGAAAATAAAGGAGAGGAATTTTGAGGTTTGTCTCTTTCAGAATGCAGTGTTCCCAGGACATCTGAATAACTTCTGGAAATATCAGTAGGGTCCTGCTGGACCTACCCTTTTGGAAAAATGCTTAAACATGTATTTGATTCTGAACACAATGTTACCAATGGCTTCTCTGATACTGCCTGCCTTTCTGAAGGTAAGCATTTGTCTCTGTGCTTTAAAGAAGTGAGGCTTAAATAAAAATCCTGTGCAAGTCATTGAGATAGGTAGGTGCTGTCGTGAAAATATTTTTCCTTCGCAGTTGATAGCTGGACATAAATTGACCATAGCGGTCCAAGGTGTAAAGGTTTCACATTGTTACATGTATATTTACTTGGTTATCAAGTTCAGATAAACCATGTTTTAAAAAATATTTATGAATTGCTTTAAAAATGCCGTAATATATGAAAAATTATATCCCTTATAAATGTGAAAATAAAGTTGTGTTGGTTTGGGTTTTTTTTTTAATAGTACTTTTGTTCTAGAGGCCTATGGGCCACTATGGTAAAGAAGCCAGCTACCAACACAATCTCTTATAGGATTTGATTTGAAGTGTATTAAAGTCACTGGGAAGCCTTCTGTTGACTTGGGAGTTCAGAGGCTACTGGGACTTTCAGGTTTGACTGTGAAAGTGTATTAATTTAACTGGAAGAAACGAGAAGTTTGAGAGTAACTGGAGGCAAATTCTGACATAGAAATATGCAGTGTATTGTTTTCAGTGTAACTGAGTGCAGGCTGGACTTCATAAAGTTTCTGGACTGTTCAAGTTATGACATTGCAGTCGAGTTACTTTTTAATTAAAAATTTAATGTACATATCTTAAAACTAGTTGGGTGAGATCTGAAAATATATGACTCTTTAGCCTACAGCACATTTTAATCACTGATCTCTGGAACAAATTCTGTTGTAAATAAAACATTGTAGTGATATATTATGAAGGCAGAAAAATTTTTTGCTGTGCCACTGCACTACTGCAAGTTAAATAATCTTTTGTTTTTAATAAAATGTTTTTTTTTCCCTAGTCAAAGGAAATGTGTGAAGAACTTTCCAATGGATCGCAGAGTACAGTCAGTGAATGGCTCTCTGGGATATGAAGTGTTGGAAAAGCATTCTGAGTACAGGCAAGCAAAGCAAGCTTCTCAGTTAATCTCAGGATGTTAGGAGCCAGTGCCCAGGATTTCCTGCATCCAATACATGGTAAACATTGAGGAAGGACAGAACAGAGAAACAGCAGTACAATGTTTTGGGTACTGCTTACTGCATTTAAAAGGGGTTTCAAATAAGAGAGTCCAAGACTAATATTGTGGTTTATGTTGTCAGTGTGAACAGCAGGAAAGAAGAGTGCGTAATCCCCGGATATCACCAATAGAAATTTAGATTGTAGATTAGCAATGTAGATTATCCTGACCTGAGCCAGCCCTCTGCAGAAGAGCTGGTGGAAAGAATGGAGGGTGTGGAAGATGAGGAGCATCTGTGCAATGCAACCCTGCTATCTGATCTCACCATGGGAAGGGGTAGTCGTGGTTTAATGCAGAAAAAGGATGAGGTAACTGGCATCAGTGAAGAGGAGAGGGACCTTCGTCACAGCCAAAGCATTGAGGAGTGCCGTTGTTATTACGAGGATGACGATCCTGCTGTCATAGTGCAGAATGCTGGATTCTGCTCAAAGAGCTGCAGTGAAGCAGAAGAGCCAACCCAAGAGGACCTGTCTGTACAGTATGAAAACGCAGCACTGAAAAAGCAAAAAGCCAGTGATTCAAATGAAGCAGGCAAACACAGAAAGTGCAACGTGAAAGGACTTGAGTAATAGGGGCAATAGTGGATGTTATCTAGATGGAGAAGGTAGAGGTCATAAACTGTCATTCGTGTGTTTTTTGTTGCCGATGAAGACTTTTCTGCATTCACCTCCTTGTACCAATATCATTCCTATGGTAACAATCAATCACATCATCTACCTGCACTGGAAGCCGATGCCCTCTTTCATGCAGTGTTGTTACGGCTTACTACTGCCTTACCAACAGCACGTCGTCTTTGCTTTTTGGAGGCTGGTATCTTGGAGCACATTATTCACTTCAGATATTTGTGATTCTTTCCTTTCCGATTCTGAACAAACGTTCCTTATTTTTGCCCTTTGTCATCCCAGAGTTAACCACATCTCTTCTGACTTTCTCAAAAATATCTGGTTTCGTGCTACCATTTATGAAAATTATTCAAATCTATATATATTTATGAGATTATGAGGAAGCTGGAGGAGAAAGCATGCCTTCCTTCTCTTGCCTGAATGTTAACTGATCAGCAGAACAGGTCATATTCACACACGTGACTCTTTCTCAACTGTGTAATTGCTACTATAAGGTCAAGAAACTGTTGTCACTACAGTGCACAAAATTTATACACTACCCCAATCCACCACCCATTTCCCAGCTTATTCCATGCTGCAGGACCAGTAGCCTGATGTATTTTGTGTTCCAGGAAGAGCGTGAACAAGACTGAAGCATTACAAGTTGTTCTTTGTCTTTGCCATAGCTGTGGTGAAAGGTCTTGGTGAAACTCCCAGATGAGTGCAGGAATCGGACCATACTTTGTGTTAGAGAAGAACCCTAAAATTATCCCCAGTGATTAAGACAAAAAAAGAAAAAAAAAAAAAAGCGGTTAGAAGGTTTGTCCTTAAAACTATAAAATAGAGCAAGAGCAAACCTCAGACTGAAAAGAAACTCTGCCATCTCCAGGAACCTCCCTTGGTGGCCTCCAACAGACTTCTCAGGTGGTCCTGGCACAGTGGCCCAAAGGAGCCAGGTCCTCCCCTTCTCTCTCCCTCCGGGCTCCGTGCAGAGGAGATGGCACCTCCCCACGCTCCAGGGGCAGGCCCAGGAGACTGGGAAGAAGGGCCCATGCAACACTTGGCAATCAGCAATTTTTTTATGGAGTGCTTGGAGACCTTGCGCAGGCCAGCGGCACCTCCCTTTCCTGCTGTGGAGATGCCCGGATGCTTCACCCCCTCTCAGCCACTGTCGGGCATGGAGGGCTGTGCCACTTGCAGGGAGCCGGGTCGGTGGGGGGGGTCGCTGAGGACCCCCAACCCTCCGGGAACACTGTTGCCTCCATCTCATCCAGGGGAGCCCAGGCACAGGCTGAAGAGGGGGCTGCAGCCCAGGCACGTGAGGGGAGATGGAGGGCAGTCCCTGTGCCCAAGGGGAAGCAAAAGGGCACAGGGGAGTGATCCCCAGGAAGGGGCCCCTCAGCATCCTCAACTCTCCTCCTTCTCCCAGATGAGGCCATCTTTCAGGCCACAGGTGCCCCAGCTCCCAGAACAGCCATATCTGGCCACATGCATCCCCATTGCAGTGGCCTCCTGATGTCATGAGCTACGTCACTGCTGTTTGTTCCAGACCCTATAAATACAAGGACCCTGGCAGCTGGCCCACAATTTGCTGAGCTTCCAGGCCCTCAGGTTCCAAGGATGCCTGGAACAGATCCTCCTAGAAGCTATGTTAAGGCACATGGAGGACAGGGACATGATTCGAGACAGCCAGCGTGGCTTCACGAAGGGCAAGTCTTGCCTGATCAAACTCATGGCCTTCTATGATGGAGTGACTACATCAGTGAACAAGGGAAGAGCTACGAATGTCATCTGTCTGGACTTCTGTGAGGCCTTTGACATGGTCCTCCATAACATCTTTCTGTCTAAATTGGAGAGATATGGATTTGATGGATGGACTGTTGGGTGGATGAGGAATTGGCTGGATGGTCAACGGCTTAATATCTGGATGGAGATCAGTGACAAGTGGTGTCCCTCAAGGGTCTGTATTGGGACCAGTACTGTTTAATATCTTCATCAACAACATAGATATGCATCTGGGTTGGGGCAACCTCCAGTATCAATACAAGCTGGGGGATGAAGGGATTGAGAGCAGCCCTGCCAAGAAGGACTTGGAGGTACTGCTGGATGAAAAGCTGGACATGAGCTGGCAATGTGCACTTGCAACCCAGAAGGCCAACCATATCCTGGGCTGCATCAAAAGATGCGTGGCCAGCGGGTCAAGGAGGTGATTCTGCCCCTCTACTCTGCTCTGGTGAGACCCCACCTGGAGTACTGTGTCCAGCTCTGGAGCCCTCAGTACAAGAAAGACTGGACCTGTTGGAGCGAGTCCAGAGGAGGGCCACAAAGATGATCCGAGGGCTGGAGCACCTCCTGTGAGGACAGGCTGAGAGAGTTGGAGTTGTTCAGCCTGGAGAAGGGAAGGGTCCAGAGAGACTTATTGTGGCCTTTCAGTACTTAAAGGGGGCTTGTGAGAAAGATGGGGACAGGCTTTTTAGCAGGGCCTGTTGCAATAGGACACGGGGTAATGGTTTTAAACTAAAGGAGGGTAGATTCGGACTAGGTATAAGGAAAACATTTCTTTACAATGAGAGTTGTGAAACATTGGCAAAGGTTGCCCAGAGAGGCTGTAGATGCCCCATCCTTGGAAACATTCAAGGTCAGGTTGGACGGAGCTCTGAGCAACCTGATCTAGTCGAAGATGTCCCTGCCCGTGGCAGGGAGGTTGGACTAGATGACCTTTAAAGGTCCTTTCCAACCCAAACCATTCTGTGATTCTCACAGGTAAACCCCACAGCAATACTTCAAAGTGCATAGTTGCCAGAAAAGTTTGTTGGCTGTTCCTGTAATGTAAATGCTTGGCTGTAAGTTAAGGATTTTAGGAATTGGGCTTTAACTACTGTGAACCTGTAGGTCTTCCACATGGGAGAAGTTCTACTGTAGTGTGAGTTAGCAGAATATATGTCTCCAAAAGACAATAAATTTGTACAGAAATACCTACAGCTGTAACTGAGGTGAGTTTCATAAGGTAAGTGCATTCAACAGGAAACAACAGGAAAGCAAGTTCTTGGATAAGTGCTTAAATTACTTTTGCTTGCCAGAAGTTATTAATTGCACTAGACTTTATTATCAGGCAGTCCGCATTTGCTTCATGTTTATATTTGTACTATGTTTATGTGCAACTGAAAAGGCCTTAGTATTAGATTTGCAATGTGTAGTGCTAATGAGTCTTATGAGAAAAAATATTATAAATTTACATAATGTTGGTTAACATGATTTTGCAGGCGGAAAAAGGTCTCAGGAATTACTGGTAACAATTGCAGACAGGGATGTTTGTTAGTAAAACTTCCCTTCTTGTGGGTGTTGAAATATTGCTGCATGGGCTGGGGTATTCAGTAAATCTCAGCGAGTCTGAAAGTCAGAAGCTTACTGTTGTGTGATGCGCTTCCAATGAATCTTGTCATCTGTAAATCCACGTTCTTTCTTTTAAAGGTCAAAACCGCTAGGAAGCATTGGTGCACCTGGTATTAACTTTCATTATTTCCATTGGCATTGAAAGAGGAGATACAAATCATCAAGTGTTTCCAAAATTAGATACAGTATTACAATCTCTCCCAGGTCCTTGAGTCTCTCCTATGAGTCATTTCTTTTTGTGTGCATTTCTGTTCACATTACTGCAAATAGAGCCTGTACTGTGTCCCATTCCTGATGAGATTTAGAAATTGAATTAAGCAGAAAGGGTGTATTTCAGTCCGGGCACCTTCATCGTTTCAGCCCTGTTGTTAGGGGAGCGGCGGTTTTGCAGAACTCGCTCTGACATCAGATAAACGCTTCGCACCCATAGCGGGGCTGAGCTGTTTCAACTCAGCTGTAACTGCATCCCAGTGATTAAGATTATGTCCTCCTCACTGAGCAGAAAAAGGCTTAATAACAGAGTGGTTTAAAACGTTGTCCAGAGACAGCGTACAGAAAGAACAGAAATGATAAATAAAATGAATGAGGAATATTTCCTACTCCTCCTTTCTTTTCAGTTAAGCTTCTTTAATCATGTTGGGGAATACTCTGCCCAGTATTATCCCGCACTACTGTTTGTGGAAACAGTCCCACATAAATCTATGAAACTTGTACGACCAGTGTTTTCACTGAGAAGGTTGAAGTGAGCACTCTGACCAAAGGCATTTGAACCACAGTTATCACCTGGGTCATGCATTGTCTGTTCGAATTTTGTAAAAATGATGGGTTTACTGCTCTGAGCAGGACTGGTAAGAGCCAGCTGCTACCAGAGTGATGGAGTTTAAAGGTGGAAACCAGAGAGGCTCCATAATGGCTTTTCTCCTTTCCAGTTTTAATCATCAGTAAATTTCTTTCTTATGAATGAATTTAGATTGCCATTGAAAATCCTAACTTTTTTTCTACTTCAGTAGACTTCAACTTTTAATATGGTTCCTATAGTTCTTTAACACCCAAAGACAAAGTTAACCCCTTTGATAAATTCTGATGTAGTATCTGGTGTGGCACGTGCCACTTGTGAAATTACCACTGTTGTCATTCACATGTGGATAGCAACTAATAGATAATAAATGTCTTGTTTTAGTTGGATATGTTAATTTTAATAATTAAGTCAAAGCTTGATGACTATATAAAAAGTAAAAGGAGCATCACCAGTGTTGTTTTGCAGGCTAATATCACACAAATCAGGAGAAAGTTTTTCATAAAGAAGTAATTTTCTTTGCACACTGTCCATAGGATTTTGTGGTATGGTTTGGTTTGATTGTAGGTTTTTTGGACTACACTAGGCAAAACTGGATGCACATAATGCTCTTTATAATGTTGCTGGTCTAAGGCGGCATAAACACTCTGTTATTGATCCATGGAAACATATTGCTGTTCTGTATTTTTAGTTAATACTTAGATGATGCTGATGGCGAGTGGAGGGCTGCCAGGTATTTTAGGGCTAGTAGTAAACATCAGGGAAATACTGCTGTAGACGATGCGAATAGCATCTTATAAGTGGGTTGTCCTGTAACACCTATGACCATATGATTCTGAAAGATGTATAAAATACTCTTGTGAGGCTCATGGGGCTGGAAGCTGATCAGCGTTTGAACTATTTATATAACCATCAGAACTAGAATTGTTTTCTCTGGGTCGTCTTAAATGGAGAAGCAACAGCTCTGATGTTTCTAGGAGGCGTAACTCTGCCCTTTCTGCCTTGAACAACTATGTAGTAAATGAACAGTAAGCCCAAAAGGTTTCACGCGTAAATGAATATGGACATGGTATTATAAGCAGAGTATGTGCTGTGGATGTCCAGGATCTCTGAGGCATACATTCTCCACTGAGCGTACTTACTGTGTAGTACCCTCCAGTCAACAGTACAGCTTCAACTTGTCCAGAAACCTAGCAAAATACTCTCACTCTGGGTAAGACTGGGGGAAAAGCATATGTCTACAGTTATTAGGAAAAAAACCAACAACAAACCCCAAACCTGTCTTTTAACAGTAGTTTCATATAACTTCATAATTCTTATTTTTCCCTGTAGGCATTAACACCTATTTAGCTTTGATGAGCCAAACAGTTGAACAAAAAACAGAACTCAAGCTGCTGAACTTTGCCTGCCCTAAATCTGACTTCACTGATTATCACTGAGCTGAATGTTTTCTGCATCTGAGAATGTAAAATTAGTTCTGAGCTTGCACAAGTGATGCTCACTGGGAGTCACAGATATTTCAGTCTGACTTTCTTGTCTTCTTCCCAATTATATTCAGGGAAATGTTTCTAAAAGTGGTTGCCTATGAGATGGAAAAAATCATGTATGTATGCAAAGGTGAGGCTTTACACACAGTACTAGATTGAATCTCAAGAGTTTAGTTTCCGATTCGAGTGGAGTATTGTATGATTTCATCCTGAACATAGGTCTGTATGCAAAGAACTTTGAGAAAAGTTGTTTCTCACTCTGTTTATGCATCCCAGGTCTTCTTTCAGAGATCTTGAAATACTATATTCTCTGTAGGATATTAAACTTCTGTAACAGCTTTGGGTCACCTATATATGAAGAATGAAATCTTGACTTGGAAGAAAATCACATGCAAGTTGTTTCAATAGTCAGTTAACCTTGCATTTTATCTGCAATCTAAGTATGCTTGGCCTTGTCTCTGAGCATACCTCTTGGTACTTGGCATACCTCTTTGAAGTAGATTCTTGGGCTTGGCCTATTAACCCTGGGTATGTATTTGTATATTAAGATCAAATAACCTCTACAATTTGCATTGGCTGAAGCGAAGAGTCCAAACGACTTTAGCTGGTTGTTTTCCAGGCCTTGAAGAACTCCAAATTGTCAATATGTAGAGCTGCATTGATGGAGCACTCTGTTGAAATCTCCCAGTATGTAACGGTAATACATCAATTACGTTATATCCTTTTGTATGGTCTGAAGTTTGCAGTACGTTACAGCTCTTTTAAAAATGTGTTCTAATACATCATCTCAAAAATCTAAAACTTTGACCACATAAAGCTTATAGTTCCATTATTTGTGGTTTTTTTGTTTGTTTTTCCTTGGGTTTTTGTTTGTTTGTTGTTTTTTTTTGTTTTTGTTTTGTTTTTGTTTCTTAATCTGGATTATGTTTCCCTTCCTTGCAGTTTAGGCTATAAATCAATCCCTGGTATTGGTAATAATCCTACAGTGGAAGGGGTTTTTTTAAGACACTTGTAATCTTAAATAGCTAAAAAAATGTAGAAAAAAGTTATAATGAAAATTAGCCGAGACCTTTTTATACTGAGCTTTAGCCTGGAGCACATTTTTATAGCTGAGTTATAAACCTGTAAAACAATGTTTCTTGCAAAGCAGAGCCAATGAGCTACAGTAGCTGAACGCAGACTTTATGGTCTAAAACATCCTAGAATTGGTTTGAAATACTTAATGCATATTTTAAGCACATAAATTCCAGCGCTATGTGAAGTTTAGCTGGCTGTTTGATTCTCTGGGGGACAGGTTTTTGGGTGACTAATGACTATTTGTTAAAGTCAGCAAAAATTACTTCAGCTCATAAGAAACACATTTCTGGTGAGGGACTCTGGAATCATCTTTAAGAAGCATTATTCTTTAAAACAAAAAGGGAGTCTCTTATTTAACATACATGCTTATCACAAGTCACCAGCTTAATATCACACCACAGAAATTTTGGACGTGGAGAGGACCTTGTCTGTCCTGCAGCTCATATTCTTCCTTGTTCAGCTGTTTTCTATATTTGTTAATTGTTTTTTGCTAAAATAACTGTATTTTTTATTTAAAAGCTTCTGATATTTTAATTACTGTTCATTAAAAGGTAGCTTCAAATAAACAGGATGTGTAAAACAAGGGCTCATTCAACTTTAGCTTAGACAGCATTCTTCACTTAAGCAGAATTCCACCAAAATGAGTTCAGTTTAGCAGAGCTCAGCTCAAAATCATGTTGCCTTGAGCAGCCAGTGCAAAACCACATCCTGCCCTAGAAAAGCTGTTTTACTGATCTATACTAATGACATTGACTGGCAAAGATTATGAAGCCAAAATCCTATTTATGTTTTAGCTGGAAAGAAAGAAGGAACGGGAACCTTTCGCCCTACTTGCCTTCCCAAGACAGGAAGGAACATTGAGGACAACGCTTTCCACTGAATTTCTCAGCCTTTGTTCAGACTTGTGACCCAAGGCAATGAGGACAGGAGGAGATAGGCCAGCCCCATATCAAAATGGACCCGGGCAATTGCCAGGGAGACCAGGCTGCGTGCTGCCAGCCAGTCCTGTGGCTGCCCTGGTCCCATGGAGAGAGAGGGGCAGTCCCCGTCAGAGCATGGCCTGGAGCAGCCTGTGCTTAACCCCCATGCTATAGCCCATCACTGGGGCTTACTCAAGCAAGGGATGAATGGGCCTTAAATTCTACTAATGTTGTTCTTCTTATGAATGGCTACTCAGAGACAGTCAGGTGAAGCTTGAGAAGGAGCGGTGTGGGCAGCATTAGTACAGTTTTTTAGTTGTTTACATTTAGAAAATGCTATCCCAAGGAAGATGATTTCAGAATATCCGTAACAGACAGGGATGCAGGCTAAGATGGTGACAAGGAAGGGAATGATATTGTCAGTTACTTTTAATAAAACTTTTCTTCAGTGATAGATTAGAGATATGAAACCATAAATGAGACTGTCGACTGACAAGGCTTTGCCTGCAAATGCAATATTATGAAGGTAAGCTTTCAGTGACATTCTCTACCGCAGGCTACCGGCAGATTAAGCAAGTCATTTCTATTGCTATTGACACTGACGCAGTATTGTTTCTTTCTCATATCTTTTATATGCCTTGTCAGTAAAAAATATAATAATTCCCTTCACAGTCACCAGAGGTGGTTCCACAAGGCATCAGAGGGTGGTGAGTCCCTTTCCTTGCTCGCAGCAGAGTAGCCGCTCATGGCTAGAGGAACCTATGGCCAGGATATCGCTGATGTTCTGCACTGATGATATGAAGGGCAGTTACAGGCTTCTGCTTGGGATGCACATAGATAAAACAATAGAGGACAGCAGACAAAAAAACAATCTTCCCGTCTATATTCTTTACATTCAATATATTAGTAAATGGCCACAAGCTAGTGAATTTTGTTTTAAAAATGCTCTTTTTTCCCCTTTGTGATATATGAAGAGAAGCTTGAGTGGGGAGGATTTTTAAGCATTTTTAAAGAAGTTTTAGCAAGCAGTAGGAGAAAATGGGATCTTGACATAATCAATGCCAGGGAATATTCTCAAAAAATGAAATACAAAGGACTTGTATGCAAAATCCTCAGCTGTAGCGATATAAAAGAGACCTTAGAGAGAGGAAACAGCTTAATAAATATCCTTGCCCATGGCTGTTTTTCAAAGACTGGAGAGGGTAACTCACATAATGGCTCACACCAGCCTTACTTCTAGCCCTGACATGAGGAACATACGGCAGTAGAAGAAAAATAATAGCCCAAGGGTGAGATGGGGATGTAGCTGAAGTATGCTGCGCTACAGCTGTTTCCCAGGGCCTGGAAAGGGGTTCGGAGAAACAAAACATAAACTAGGGCTAAGTAAGCCTGTACCAGGGTCCAGGAGGAAACAAAGCCTCACCCATAGCCTGAGGAATACAAAGGGGGTTTCAGAATTGCTTTTCTCCTGCTCGGTTTCTGTCCTGAGCACCTCATTTGAAACAGAAACAATTTCTTATCCAACTCTCACTGCAAAACAAATTGCTTGAAGGCTATCAAGTGTGTGTGGAGGACCTGAAAGCTTTAATTGACAGAAGAAAACTAACTTTGCACACTTCTATGGGAAATGCAATGGCAGAAAGAATTTTCAAGATGGATAATATGTATGGATAATACCTTATTTTTGTAGATTTTTAAAAAAAATTCCTAGGTTTCTCCGTGTTCCAGTCTACTACGGTCACTTCAGACAAAACTTAGGAGAATGAATCTGTGATAACATGACATGAGAGGCCCATGACATCTGTGTTTGAACATTATTTTCCAGACACGAGAAACAGTGCATTAAAGAAGCCTTGTTCATGTGGTATACCAGTTGCTCCCTGATAGCCTCCCTTTTAGTTCATAAAGAGGCTATTAGGCATGGTGATGAACCATGCTAGTCCATTTACTAACATATCAAGAATTATTAACTCTAATAAATGTATTATTACGTAGCCATTAGGTATCAGTTATAAAATGGCTTAATGTCTGCGTGATTACTTGTAAATGGATTTGGAAAGGAGCTAAATTGGTTATTTATTGACCATACTGAATAGCATTATTTATTGACTTGGCTCAGTAAGTTTGATTTTTCAAGCTGAAGTGAGATTCTGAGTTTGTAATAGTGTAGCCAGTCTGTAAGTTGACTCAGGAAAACAACATTTTTTTGAAAAACTGCTACATGTGTGGTAAACATGGATCTAGAATGAACTGAGTTTCTCTTTCCTTTCAAGCTCATTAATTAATTACTTTTAAATGTGCTCCTGAGACAAAAATCTGAGAAACTAGACAATTTAATAGTAGCTACATTGAGATACTGCTTCTAAGTAGCATGTGGTCCTATGAGTCAGCAGTAGACAAGGCTATCAGGCATATGCAGGCTGTACAGCTGTAAAGCCAGGGCACGCATCACTTTTGTCTGGGCTCTTTGCTTGGTAGATCATTTGCTGTATCAATAACTGGAAAAATTGCTGCTACAATACTTTAAAAGACTGAAGCAAGTAAACAAGTTTAATTTCATGGGTTGTAGTCTTCTCACTGAAGTTGATCATATTTATCGCCACTATATAAAAACTAATTTTAGTCTGATTATTTTCTAGAAAAGAAAGGCTGAGGGTACGGCCTACTGGTTTAATTCTAACAGAGAAAGGCAAGGCAAGAAAAATACTGAGGCCAAGTCATCAAGTGCCAGAGTTCACTGTTTGCTTCTTCAGTAATATTTAATGCATGTTAAACGTTTAATGCATTTAATCCAATGAAAGACATTGCACATGCATATGCCCCTAGACTATCAGAAGAAGAAAGAAGCATTTTAGCACTCTTGAAATATGTTGAATTGCTTTTAAATACAGAAGACCGCTGACTTTCATGGTCATAATAGAGACTGTGGAAGCTTTTGCATTTTTGGGATTTTGGGGTTTTGTTCAGCAGTAAAAACAAGTTGTTCTTGTGAAGCAGATCAGTATTATTTGACTCCTGTTTCTGGTGAGTACAGAGCTCAGACTTCTAATTAAATATTGTGTGAAAAATTTCTACAAATCGTGGTAGGAAGGGGTGGAGAGTTGACATCACAGTGAAACGACCACACTTGATAAAGTTGAGCATATTAAAGACCTTCAAGAGGTCAGAGGGTGTGTGAAAGCTAATGAAGGTTGATCTTTAAAAGGCATTGCAGAATTTAAACAAGCTGTTCAATGTGATATGCGGGCAGGGTGAAGCCACTTTTCCCTCACTACTCTTGCCTGCTCTTTTCTGTTTCCTTGCTCTTGCCTTGCAGCAGGAGATGGGGCAAAGACCACACTGTGGTGTGTTCTTGACTATTACAACAGATACAGGAAGGACAATTGCTGCTTTAAAAACAAAAGCAACCACAAGAACAAAAGACCAATATTATGAGGTGACTCCCATATGAGTGGTGTCTTCTTATTTCCCCTGGGCTGCAGACAAACTTGCAGAAGATGTGCCTGACTCGTTTCTAAAGCCACAGCTCCTGGGAAAGGATTTGAAGGCCTACAGAGGTATTGCTGAATCTCAATGAGTATTTGGCCTTTTCCTTGCTGCATTTGCCAGTATTTAGTGAAAGATGGAAAAGAGGTCTGGTCTTCCAGTTGTGTAAGACTTAGAAACAGTTGGTAATTTTTCAACTAAATGCTTTTTCTTTTCAATTACAGACTAAAATTTTTACATGACAGAATTAGTTTCAACCACAAAGAAGAAATCTATATTTTTAACAATGTTAGTGTTGAAATCCACTTCCTCGCTTCTTGAATGAAAACCTACTATTATTTGCAATGAAAAAACCTATTTGCTTCAATGTTGAAGGAAACCTGGAACAAAAAAATGCATCAAACCCAAGCTGAATATTTTCAGGTAATTGAAGTAGAATACTGATCTGAAGTTAAGCGCTCCCCACCTCAACTTCTATCTCCAAAATGCCTTGAGTTGTCCAATTTTAAAAACTCTTAAAAACAGAATCTCAAATACTTACATCATGGCTGAAGTTTTGAGGTTTTACTTAGAAACTGGTTTGTGCGTTACACAAATATAATTAATCATGAGTGAGAACTGAATTTATCCCTTGAAAACCTTTACTATCTTACAGATGCTTACAGGCTCAAGCCTGTGTGCAGCTGGCAATTGTCTGCTGCAGGCTGCTAGATAACATCTATCCTTTTCCAATGCAGCTCGCTTTCTCTATTTCACAGGAAAGAAGAGTTAATAACCAAATGTCCTGTTAAATTTTCAAGAATAGGGAGAAGGAAGGAGAAACTCTAGACAGAAATGGCATGATATGCCAGAAACAGAGTCTTGCAAAGGAAAAAAAAAAAGGCAGGTGGTATGACAGTGATGTATTTAGATAGCAAAGTATTTAAGGAATCTTTTGGGAAATGTAGAGGAATTATAACATTAACAGCACTTTATATCTTGTACAAACAATTATAGACATTAGCTTTCTGAATCCTGTAAATATAAAAGCACCAAGTGATTACAAAGAATTTTGGTTTTGCTGTGTGGCTGGAGGATCCTTTCTTGGTTTAGCGCATTGTACCACTGTTTATAGCTCCCTTGTACTGGCTTCCTTCTGTTTTAAATTGAGCAAAATAAAATAAAAACCATGTGAGTGCTCCCTACAGATGAAGGCAAGGGCACCCAACATTAATGTTATAAGGCTCTGTCACCATAATTCAAGGACTGTGTCATGTAGCTGGAAATCATAGCGGTCAGATTTTCCGTGGGCCGCTGACAGGAAAATGTAACATATGCTGTATTTCACAAGTACTTATATTTTCAATTATGCATCACAGCTTACTGCCTATTATTTGCTTGTAGTTCACTGTTAAGGCTTGAGGAACATTTTCTCTATTTACAGCTCTATTAAACTAATAAGTCAGTCACTTGTGTGAGGGGAGGCAGTTTGCTGGCATTTGCTTTGCCAACACACTGCCACCCACAACAGTATTCACAGGTCCTCAAGGATACGGTAAGAAGGAGGAAGCTTTCCCTGTAACTTAATTTTTAAAACATAAAACCTGTTTCTGGTTCTCTGAGCAGCTTTAATGAGAGTATTTTTGAAGAGCTGTCATCTGCTAATCCAATATTTAACTTGCTTTGTTTTTACATTGCTGTTTAGCAAAATAGCTGCACTACACTTTAAGAGGTAAAAGATGTTTTTTTTAAAAAAGTCTATGTTAGGCTTTTAAAATTCTAATTCTGGAAAGGGAAGAAATCAAACCAAATATTCTTGGGAGTTACACAGAATATTTTTGCCGCTGTTTCAGTTGTCTTACCACTGTACTCTGGGATTTGCTTGTCTTTCCTTGCGTGTATGCTTACTTCTGGAACAAAAGTGTCAAGGCGATTCTTTATAGAAGTGACTTGAGACTTTTGTCTGTGGTGCTTAAATTGCTCTACTGTATGACCATTGGTTTCAGTAGTGGCAGACTTTTTTTTTTCCTTGAACCACACAGTAGTGAGGTTACCTGAATCAAGTCAGTAGAGTTCACCATACTGCGCAGAACACTTCCAAGTTCTAGCTAGGAGCTGCAGAACAACAGTGCCAGGTCTGAAGCAGAGCAGAGGGGTGTCTGTGGGAAAGCAAAGTTCTCTTGGAGCTTATTGTCTAACAGTGGACAGTACAGATGCAGCAAAGGAAAGGTCCCTTCTTGTTAAATTGAACAAATGCAGCAGACTCCTCCTGTTAACACAAGTAACTTTGCATAGTCAAGTGGAAAGAATCATATATACTGTGCTTTCTTTTCTAAAACTAGTAGTCTTTTCCTTACACAATAGAGAGAACTTTGGTTTTAAATTTTGTTATTCTGATCTACTAGTTTTGTCAAAATCAGCTTACTATTACACATAGCCTCTTAGTTAGAATGATGAATTTATACAGGCTTTATTGAAGTTATTCTTCTGTTGCATGGGTGTAATTGATGGGAGACCTGACTGAGCGTCTTCGAAAAAGAGAATGCAAAAAACATAAAATGAAGAAGTATGTACTCTGTCAGAAGGGTTTCTCACATAAACAAGTTTATGTTAATGTTATGTTTCATCATTTATCATAATGTCAGGATGAATTCTTTCATGCCTACATAAGATTTAAATAAAATTAGTAAGAACTTTTGTATAACTTCTGCAGCAACACTGAAGGGAACAAATGAATGTAATATGCATAATTATTTTCCTGTGATTGCACTGAGAGAGTAAGTTATTGCTCCTGTATTTGCATTTGACACATAATTCACTTCTCTAAGATTTTCCTGTGTCATTGCCCCAGTGATCTGCATTAGACAAATCCACATCTTTAGGTAAATGCTGTTTTCAGCAGTGCAATTAGGATATTGCAGAGAGTAAGCACGAACGTCCTCTTGGTCTCCTGGTAGATTGGGTTGTGCCAGCATTGTAGGTGATAAGGCACATGAGACTGCTTGGAGCAGTGAGCTTAGTGACTGCAGTTTCATTATCTAGGCAGCCATTCAAAACATTGGGGTGGCATCTCTTTGTTCTTTGTATCGTGATACTTTCAGAATCTACTTGATTCTGACAAAAATTTAGGTTGTTCAAAATGTATTTGATATATACACTGATGAATGAGGCAAGATGGAAGAGAAGAAAAAAAAATCAAAAGGAAAATTCAAGTCTGGGTGAAATAAAGTGATGTTTTGTAATCCTATACTTGTTAACAAGCCTTGCTTGACTTTCATATCCAATTCAGTCTTTTAGTCCTTAAACTTCCAGGGATAGCAGTAAGATTCTCAGCACTTTTGAAAATCAGGAGCATAAATAATAGTTTATCTAATTTCAGTAGCCAGCTACGAACAATTTGTACTCTGTGATAATATTCTGAAATGTTTTTAATTCTGTCTCATTCCACTACATCAAAATGCATCTTTAGAAGTGAGTTGGTTTTAAACCCTCTTCTGTTCTGGCTCTTCACTCGGCTGCTCTGTGACTGACTGTCCTAAACTGACTCGCTGTAACTGTGCACTGAATTATATAATCGTTCCTTTTCACTGAAGATCAAACACAAGAAACCCTATTCTACTGATTTTTAAAAATCTGCCAGGTTCTGGTGTGCCTTTGCAACTACGTTGCCAGTGAAATTGTCAGAAGACCATGGTGTGTGAAGACTGATATGAGCTGCATCTTTTGCCATCTGTTCTGCTATTAAAACAAAATCTTTTGCTTTCCTGACATTACTGGAGATACCATTTCCACAGGTGGGAACTTGTAAACTGAGGTCTTGTTATTGGACAATATGTTATTTGCTCTGACGAAGTGGTGACCAGTCTCTTTAATGCAACTTCTCTGGGCTGTTGTGGAAAGGAGAATTTAGCCTTAACCACTTCATTCTGTTGCTTTCTTTGTGCTGGCATGAGCTTGCATGCTATATATAGCAGCTATGCAGAGTAATCAACCATCTGAAAAATAAGTTGAGAAATCAGGATGCTTAGTTGGCTTCAGCTCACCTCCCAGCCACCTGAAGACTGGAGCTTACACAGAGAAGGTAATGGGACTGAGTGGCCATGCTTAAGGCAAAGGGCAGGTGATGAGATCTTGCTTCTGGAAATTGTGTCATTGTGGCAGGAAAAATGTGGTGTTCGGCTGGGCAAAGAAAGGCGTTGGGAAGAAATAACTGAAAATGCCCAGTGTATTGAATCTCAGTATTTCTTTATGTCACTAACAATTTCAGGACAAACAGCATGCAAACCATGCTCGGATTTGAGGGATATGCAAGAACTAAATCTGGATAGAAAGACTTAATTTCGAGAGAGTGAGGGTTGTTTATTGAGGATAAAATGGATATTGCAGAAGGACTGAAAACTTCACTGAAACTTTCAGCTCATTAAACTCTAAGACATTAGTTTCATTCTTTGAATCAATATGTACATATCCAAGAAAATCCTTCCTTTATGATGTATGGGTATGATGCTGAACTCAAACCAAACATGCTGCCTGCAGGCCATACAGTGGTGAGAGATGACAGACTCACCTAGCTACTTCTTTTTATTAAATATGTGGTGCTTGAGGGAAGGGGAACAGATTATAATTATTTTAATTTTATGGATCAGTAAGTATGTTTCTCTGATGCACAACAAGCACTTCAAAACTGATCAGTGTTCCTGCACTATAGGCTTCAGATTCACCATTGCTTAAAGCACCCAGCACTGCTGGCAGCTACCATCCTGCAAAATGTCACTTTTCAAATACGTTGTCAAACTGCAGGTCATACATGAATCAAAGCACGCCTAACCCCTTAAACAGCTGAGGTACTTTCTTGCAAAACTTTTTGAAATTATCCTTGGCCCACGAATGCAAACTGTGGCATTAAGACACAGACTCGCTTTCAAAGTTATAAATATCTTAGTTCTTATTGTTGTCATGGAATCTGTGGCATATTTCTACAAGGAGTAATGTGCTTGTCTCACCAGACAGCACAATCAATGCTTTGTTTACCCTTTCCCCATTCTGATTCTTAGTTTCCATCAATGCTTCATCCAGGTGCGATGGAGGCTTTATGACATTTCTCTGACATGAAGATGAGACCATTAACTCTCACCTGTCTTTCAGAATGCTTTCTGCAGCTCTGGCTTCCCTTACCTGTTTTCACTGATCTGATCTGACTGCTATGGAAATTCTTTTTATATTGCAACAGATACTCCAAACCACAAATTGTACAGATGTGGAACATGAATTTATTAATTCTTAGTGTTCATCTAGCCCATGACACTTACCATAAGACTGAGCAGCTCTGGGAAGTCACTGGACATTTTCAAATAGTGTACTTTCTGTTGAGTAAGAAGATTTTTACCATATACCTTTCACATTGTAAATCAGATATGCCACTGTATACTGTTTGATGAATAAGTCCACAAGTCAAACTGAAGAGACAAAATGAAGAGGGGCAGAATAACTTGCCTATTCTAGTCATAGGAGTGGTAATTCTTTCAAGAGGTGCAGAGATAGGATTTTGTTTTAAAGCTGAATTGCTGCTGGCTACAAGTCATTGCTGTTTGTGGTATGCCTTTGTGTAGATGCTATACCTTTAACAGTCCTCCCTCTGCTGCTAGTGCCTGTCATTTCAGAAGCTAAGGACCAAATGAGAACACAGATGTGCAGCAGGTTAAAAGGTATCTGCTCTTAAGGAACCATTTCTGGGATACTCTTTTTGTTTTTTAAATATTAGGCAACTAACCAGAACTTTCCCTTCTATTCATGTGCTGGAGTGTGGTTGCCACCCTGTAAGGTAAAGCTGAAGCACCAGTGAATATGGTTTTTGTCTGGTATTTATCTGAACTTTGCAAACAGGTGCTGGTTGTTTAACACTCTATTATTCCCTAGCTTCTGGATGCTGCCCCTCATCCTTTTCTCCCTCCCTGAATCATTATCTGTAACAGCTTGGCATGCGTGAGGCTTCATGGGACTCATTACGATCCCTTTTCCCTATTGGAATTTCTCCTGGGCATGACAGAGATAAATTGATAGAGTTGTACGGGAAAAGCTTGCACTACAGTGTTGATACTGTTATTGTCTGGATAAATAGGATACTTGAGCTGCCTGTTAATAATCTGGCAGCTGCCTGTTAATAACCTTTCATAAAATTCAAACATTTTAGAAATTCTGTGCTCTGGCAGCAGTCTAGTCTGTAATAGATGGGGAGTTTTTAAGATGATGATGATCAATTGTTGTTCATGAACAGAAATTATCATAATATTCAGTTAGAAATTATTTAGTTTAGATATTAGGATAAGAGATTTACATACATCAGGAAATGGGGAACATTTCAGAAGAGGAGGAACAGGAAGGAAGGATTGAAACCTTGGTTAGAAAGGAGCCAGGCTGCTGGCCCTGAAAACTTAAAAAAGTGCTAAAAGCCATGAGGAAGCTGACAGATATAAAGAAGCACAGATGTCAGATGGCTGTGATCCCCCAAAACGGCCGTGGCTGTGTTCAGTGTGTGTCTGAAAAGGCTGCGAAGAAAGCAGCATAACTGCAATAAGTAGAGAAAGCAAATCAGAGTCTTTCCTATGTCAGTTGACAATGTGTCCAATATAGTTGGCAACAGACCAAGGGCAAAACTTGCTAGTGCTAGAAGCCTGGAAAATGAGATGGGAGAACTGGGATGCTTGGTTTCATATGATAAGCCTGACAGAGAGGCAGCTCAGAGACCTTGCAGACAGGGTGATCGATGGATGTGATGTTCCCAGGCTATCAACTTTACACAAATTGACAGAATAAGATGTGCACGCGGAGGGGTGGCATTGTTTTTGGAGTCTAAAATGAAGTGTAACAAAATTAAATTATTGTTGAAAAAGAAAACAGTATGAAGTCCCTGTGGTTGAAAGTGTCATACTGTAATAATAAAAATGTAATGTTAAGATAATTACTCCCACCCCCAATCAGGATATAGATAGAGGATAGAGATCAGCAGTGTTAAGTGAGCTTAGAGAACCCACAAATTTAGGTACTAATGTTGGGATGTTTCAGCTACCGACAGAATTAATGACTCATCATCTATGACAGGACATAGAAACAATTTTTTTGGAGGTAGTAAATAACTACTTTCCAGAACAACTAATCTTCAATCCCAGAAAAGATCTGTTCTGGCTTTGGTCCTGAATAGTGCACAGGACCTGCTCGAGAAGTACATAGGAGAGCTGATCTGTAATAGCAATTGCAATGCGATTAGGTTTAACACTGCAGCAGGAGAGACTAAACAAAATAAATCCAGAACACAAGTGTTCAATTTAAAGAAAGGGAACTGCATACTAATAAGGCAATTTGTCAAAAGGAAGAGAAAGCGTTAAGGGAGGAGCAGGCTAAAAAGCAAGAAGGCTAGAAGTAGCCCAGACACTTTTTAAAAATACTGTATTAGAACTCACGACAAACTCTGTGATGAAATTTGAAAAGAAACCAGAGAGGTCCAGTAAAAACCCTACATGGCTCAATAGAAGATGAAGGTGATTATTATGTAGAAACGACTAGCAGAAAGTTTGTCCTCCAGAAGAGAACAGGCAGATCAAATGGAGCCAGGAAATGAAGAAGGCTAAGTGAGAATTTGAGGAGCACCTTGTATAGGATGCAAAAAATTCACAGTTAAAAGTTATTTCAGTATAAGAAAAGCAGTAAGATTGCAGAAGTCCATCCAGTCCACAAAAATGGCTCTAGAAGGATGCCAGGAATGATGGACCGTGAGTCTGACTTCCATCCTTCAACAAAGGGTAAACTTGATAATAAAGATTAAGATTACTGAGAGTATAGATAAACTGTTGCAAAAAAAGACCTCTATCACAACTGGATAAACATATGAGAAACATAAGAGAAATCTGCGTTTCCCAGCTATCCATTCAGTTACCTGAATTGGCTCAAGGTGCCTGTGGTTTCTATAGTAGGTACTCTCACCTGCTATGCAGTCTCACCCATGACGACTTTCATCTGTCTTGTTTTTATTAGTCTAAATCAAGACAAAAATGTGTATTTTCAGGAGCCACTAGGGAAATAAATTATGATGTTACTCCAGGAAGAAGGTCAAATAAGAAGGTAGTGACTAGCAGGGTATCTGTAATGTCATAGAGTGTGTGTGGTGTTGGTGAGGACGGACTGGGTGGTGCGTAGACCAGACAGCAAAGGAATTTTGGAGAATGTGTCCCATACATAGGAGGAAGGAAAGCAGCTGGAAGGATGGATGGAGACAGAATTGTGTGTTTATGTGCGGTATATGCAGGAGCAAGGGGTGCATGTAACATAGGAAGGAAAGCAATTCCTTAGATGGGTATTTTCTTGTGTGGAGCTGTCGTGGCTGTCCTTCTTACATGCAGTTGACCACCTGGCCTCCTAGGCTATTTCGTGCGGACCCTATGCCTGCTTCTTTCCCAATTGGTCTAACTGTAGATCTGCGCCTGTCATTATTGCGTGCATACAGGAGGCATAGATGATGGGCAAAAGGGATGGTGAATGTCAAGCAGAGATTGAAGGTGGCTTCAAATGTATGTACAATAAGGACTTTGTGTTCTTGGATCTTGGGTTTTGCCTGCTTTGGACTTATAAATAACCTTTGACAACACTGAGCAGCTCCTTCAGAGAGAATATTTTTACATTTGTAACTGCAGAGGCTGCTGCAGTAACTAAATATACAATGAGGTCAAAAGGTCTAAACAGAGCTCAGGATCTTAGTAAACTCAATAAATTTAAAGGAAGCATATTTGTAAAGTGTTTGGACTAACAAACCAAATACTGTGCTGCAGTTATTATGGAATCATCAAAGCTAGAATCTCTGGTATTCTAAAATTTGCTCTTCAAATAGCACGTTTATTACTCAGGGGAGGGTTAAACAGCGAATTCATTTGCAACTAATACCGCAGACCCATCAAGGAAGCATATATGTTTTAAAATTGTCTGAATTATCATTCTTATCTAAACGGATCTATTGATCATTAATGATCTAGAAACCCTTAGGGCATGACAGGCAAGCGAGAAAAATCCAATAAGCTCTCCACCACTGCAGAATACCAAGAAGCGAAAATGCTACTGTTGCGTCCTTACAGCGAGCCTGTGAAACACGGCATGAATTAGTAAACAGGATGCTACAGGCTGACTTTCAGCTCTCTTATCATATGCAGAGATCTACTGAGTACAGCCTTTCATTCAAACAGTACCTATTTTCAAACAATATATTATAAATTAAAATTATATTTATAAAGATAATGGAGCGTGTAACATACAAACATACTTACTGTTATTTAGGGTCTTAGGCATATCTTTGACATGAATACAGCATTCCCAACGCTACTTTTTTAAATTATTATTTAAAGCCAACTCAAGCATTTTTAACAAATAAGTATGTTCACTTATGTGAAATAAAGATGTCAATGAAGACATGTCTGAGTGTCACAGTTACCTTCCATGCCTTACTGAGTTAAAAATGCTGGTGTGTGACAGTGAATGGGAATAGAAAAACTTCATTTGATAATTTTATCAGATGTCACCAAAGATCATAATTTTCTATTGGCTTTCCTACATTTAAGCATGTTTATCTGTTTATTAAGAAGCAAAAAGTTCCTGTTTTAAGGAACTGCATTGATAAGAGGACCTCTTAGACTTACCAGGAAAAAAGTCTGGTGGTATACCATAGGTTGTAATATCAAGAGGGATTGCTGCTCAAGGGTATCTGGGGCTAGTCACTCAAGGCCTGATTCAGACAAAGTGTCTTATCTACTGTCCAGTGTCTATCCAGTAATTGTTAATGTGTTTTAGACCAATAAAACAGTCTCTCTAGTTCTGAGCTCTACTGAAAAATCTCACCTCTTCCACCAGAAATGCCATTTGGATTAAACCAAATGAAATTAAATTTAAATTAATAAATTAAATATATAAGAAATATATAAATAAAAATAAATTAAATTTAAGTATACTGATTTTGATCTCTTCCTTAAATAATGCTTTTTTTTCTAAAATATTTTGCTTTGCAGGTGTCAACAGTATCAAAGTTGATGTGCGGTCATTGGGTTTAAGGGATAAAACTTTCTGTAGATTTCATTCTCTCTATAATAACCAGGCTTGAGGCCAAGAGCCCGTCAGCCCTCTCCATATCAGTGCAGCACAGAAGACATTTCTGAGCCACGTTTGGCACTACAAGCAGGACAGCATGTCAGCTCTGATTAGCTGTACTAGGAGTCAAGTGTTTTAGTGTGGGGCATGGTGCTGCTCTAACCTGCCTTTGGTACCCAAGTTTATCCTCTGATGTGGACAGCATGAGCTGTGTTTGCTGTGGAGTTTCTGGAATAGTCAAATTAACTCTGCATTATGCTCCATTGCATCGTACAGGCATGCCCTCTTTCCTATGAAATCATTTTTATGTAAGAGGAGAGGGAGGTTCACACCCACTAAAGTCCAATATTCCTCCTTTAAAGCAGTAATGGAATACTGTCTGCTGAGTACAGTACTGGCTTTTCCCCAGTGAATAAATAAAAAGAAAATCAAATAGTGGATAGCAGCTCAGTAAGAGAGCAATCGATCCGTCTTAACTCTGAATAAGGCATGGGTCATGTAGAAGAAACAGCAGATGTACATGTAGTAAAGATGTGTATCATAATGAATATGCACAGTCTTAATCCTGGTATTTCCTAATACATTAATATGAGTACTTTTCATATCCTTGTAAATTATTCTTATAAGTAGTATATGAACATATTGAAGAAATCTTAGCTTAATGATACTGTATTCTTAATAATGGCTTACTTTTTTTTTCATTTTTGAATGGTGATCTGCATGTTTTTTCTTGTACTCAGGTGCATATGTTTGTTTATAATATACAGAATAGAAAATGAAATAAAGTTTCTGGTGTATGTTTTGCATACAGCTACCTTTGTCTTGGGTTACTTATTATTTTGTCCAACATAAGCAGTGCTTTTCAGGATGATATGCCCCAACTAAACTTACCAGATATCTTTTAGACAACAGACTAGAAAGAAGAGCTAACTCTGTGAATGCAAATCAACCATGTTTTGTTAAGCTAACCTACTATTAAATATAGTGTAGAAGAAAGCAGTTTAAAAATCTGCCAGGAATGAAACAAAGCAAACAAACAAAAAAAAAGGAACAGGTGATATGGCACAAGAAGCAAGAAATAAGGCTTGATGCCAAGGTGGACATGACAGAGTGCTTGACTGGAGAGAGGAAATGGGCTCTGCACAGTATCTGGGAAACTCAAAGGAGTGAACAATGATGACAGAGTGAGAAGAAAGCAGAGGGAAAAAGATCCTGACCTAACAGCATCAGGGGACAACGCAAGAACTCGGTCTCCCTTCTTACTTGCAGTAGCTGTTAAATAAATTTGGTGTATCTTGTACTTTTGATAATTGTCATACAGTAAGTGCTGTGATACCTTACTCATTTTAGGGGCTCCAGAGAAGCCAGGTCAGTTCTCATAACCCGGGTCATGAGAACTCCTTTGCATACCTCCAAGAACCAGTTAGTGACTGGACCAAAAATGTTCCCTCGGTTGGGTGTTCTGGCTGGTGAGTATTCCCTTCTTCAGCTGACCAAGTTGCTGGGTGGTTGTGCTAATTACTTGGCATGCAACGCAAGTCTAAAGAGGCCTTTTGCTTAGTTTTGGATAATAATAACACATTTTTTTTGATTAATGCAGATGACTACTTCATTAATCCATATCCACTGTTGTATTTTAATACAAGTGTGTGACACACCTAGATTTCTGTTTCTTGAAAAAACACGCGTTTTCTTTATTTATTATTTCCTGACAAATTAACGATGAGTATTTTGCTACCTCTTTAATGTTGATGGAATCAGAGTCTATGTGAGGCTTTTACTTGGACCAGCATATTTCAGGTGCCTTCATCTTATTTTGTCTGATTCTGATACAACTCAAATGTTTTCCCTTTTAGTACTCTGGTAAATTATTATTGTCTTTGGCCATCATCTTTTTCCTGCTTACCTGCAAGCATTAGGATAGACATGCTGCATTAGGAGAAATCTACACCTTTCTGCAAGTACAGGTCACTATAGCATTACAATGCGTTATTAATTCTGCACTTAAGAGATTAAGATAAATCACACACTGGGTATTATAATGAAGCTTTGGGATTTAAGGATGTAAGGTGAGGTTGGCACCTCCTTAAAAGGGGTTATAAGGCTAGACGGAGTTTGCTACTAGAGATCTTCAAGGAATTTTCTTGGGGCCAAACATGTGATGCTTTCATTAATGCCCTTTGTGCAATAATGAAGAGTTTGCTAATGAAATCTGCTGTTGACATGCAGCTGAGAAACATTGTTATTGTGCAAGAGAATTACAGTATGATAAAGAGGAACTGAATAACCTTGAGGATGGGCAAAAGATAAAAGAGATGAAATTCAGTAGCTGAGAGAACAGGTTCATGCACTTAGAGACTATTCATAAGAGCTTTCTCCTATGAGACAGTGGCTGCCACCCAACCCAGTCAAGGTCAGGATCTGCCAAGTTTCATGTGAAAAACTGCTTATAGCTTGAACATCACAGCACTTTTACCAAATCAAAGCTGTTGCAAGTTTTACAAGTTATATCTTTTCCTGTCTTTCCTACTTGCACAGCCCTCCTGGAAACACAAGGGACGTGCCCACACCGAATAGACACTCAATAGCACAAGCTTGTTTCACCTGCTTAGCACAAGAAGAAAAGAAGCTTAATTCACTTGCCCATCCAATTTGGAGACAGACTCCAAGTCTCTCAGGAGAGTATCTTAGCAAGTAGGATCAAGAATATTCTGTTGCAAGTTTTCTGTAGTCTCCAGTTGAAATACTATCACTACATATAAAATAACTTAATACTAATTGCAACAGGTACTGCACTTAGTCATAGAAACAAATCACCCAGCTACGAAGCTGTGGGGTCATTTTCACTCTCTGGCCCAAAGGCTTATCTAAGTTTTTGTTTGGTTGGTTTTGACACTGCCTTTCGCAGTGTTAAACTGACTGGCAAATCCATTCCTCAGCAGACAGGTTTCTTGAAGAAGGGCTTGAGTGTTTGAAGCTGCTAGGTTTTTTCCCAGCTGAATTAGGTCGTCTAATAAAAGGTGTCATGTGCCTTGACAAATGTTTCCTCCTATTTTCTTGGCATGAGAAACTGCAGTTTCACAACTGGCTTCTATGCTACTGCTGAAAGCTGGGGCCTAGTTCCCATTCACCACCTGTATGCCAATTCTGTCATTTGTATTGCATTATGGTGAAACTTGACCAAAAAGAAAATGTTACTGCCAGGTCGATTGACAAATGTTGATACTAGAACCAAAGACGGGATGGAAATGTCTAGCAGGCCAAGTGATCCTGCCCCTTGGGTCAGCACTGGCCTCGTGGACATGGTGAAACTGTGCCCAAAGGATCCTTGTTCATCATTAATGTGCTGGAAACGCACAGTATTGTGCTGCTTATGTTCCTGTTGAATTCAGACCACATTCTTTGCACACCAATTTTAATTTAGAAGGAAAGACCGATGAAAATGCATTTGAGATGTCCATTGTAACAGCAACAGCAGTAACTCATGATCTCTGCCAGCAATAAATGCTATATCGATCCATAAGGATGGGACCCTGGGAACAAAATGCTGCCCGAAAGCTAGGTACTTATCTTTTCTGATTCTTTCTTAAATATCTTCCGGCAGTGGTCCTGCAGTGGCATCTCTCTCTCATTATTTTTCACAATTGAAAGGCTTTCTCCCCTTCTCATGAGATCTTTTGTGCTGTACAATAGGTCTCAGGTTTACTGTTTCAAGTTCCCTCGTGGATTTTTTCCTTTTCTAAGAGTTTCAAAGTAATCCTTTACTGATCTTTCACAATCACTAAAACATTGGAAGACCATGCAGACTGTGACAGAAAACAATAAAGTTAAGGCAATTCCCAGCTGAGGGTGATAGGCACCATACGTCCATCACATACACTTAGGCGTTAGAGAGAAAATTAAGCCCCTTGTTAAAGTCGCGGCATTGTGCCAGAGTGTTGGAAGGACATACAACACTCCCCATCATTAAAAGAGGATTTAATGTTCGGGGTGCTCAAATGCTTCTCAGTTTTTCTAAAACAACCCTTCATTAGCATGTTTGTTTAAACAGTACAAAGTGTCCTGTTCCTACTGCACAACAGTGGCCCCCAGGGTTTGGCTGCAGCTGGCAGTCCCTCGCGATAGGCGCTTGGACGTCATCCGCACAGTGTGTCTGCTTTGTGCTGGGAAAATACGATTTTTAAGGGGTCAGATTACTGACTGGTGAAAAGTGGAAATAGGTTCATAAACCCAGTGGTAGTAGGTGCAAAACTGGGCCTCTGTTTTAGGTCCTTAATTGGTTTCCTCAGAGTTTCATTTCTGCTTGCAGGGCATTTTTATTCAAGGGTAGTAAGATTCTGGAAATAAGTGTTTGTAATGGAAATTGTGACCTGACTTTAATGTTAGTCTTGCTGACTGTCTGCTGAAAAAGCTGTACCTTAAGAAATACTGACTATGACAAATCTGTCTCTACAGTGAAACACAAAAAAAAGAGAACACATGTACAAATAATTATTTATAGAGTCCAGTATGGGACCGGAACAGCAAGAAACTTGAGGGGGAAAGCCTTAAAACTCTCCTGTGCCAGACCCTGGAAGTAACAAACAATATTACCATGTTAATGACACTTTAGTCTATACAGACAAATTCTACTGTCTCTACAGGACCATTTTGTGGAGTGCTCAAGGCCCTGACTTCAACAACTGCCCTAGTGAAAAAACAACTTTATTTTTGCTTTGCATTCACCTGCAGTTAAGTTAAATTGCGTGGTTCGTGTTTGCTGAGGGATATCCAGCAGAACGCACACACCTGCGTGCCAGGGGGAGCCCAGCTGAGGCCCTGTGGGAAGCAGCCAGCAGCTGGGCTAATGGCCGGGCCCACCTGGCCCCGCGCTGCCGGAACCTTCTGGGCTGCCCCTGCCTCAGGAAAGGCTCTGTTGCTTTTTGCTCCAAAAGGAAGAGGTGTTCTTGAAAAAGATGGTTGCTGGAGGTCTCGCTGCTTTGCCTGGAGCTCCAGAAGGATGTTTTTGACCCAGAAAGATGGAGTCACCTGGGATTTCAGAGGAGAGAGAAAGCAGCTGCACCACTGGGACAAGCTGGTAGGTGATGAGGCTAAATTGCGGGGAGCAATATAATAATAATAATATAATAAAATAAAATAAAAATATCAACTGTCTTTTAATCTGTAGCGTGACAGTGCTCTGGTTTTTGGGGTTTTTTTTGCTTTTAAATTTTGATACTGCTTTTGTGGACAGGGCTTCTCTGTGTAACGGGGCCGAAGGCGGTGAGGTGAGTCTCTCTCCTCTAGGGCCGGGGCAGGCAGCTCCGGCTCCACCGCCGCACGGCCGGGAGCGAGGCGCTGCGCCTGAGGCAGCAGAGCCTGGCTCCCGGAGGACGCGGCAGCCCCCCGCTGCCCTCACCGTTGCAACCTCCCCAGGCGCCATGTCTGCTTGGCCCGCCCTCAGAGACGGGCTGGCAGCTTTCTGCGGGGTCCAGGCACCCCTGCCTCCGCACGCCTGGAGCCGTGCGGGAAGGCTGCCGCTAACAGCGGCCCGTCGTACCGGCGCCGCTACATCGGGACAAGGGCCGCAAGATGGCGCCGGCGGGCGGCTGCCCCACCCCACCCCGCCCCACCTCTCCCCGCCTGGCGCCGCCGCCTCAGGGAGCCCCCGCCTGGGCTGGCAGCGGGGAACTGCTGCGCTTTGAGCTTCGTAAGTCTCCGAGCACTTGAAATAGTAATTTTGCACCGTGTATGAGCACAGCCCGCGTTAAATTCAAAGTGATGTGTATGGTTTCTAGTCTGGGATTCTGGGTTCAGCGCCCGGTTTTAATGTCCCTTTGCCTTAAAGCTGTACGCGAGCTTCTTTTGAAGGGGTTGACAACATAAGCGCTTCAGTTTCTAAAAGTAATGAAAAGCACTTGACCATAGCTTTTTAAACAAGACTTTCCTGTGTTGTTTGTCCTTACACAAAGACATGGTTATATCAACGTGCCTAGAGTGGTTTTTGGAGTACCTTGAATTTATCTGGTGGGGAAAAGTGTTTCCTGGGGGAGAAAACAAATTCTATCTTGTTTACTTTTAATTCTTTAACAGGTTTGAGAGAGGAGAAAGCTAGGTGTGGAAGGTTAGGTTCTTCCCGTTTCTGCTCCCAGAAAAGGTTTGTTTCTTACAAGAAAGGGAAGAAACGCGGTGGACAGTTTGAATAGGTGGTTCAGCCTCAGCAGGAAGCCTATGGGGAATTGGCTGAATTCAGTCTCTACCAAGGACACTAAAACCAAGGGTCTCCATCTGTAGTAGTTTTATTACTGTCCTTATCCTCTTCATTAATATAGATACGGCCTAGAAGGTAAATTAATATTATGCCTTAGTCTTTATGAGGGATCTTGCTTCCAGATGTAGGGACGCGCAGCAGAGTGGCAATGAGGTTGTGAAATTATTACATCTGAAGTAAAACCAACTTCAGAGCTGGATGGTAGGGGCTGGGGAGGAGGACGTGAGTTCTTTCAAGCCTGGCAGGAGAAGGTGGTCTAAAGTGAGGACAGCTTAAAAAAAAAGTTCAGTTATGACTGCCAGAAGAACACCTAAAGCAGCCTTCTGATGTGAGTAAAATGACAAAAAATGCAGCTAGCTAATGATGTCCAATCAATTTTTGAAAATAATCCGAGTTGCTGTGTCTAAACCAAGTTTCCTGTCATCCCTAGAGAATCTGTTCTAACTTTAAAACCTTATTTTAAGAATTAACATTTCAAAGCAAGCTGTTGGAATTTCAGTGGTGCTGCAATTGGCCATCTGCTATTTTTCTAATTCTAGTTTATGTTTGAATAACTCTGGCTCATTTTCACAAAAGTATGTTCCAGGACTTGCGTGTTCTGTCACTGCATCATCCTCTTGGTTTTATTCATAGATTGCGTGGGTACCTGGGGATGGGGTCTCAGAACTGAAAGGGTTTCTGAGGTCTGTTCTTACCCTTCCCTTTTTCCAAATTTAAGAAATGGTTCTAAGTAGCACACGTTTTATTATTCTGAAAGGGAAGTGAGAGAAGGATCACGGTAATCTCTGCTTGATTCTGTGTAGCTTTCTGTGATTTGACTTCCAGAAAGAGTTCTCTTCTATCATAAACACTTATACTGCTCTAAATAAAAGGATATGCTCAGGGTTTTCTTGCTCTTTTTTTAGATGTTGTTGCTGTTATGAAAGCGTGAACTGCCTAACTGATGGGCAGATTTCCAGAATGTATGAATGCTTAGCGAGGTTAACATTCCAGAGGGATAACAATGTGGAGCACATCTTGATTCTGGTTAACCTAGCAGTTGTCAAGGGCTGGGTCTTCTCTGCATTCCAGATTACTGTAATAATTTCCTGTATTTCTGGGAGATTTGCACATACCATCTTTTAAGTTGGTTTTCCTGTTACTGTATCTAATTAGATAAGGGCTTATGTTCTAATAGTTGCACTGAAGTTTCACAGAAAGAACAGGGATGTTTGGATCTGAGTCCTTCCCTGGTGTGTTGTGCCTGGTCCTTTGGCATCTAGGTCCAGGTGACTTCTGCCCCTGTCTTGTGGATCACCTGCTTGTAGTGTAACTTAAGTCTACCATAACGTTACTAACTCTTTACCAAAGAGATAGCATCACAAAGTGCTGCAGGAAGGACATGCTTTCACTCTGTTACGGGCAGAACACCTAATCCTGTTTCCAGTCACACAGTTAATGTACTTTGGGCTGCCTGAGAGCCAGAGAAGGATCTGTGTTTTAACCGTTGTACTATTAAACACTAGGTACATTATGTGTGAATGCTATTAATAGTTAAAAAGTAATTTAATAGTAAACTCTGTTTGTACAATGAAGCAAAACAAACATGTTTTCTTCCTCCCCTTCACAAAATCAAAGATGGCTACCTGGAGACTTGTAAAATGAGCTGGTATTAGGGAGCTCCTTGAAGAAAAAATAAATGTGGGGTAACTAATAAATTTTATTTAAACTTGACAAATTATATTGCCTGTTTCCAAGCCCAGTAAGCTGTAGTACTTACTCCATAAGAGAGCACTGAAATCACTTGACTGTTACAGACTTACGCGATACATGTACATCATGAGTGCCCTTCTTGTCTTGCCCTAAACGTGTAACTCATGATGTACCTGCAAAAACACACCTTTTCACACTCAAAAAGGTCAATTGTAGCTTTATTTGTAAGTTAGTACCTGAGATTGCTGTGTAACTTACACCCACCCCCTGATGGGGGGAGCTTGTTTTCCTCATGCCTAGTATATGAAGAAGTAGCCAGGTTCCAGAGCAGTTGAGTCCACATGGTTCCACACAAGCTGAGCTTTTTACTGCTGTGGCTTTTGTTGCTGCTTGTCACCATAGAGTTGCACTCTCTTCTTTGCAATGGCTCTAATGCCTGGCTGACTCTGCAGTGAGTTGATTCAGAGAGCTGAACTGTCTGCCAGAAATCCTCCTGAGCTCACTCCTTGTTGGGTTAGACAGGTGCCAGTTCTAGGAAAAAAGCAGAGATGCATAGCCTGGGGTAGGCAGTTCCTGCACTCAGACATGTGTATGTGCCCTAAACGTTGTTCTCTGAACAAGGGATAATCAGACTAAGATGGAAGAGAGGCGACTGAGGTGGCCAATAAAGAATGGTTGCTGACTGTCCTGTAATACAACTAGATGCATCAGACGGTGGAAGGTTGGTAGAAAGAAACAGAACTAAGGAGGGAAGCCACTCTGTGCGTATGCATTGAACTAATTTGTCAAGGGTTGGGTCTGCTCCACATTCCATGTTACTTTAATAATTTCCTGTATTTCTGGGAGATTTAGTCAGGGATGTAGGACATCAGAGCGTCACCTTTGAACCAGGAACTCTGCCTACTATAAATCTCTGGATGCTGGAAGAAAAAAAAAATACTCTGTTGTATGCTCAATATGTGCTCATTCTGGGCTATTTGCTGTTGACTGCGGTACTAAGTCAAACAAAGACTTTTTTGGCCCTGTGTTGTTCAGGCACAGTGTGTTAAACACTTAGCAGGCTTAGGAAAGGAGTCAGACTTCCAGGAGTTCTACTGCCTTACCTGTAGACAGTCTCCTGTAGTAGGCTGGCTATATGCAGGTATAACACAAGGGGCTCCTTTTGTACCCTGCTGCAGTTAACACCTGCTGGGTTTTAATCCTCTGAAGTTCTGAGTGCACTTTATCGAGGGATAAGTGATCTCTGTACTTCAGGCATCTGAAATAAAGTAGGTGGCTGTAGGTGCTACAAAGGAAGCAAACCTTGGCTGTAAGAAGGAAATGGATTCAGTCTGTGTTTTCTTTCTTGATACCACATTCCTTGGTTTTTGGGGGTCATATGTAACAGTGCCTGTGCTTTATATATGGATGTGCATACAGGCAGGTATGTGACCTCTGTGGGTGGTGAGGTGCAGAATAAAATAATACTAAAATACATAATTTTGAAATGCACTTCTCAATAGTACTCAGTACCCAATTGGAACAGTGTAAATGCCAAAAACTTTGAGATAAATGAAGAGCAAAACATGAAATAATGAGAGTAGCCTGCCAAATGCTCTTCAGTTGTGCTCTTTGGCAAGGTGATTTCTGTAGGTGTTGACCTTTCAGAAGATATTTTGAAAGAAGTCAGCATTTTGGTTAGCAAACGCAAGGAGCACAAATACTTGCAGTGAGCAGAAGGTTTGCAGTGTCAGGCTACCCTACAGAGAAGCAAAGAATTCAGTGCTATTTATATTCCCTTTCATTTGTGAATTTTCAAGTGCTTTACATCATTTAGTTCCAAGTATTGCCAGATGTTGAATATTTTCAACTACAAGTGAAGTCACTAGGATGTCAGGTCCATTAGGGCATAAAGAGATGCTGAGCTCATAAGGTCAGCACTATCCTGACTCTTCAGAAGAAATTTTACTGAAACACAATCATGCTACTTTAGTCCTCATCTTCTCTCATAGTTGTTAAAAAAGGCTACTACCTAAGCAGAGAAAATCTGTACAGGTAAGTATTAGGCAAAAGAGAATGGTTATTAAAGAGCAGTTATTGTTAGCATTGTCTTGGACAGCAGTATAGTCTGGATTAGCAGAGCTGTGTTGTGATTAATGGCCTTATCAAAACTCGGAAAAATTACAGAATTTACACAAAGGAATGCAATATCCGCTACCACCACAGAACTTAATAACAAGGCAAAGCATGAAACAGTATTTGATGTCATTAATAAAATCTATCATGGGATGCAGAAAAGTATTTGCAACTGCATCAGTCCTTGATGAAAAAGCAGGTAAGACAGCTGTGGTGATAGAATAGATAATACATTAAAGAAAAATTAACATATCTTTGGGGATTTTTTTTTTTTTAGGAGAAGGTGAAGGGAAGCTTTTCTTCATGAGGGGAAACTGCAGTTTTCTGAAAGCATGGAGAACATCGTGGTTAGAAATCTTTACTCTTTAAGCAAGCATTCTTAAAATAGACCCCCTGACAGGTGCCTGTGTGTTTTACATAACCAGTGCTAATTGTTCAAATAGCAGTTTCAGCTGCAGTTGTGTTTTTACCTTTTTGTCAGCTAGTGACTCCTTATAAAGAATGCACCCACTATTTTTCTCCTCTAGTTCAGCTAATAATATCCTATAGTAATGAAAATGCGGTGAATGTTCAGATTCTTAGTTTTAGCTAAACCATACTATAAAACTTCTTAAATCTTCAGAACTTTGAGTCATTGTGTTCTTGTCTTGCCTAAATAGTTGTCTGGTTTTGCCTCTCCTTGAGCACTGAAATCTGCAAGTTTTGTAGTCTCTCCATTCTCTTGGCTTCATCTCCTTAAAAGATGGGCATGCTTTTATGGTTACTTGATTGCACATATTTGTGAAATAGTAGACAATAGGCATACTGATCAAGTCACGCAAGTCATGAGGCACAAGTGTCAAACGTGACAGCTAGGAATAGCCTAAGATCATTTCTGGAAGGAGGCTTATTTTAGGATCTAGTTCTTATCTTTTTAATGAGATATTTTCCTTGCTGTAACTGAATGACTTAAAATAATTGAGAGTTCACTGGGCACATGGCCAAAGCTCTGAGCTAGAAAAATCAAATAATTTATGGATTTTTCTCCTTATTCAACCTACTTGAACCACCTACTGATGCAAGGCCTGGAGGTCACAGGCTGTCATAGAGCTGAATGTGAGATTATTTGAAATGAATCTCATCAAGTTGGCTTAGATTCATATAAAGCTATGGTATATTCCATTACCCCAGCTAAGCTGATCTTTCTACAGAGCTTTCTGAGCTTGTCTTTCTTTTTTCTACTTTCTTCAGCTGGGATCTGTGCACTGACTTCTGAGGTGCTTGCCAGAAAAAAATGTCAAATACTTCTAAGATCCTGAAGAATGCACATTAGCTGCCTGTGATAGGATCCATTTCACTGGATGTCTGAAGGAGGAATATCTGTCTGATAGTGGCCATGTTCTTCTGAGGCAGTGAAGTCATGTACCTCCATTATTCTGGCTTGAAGAGATCTCTGCAACCAGAAGCTGGGTTCTAGCTGGAGTGGTGAATGATACCAAGGTTGCTTCGACTCTTGGACTGTTACTATTAGCACAAGAAGGAGCAGAATGTGGGAGCTGTGTGCTGACTTGAAAATGAAATGCATGGATGTTCTCACTTGATTTGCTTACTCTGCCATAAGTGTGGCTTTAATGCTTTTTTTAGTATGGCACCATTCTTGGGCACTGTTAAACGTAGTGCATATGTCCATCAGCATAATTCTAGCTCATTCACTTCCAGTTCTCCTGATTATTTTTCAGGAGGTTATTAAAAAAAAACATTCTGAAAGGAAAACACACCTGCTAGGTGAATACAGATTATTCAAATGTCAGGAGAGAACCTCCTCCATATGTACTGTAATAAAAGCAAAGAATCTTAAAATAGACTTCTGTGACTTGCATAATAATTCAAATACAGTTTACTAGGGAGGTAGCATCAATGTAGCTAAAGAACCTTCCTTGTCTGATCGCCCTGGATGAAGAAATAGTATATCAAAGTGCTTCAGTTACTGCTTGAAGAGTATAATCTGTGTCAGTCAGATTGAGAACACATTATGTGCCCTCTTTCTCACCATCTGCCCAACAATCAGTTGAACTTAATCTACAAGTGATAGAAAAGCAGCCGTCAGTAACTTGAGAACATGACATTTCTCACATTTAATATCTACTGAAGAAAATATCTGTTAATAAAAGGGTGCTGAGTCTAATAATGGAGAAGTTCTTTGGGTTTCTGTCTTCATTTTTATATAAAACCGTCAATGAAATGCTATCATCTTGCTTGTCAGTGTGTAATTGTCTTTTAATTATTGGCTGCTAAGTAGTAATTTTTTTCACATTCGCTGATTTCAAAGGCAAAATCTTTTCATAAGACTTTCCTAGCCTGGAGGAAGTGAAACTGTTTCACCGTCTTAAACTGTAGATAGATCTTAGGTGCATCTTGTGTTCACCACAGTGAATTCATTGTATGTTACCTGGTGATGAATGAAGGTACATGCATAGACTTCAGTCATCGCCATATCATAATGTCAAAACCAAGGTATTCCAGCTGATTAATTTGGAATGGGAGGGAAGGATGAGGGAGGAGCCCATGTTGATTTTATAATTGTCAGCTATGGCTACCTTGCAAAGAGTTCAACTTGCCTGAAACCTTCTACGTGAAGCGGCAGCACACAACACTGCAGGGGTAGTTCTGGGGGAAGAAGTCTTTGGGAAACGGGCATGTTCTGTTTCTTGCCTTTCTAAAGACTGGTGTGGTAACATCCTCTTTATGACAAAACACAGGTACATACATTTATCTGACTCCAAATACTAGTATGGAGTAAGTAAAGGCATCAGCATGAGAGGTGTGTTGTTGTAGCAATGTTTGAAGATTTGATTCATCAAGCATTGGAGATGGGATGAATGAGGCATCTTTTCATCTCCCAAGATGCTGGCTCCCTTGTGCAAAGCTCCAGTGTGCTGCGATTGAACACTTGTATGACACAGATCTGTACTCAGCATAGCATAATGTGGTAACAGAAAGCAGGTGGGAACTGATGGTAAGAGCAGTCATCAGCCAAAGTGGTGGTCACACTATTCTGCTTTACAAGTATGCTGTGTTACCTGAAGTATACTTATATTAATGCCACCCTGGGCTTAACTGAGTTTTTGGATCTTTTAGTTTTGTTTCAGAGGATAAATTCCAAATATTTTCTGTAAGCTAGTTTTACTTTGGCAGCTTCACAAATAAAAATTAAGTTTTGATGGCTGGGATCAGATTCTCTTAGATACATAAACACAAAATCAGATCCTAGAAGGCAGGGAAGTCTTTTAGAAGGCCAGGAACCCAAGACTTTCAGGGGCCGCCTTCTCATGGAAAACACTTGGACTCTCTTGATGAGAGGATTTTTAAAGCATGATATTGAGGACAGGCTTAGCTACATTAAAAGCAATTGATTCTGCTGGGAAAAATTCAAAACATAGATTGCTCAAAGTCAATGGCATATACTATAAAGTTTTGTAAATCCTTATTTTTTGTTTGAGGGGGAGTAATAGCCACAGAAGGCATACTTTAGTGTCACAAAAGGAACATAGTATGTAAAAAAAAAAATGTAAGAGACTCATTGTTTCAATCTATGACACTATAAGCTTGATCTGAAAGGGCGTTCCATTAAAATAGATTCATAGAATACCAGGTTGGAAGGGATCTTAAGGATCATCTGGTCTGACCTTTCTTGGTTAAAGTATGCTCTAGACAAGATGGCCCAGCACCCTGTCCAGCCAAATCTTAAGTATCCAATGTTGGGGAATCCACCACTTCCCTGGGGAGATTATTCCAATGTCTGATTATTCTTACTGTGAAAAAATTTCCTCTTGTGTCCAATTGGAATCTCCCATGGAGTAACTTGTACCTATTACCCCTCATCTTTTCCATGTGACTCCTTGTAAAAAGGGAGTCTCCATCTTTTTTGTAGCCACTCTTTAAATACTGGAACATGGTGATAAGGTCTCCCCTTAAGCCGCCTTTTCTCAAGGCTGAGCAAACCCAGTTCTCTCAGCCTTTCCTCGTATGGCAGGCTTCCCAGTCCTTTGATCATCTTTGTGGCAGTTCTCTGGACCCTCTCCAGTCTGTCCACATCCGTTTTGTATAGCAGGGACCAAAACTGAACACAGTATTCCAGGTGTGGCCTGACAAGTGCTGGCTAGAGTGGGATAATGACTTTTTTATCTCTGCTGGTGATGCCCTTGTTGATGCAACCTGGCATCCTATTGGCTTTCTTTGATGCACACTGTTCACTCGTATTGAGCTTGTTGTCCACCAGGACCCTCTTAGTGTTTCTGAGCAATCTCAGGTTTAACAATATTGCAATTCTCTGTCGGACAATCCTGTTAGTCTGAAATAAGAAAACTTCCTATTTCCAGCTGCAACTAGGAGAGAAAAGCAGCAATGTTTACAGCCAGCATACATGGACTTCTGTTTACATGTGGTTAGTGGAAACTGCCCTCTGGGAAAGCTGGTGCTACAAGATGAAGATTTCTTGTAACCAGTGAAGGACAAACATGTAACCTTAGATTCCTGAATAGTACTTTTGCAGCTTAGTGATTGCAGAATCCCTTTCTTCATACTTGAGCTGTCAGCTAAATATGTTTGGAAAACTCTTTTCCTTGAATAGATGCAATGACATTTACTGTCCATTAAGTTTCTTTATGAATGAGCTCTACTTCACTTGGTGAAAACCGTGTAAATATACACCCTCTAATTTACAGGCTTGCCAAGTATTTCATGTTCCAACCCAACCAGTTTCAACCAGTTAATGAAATTATTGGTCTCTGATGCAGATTCACTGTGTTAGCCTGCTGGAAAGAAAGCAGTCTAGTGAAATGCTCAGCAAAGCCCAAAGGCAGTGATGCATGAATTAGTGGTGTTAAGCCTCCTTTAGCCTCCATCTGTATTCTCTTTCAGCTCCACTAGACATTTATCTAGCAGCAAGAAAAAAAAATTAAGCTTTTGGCAATGGCATCTAGCAAAATTTCAGTAGGGGTTCTAGATTTCTGCTGCCAGTGACACCAGTTAGAAGGTGGCATTCATGGCAGCTTCAGTAGTTCTTGTATTTAATGAATGAAAGTAGAAAGAGAATTGCAGTTGCAAAGTTGAGAGCCTTACCGTGGGTGTTTTTTGTGTGTTTTTTTTTGTTTGTTTTATTTATCTCCACTTGGCATAGTAATTGCTATAGTTATGCAGCTAAATCAGGTAAACCCTAACTGGAACTCATTAAAACTCCTAAAACATTGGGGCAATTCTTAATAGGGGGGATGGGGGGAAGTG
The DNA here is from genome assembly GCA_017639485.1 of Pluvialis apricaria. NCBI lineage: Eukaryota > Metazoa > Chordata > Aves > Charadriiformes > Charadriidae > Pluvialis > Pluvialis apricaria. The sequence continues at coordinate 56,442,722 of CM030012.1, forward strand.
GACAAAGGGAAGGAGAGAGAGGAGCAGATCCAAGATTTTAAGGGGAATCCTTGTCTCTTTGTACAGAAACTGAAAACAGAAACTGTAAGCACAATTTCTTTGCCAAATCTGAAACTTTAGAGAAGATTTTAGGTGTCAGAACTCTCTTCTCTATAAAGAGTTACTTAATATTTAACAATACTACTATACCATATATTAATCTTGTTTGGAGTGTCATTCCTCTAATAAGTGGGTTACAGTCAAAGATTTATGTATGTAATAGGAAATAGTCAAATTCATGGTTTCTTACATATTTGAGGCTATCAAGCATTTTATGGTAGGAAACTTTCATTGTTAACATTAGAATTAAAAAAAAGTATTAAAAAAAAGTATTAAAAAAAAATCAATTCTGACCCCCCAAAAATGTGCCCCTTTCAGTAATACATTGTTTCTGTGTAAGTGGTGGCTGAGGCTGGATCATGAGCTGGGGCCACTCATCCCTGTTGTTCTTAATGAGTGCTCTCAGAATAGTGTCCACAAATACGTGAGAATACTGGGTGGTATAACTGGTCTGAAATACTTACTATGATCTCTGCAATTTGGGATGTTTCTTCTGGTGTTCCTTCTACCCCTCCATGAAAGCTCACAAACAGAGGTGGAACATGTCCACTGGTTTAAGATCAGTATGGTCCATTCAGGTTAACAAGGCTGTGTCACCCTTAAGAATTGTTGCTTAAGAATTTTACCCTCTCTCTCTGCTGTTTCAGAATTTTTTGAAACCTGTCCACCTAGTGGCATTGATGGAGAATAGTAAATAATGCATAAAAGATTCTGATCATGCCAGTATGGTGGTTTTGCCAAGAACAACAGCAGTTGCAGTTAGTAGGGTTTTTCCAATATGCCATGATTGATGTCATAAAATAGCATGCTCCCTCCTTACCCCTCAAAAAAAAATCCTTAACAACCCTTGCCCTTCTTTTTCCCCACCCAATATAGTCAAGGCAAAACCCCTGTCTAGCTCTGTTCAAATATTTATGCTCACTGGAGGATTCAGACAAATTTCAAGGAAACTTCACTGCTTTGTTGCTCTGAATGTTCCAGTCTTGACTGAATCTTGGCGTAATAATCCTGCACTGTCTGTAAAAGTCTGTAAGAGGATCTTTTCTCTCCTCTCTGATCTTGTTGCTACATCTCTCTCTCTCTAATTGTTGCAGTTGGTGCTTCTTAATTACTCTCCTATTTATTAACAAAAGTGGGATTATTTTTTTTTTTCTTCCTTTCTTTAATGACAGTCTTGCTCTAGGAATTCCTCATCTCTTGCCTTGAGCACTCTTTATACCTGTATAAATACTTTGGGGGTTTGTGCTGTTGCCTGTAGAACTCAGTAAAGCCTTTCTCTGCAGGGATAAATTTTTCCTCAGCACTTCTTGAGCTAGGCCTATTTAACAAAGGTTTTGTATATTTTCCTACTGCAGCATCAAACTTCAGTGCTCCATAAATTCCTGTCTAAAATCTGGAGAAGCTTTGCCCTCTTTTTTTTAATTTCTTCTAGTTGTAAGCTCTGTCTTAAGGAAATCTTATTCTTGGTCCCTGATGCCCATATACCACTCCTTCTCTAAGTGAATAGCAGAAACTAAACTGAGCTGTTTGAGCCTCTGCTGCCTGAGGGAGAGGAGCCTGCTTTGTTGATCAAAGCAGTAAAAGCAGGATCATTAATCTCTCTCTGTGAGGCAGTGCCATCATTAGGGAAGGACAGACCAACACACAGACTAGGGGGGTTTACCTTAGTTATCTGATTCAGATACCTTGCTTGGCAGTCTGGTAACAAGGAATAGGTATGGGAAACAGCTACTGTGTAAGGTGACCCCTTCTGTGGATTGTGAGTGACTGTATTGCTGTAAGAGGAATCATAATTCAGCTCTTTGTCCAATAAACTAAACAAGGAAATAAAGTTTATTTAACCTAATTAAACTCCAGCTGTAGAACAAGATGTATTAAACTTTGTAATGTTCTCCAACACAGAAACAGTGCAAGAACTTTACATCCTATCTAATATGAAAGGTATTCTATTTCTAGTTCATGAGAATGGATATGAATCATGTGGCATCTTATGCCTTGATTTAGGGTATCCATTCAAGGTGGCTTAAAGGTTGAAAGTAAATGTTTCAGTTATTTTCTAAAAGCTTAGGTTTTGAGATACAGGAAAGGAGTGGTTTTTTTTTTATTTTTGTGGTGGTGTTTTTGTTTTGTTTTTAAAAGCCTGATAGACTTAGTACAGTTTCAGAAAGTCTTGTTAATACCCTACAGGGTTGTGAACCTACTCTTGGATTAGTTTCTTTCTAAACTAGTCCACAAATTCTTTCCTCTTTATTTCAAACAAGTATGTCCTTCAACTGTCTGATTTCTTTTTATTTCACTGTAAGAATGTTGAGCCGTTTAGAAGTAATACAGCAGAAATGTACAGCATTAAAAGTACCACTTACGTGGAAAAAAATAAAGTAAGTTAGCATGGTGGTAATCAAATAATACTTTTTTAAATTAAAATGCCTTTTCCCACAAAAAGGAATGCTTTCTGTGGAAAAGCTTGGGGGAAAGAAAACCCCACACCTAGGTTTTAGGCAAAGGCTTTAAAACCAGATTTGAGATGAATGCTTTTCATCTTTGAAATTGTCCCAGGGTGTTCCTGACAGCCTCCTCTTTCTTTGAAGAGAGGTGGGTGCGAGCATCTGTCAGTTTCATCTGGGGTGCCCCATGTCCCCAGTGGTCAGTTCGGCCTAACCCACAACATAGGGAAGAAATTAATATTTCTCAATGAGTTATTAATTGTATTTGTGCTGCATGTTGCCTAAAGTTAATGGATTTTAAGAAATAGTGTAGTTATTTTAGTCATATTTGGGTCTCTTCTCATTTTTTAAAAAACTGATTTGAATAAATTAGTATCTTCTTAACAGTAGACATGAATTAGTTTGAAATACTGTCTACTCCCTGTTGTCCAAAGTGGTAATATTCTCTAGCCTTGGATCAGCAAAGTGGTATTTTGTCTCACAATGACAGTGCTAATGATAAAATTCTGATCTGTTAGCCAAAATGTAAGCTATTTCATTGCATATACCCATACGTCAGAGGAGAAAGAGGATTCTTTTTTACTTGCTGCTGGATTGATGTATGTTGCCTCATTTAAACAAAACAAAAATAATGAAGCAATGTTGGCATTGTAGAGATATTCCTGGGCTCTTTTACCAGACATAGAGAACTGGAAAACATTCTTTAATGAAGGAAGCTTGTGGCACTTTACTTTTATTCCTACTTTTGCGTTTGTCATGGCTATTAAGGTGTTTTGCTTTAAGGAAAAATAACAAAAAAATAACAAGGAAAGTTATTTCCTATAATTCCTAATTAAAAAAAATGAGGAAAGCAAAAAAAATTTAAAAAGTGAATCCAAGAGGACTGGCTCACTTTTTCCAAAGTTTTCTGAGGGGCTTGGCATTTATATTGCCCTTGAAAATTTAAGGACATAACTTCTATGTTCAGGCCTTGTAAAAACGACCTTGCAATTGAACTTTGAAGATGGTAGAGGTATTATAGGATGATGTCAGTTTGACTTTTCTGGAAAATGCAACAAGTCTAAGTTGCTAGCACCATAGAAGTATTGCCTGTCTCACAAGTTCTCTTTGCCACAACTTGACTTTAAAACATTTACCTGTTTTAAAGGTATCTGTTACCAACAGATGTCCTATTACAAAACACCAAAGTCACCTTATTGCTGTATGCTGAGTGTTTTAAATGCCATTTGATTATCAGAATGGATCAGAATGTACTTACAAGCATGACAACAGGTCTACTGAGAGAAATGAATAATAATGAACTTGTGTTCAGGTTCTGCGTAGCAAACAGAAGGTCCTGCCTAACAAAAACCCCAATGATAATAACTCCCAAATTATGGCTACCTATTTTTCCTATCATCAAAAATGGTGACTAGGATTATTACTGCTCTTAACAGCAGCTAGCAGTGTGTTCTACAGCCTGGTGTCACTGAGTTCTGCAGATATTTTACAGAAATATTATTTGACTGATGAGTCATCCTCAGAACACATCATTTTAATGAAATAATGCTTGGCATGTGATAGATAAATCTAAGTTAAAACTGGTGGAAATTGCTTCAGTGGGGGGAAAAATTACATTGAAACATGCTTGGGTTTTTTTCCCCAAGTCTTTTACAGCAGGAAGTAAAATAAAGTTGTATCGCCAGAAAATAAACAGCAAATTAGATGCTTCTCTTTAGTCCTTCCAGTGGTCCCTCTCTTGGGAGAAAAAACAAACAAAGCATAGAGTTGTATATTGTGTCACTGGTGAACACTTAATACTGAATGTAAAAGTTTTATTGCACCTTGTTTTTTTCCCTTTGCTTACAGGTTGAGTGGTTTTCCTATCTTTTCTCATAATCCTCCACCTCCTGTCTACCCTTTGCTCTTTCCACTGCAAGAGCTTAAAATGTTCTTTGTATGGATTGTTTACCATGCAAATCAGTATGTGAATCTTGATTCTATACCATCTCCTTCCTAAGGGACTTCAGCTGAGAAGAGAAGTCCAGATGCAGGAGGAGGAAGGGCTGTCATCAGTTAGGAAGTTACTAGCAGTGACACTTTACACTACTGTTCCATGGCATTAGTGGCTCACCAAGAATTGACATTAATTCTCAGAGTTGAAAACTTTATTTCTGAAGCACTTGCAGTGGAACCTTTCTAACACCCTGGTGAAAGAAACAGAAGTTTGCTGAGGCAGGCCCTGGGGGGGAGGAAAGCATGAGACTGCTGTAAATAACACATGAGCCTTCAACAGAATTTCTGTTGCTAAAATAACTGTATTTTTTAAATAATACAGAGAAGCAGTGTCTGCTGCGATTTCCACACTTTACAAATTGGGATCTATGGTCTATATTGCACTTATTTTTCAACACCTAGGTAGAAACACCATCTAAGTTGTTTAGCCTTAGTGAATTGTCCTCATCAGATTTTCTAGTCTGTTCAATAGTTACCATTACCTAAAAGGCTGATGGTAGGATCCAACTTTGTCTTGTTTTCTTCAGTAGCACATGGAGCATTCATTGGCTCTAAACTGGGAACGGGTTTCTACGATTCCTGTACAACTGACTTTGGAGTATCTTACGGCTACCTTGCCAGTTGGAAACCCAGCCAGCTTGGACATGTTGCATTCGCTACAGACTTGTCTAAATCGTAAAGCAACAAATTGCATCCTGTCACAATAACTACAGCAAATTAGAAATCTTTTAATGAACAGGACATTAAGTAAAGGAACTCAGACTTTTAGCTGATAGAGACTCATGTTCTTCTATTGTTTCAACAGATCTATGCTGATTTATTTCAGCTGAAGTTCTTTGCCCTTCTCCCCATTGTGTTGAAAAAGGCTGTCGTGGTTAGCACTGTTTTATGGTTGAGGTTAACCTGAGTTCCTGCTGTGAAGATGACATTAAACACAACAGTTCTGGCCTATGTTCATTGCTAGTATAACGATATGTAAGTCACAATGTGAAGTGATGTTTAAGATTAGTGAAATTTGTGTTTTAGCACAGTGCTGTTTGTAGATGTCACACTGTAGTTGCCTGAAAACATGTCAGCTATGCTATTCTAGTTGATGGTTGAAGATTTCAGGTCTTCTAGCCTGAATGTTTTTGGCAAGAAGCCAATGGAATGTAATCCTATACAGGAAATTGTCTAACAAAACCAACACCATAAAACTGGGTTGTTGAAAACACACAGCTAAGAGGTACTGAGGAGGAAGAGACATGGTATGATTTAAAGAGATTACGCCTTACTCTTCAACCCATATTATCTTGTAGCGTTTTTGAAACTGTATAGGTTGGTTAACAGAAGCAAGAGCAGCCTTTAAAATGTCCAGATGCCATCTCAGTGGCTGAAAGATAATTACTTAGATATCCTCCAAGACTTCACAATAAGTAGTTGGCCAGGTTGTTGGATTTCAAAAATTGCCATTTAATTTGTTAAAGCTGTGGCAACCTAAGGAACTGAACCAATGTCTCTTATGTGGACTATTTTGAGGTAACTAAAAAAAAAAAAAAAAGACACTTTAAAAATCTCTGAAACTCTTATACACCTTCCTGTTGTGGACTGATGATTTCTGATCCCATCTCCTGATTAGTCCTACAGATCCAGTGCATAAATTTTTACTTCTGGATATCTTTTTCTCAAGAAATTTCCATAGTAAAGTCATTCTGCACTTGACTTTATTCTTTAAACATGTGGTGTTTGGTATTTCAATAACAGGAAGGATTCCAATAGTTGCTTGAGCTCTCACTTTCTGTTCTAGCCCCCAGGAGCCAGTGTTTTTATCAAAGTTCTCTGCAGGGTAGAAGGGAATTTGGAAGAGACTGTTCCAGCACGTATGGAGCAAATACTATCATGAACAGGAAGGTAAACTGGGATGCCTACACAGGGATTTTCAGCTGCTTGTTACTTTAAAAAATCTTGTAGCATTACTAATTGGTGGTAACTTATTCTGTAACTGGACATACTGTGAGCTGGCATTAGCAGAGGCAAATAGAAAGTCATACCCTTTCTTGCCTTGAGCTTTATAAAAGTAGGTGATTTTATAAAACACAATTATTTTTCTTAGTGTGCAGGTTATTTAAGACCACCAAAGGAATAAATAGTTTGATGTTTTTCTGACATCCGGTATGAATTTGGCAACAAACAAAACAGTAGCCATAATGACAATGTGAGTCCTGTTTAGTTCTGAACTTGACTAGAAAAGACAATATCAGGAAGGGTGAAACCACTTGAGCACATTACAAAAAAAATCAGAAAAAACCCCACATTCTTACTGGCAGTCCTCCAGTCAAAAAAAGGCTGGGCATTTTTGTAATCCTGTCGTGCGATCATTAGAGTAAAAGCTGTGGGTTAGTGAACTGCTAGACGCGTGTTACAAAATACATTTTGTAGCTTTTATTTGGCCTAAAGAAGCTGTGGATTTGTGTGTGTGTGTTGTGCTGATAAAAATTCAAGCTGTAAATTAAGCTGTAAATGATGTTACAACTGGAGCCTAGAATTGACTGTATCTGAAGCCAGCTTCCAGACTGGAAATCTTCCAAATTATGTAATAGCATTTTATTTCTACCTGTTGTATCATCAACCCACAGAAGTACAATGAAGCAATGTTCTCCTTTGCTTCAAATAACTCACAATCACCTCAAGTTGTCATCCAGAGTTTTTGCATAGTTATGGCAGTATTTCCAGCTGCATGGTAACTTTTCCCTCTAAAATATTCATGTTGTTTGTTTTCACTCCAACTTTTCATGTTTATACCTTCAGTGTCCCAGTCCTTTTAATCTAAGCAAAATCTCAGTGAAGCTGGTCCTCCATTTCCTCATGTTACAAGTACCAAAGTAATTTCCTTGGATTTATTCTTTTTGACCAACTTATAATTCTTTAGGCTGAAAGAGATATGGTAAGTCTCTGTAAAAGTTAATGCTGCTTTATTCTTCGAGCTTACTTTGATTTGCTAAATCCCTTTGCTGGTGCCCAATTGGTTTTGATTATCTCGGTAACCAATAATTTGTTGATGTGTATGGACCATTCAGTGATTTGGTCAAGCCTAGGTCCTTCAGACCATTCTTCCTTTATACAACTAAGTCAGTTATGCTGTGTTTCTTCATTTTTGAAACCAATGTCAGATGGGGTCGTTGTTTTGATGTAAGATCTCCAAATTGCATTGCAGTCTTCAGGAAGCTTTTCAGTCGGTAGTTTCTCTTCGGCCATTGTTCAAAGGCTATTGTTCCTTTGGTGTACTGGGGCTCTCTGCTGCTAATTGTGCCAGGTATGATGTAGAATGGAAGAGCTGATTTTTCAGGAAGACAGACACTTAATTTTTAGGAGTTAATGCTAAGATTTTGGTGGTCTAGGTCTAATTCAAGTAACAGTTCAGATTTGTTGAACCTAAGGCTGAGAGAGTTGGAGTTGTTCAGCCTGGAGAAGAGAAGGCTCCAAGGAGGCCTTATTGTGGCCTTCCAGTACCTAAAGGGGGCCTACAGGAGAGCTGGGGAAGGACTTTTTACAAGGGCATGTAGTGATAGGACGAGGGGGAACGGCTTTAAGCTGGAAGAGGGTAGATTTAGATTAGATATTAGGGAGACATTTTTGACTATGAGGGTGGTGAGGCACTGGAACAGGTTGTCCGGAGAAGTTGTTGACGCCCCATCCCTGGAAGTGTTCAAGACCAGGCTGGATGGGCCTTTGAGCAACCTGGTCTAGTGGGAGGTGTCCCTGCCTATGGCGGGGGGCTGGAACTCGATGATCTTCAAGGTCCCTTCCAACCTAAACCATTCTATGATTCTATGATCTTTATGATCAAGCATGATCTTCATGCTTGAAACATGAACTTATATTGTGATTCATCTCAACGTGTTGAAGGATGTTTGTAACCTGTGTTGAACTTCTTAATGTCTGTCTGTGACAAACACTGAGATCTTTTGCTTTGTGGCTCCATGGAGGTGTGACAGAAGAAATATTTGCTGTCTGTTCCCCAAGGGGAGCAAGTTTTAATTAATGGTATTTTTAAGTGCTTTTTAGAGCCATGGATTCTGAAAAAATAAACTTGGGCACTTTTATCCTTAACTGAGGCAAGCGTACTGAAGCTAATGGTTATATGGAAGCCTACTGCACTTATAATCTAATCATAAATCCTTTTCTGATGTTCTTTTGGAAGATGCAACTGGTACAAGCCTACCCCAGGATGACGGGTTGAGGTACAGGACTGCATTAAAAATGAACTTTACTGCCATGTTGTAACTCAATACTTCCGCACTTTTGAACAGTTCTAAGATGGAAGGGGGTGTGCTTGATTTGTTATGCCAAAGACCATAGAGCATATGGAATGTGATTGCTGCATATCAAAAGAGTATGTGCATATGACTCAAATGTATACCATCTGGAATATTGTTATTTAGTAAGGAAAGAATCTGGTTGGAACTGCATGTTAGATTCTTAACGCATTTTTTTGAGTACCAACATTTCCTTAATTTTTTTTTAAAAAAGGGTTATAAGTTTTCTGAACTGTATTCCTTGAAATATTCTTTTCATTATTTCTAAAATCAGTAGGGCTACATGAAGGACTAAAGACTTTTATATAAAAAAATTCTGAATCATATACTGGGTGAGCTGTACTGGCTGGTACTGTACTGGCTGTTGAAATAACTCTTGGCTCTAATCCATTGCTTCCTCTGCGGGTTTCCTTTTGGATCACTTAGATAACTTTTGTAAGCATCTCTTTTATTTTAATCAAAAAGAAAAGTCTCTTGAAAGTATTAATATATTGCTTACTTTTGTTAGACGTTCTTGCAGCACAGACCAGTGTGATATTCCAGGCCCAATCAAATAAAAACTTCCATCTCTTCTCATAGTTGTTGTTGTAATACCAAGCTGGACTGAAAGGTTTCTTGTTGTGGAGTAAGTTTCGTTTAAAAGTGGCACAAGGGCTTTTTTGTTTGTCTGGGGGTGGTTGTTATTGATCTAGTCAATGGATCAGAGAACAGTTTACTCCTGGACATCATCAAATCCTTTAAATAACAAAAACAAATTAACAAAAACACACCAAAAACTGAAGACTCTTTCATCTACCTAAAAGAGAGAATGAATTACGAACATGCTTTAGGTATTTTAATGTAAATTGTTGGTTTGTTTGAGCTGTGGCTGCAGTATCTGATGAAAGAAGGTGTTACCCAGAAAATTGTTTCAACAGTCTCAAAATGTCGAATCCATGTTCCAGCTGAATTACATGCTTCGATGTTAATTTGGCAAAAGAATATCAACAGAGGGTCTTGTGCATTTACTCTAACCACTGGCTGAAGGACAACGGCTCAAACCTCATCTTTAAAAAGACTGGGATAGTGCTGATTGGAAGATGGAAGAATTAAACCAACTGATTTCACCAGCATTACCCTTCAAGGGTGTCTGCCCTACCTAGCATTAAACCAGTAAAGCAGAATCATCCAGATTCTTTATAATTTCTGGTTGAACAATAAGCTGAGCCTACAGAGGTCATCCATTTTTTTCTAATCATCAATTCAGATTAAAAAGGACAATTCCTTTAATGTTCCGTTCTCTCTGATCTCCGTTTTGAGTTTTCAGTCACTTCTGAGGTTCTACTCCTTAACTCAATAGTGGTTTTTATTGCCTGTCTTTACTCTGACATAATGCTCTTGAATGCCTTCGAAACAAAATGAAGCTCTAAGCCTCCAGAAAGAAAAAATTCCTTATAAGAAGCCTGAAAATCTGTAATACCCCTTTTCCTCCTATTCCTGTAAGACAGAGGGTAATTATTTCTTCTAAATTGTATCTAGATAAATAGTTCTCTTATGAGCAATTGAAGGAAGTAACTTTTTACCTATTTACTGCATTTTTTTTTTTTAAACATCAGTAAACATATGGATAATGGTGATACAGTTGATGCTGGATTTAATTGGTACTTAGGTTCCAAAGCCTTCCTAGGATCTTGCTCTGCAAACCCATTACGCATTAGGAGAAGCTCCATTCATGCATTAAAAACTGATTGAGACAGAAAGAACAAAGAACAGGAAGAAATCATTAGTTTCCAAAGAGAAGACAGTCATGAGTAGGGGAGGTTGGGATCTGTGTTGTTCAGCATGTGCAGACGTGATCAGAAAAGCATGTAAATAGTGAGGATACTATATTCACTGTAGTAATTTCTAAAGCTAACTGCAAAACGTTGGAGAAGCCATGACCCTGAACAACAAGTTGAAATAGCAAAATGTTGAGGTAGCCTACACCTAGAAAGACCAACAGAACTATATCTAGTTTATTACTGGGCTTTATATTTACATAACTGAGGAGGAGATCTTTGTGACTAGTTCGCTGATGTTAACTTGAAGCTTGGTGGCAGTAGAGAAATCTAACAGTGTTACGAATTATAAAGGAAGGAGCTGAGGACAAGATCCCATATGAAATGCATCAGTCTGGACTGCCATGTCATCCTAGCTCAAAAAAAAAAAAAAAAGGTGAAAGTAGAAAAGGACAAAGTAATTGAAGTATGGAATTCCTTTCATGTAAGAAGAGAATGCATATGAGAGACCCAGATTGGCCGAGAGCCATGTGAGGAGGACTGTGATAGGCCTATACAATCACACATGAAAAGATGACTGCAAAGTGATTGTTCACGTTTCCCTGGAATTCGAGAAAGTACAGGTTCAAAAAGGGATTAATTTGTGAATTTGTAATGGCTTACATAGCTAGTGTAAGCAATTGCTTGGTTGCAACCTCTGACACAGAAAGTCTTTAAGTCATTAAATATGTTGAAGCTTTGCCAGGCAAAGTCTGACAAAAGGACTATTCTTGTCCCTAAATGTTCAGAGCTAGACAGTATTTGGAAATAGGATATTCAGCTCCATCAGGTTTTGGTTGTCATAGTACAATGATTTGTGTTATTACAGTTAAAAATAGAAAAAACCCAGCACTGAGAACTGCATTGAGAAAGCCAAGACTTCTAGATATCACAAATGATTTTGTGTTTACTAATTCTTGCTTCTGAACATAAAAAGATTCAGACATTGAGTGGGCCACAGTCTCTGGAAATCTGTTGCAAATGTTTCCAAGGTTTAACACCCAAAAATGAAGATACTTGAAGTTGCTTAGGGACAGGGTTGTCATTGGGGCATTGGGGTAGACACATCACAGCTTTGAAAGGAACAGAACATAATGCTTCTCTGACTAACTGTAGATGTGCCACTTGCAAAGGGCCATATGTTGCATCTTTTACTCATACTGGTGAATTGCTGGTCACACATGATTCACTTGAGATGGATTAACTGAGAGTTTTATGGCAAATAAATAATGCTGCCAGGAAAAAAAAAATCACACCAGTGCACAAAAGTAACTAATAAAACAGCAGAGCAGAGATCAATTAAAGTATAAAGTCATTTTAGATGTTTTGGATGGAAAAACATTTTGGAAGGACAAATGGACACGATAAGCCTGGCAAACACTGAGAATGGAAAGTGCCATCTGGAAATAAAAAATAGAGACATAAATTTTATAGCAAATGTCTTCTAAGGCATGAATCTGATGATGAAGGAGAAGACAACATCCACCCATGTGCTCCTGTTTCTTGCAGGTTGCTTTTGTACATGTTTCCATTAGATGTTTTAATGTTCCTGCTAGCACTATTCTGCGCCCTTTGCATGAGGTGTTTCCTCATTGCTTTATGTTCAGCAAGAACTCAATCCAGAAGATAAGATCCAGTTCAGTTTTCCACTTGAAATAGTACATACACGCGCGCTTTCTCTCTCTCTCTCATTTCTCTATCTTCTGTATTGTTTCATTTCTTCTTTTCAGTGCAAGGCAACTGATTTTGAAATGATGCTTCATGGATGTTAATTATCCAAATGCCACTGAATGTCTGTGAGTTGGGTGCCACGCTACCTTTCCTCCTTGGGACACTGCAGTATAGTGATATGGGGCTGAATTTCACTGCTGTTCATGCTTTGCTGAGCAGTCTTTGCCAAGCACTGAAAAACGAGGAGTCCTGCATAACGTAAATGAACTGATGATTCATAAAAATGTCACAAAGGGTGATGTGTAACACAGCTAGTGTAAACTTAAAAATGGTTATTTTTAAATGAGGGATGGGAATAACAGAAAAAGAAGAGAACAGGTATGGACCCAAAGAAGGCAAGTGAGAGAGTAAGAGTAGGGAGGAAGAGGAAAAAATGCCAGAGGAATAAAGATCGTTGTAATGTATCCCAACATAACAAGGAAAAAGCCGTTTTTATTTTTCTCTGATTTTCCTCCACCCCACTTTTCAGCTTTTTTTCCTATTTTCCTTCCCTTTTTTTTTCTTCTTTTTTTTTTCGCCTCCATTCAGTTCATGTTCATTATCTGGAACATCCATTTAACAAAGCCCTTGCTTCAAAACCCAGCTCCAGAACATGCAACGGCATCTCTGCAATACCCATACATGTCTTTTTATGATTTGATAAAAAAAAGATTGGTTTGTATTTAGTGAGAGAGATGACTAGGGACAATAGATACCAAGGATCGTCAGATCACTTCCCTGGGGACTGAACTCATGACCTTTACCTTCAAAATACAGAAAGCTGTCTCTTTTGGGGAGCTAAAAAACCAGCTTCATAACTGGAAATGTTGGGAAGAGCTTGTCTGCAGAAGGAGTAATCTCTGCTCAAGAGACAGTTTTTCATTCATGTGTGTGCAGACCTGGACAGCAGAGCTTCAAAAAAAATTACCTACTCGGGATAATTCAGACTCTTCTACATGTATTTGGTTATCTCTCTCCACAGTGTAAAATGCAGTGTTGCTTCTTGAGTGTCTTTGAAATTTTTTATCATCTTTCCAAACAAAAGATGTGATCATTGTGGGTGAGAGGGAAGGAATAATAGAAGAAAATCTACTCAGACTTGATAATAGTGAAGATTGTATCTCCACAAACTAACAGGATTTCAGATAAGAATCTGAATAGAATACAATCAAAATAATGTTAAAAAATTAAGCTTTTGCATTGTTTTCTAACAAGGTGTAAGAAGCATATACTTGTCAAATGGGATGTAAATACTGTTCTGATGTTTTGCTACTGCTTTCGTCAAGGACCCTCTTACTACTAAAAATGTTTTAGCCTGCATCAAAATGCACCACTAAAAATCTAGTTCTCGAACATATCTTTCTTTCCATCGTTTCCCTTCCCTGAATGTAATGATAGATAAGAAATACTAATTGAATTACTTACCTTGCATTGAAGTGTTCTATAAGGAAAGTGGCAGCTGTATTTACTAGGGTATGAGGTTAATATTTCCTCAGCAATGGTTGAAATGGCGTCTTATTACAATAGCGTAGTTGGGGGCAATTCATATTGAAGCCTGTAATACATACAAATTTTAAGAAATTATTTTTTCCATTATCTGGAGTGAAACAGAAGTGAAATAATTTGCATAGCATGATATAGCAGATCAGTATCAGGACAAGGATAACATCAGACGTGTAGTTTAATGACCTGCGCAGTAGATTGTACTACCTGAAGCTTAAACACCTGAAGTAGAACTTTCAAAAAACACCTCTGTCATTTAAAGAACAAATTTCATAGACCTTGTGCTCCCCTGTAATTTAAATGTTAAAAAAGAGAACCATTTAGGGTTTTTATCACCTAATTTTCTCCCCCAGTATAATGTGAGGCTGATAGTATTTCTATGCTCCTATTGTTCCTTTTCCTGTTTTTGTTGCAATTAAATTATAAAAGTGGACTGCTTATGTATTTGTATAACACCTTGTACAAAGGGGTCTCCTCCGGATTGTAATACTATACAAAAAATAACAAAACCAACCAATTTCTAAATGGTGCACACTTGGATACCACCAACTTTGTATAAACTCGTAAAAAAAGACTTCTAAAGAGACCACTCTAGAATATTATTACCAGAGACATGAAATCAAGTGTATTTTTCATGTATTAAAGTATCTGGAGGTTTTGCTATGCAGTCAGAGTTTTAACACTAGTTTCAGTGAAATCAGGGCTCAAATGAGGAGACCGGGTATTACTCTTCTGCTGTTGAGGAGTGCAGCTTTGGTAGTAGGAGAATGTAGTTATAAATGAATCTATATTTTAAACATGATCAGAAAACTGTTGGGAGCAAAGGGCTAATGAACTATTAACATTTACTGTAATAAAAGATTAATCAATTATGTGCTGTTATAAGCAACCCATTAGGCCTGTGAGACACATTAGCCATCTTTTTTCAAACGTTTGTCACTTACAGATGTGCTGACTGTCATTAGTAACAAGTACTCTTCATATTTCTCTATAAAAGCAGTTAGTTGTTTGCTAATATTTTATGAACTTCCATGGAAAATATGACTTATTAATCATTGCTACTCATCCCTTATCTGGATTGATTTCAGGTAAGTTTTGCTTTAAATTGAGAAGTCCAAGGCTAAGTCCTGGTTTCTGCCTAAATTGCCAGGGCTGAAAAATTTGTATTTTGTGACTGCAGAGAATGTTTACAAAGATCAAAGCAAGTCTAGATAACACTATTATTGAAGACTTCAGTGATACGCGCTTACTGTTGTCGGTTGCTACCAGACGCGAAGCTGTAACACTGAAGTACAAAGACAGGAAATAGGGAAATAAATGGTGCTGTAAACAAAATGTTCATCGCAGACCAAGCAGGATAATTGCCTTATGTGATGGAGCTGTGCTAGTTTATTCTGTCAATATTTTGCCTTGCATAAAGCTTGAAATTGTTCATTGACAGGTTTGTCTAGCAAACTTCCTGTATTAATAACAATATTTTTTTCTCTTAAAATGTAAATGTATACGCTTTTTCACATTCAAATACCTTGAGTTATATTTTCTAATTTCCAAACGAGTTCTGTTGGGCCAGCCTCCTTTAGTGTATCACTGGGGAAGTACTTATAAATTGGCTGAAAGTTCAGTTAGTCTTCAGAGAGGCTTAGAAGACTGAGGCGGCAGTTTGTTGTTTGAGCTTCATTGGCAGAGTTTACTGCAGCTTCTATTGGCGCTGGTTTTGTATGTGTTTGAGTATCCGTAGTTTTTAGTGTTTCTATGGAGTACCAAGCGATGGAAAGGAACAAGTTATTCTGCCTTTTGGCAGGACGGTTGCCTGCCTTTTCTCTTGACTACTGGATCTTGGATATAATTAACTTAAAAATAACAGCCCCAAGCCCTAAGACAAATCATCTACTTTTACTTCTATTAAGATATTGAAATGTACGTTCAAGATATTGCAGAGTTTGAGTGTGCACACACGTATGCTTCAGAGTAGAAAATCCTGGTATCTGCTGTGCTTTCTGCACACAGACAGGATAACCCGAGTGTAATGATCAGTTTTGGAGGGTGACTAATGAAGTAGAATAAATTTATATTTACTGCATATGTAAAACTACAGTATGATCCACAGCATTTGTTACTTCTTGCTTTCACTGGATAATAAGCACTTAAAATAATTTTTAGCATGTTAATTAATAAGTGCCTCATTGTTCCTACTACTGGTCATGCTAATGTTGCATTTTTGTCTTGAGACTATCAAAAGAAAGTCATAGAATCATAGAATGGTTTAGGTTGGAAGGGACCTTAAAGACCATCGAGTTCCAACCTCCCTGCCATGGACAGGGACACCTCCCACCAGACCAGGTTGCTCAAAGCCCCATCCAACCTGGCCTTGAACACCTCCAGGGATGGGGCCTCCACAGCTTCTCTGGGCAACCTGTGCCAGTGCTTCTCCACCCTCATAGTGAAAAATTTCTTCCTGATATCTAATCTAAATCTCCCCTCTTCCAGTTTGAAGCCATTCCCCCTCATCCTATCACCACACTCCCTGATAAAGAGTCCTTCTCCAAAATGATCTCATTTAGTACTAAAGTCCCTATCTAATGGGAACGGAAGAGATTCATCTATCGTGTACCTTCTCTCAAATCAGTGTGATTTCATTTGCCGCCTTAGTGTGTTTCCGAAAGCGTGTGTGAAATATGAGGTGAAGAGAGAAAAGCAGCATGAATATGCTGAAGTAAATTGTGAGTTACTGATATTGTCCCTGATACTGAAGCTAATTCTGGACAGGGTATACTCTGATACGGTGTGTTCCCGTGGAAGTTGGGGAGGCGATGAATGCATACTGGGGCTTGCTGGTGTGGATGCGAGCAACAATTAGCTATTAATAACATAACCGCCCCAGGGAGGGGGCACGCAAACAGGCTGAAAGACAAACATATTGTAATAGTGGGTGGCCGCTGGCTATGTGGAGCTGTGGAAGCGATAGCTCCGATGGCATGTCTCCGCTTTCACCCCTTCCAGGGAAATGGATGACCTTCTGTGCGAGCGTGTATCTTAATGACACCGGGTGCGCGCCCCAGCCAGGCGGCACAGCGCGCACCTCGCAGCGAGCGGGAACCGGCGGCGGCTGGACTGGAAATTCCTTGCAGCCAGCTACCGAAATAGCAGGGAGCCCGCCGTCCCCGCCCTCCCGCCCCGGCTTGCAGCACGGCGGAGGGGCCCCAGCGCCCCTGCGTGCGTGTGAGTGTGTGTGTGTGTGAGTGTGAGCGTGTGCGAGGAGCAGGTGGGCCCCGCCGTAACCCCGCCCCGCGCGGGTCCCCGTCGGCCATACGGTGATGGCAGCAACCTCCCTGCCAAGAGCGGGCTCTTTATTGGAGGAAGGGGCTGTCAATCCGCGGCCGAGCAAGCCCCACTCTCCGGCGAGCTGCTCCCGAGGTCTGACTGTGGAGCCGTGGCCGGGCGCGATGGGAAGCGGCGTCGGAGGGAACAAAGTTTGCAACACTTGGGCACTCGGCTGCTGCCGTCCTTGATGCCCGTGGCAGGAGCCGGTGGCTGAGAGCAGCGGGCAGCCGGGCGGCTGGCGCGCCTTGCGGGTCTGCTGCCGGCACTGCTACCGCAAAGTTTCAGCTATTTTAATGTACTAAAATCCAGGATTCTAATTATCAGCCCTCCCCGCCCCCACCTCTCCTTCTAGGTAGGCGACAAATATTTTTATTCTGTGGATTAGAGAACTTTTTGCATGGAAAATTACTGACTTCTGAGTGGTCTCCGTTTCGGGGAGAGGGGGGAAAGGATTTATTTTCATCGCAGTTTATTTTTGTTTTCTGGATCACAGGATTTTTTGGAGCTATATGGAGGGATCTCAGGATGGTGTGCACCAGGAAAACCAAAACTTTAGTGTCCACTTGCGTGATTTTGAGTGGAATGACTAACATCGTCTGCCTGCTGTACGTGGGCTGGGTCACCAACTACATTGCCAGTGTTTATGTGAAAGTGCAGGAGCCGATCTCAGAAAAAAAGTTAGAGGAAGACAAAGGGGACACTTTAAGGATTATAGAAAGGCTGGACCATTTGGAAAATGTCATCAAGCAGCACATCCAAGGTACCACCTTACCCCCCGCTTGCTTTCTCTCCCCACCCGCCGCTTGCCGTGTGCAGTCTCCATCCCCTCCCGCCGCGTTTGTTGTCGGTGCCTGTGACATTCCTGTCGCGATCGGGGAGAGCCATTCCTCAGCCCGGAAGAGCCGGGGGCTGCGCGGAGGCTGCGGTGCGTGTGGGAGTCCCCGGCGGTCCCCTCCCGGCGCCCGCCGAGAGGAGCGGCGGAGGCGGGCTGCGGGCGGCGCGGGGGGGACTGCCCCGCTCCCCTCCCTCCGCACGGGCCGCCGGCTGCGGGCACTGCGCCGGGGGCGCCGGGGCGCCGGGGGCTCGGAGCCGGGGCGAGCCGGGCGGCGGAGGGCTCCGGGGCGGCTGGGCCTGAGCGCCCGGGCGCTGGGCAGCGGCGGCAGCCCCGCCGGGCTGGGCTCGGCCTGGTGCTGTAATAAACCTGACCTCAGCTCCGTGCCCGTCTGTGTCTTGCTAAAGTAGGGGGTCCGCGGGGAGGGCAGGGCGCGAAGGGCAGGGGAGCCGCTTCCCATCTTGCTGTTATCGTCATTGTTTCGTGTTTGTTATTTTTCTTTTCCAAAATGGGTTGCCGCGAGGGGAAATTTTGTTCTCCTCCCCCTGTAAACCTGACTACTAATCCGTGCTGAGAGTCTGTGCGTGTCCGGGTGTGCTCAAGCTTTTCCCTTAGTGCTGCTGTGGTGCTGGGAGCCACTTGGGATTATAACTGGGGCAATCACTCATTTATGTAATGCCTTTTTAATTTCATCTCCTTTTAATGGAAGCTCTGGGAGTAGGGTTGAAGTGGGCAAGCTGTGGGGGAGAATATGATTATTTCCTGGGAGTTTGGGATTTTATATGACTTTGCTTCGCTGGGTGATCCTTAGTGTCTTCCTTTACATTTTCATCATCTGCATGGCATCATACAGTCTTTCCCTGGGTCTGCTAAGTGGATTGGTTAGTAAGGAGGCTGAGGCTGGGTGTAGGTGAGACCTCTTCTAAAATCTGGAGGGACCACCTTTCTCTGCTTCTGCATAACCTCTACCAAATGTTCAGATCCCAATTGTAGTGTCTCCTAAATCTGAAAAGGGAGAGCAAACAGTCTGGTATAGGATACCTATCAGCAGTGCACAAAATCTCACTGTCTTCCGGGCAGCTTTGACCAACTGGTCTTCTGGGAATATGAGGAAAGGTGGAGCAGGCAGGGTGGCTAATTCCATATGAATTGCGTTTCCCCTGCTAGTCAATGCTCATAAGTATGTGGTACTATTAAAGCCCAGCTACTTTGCTGTGACTTGTATTAATTTTGTTAAAAATATGATACACTACCATTCAGTTTGTATATGCCTTCATTTTTCAGATAGTCTTGTTATCTTGGGTAAATTAGTAAAATACAACTCTTTTTTTTTTTTTTCTGGAGGATGAGTTAGAGCAGTTCCTGCAAGTTTTAAGTTCTCTCAAGCAGTCCTTAAGTTTTTCTTGATTCCTGAAATGGATTTTAAAAAGGAAATATGTTCTTGTCTGTGTGCCAGTGGAGTGCACTGTGGAAGCATGTATGAAGGCAGGGATTTTTCTAAAGGCACTGTTAAGAGTTAGATACATGAAATTAATTGAATTTCCTTTTGAGCTTGGAGTATAACTCCTTCAAGTTTGGTGGTGTGAAGCTCCAATACTCTTTTTTTTTTTTTTTCAAGGAAAATAACAATGTCCATATCAGTGTGTTGCTTTGGTCAGTGGTTCTTCTCAGAGTAGTAGAGAAAGGTATGCTTAAATCAGGGGAGAGTATAGCATGGATTGGAGCATAAACTTTTGTTGTGACTTTTTGTCACTATGCATAAACCAAACCAGAAGATATTTTCGTTAAATAACATTTGTACAAGAGTTGAACACAGTCTTCGAAAAATAATTAAGTGAGCACTTTAGTAATAAGTACTAAAATATACATAGGGGAAAAAAAATAAAGCTTACAAATTCTCATACTTTATTGAAACCACTTACTCTTTAAGATAAATAAATAAATAAAATAAAAATCACAGATCATTATCTCTGAGTGGATTTTCTGTGCTTTTACTTGCCAAATCGTAATAACTGGGGTTCACAAGGAATTCCTGTGGCAGAGATTGCAGAGTAAGATGTTATTTTAATCAGATTTTGCTTAGAACTGTGTGATGCTGTGAATGCTGGGTCATGGCGCAAAACTCACTGAAGTCATTGGAAGGAATATCCCAAGCTTGACTGGGTTTGGGATGAGCTTGAAGGTCAGCTTTAAGAAGTTAGACGTTTGAAATTCATTGCCATGAATTGGGTAAACCAGCTGCCATAATGGTTCTGGACAAGTTAATAAGGGTTATCTGTAGTTTGCTATTAAACTTTTCCTTGGACTGCTTCTTTTTTATGTTGGAGAGAGGTGTCAGTAGCTCAGATGTTCTGCAGTGCTGAACAGGCATGAAATTAGCATGGGTAATAGAATTGCATTCCATAGGACATCCTGCAAATACCGGAGAGTTTTAACTGCTGCATTTTACACATGGGGTTACGCTAATATTTCATTTTAATTTGTTTTCTGATTGAATTGTTTAATTAGATGCCATCTGGGAATTCCTTTAGCATATAAATTGCAGTCTTGTAATATTTTACCAAGTGTCCTGGAAATAAGAAGGAATGAGATGCCTTCATATAAGACATTTTTTAAAGTATGTATTTTTAAAAAGACATTTTCATGGCAAGAAAAGTATCAGACTGAAAAGAGATTTCCAGATAAGAGAAGTTCAGGGAGACTGAAAGTATGCATGCCTCGTGTTCGGAAAGAACAGTATTGGAAAGGGAAACATTGGTACTGGTATTGACCAAGCATGGAAAAGTTTGAATGCACAAGTATGTACCTGCCCTGTTGCACACCTTACACCGCTGTGTATCCACACTTCTGCAAATGTTGAAGGATAATGATTTCTCTGCACACATTTCCTGGGTGCTGGAAATGGAATAAGAGCATGTATGTCTGCTCTGCCTGTATGGTACTTCTCTGCTTCCTTCTTTCCTCATTTTCTCTTAATTTATGTCATGTAGCCTATGGGTGTGCTGTGTAAGAGCCATACATCTGTATACTAACTTCTGTGGTAGGCAGTTTGGGGCAGGACTGGCAGCACTGAAGTTCAGCTGGGCAGTAGGGACCACAGAAGTATTGTGTGGAGTGGAAGCATGATGCTGGAACTTGAGCTTAAGCCTGGGAATCATGAATTCTTGACTTGTGGCCTGCCACAGTTTACAAGATGGTTTTGGTCAAATTACTTTATCTTTTTACAATGATGGTGACCTGCATGCTTTTCTATGGCCGTGTGTTGTGCTGATTGTGGTGTTAATTACATCTGAATGCTACCCGGATTCTTCCCCCTCTCCCCTGTCTTTGGTGGGAGTCATACCTTTTATGCTAGCAGGCAACCCACTGAGAGAAACTTCTAGTTTCCACTTCTTTTTCAGTTTGCAAACAAGGTGATGTATTTTTTTAGATTAATTGTGTGTGTCTATGTGTGTGAAAGAAATTGAGGAAAAGACCAGGTGGATAGTTTTATGCAAAATGCAGTCCTTTTTTACGTCTAACAAAGGTGTGTGGCGCATGTATGGTCTATTGTGCTTTGTTATCAAAAAATATACTTTAAAGGGCTAAGATTAATGTATATTGTGTTAAATGAAATATCTGTGGTTCCAACCTCGGGTTTGAAATAAGTTTTTCTCAATTTTATTTGAAAACAGTATGCTCTGTTGAGTTCACAAGGAACATACTGGTTCAAAAAACCCAAACACTCTCATTTTATTAAAATCAATACAAGAGTGCTTCAGACAGATCACAACGCATCGTTCATCTTAATAATGCATTATACATCAGCTCTGTCACTAAAAACCTGCCCTAAGTTTCATGTGCAGTTGGAAGATCATGTGAGCAGGTAGGCTGCTCTTAATCAGCTACTTACTTTGTAACAATGAGGAGGAAAAACACTAGCAAGAGGGGAGAAATTTATTGTTTTCTGCAGCCTGGCTTTAGGCCATCGTAGGTGATGAGCTGAACCCTTTTCTTGAAAAGCTATGCTGTGGTTCAGCTGCCATCGCTTAAAACACCTCACGCATGCCATGCCGCTTGTCTTATTATGCAATGTTATTTTAACATTTTTCAACCTTCATAGTTTTAATCAGATGATGTTTGCGTTCAAGGATTATTTTAAAAGATTATGGACTATGAAGTCTAGGAACTGAACTTGATTCTTCGCCTTCCTCGACTCCCCCCCTGCCTTGTGACCTAAACGGAATTAATAAATTACATGCAGTTAATACATGGAGTAGATCTAAGTTAAAGTTGTAAACACACAGTTCGTTTCTGGACCAGTTGAATTCTTAACTAAGATCAATGGATGATTACTAAGACATCTGTGTTGTACTAGGACTTTGGTTCCTCATCTTTGCAAGCTGCTGCATCTGTTGTCATAAATGGAATGCTAAGCACTGTGAGCGTGGACTTATTTGGGAGGGTTTTTAAGAGAGGAGATGTATGTGTTCTCTTCCAACCTGCTGCTTAGAATGATTTGGTCTGTGGATTTACTTCAGCTAATGTTAGCTATCCCATACTTGGATATCTAATCGCCCTCTATGGTCAGTTGCCGGGCGGAGTGATCTCCAGTTATGTGGGATTCATTCCTTGTGTCTTGGAGAGGTGGTAGGGTGGAGTGATTTGCTTTTAGAAATTGCATATTTTGAATTTGGGAACTAAGTCAACCCAGATTCTTAATTTTGGCCATCTAAAGATTTTGATAAGTAAATCCCATGCTTGATATCTACTATTTATTTATTTCTTGATCTCAAACATGAGGAAGAATGTAGTATATAAACCTCTGGTTTGTGATAGCTATCCTTTGCAGCCTGGATTCCTTAAAGTCAGGCTCACTAGGATTTGCATGGGCACTACACCATGTCTCTTGTGTTGCTTTCCTTTTGGGAATAATTAATTGTTAAATATCCCCCCCCCCCCCCCAGCTTATTTCCCTCAAGCTCAAAAGCAATTAGGCATGTTTATTACTCACTGCAGTATATTTATTCTGCTGACAAACAAATCTGCAGTAGACAGTAGCCCTGGGAACACAGCTCTTGCTCCGCTACAGAGGGCCCTATATTCACAGTCTCTATACCTGCAAAGAGACCCGCTGTCCCAATGTAACTAATTGCAAGAGGAAGAACTACTTGGATATGTAAAACATGCAGGATTAATCCTGTTATTTTTTCTCTCTGGGCTGTGACTTCTCAAGTCATTCTAGGTTGCTGCATGTCAGTGCAGATTAATCTGAATTTAACTTTCATGTGCTTCCATCACTAAAGAAAACCTTAATATAGTGATTTCAGTGAGAGGACTCTGACTCAAATTGCTGTAAATTTTGAAGCATTGCTGGAGGTTCAGGTATTTCAAGGGCCATCTACTGTAGACTTAATGATATTGGTTATGTTGACTATGACTTGGTAATTTACTATTACTGTTATTAAAGTTAACTTTGTTGTGCTTTTAATATCTTTGGTTCTCTTCTAATTATGTTCTTTCTTGATGGTTCTTCCACCAAGGATTTATTTTGCCATGGTTAGGATGCAGTGGCCAAAATTGAGAAGTGGTAGTCTGGTCTTATTAAGGTAACTGTATTTTAGTGCTGGAGACTGAATGATTCCTTTCATGATAAAAGTTGTTTTTCAGAATGATTTTTTTTTTCTTCTTTCTTGATTGTCAGCTAGATTGCTCTATTAATTCTTTAGGTTTATACAATGTGGATAGCATGCCAGTTGCCCCCATTTTTTTTTTTTTTGAGATTGTGTCTTTTCAGCCAGAAACGAGCAAAGTTTTATTTGGCTACAAAATGAGAGTGAGTGGTAGCTTTGTAGCTGTGAAGGGAATTGACCTGGATTCTGTTTTCTTCAATCTAGACAATTTCTGTAGTTCACATGAAAGTCTTCAACAAAAGGTTAAAAAATGAATCAGGAGTAGAGTCTGGAAACTGTGACTTCTATACCCTCTGCAAGCTCTTTTATTGCTAAGCTGGAGAATTTTGCCTTTTCTCTGTGAAAAAGTTCATTTTTTGTTGATGTTTCTTATCTCTGCATAATGGCACAGCTTCAGTGGAAAGAGCGGATTGTGTACTACAATCTTTGAGCAGATGATTTATGGGCTGTGCAGAGATGGAGATAGCTATTCTGCTTAAGGTTCTGGACTCAGCTCAGTGCTGCATTTATGCTGGGTAGGTGTCACTTTGGAAAATGTTGCTCAGGTAGACACAAGCAGCCTGCAGCTGTGCAGAGATTCAAACTTAGGTCTTTTGACTTTCTGCTAGACTGCTGTGCCCATGTACTAATGAGTGATTTTATCTACATGACCAAAATACAGATAAATGCATATGAAAAGAAACCTAAAGCAAGACCTACACGTGGCTGCTGGGAATTGTGTATTATGTGTGGGATCAGCTTGGTTCCCAGTGTCATGCTATCTCATGGCAGTATCTGCCTTAGCAGTCCAATGTAAAAACCATTCTTCCACTTGAGCATGCTGTGGCCTGGGGTTGACTGTGATCTGCCAATTAACTGTTGTGCACACAAGGGCAGGCAAAAAGATCAGTGGGAGGTGTGAGTTCACTCAGGGCCTGAAACTCAAAAGAACCTTTGCTTGGAGGTACCTGGCACCGAGGCTGCCGTATGATGTGATACATCTGTTCTTGTTTACTGGATCAGAAAGATGCTTATATCTGTACACAAGGTACACTCTGTATTTCTGAAACAAAAGCAAGAGTGTTATTGTACATTGAGTTCAAGATTGTGTTTTGAGAGATGGCTCCTACATGCTAATGACACTCTGTGCTTAAGGAAGAGGACACAACTCTAGAATCACATCCCGGTGTATTGTCTGTTTGTGGCTGATGGAGTTTTACTTTTTTTCTCTTGCATGAGCTGAGTGCTTATTAAAGAGTCTAGTCCTCTGCCTCCAGTAGTACAGGATCTGGACCTGCAAGTGCACGTGTGCAAAATATAAGGTTTTCCATTATGTTATGAAAGGAGAGACTAAAACCACTTGTTTATCACTGAGCCTGGCATGGGCTATGTGGTTTCTCCATCTCTAGGGCCAAAAGGTTGAAGTTGTTGCCTGCCTCTATCTAACGTTGCTCCCTTGCCTGTGACAGGCCACAAAAGTAGTTCAGTTTAATTCTGTGTTCAGCAGAAAGGTCTTGTCATCAACATTATACTATGAGAGCGTGCATAAGCTGCAGTATGATGCGATAAGCTAATATTATCCATCTGAATGTTAGAGACATGATACATAAAGAAAATCTATGGTGATTTAAAAAAGCAAATATCAGGCTCACATCTTGAGACGGTGGTGGCAGTTGTGAAGATGGCTTAGCTGCCTTCCTGAGGATGACAGAGAATCCTTGGTTGCCATTAGAACAGCCCAGGAACCTGATCGTCAGCTGTTAATGTGTGGAGGGTGGCAAGGGATGTAATGGGACATGAATCATCTTTAGCTCATTAACAGCTGTCCTCATTTATTGCAGCCATAAGATTATGTTGTTAGCTACGCTTGGCCCAGAGATTGGAGACTGGACTTAGTACAGTGTGCTGTGGTGTCTTGGGATTGCCCCTGAGTCCGGAGCAGATACTGCGTGACTGCTGATAATAAGTGAAGTAATTTACTGGTCCACAACTAGCAAAACTAATTCTTAAATGAAATTAAATTTCTGTCTAAGGCAAAAGTGAAAACTGACTTCATATCTTGTCGTGCCACCTCTGAGATGAGTCCTTTTTCATTTGTCTGCTGTGTTATTTTCCTTTTAATTTGCCTTTTTTATATATTTAAAAATGTCTTCTAGTCTTCCTTCTTTTGTTCACTAAGCCATATTATGGTCAGAGTCCAATGTCATTTCCATCATCTGTGGAGGAATCTTTCTGTGCTGTCCTTGGCCTTCCAGCGCTACCTCTGTAGCCTCTTTAGAAACTTCTGGGCTCCTTTATTTTAGGGACTTGAGAAATAGCTCAGTAACAGGCAGTTTGGTGGCATGGTGTGGGCAGATAGGCTGACTGTAACCGCGACTGTAATTATTAGAGCTCTCTAGCACCTCCTCTACTTGCCTTTGAACAAATGAGAATATTCTTACTTCTTTTTTTTAATATAGGGATGGAAGATCCAAGTTGCTACCTTGAAATTCTCTGCCTTTAAAATGCCAGAATGTGTCTTCTCAAGTCCATAATGGATTCTTACCATATTCTTTACTTAAATTATATGACTTTTTATTATTTCTATGACAATAACACTGTGGCAGCTAGCTGAAATCCCACCTATCTTGTGATCAAGACTATACAAATGTGCAGTGGAACCCTTGACTCGGAGATCTTCATCTCCATGGATAAGATCTGCAGGAGCTGGGCAGAGGAAAGGAATATAGAGAATTGATGTGGCCAAATTTATACAAGCTATTGGTGGCAGGTTTGACTCACTGCTGGATTTGCTCAGATGAATCAGACAGAAGGTCTTCTCTTCTCCCATTAGTAATAGCCCAAAGAGAGTGTGTGAATCCTGCAGTAGGCAAACGTTGCAGTGTTGTGTAGTAGCCACGTCTGTTCTCCCACCATAGATCTTGGCCTCACTGGTACGAATTTGAGGCTGACATGAGCTCTGAAGTATGAGATTAGATATTTCTTCCAACATGCGTGCTATAATTAGCACATCTTAAATACCACATAATTGCCTAATTTTCTACTTATATCTCAAAAATTCATGATCTCAGTGACTTTGTGTCTGTAATGTTGGTGGGGGTGTGCAAATCCTATTGCAGTTTTGGTTTTCCCATTTCCTGCTTCCTAAATCAGAACCGTTATTTTAAATGTGAATGTTTGAATTTTCCTTTTATTAGAGCTGTCACAGGTGATCTCTGAGAAAAGAGGATTTCTATAAGCAGCTTTCTGAAGAATGTAAGAAAAAGAGATAGTATTTCTGTTTTTTTCTTCATAGATAAATGGTCATTCTAGTCTTCATTTTGGGAGATCATACAGATTTTTAGACAGTGTTATTTGCCTGTATGTAATCTGGATCCAGCTAGAGATCTATTTCATGAATCATCCAACTAACACAGTGAATTACCTGTCCCTGCTTTCATAGTGGATTCAAATTCCTTTGAAGCTTTTCTTTCTGCACCGAGTCATGACTTGCCAAAGGCTTTGCAAGACGGTTTGGCATGCTGTAGGTAAAAGAAAAACTGTCAGATAAACTTTTCCAGCACAGCAGATTCAGTAAGTCTGTACCCATCCATTACAGGATTATCATTGCAATAAAGTTATGGTTAGAGAAAACACCTTTTGGGATTTCTCTGTGCACAGAATAAATAGGGCTTGCAGAAGACAGCACAGCATAGTTTTTAAAATTACTTTGTTCTATTTGTTTGTTTTTCTCTGAGGTATTTATAATTTTGCCAGCTGTATATTGCATGATCACACGAGGCCAGCATTTCCCTCTTCTACTTGTGCTAACAGGAATATTTTAAGTTGCTCAAGTGAAGGGTGGGGGAGCAGTATGCTGTAATTTCTGTGGTATTTCTGATTAGAAGATGTGTTCACGTCATGTGTAACAGTTTGGAGGATGAGGAGGGGCAGGGAGGAGAGAAATAGAAAAAGCTAAAGGCTGCAGAAGAGTACCTGAATGTTTTATCCCGTTGTAGTCAATGTGAAACTACAGTTATTGAATGGAAACTGTTGAGTTTCCACCAGTGTTATTGAAACTCATGAAACTAGCACTATTGAGTGCTATTCCATGGAGTGGAAAGAAGCGATGCACCATTTCTGATTCTATTCTGAAAGCCTTTTACTTTCTTGTTGCTCTCAAAACCAGTTTTACATCTAGGTCATTACAAATATTTGCTTGTGTTAATTAAAAACCAAATCTAGCATTAAAAAATGCAACACAAATCTATTTGATATAGTTTATACAGACCTTGTAAAATGTGTAGTATCTGTAATGAAGCAAGAAATATTTGGCTTGCATGCAGTCAGAATATCATAGGCGAGATGCTGGTCTTGGCACCAAAACTGTATTGCTATTGGTCTCCAATATTGCAGTCACGTGTTGTTGTTTTGATCCTGGTTTTTCAAGAGGCAGTAGAGTTAGCGCTCTGTGAGTTTACAACGTGATGTCAGCCATGAAGGATTATGACATCATTAAACGTACATGTAATTGAGTGAGATATTTTAAGCTTGTGTTTAGCTAATATTTTCACATGGTTGTAAAGCCGTATAAGTTTAAAATTAATTTCAAACTGTTAGACATAAAACAAGCAAGGTAAAAATACACCCCCCCCCCCCCCCCCGCCAAAGTTCCAAAGGGATGTGTAAAGCCATACATAATGCCAGTAAGACCGGTGAATTTATGCACCAAAAGAAGCAAGGCCAGAAAAAGCAGTAGCAAAATGATGACAGAAGACTTAGGTTTGGATAGATCATTCCTACTTGCAACTTTCATTTCTCTAAATGCAGGCATTGTAACAGGAATGCTTTTGGTATAGAAACATTTTCATCTCATTGATTTATTGTTATACTTCATATAAATGTAATTCTATCAACATACACGAGTTTTTCAGCACAGCTTATGTCTTTCTTACAAGAAAGCAGTTTAAAAGCACCTTTATAGTGCTAATTCTACTATATTTTCATTTAAGTACTGAGAAAAACTTCATGTGCAAGTGAATATGGAAATATCTATAAATACTTAATATATTAAAACTATTCTCTATATAATAATAATAATATGTCTCTATATAAATGTATGTGTGTGTTTTTAATGGTTACACTAAGGATCCATATGTCTTGTCTTGAAGGCGGGGTGGGGTCTTTGCCATTGCCTGATACGCACTGACATGGAAGAGTGTAAATGGTAATGCAAGCACTGAAGTAAGAACTTGATTAGAGCAAGTGGGAGCATGTTTGCGTAATATCTCAATATGGTGGTAACAGGAACAGACTTCTTCAGTCTGGAAATGCAAAGGACAGAAGCATGGCCTGAAGTGCATTAGAATCACATTTTCAGACAGTTGTTAGTGTTCTCTCCAGTAATTGAGTAATAGCTGATGGGTAGAGTGAACCCTGCGCATTTCATCACTTATTAGTGGAGACTGTTTTCAGTGTGATTGACTGCTGTAGAAGCAGGTATAATACTGTGTCATAGAGCAAATGGGGAGCCACACTGTTGATTTCTCATGTGAACAAGTAAGCAAATGTAAAGCTTTTTATGTTGCACCTTCTAGCTCTTGAGAGTAGATTTTTAATTGTTCAGCCCTGGATTTTTTTTTTCGTAATTACGAAACAAGCTACTGTTGGAGAATTTTTAAATTTATGGAAGAGTAAAATTCCTTGTTATGAGGAGGCCAGGAGACTTGAAACCACGTAAAAGGAATTTTAATGTCGTAATGCTCCTTGGCTCCTTGCAATAACAACATGTCAATATGTTTTTGTCTGCTTGACAATATGCAGGAAATGCCTTTGATTTGGTAAAATTGCGTGTAATCTCTCAACGTTTCTTTTTGATTCTATTGATTAGAGCTTTTCTGCCTTGCCTAAAGATATTAAATAGCAAACCATCTGCTAAAAACGGATTGGCAATGTTCCTGAAAATTAACATTAAAAAAAAAAGTTTAGTTTAAATATATTTCAAAGAATGTTCCTATTTGCGTTCTGAGACAGAGAGGAAAACAAAAGCTTTTGTTATGGTATGGCAAAAGGTTGCAGTACCTGGTCAAATACTGGTATTGTCTTTGTACTGTGGAGAAAGAGATGTTGACCATAACAAAAAAGCACACAGGTACCAGATGATGTAGTGTATAAGTTTCATTACAAACTCTGTCCCATGTGGCTGCATGTTTACCACCTGTATCAGTTATACAGGAATTAATGGATAATCAGCCATTCAGCCCAAACTACTCTTTGTGTGGTTGCCAGCAGTGAAAACATGCTGATCGCAGTTGCTAACTCTATGGACGCAAGTGTAGGTTATAAAGTAATCCTCATCATCCCGAGTTTTATTAATATAATGAGGTGGTAAATATAAAACTGGCATAATCGTGGAGAATGATTTTTTTATTTTTTTTTTTTTTTTAGATTACGCTTTGTTGTACTCACCAATGATTTTCTGATTATGCTGTATTATTATCTTTGTGTGAGCAGCTTTTAGGCTGTGAGTGGCTATGTTGAAGTTGAGAATACGCTTGTCCTGGTTTGAATAAAAACTCTCAGTACGTTTGCAGTGTTGGGACAAAAATAGGGAGTAAGTTTCTTGACAGGTTAAGACAAAGAGCTTGTGCATTTAACCTAGCTGTTGTTGCTGGTTTTGCCAGGTATGAATGCCATGTAACTTCCATAAAAAGTTGATTAGCTGCCCTAGGGAAAGAAGGTACAAGGAGGCAGGATTACACAATACTGTGTGTCAGCACAGATTCAGTGGAAGATAATTCTGGATATTCTGATCACATCAATGCGTATAAATATCTAAAGGGTGGGTGTCAAGAGTATGGGACCAGAGTCTTTTCAGTGGTGCCTGGTGACAGGACAAGGGACAGCAGGCACAAACTGGAACACAGGAAATTCCATCTCAACATGAGGAAAAACTTCTTTACTTTGAGGGTGATGGAGCACTGGAACAGGCTGCCCAGAGAGGTTGGGGAATCTCCTTCTCTGGAGATACTCAAAACCTGCCTGGATGCATTCCTGTCCAACCTGCTCCAGGTGAACCTGCTTTGGCAGGGGAGGTTGGACTAGATGATCTCCGAAGGTCACTTCCAACCCCTACCATTCTGTGATTCTGTGATATTTGCTTCTTCAGCAATTGGATTATCATTTTAACTGTCCAGTTAAGACAAACTTTAAATAGTAAAGTCATCTATGCAGGTACTGTGCATTTGTACCCTTTGTGCTACTAAAGAGATATGAGGTCTTTACATGAAAGTGAGAACAAGCAAGTCCTGGTAGGGGCTGTTCTGTCTTGAGATTTTCCCTTACATTAAAAACCTTAAGATATTGATGGATATGAAATTATTTTTTTTTATTACATTCTTTCCACACAACGGGGGGGTCCCTGGACTGAGTTCTCGGTCAGTGTGAATGTACCTGAAGTTCTCGCTCTAAATTCTTTCCTCTGCTGGACTCACATAAATTACTGTCACTGCCATGCTGCAGTAATTTATATATCTGAGGTATTGTGGGGCTTGGAAGTGAGTGGGATGATCTGTGCAGAACAGTATAAAAAGCAATAACTCATCTCCTCTGTCCCCTCTCTCTGCTGCCTCGGAATACTTCTGCACTGGGTACCCAGGGACCAGGTCAGGATCAAGAAGGGTGGTTCTTACTGCCCTCACATCTGTGGAGTCACTTTTCTCATATGACCGTGTAAGCAACTGGGTCTGAAGCATAAAGAAGGGGATGGGAAAGAAGAATCAAAGTGTCCACAAGTATAAGAGACAATGTAATTATTAAAGAGGCTATGTAAAATACCGTGTCAAATTACAGGCAGTGGTGAATACTTAGCAGTGTGCTCTTTGCTGTCTGTCTGTTTTTAAAACTTGTGTTTAGGCACCTAGCTAGCCAGTCTGTTCTTGCATGTCAGTGTGTAGCCATATGATTGTCTGGCTGTTTTTACAGTGAATATGGTGCAGAGAGTCTAGGAGTTTTAGCCACAATGACGAATTGTGACAGTGCAAGGTATGACAGAAAAAAAATGTTAAATTAACGATGTAGGATGTAGCAGGTTAGCTTTACTACGTTAAGCTAATAAAAAAGCATAGTTTTACTTTTAAAAAAAATAATTTTTAATGTAACTCTTTTACTCTCTATTTAATGTTCATGCTCCAAATTTTTTAAGAGTGACTTTGAATTTGCCTTTCTGCTATTTGTTGAGAACAGATGTTATTTTCTCCCAACTCCTCGACACCTGGAACTGGCAAAATTCCCCAAGCTCATTCAATTATCATCCAACAAGCAGGGCTTATTCAAGCAATTTACCTACAGGGGCCAATTCAACACAAGGTGGAAGAAAAAATACCCTTTTCACTGAATTTAAAATAAACTCAGGAGAAATCCTACTCATTTCATCAGAATGAGTAGCTGTGTTTTTTAAATTAAGAAAAAAAAGAAAAGGCAAGTGTATGAAGTCATACTCATGTGCTTCTTCAGTATGTGAAATGTATAGATATTAATAATTTTCTCCAAACTCAAATTAAAACATGATAAACCATAAGTTTTTGTTGCTTCTTAGAAAGGTAGATAAACAAAAGCTCCCTCTTTGTAGGGTGTTTCTTCTGACCGAACTGCTCACCTGTGTAAATACAGTGCTTGAGTCATTCCTGATTTACACCAGAGAACAGTGAAAGCAGCAAGATGGGAATTAGGCCTCTTCAGGTGAACTGATAAGGTATTCAACAACTCTGGCATAGCTTTAATACTGTTGGCACAACCTGTCCTTTCCTGCCTCATCTGGAATCTGCTGTCAACCTCAAACAGTGTGAGTAACACTGGGAGTAGAAGGCCCTGGCAGAAGAAATGTACACGTTTAAATGTCACATCTTTCAGTTCAGACTTCATAAGGGGAAGTCATATATTCTTCTCAAGTGGACAAATGAAAGTATCAATCATGATATTTACCTTTAGCAAAATTGAGACCTGAGCATGGTGTTTTGGCCACATAACTTTTCCCAGCACCATGCAACCTGTTTTCAAGATATCTCATGTCTAGCAGTGTTTTTGTTACAACTTGCCTTAGCAGCTCCAAAACCAAAATATAAACTAAAATGGGTTAACTAGAGATACAAACGAGTTTGCAGTCAAGCAGTTGGAATTTGGATGAAAATTTAAATAGTTTAAAACACTGCAGCAGTGCTTTGTGGCAGGATGTGCATATGGCGCAGTGAAGAACATGATGACTTCTTCTTTTTTTCTTTTCTTTTTTTTTTTTCATTTTGCCAAACTCTGCTAATGTTTGTTTTCTGGGATTGTTATTTTTACCTCTGTATCAACCCTACTCTTTAAACATTGTGGACCTGTGTTGTAATAAGTTAGGAGTTTTCAGCTGGTAGACTTTGGGAACCTATTGGGTGAAAGTGGTTAGGAAAAGGTAAGTTCAGTCATGGAATGTCTCTTACAAATGTGTAGGAGTTCCCATGCTGCCTATCTCTTTGAAAAAAATATTAGAGAGATTTTTGAAAAAAGACTAAGTGGCTGCTAAAAGGTATGTTAAACTATGTAATTAGCCAAATTTCAATGAGCACTTACAATGTCAAATAGCATAAGTGCGAATGAAAATGCATTTTCCCCATCAACTTGATCCACTTTACTAAATGTTGTGGTTTAACCCCAGCTGGCAACTAAGCACTACTCAGCTGCTTGCTCACCACCCCCCACCCCCCAATCGGATGGGGGAGGGAATCAGAAGAGTAAAAGTGAGAAAACTCATGGGTTGAGATAAAGGCAGTTTAATAAGTAAAGCAAAAGCCACGCACACCAACAAAGCAAAACAAAGAATTCATTCACTGCTTCCCATGGGCAGGTGGGTGTTCAGCCATCTCCAGAAAAGCTGGGCTCCATCACGTGTGATGGTTACCTGGGGAGACAAACGCCGTAACTCTGAATATCTCCTACTTCCTTCTTCCCCAGCTTTATATACTGAGCATGATGTCATATGTTATGGAATATTGCTTTGGTCAGTTGGGAACAGCTGTCCTGGGTGTGTGTCCCCCCAACTTTTTGCGCCCTCCCAGCCAACTCGCTGGTGGGGCCGTGTGAGGAGCAGAAAAAGCCTCGACTGCTTTGCAACAACTAAACCCACCAGTGCACTATCAACACCATTCTCATTCAGAATCCAAAACATAGCCCCACGCCAGCTGCTAGTAAGAAAGTTAACTCTATACCAGCTGAAACCATGACACTTAAAAAAAGGAATGCAGAAATAACAGTTAAGCCTTGCGTGTGGTGGCAGACTTCCTCCGTGATGCTGGAGGCTTCTGTTTAAGAATCTCATCAAGGGGACAATGAGTTTGCTATAGTGTTGACTTCTAGTATAACGTCTTTCTGTGAAACTTGTGTTCAAGTTAATTCTGCTTCTTCAACATATTTTCTTTCTTAGGATTACCTTAAAATTTTTGAGTTTTAAATTCAGAATTTGCATTATTTGTGGTTTTAATTAAAAATCTAAACTTCCATTTCTTGTGTGTTTGAAGGTAAGATTAGTCTCCATATGTTCTTGTTATAACTCATTTTCCAGAAATTTGGAAACAGCCTGTTTGTCCAGTGCACTTCCTTTTTGCTTTCTGAAGAATGCCATTCTTTGAATGCCTCAGTCTTGAAGCCCCATATAGACTTCTTGCAACAAATACTCCAAGGTCTGAATGTAAGTTGTTTTCCCAGTTTTTTGGTGTATGCAACTTCTTGAATGAAGTTTTTTATATGTACGTTTTAAATTGGCGCGATTGTCTTGACATGTTTCAGCACTGCCGTTTACCTGACACAAAACGTGCAGTCAAATCAGTAGAAAGTGTGAGTAAACCCCTTCAAATTGGAAATAATGACAAAACTCATGGCTGTCAGAGAAGCAGGCTTTCAATATAATATTTTTGAAAAACTTGTAAATCCCATTTCTATAGGTCTCTTAGATATGTTTTGAATTTTTTTTCTATAAGTGACTTTAAAGCCTCAACTGCTTAGCCTCCTTTAATGCATGTCACCTTTCCAAGAAAAAAAATAATAATCTCTTAAATTGCTTAGGGCATACCTCAGAATTTTCTCACATGTGTTACTGGTGTTAGAATTCAGATGAGAGAGACCCCAGTAGTTACACCCTTTGCATTAATTTTCTGCCCTCTCTTATATATATGTGTGTGTATACATGTATATATAAATATATTTGTATATAGTCCATAATATATTTTAAAAATAAACAGAAAATTTAAAAATTACTGTAAGGATGTTGATGCTTCCTTGGACAACTGTGATATCATGGAATATCAGATTCCACTGCTGTCCTACTATTTAGTAACATAACGACGAACTTTCTGTTTACAGACATATTTGGTTTGTCTTAGACTAAATCATTCAGGAGTCAAGGTGTCACTCGAACAGGAGAGCAGTGATTTCCCTGTCACAGAAGGTGGGCTTTTTGGCTCTGAAGTTGGTGGCTATCAGTAGTCTAGTTAGCACACAGTTAGCCAGACTGTGTACTACTTCTGCCTCAGCAGCTGCCTGAACTGTGACTCAGGAGAGATTAAATCTACATGGTTGTGTTTCTCTAGGGCACAAGGGCTGACAGTTGTACTAAATATTGTTGCTTTCTAGGACAAATTCAGAGCTTGTGTCAGCGGCATGTTATAATTCCTTTGTGTCAGTGGAGGTGCTTCTGCCCATGGCCAGTTCACATTCACTGCTTGCTTATTTGCTGACTTCAGTTATGATCTTTTTATCTCAGATTTCAAAGTTGTAAATGTACTATATTGCCATGCTATGTAGCTATTCCTATTAAGAGAAGTGGAGGTGAAAGACCAACTAATACAAATTCTGAGGAATTCACACAATAAAATTTCATTACTAAGCAATTGCTTAAAATCATTCCTAGTAATATTAGTAATATTGGCATTAAAAGGAGGAATCAAATACCTACTGGGTTATCTCATAACCTTTCCATCTTTTACTCCTGAATCTAAATTAATAAGAAAACAATGTTTCATTTATCAGTCTATCTTTCTAATAATTTTGGAATCTAGTAGTCAAATTGATGGGAATCAGAGTTTAAAAATCTTGGAAATAACTATATCCATATGAGTCTTCCACAAGTAATAGAAGGAGACTCTGTAAGTACTCTCCTTGTGCCAACCGAAAATCTCCATGTATTAATATTTGCCATCAGAGAACGTGCATGGGAAAAGAACA
The DNA here is from genome assembly GCA_017639485.1 of Pluvialis apricaria. Taxonomy (NCBI): domain Eukaryota; kingdom Metazoa; phylum Chordata; class Aves; order Charadriiformes; family Charadriidae; genus Pluvialis; species Pluvialis apricaria. The sequence continues at coordinate 56,478,602 of CM030012.1, forward strand.
CCTGCCTGCCCCCAATAATTTCCTAAACATTGGAAAGTGTTCAAAACAGCTCACATAACCCCAGAAGTCCAAAGTAAAACTGACATTATCAGTTCTTCTACTCAGTGATCTGATTTATTTAATTGTGTCCTAGGTCCTTTCTAAGCTTCTTGAAAAGAATTCCTGTGCAGAAAAGGGACTATTCATTCTCCTAATATGACTGCAACTTCCTGGTTGTACTGCAGCACATTTGCTTTTTTATCAGCTAAACTGAATTCTGATTGCAGATGGCCGAAAAACTGGGACACAGCAAAATTAGCAGCAGAATTAATAAATGAGACGGCATACTTTGCGATCTTCATATATTGTGCAGAATATCTGCTGAGCTGATTGTCCGTCTCCCTGAGCTTCAGGATTTCCTTTGGTGATGAAGTGATCATATGGTCTTTTAAAGGTCGTGACTGGGGAGTACAGGGGTTCTTGGGATCCAGCATCTCTGGGGCAGTGAAATATTAAGCTGGTTCTTCACCACCCTAGTCTTAGTTTCAGGACCCCACTGCCCCATTTGCAAGGATGAGAATCTAAAACCAAGTGAAATCTAGATGGAAAATTGCTGGGCTGCATGCGCATGCTTGCAGAGCTTGGGAGCATCAGTCAGCGGAAAGGGGTGTGCTTTTGACAGGTTTTGGGCTTAATTATTTTAAGCTTGGAAATGTCAAAACATGTATTGTCCCTATGGACTGATTACCTTCGAATGACTTGATTCTCTGTGTGGCCATGCTCGCTTTAGGCTAAGACACCCCTGTTGCTGCAGAATCTCACTGGTGTTTGATAATCACACGAGAGATCTTTAGTGTACTTGTTGGTACATACACAAACACTCTGGAGGGAGGGAGGTTTTCTGAGTAGTAGGTAGAATGATTCTCTTCATTTTCTACATCTTATGCAGAAACTGTTGTGAAGCCCTCATGAATATATATATGTGTTGAGTATATGTATATGCATAATAGCTATGTAAAAACATACATTTAACAGATGTGAAACTTCGGAAGACCTAGTTTTGAAAAAAAATCTTCAGATATGTTGTTCAGTGGTCTGCAGAATACTTCATAAAGGATTTGTTTTTCTGTAGGAATGCGTAGATGTATCACTTCAGAAGGTAGAATAGCTACTGTCACAATTAATTTTATTTGTGGCTTGCAAAGCCTCTCATTGTGCACCTAGGTGGGTACGATAGATAAAACTTTCAACATTTGAATTCATGGAGAGTAATTTCTTTTACCATCTGAAGATTTTTCCTGTTCGCTCAGCATGTGTGATACCCTCCTATAATAAATAAGCATTTTACAGCTGAGGATGACTTTTTGGCATACTTCAGAGCACTACTTCACCACTGAAGTTAGCCAGTTGTTTTTTACATAATCATTTGCCATTCTACAGGAACCTGAACTTGAGAACAGATCTTCAGTAATATTCTTACCTGCCACTGGGCAGAGGAGGGTAAGAATGTCAATGAGACCTGCTGATGGCCAAGCTGCAGTTAAAATGTGTGATGTACTATTCCTTGACATCTAGGTTTTCTAATTATTCTGAAATTAAGATACTGTTCCCTGACACTTGTGTTTTCTAATTATTCTTAAATTAAGGTCAGCTTTATAGGGCATAAAGATATTTTGAGTGTAGTCAACACTGTTTTCACTCTGTATTAAGGTGCAATTGCAGGCCCCTGGACTAGTCTGGAGGGAAATTTTAACATCTGTCTGGATTTATAGTTCTTAGCTTGCAGAAAGCTATTCCAGATTTCAGTTTTGATCTCCACAGCCATTACAGCAGAATCATTATTGCTAATAGAGTGATCAGTTACAGGAAAGATGAGTGTCTGGTGAAAGCCTGCCACTTTGAATAGCTGGGATCTGGATTAATTCTTTCAATTAATGGTCCTGCCTCCTTTTGATATTACTGATGGTTGTTCTACCAGCAGGTGGGGATGATTTTTCTTTCATTCTGGCACAGGTGACACGTTTGGCTTGCTGAGCTGATTAATACCCCTAAACAAAAGCTTCAGTGTTTACTGTTCTAGAAGGAGGCTTGTCAAATCCAATCAGTCATTATATTTACGTGGCAAATTGTGTTTGGGATACATTGTAATCAGCCTGTGTATGAATATTTTTATGAAACAAAGCACAGAAACTTGACACTGTTTGGGGCCCTCTGCAATGAACAGAATTGCTGAAAGAATGTTTGCAGCAGGGAGATAAGCGTTGTTACATTTTTAATAAGTGCATTTTTTTACTTTGATAATGGAAATTCCTTCCTTTTTTTTTGTTAGGAATCTTCTTTGTCAGAGAACATATTTATCTCCTCTTGCTTAGGGTCAAATTATAAGCTAACTGCCTTGGTAAAATGCCAGTTGACCTTGTGACACTTTTGTGTTTAGGCACTGAGACTGGCCAATGGGACTGGGGCCCTTCTCTTGTTCTGTTCTGTCACTAGGTTGGATGAAATTCCTTTTCTTGCTTTGCATTGCACAAGGAATACTACCTTAAACTTTTAAATTAGTAAATAAGAAATAAGGATTTGCAAGAAAGGTGCTGTGTTTCTTTTTGAGAGCAGCTTTTTATGACACAGAGGTAGTTTTATTCTACCTTTTTGAAATTGTGTTCTATTTCAAGGTGGTTAAGCAGGCACATTTGCAGGGTACTGTTACCATGGCCTGTTCAGAAAAATAAATAAATTGTGAAGTCTGGCATAGCAAGAGAAAATCTGATAGTCCATCAGTTTCTGGTGTTGTCAACTCTGCTACTTTGTATTACATTGGCAAAATTGCAGCTAGCAAGCTTTTGTAGAGTTATGAATTGTCTTGACAATGTCAAACTTCTAAAAAATCTTATTTCATTTGCTGACTACAGGATGGTTGCTTTGTAAAGCATATACTTTCTATGATTTCCTGTAATTTAATTTAGTGTTACAGCAATGGTTTTACGTCTTTTTAGAACTTCCTCAAATGAAGTCTGAAAAATCGCTGTAAAGGCAACAAAGCTATTAAGAATTGTAGTAGTACTATACATGACCAAGAATTCCTGTTCCTTAGGGTAAGCTGATACTTTTCACAGTAAAACCCAATTTAATTCATGCCTTAGTAAGAATTGCCTAGCAACTTATTGACAAAAAGCAATTGTTTGTCTTTTAAAATTTCACTTGCATTAAATTCTTTGCATGTATATCACAAAAAAACCCCAAACCCAAACCAAAACAAACCCTTAAGTCTTTGATTGGAGGAACAGTAAAGAAAATTCTGGTAGGTGACTAATAATATTAGTATTTTGTGACCAATAACATTAGTATTTTGTAAATGACTACGGCTACAGGCTTTAAACATAACACTGTAAGGAACTACAGTTTAAAAAGTCTTGATGTTAGCATTAATTTCATATAGTAATGACAGATATAAGGGATGTAAATAGAAATTCTTATGTGTGAATACATAACCTCTGAAGCCCGCAGTTGCCAATTTTTCAAGGAATGTCTGATCTTACTGTATATTATTGATTGGTTTTTCAACCCAGAAGCTCTGTTTAATTATTAATACACTTCTCTCCAGGAATCACCAATTCCTAATGTGTGGTTAAGTGCCAAACTCCTCCCACTGTCTCTGACACTGACCCGTATGTCTTCATCTGACTAAGATAGCATTTACTCAGAACTGCAGTATAACTTATAGAAGAGCTGGGTTGCCATTTACTCTGTTAATGTCTTAATTCCATTAAGCTTGTGCTAATGGCCTCAGTTCCTTGAATACTTTTCCTTCTAATGGGATGATTCAGGCTATTGATTCTTCAGCTGACTTTATTGTATGCCTGAAGGTACAAACCAAGTCAGGAGTGTCAGCTGTTGGTTCTGCAGATTTACTCCAGAAGTGCTTCTGTACAGTTCAGAATAAGTATTCCAAGGCAAAGGTGTCTATTCCTAAGTTTCACTGAGTTTTAGGTGCTCAGGGAGTTAAATAAATCGGCTTTACTGAGAAGGGAATTTAATTAATGGAAATGCTCATTCTGTACATCCACTTCTTCCACACATAGAGTTTCCCATAATGACTCTTCAGAATATAAGCATACAAGATTTGTATATTTGATTTTTCTGATCTGGAAAATGTATGCTGCATTAGATTAATTTACACAATTCCCTAGTAAAAGTTACCTATTTTGATTTATTGGCCTCATATTGGACCTGGAAGTTTTCCAGACAAAATATTTTCTTTTCTGAATTGCGTAGTACTTTTTCTTTAATCCTACTGACTCCTGCAGTCCTACTGACTTGGTCAGTAAAGTAGTAGTCAGCATGAATGAGACTAGTATAATCTGCTCCACTATGCATTTTAATAGAAATAAATTCCACTCTGACCCTGTTGTTTTTCCAGACCAATCTGTAGCCTGTTCCTTGAGTAATTTTTGGAAAGCTATGGCTGCAGCAGTCGCTGTTGAGTTTTATGAGTACAGAAAAGCCTGGGTGGTTAATTCTGTATATTCCAGGTTATTATGAACATGTGGTATTTTCCTCCTTCTTACATGTTTTCCTTTCTCAGTTGTGTAAGAATAAGAAAATTAATGTATGTGCAGAACATAGTTAAAATTTATTATGACAGTGGAATTTATGAGTTCAGCTTATCCCTTTGTGCCAGTTAAGATGGAGAGGGCAAACGTTAGTCATTCACCTTGGGAAAAATGCATTTATTCCCTTGCAAAAAAGTCCAAGGTAAACTTTGAAAAACATTTTTATGAAATAACCATTTTGAGAGAGAACTCCAGTGCAGTGTTTCTACATCTTTATTTACTTGTGCAGCTGAGAGGAAGAAGGAAAGAAAAATATCCATGTGCAAATGTATTTGTACAACAAAATGGAGAAAAATACATACTAGGAGCTTGCTTTCTTCCTAGTACATTTACTGAATCAAATCAATAGTTTTACTGTGATGTCTTTCAGAATTTTGCCTGAGGTTTTTAAGTCAATCACAACTTAAGAGGAAAAAAAACCCCAAACACACCAAATCCACAAACTTGGCCAAGAGTCTGTCCCCTCCTTTCTTTGACTTGATGAAGGCTAGGATATATTTTAAAAGGTATGCTTAGCCTGGAGTTGACTTTTGAATTTAATTTCTTCTGCCTTCAGTGCATCATAGAGTCATTGTTTGTAGCTTGGGAACAGTATGCAGAGTAGTTTTCTCTGCATGGCATGCATTTAATGTTTGTCATTTTTACTGCTTGCATGTGTGAGATTCATCATGATTTGCTGTTCTAAGCAAGTGTTGAATTAAGATTATCAGTAGGAAAACAGAGTATTTCTCTCCATTTCTATATTGTGTGGTGTTGTCGAGTAAGAGGAAGACAAGGAAGTCACAGTTTTGCAGAGGGTCTTCTGTTTCTCTGTAGTCTCTTGCTTTTCTTCATGAAAGTTTCTGTGAGACTGAAACTTACTGTAGAGCAAAGTTTTGTAATAAGATGTGCAAATGATAAAACCTAATTTCTTTTTTTTTTTTTAAAAAAAAGAATAGAAAAGATAAAACCCAAGAGTATACTTAACTACTTCAAATTCATTCTAATATGGGTTTGGTTAGCAGTTTGTGTGACTTTGTGTCTCACTAACATTAAACTATTTTGTTTAGCTTAAGTAACTAATTATCTTGCATGATAACTTTAACATTACTGGTTTTAAATCAGTGCTTTGCAGAAAATCTACTGAAGCAGCAACAGTCTTTATTCTGTGGAATGAAAAGGTGCAGAACCATGCCTAAATTGGATACTTTTAAAAGGGCCTCCACAGGCTTAGTCTGAGGTTTGCTTATCTTTCTACCTACTTAGACATGTCTTTGTCCCCAAGAGGAAAAAAAAGGGAAAAGGCTATGCATTGTATTAATTGTTTTGCCTTAAACACTGAACAGCACTCTCTTTTTCACTTCCTTTCCGCTTATATGAGCATTATGGAGAGTGGGGAGAAGGATTTAGCTGACTGAAAGTTTGTGTCAAGGCTCCCTGTAAAGGAAGAGGCTCAACTCAACCTAGCCTAGAAGCATCTAGATTTCTCCAGAAAAACACCTGCTTCTCTCCACAAACCGTGAAGGGCAGTGAAGTTTAATAACCCACATGTAGATGTCTGCTGTAAAAGGAGCTTAAGCTGACTAACCCACATGTAGATAGCCACTTTGTAAGTGTTACCAGTTAGATGAAATGAACCCCACTTAAAAGGTTTGTCAGTCTAAATCTTTTGAAATCAGTGGAGCTAATTATGTGAGTGAAGCTGGCCAATTTTAAGCTATGTCTTCTAGCAAGTAAGTGAAGCTTGTTTTTCTTCTCTGCATGAGCTAAGCAGTATTTTGTTGTGTGTTATGTTAGATGTTAGCTCTTCTTACGAGGTGGTGTAGCCTTTTTAGGTTGGCTCAACCAGCCATATATAAGCTGTATTGTTGAAATAAATACAGTTCCAAGATGTTTATCTCAGTGTTTTAGCATGAATATAATTGCATGTTGTATATGTCAAAGTATATATAAATGCATTGACGCCATGGCTCTGTGTTCTAGTTGCATCTACGATAATCATTCCCTATTTCACTGGTAGTTAACTGTCTTCATTGTATTGAGCCTTTTACTTGGGGGATACTAAGGCTCATTAAATAAAACTCTCTTAAACATTAGACTTAGGATGTGTTATACACAGTTCTAGTAAAGCTGCAGAATATGGACCAGAAAATAATACATAAGACAGGAGGCTAGTAAGCAAACAAAATACTCCTATGCAGATTAGAGGCGTTAATTTATATTATATAAGAACTACAGGAAATTATTTCTGTTGTCATTTGGGAATTTTGAGTGACAAGCCGTTATGAGTGCTAAAAACCAATTTATAGCAATGCTTCAGTTCTAGGTTTTCCTTCAGGCTGCTGCTTCCACTGGGTACTGGGAATATTAAATTGGGTTCATTTATTTTGTGCAGATTTCTGTGCAGCTTCACAGAGATGATACATCGTGCACGTGGCACGAATTCTCGCTTTTTTTTTTCTTTAATTTTGAATCTAAAGCTGGTTTGGTGCTATTCGGCATGTGATTTATATAAAAATAAGTGCATAGATCTTTGTGGTGGCTATTATCCTTTGAAACCTGATGAGCTTTCAAGTAAAGTAGCAACAGTTTGACAGCTCCCAACTTGATGCAAGGGGTGAGATGGAAAGGAACCCAGTTGTGGTGTAGCAGGACTGTCACAATCAGCTTGGCATATTCTGTTACAAGCTTACAGTTAGGTTACAGCTTAGTTTTAAAAAAAATCCCATTATTATAAAGAAGTAGTCATGAACAGGAGGGTTTTGTTGTGTTTTGTTCTTTATTTTGGAAGTTACTAGGAATTGAAGCCTTTTGTCTGTAGTACAGAGGGACAGAGGCAGTGTGTCCTGCTGCTCTGCCACAGTGCGGGCTTCTGGTTTGTAGCTTAGAGCTGAAGCACGCTTCCCTTACCAAGGTGATCATTTTTGCTGGTGGAGGGTGGCTGTATGAAGTTACCACATTGTCCATTGTCTGATAACGTGGGAAAAGTGAAATTGCAAAGCACAAGGGATCAGGATCCTTGACTTCAGTGGGAACCAGATTTTGGCTGTTATGGGGTACCCTCGGTGCAGTTTGGGTGGTTGCCATCCTCTGTTTATGTAACAGAAAAAGGAAGTCACTCTGAAAACAACTTAATTAGACTGGAGTCTCTAGGGCTACTGATCTGATGCCTTTCACAAACGCTAAGTGATTTATTCATTCCATTAAAAAAAGAAAGCAGGAAAAATAATAAAAATGGAAGGAAAAAGAAAGCATTTCAATGCTGCCATTTAGAAGGAATTTGTAATGTAAAGATAATAGATTTTATTTATTTATTTAATTAATTTTAAAGGCTTTATCTTAAGTCCAAAATGGGACAGAAAGCTTGAAGTATGAACTGTTTCACAGATAACCAGAACCTCTCTTAAGGTTGTTTTAGTATTTTGTGTGTCATCTCTTACCCACTGGAGATCCAAAAGGGCAGCTGTTCTTCAAGCCAATACCATATGCTAGCATTTTAATATGCATATTGTTTTTAAGGAGAATAAAACCCCACAAAACAAAGATGAAGTAGAAGCAGCTGATATGCTGTAATTAACATATTTTAAAATTCTTTAAATAGTCTCCAGCTCTCTTGAGATCAAGTGAAAAATAAATTTTAGTCTACATATTTAAGAATACATTATGCTGGGTGTAAATCAGTCTGCCTTTTTAATTATCAGGATTTTATATTACAGTCATTTCAGTGGTGGTAAATGAAAGCCTTAACTGGGTCAAGTCTCGTTGTTCTAGGCATGGAAATCACACCATAAATACCTGCTCCCAGAGAATTTGGGCTTTGCGTGCAGTGCAATGGTGATAGGATACCTGGGCTGATTGTGCAGCGCTCGTACCAAAGGAGAGTGCCTGTGTTGTGCTGCTTGTATGCCTGGACTAACCAGACTGACTCCTCGGCAGGCTGCTTTCCTAATGGGGGCCATCCCTGCCTCTGGAGATCAGCCTTGCCCTGTGCTATGCCAGCAGACCAGCCCGTTCACAGCTAGTTTGGGCTTTGCTGTGTTGAATTTTAAATACTCCTTTAAAATCAATGCAATCCAAAAAGGGTGGTTCCAGTAGTTACAATGCTGGCCTGCAATTTAGAAAGCCCGCATTTAATGAAATTCCATAGGTATATATTTCTTTTTAATCTACAAATAAAACAATATAATGAGCTGAACTGGGTAATGAAAAGATGAATATAAATAAACCTGTGCTTTAGAATAGCATAAAATTATGCATAGTTGCCAACTGGTTGTCACAACTTGTTACCTGCCTTGGCAATGTCAGCTTACAGTTTTTGATGTGTTTATGACAGGAGAGAGTCTGAAGGTCACACAAGTCTCACCTCAGTGCCTTTTTATTAAATATTTATTTTTCATATTTTTTTTATTTCCCTGAAGGTCCCTGTTAAAGTTTTTCTGTGTCAGATTAATTTTATTCAGTATATTTATTTAATTCTAGAATGGCTCCACATAAAATGGGAAGATTCAAGGCAAAAAAGAAAGCAAACACACAGAGAGAAACAAGATTCTTGCACATTGTGTACCTTCAAGTTAGATGGACACATAATTTGAGGTGTTGGGCAAATTAAATCTTATTGGTTCCATCCACTTCACTGTGCTTGTTTACAAACAGTTAAGCAGTTGCTGCTTGTTATGTGTAAGATACTAATTGGGGATGGTTAAACTGTGGGGGAAACAAAATATGGTATGTTAACTCATAAAGGAGCTTTTTCTGGTCATAGGATTCATTTCATATTTAATAAGAATATTTCGTTTCTGGACTGCACAGAATTAATTAATTCAAATTAATTTTAAGATTCTTCTATGAGCTTGTTATATTTGGCCACAGCACAGGTGATTTTTCCAGAGGTTGCCGCCAAATTTTTAATCTAAACGTTTCATGAGCATGCAGCCTTTGACATATTTTTTTTCTTCAGGACTTCTTCAGTACAGAATTAGTTCAGTTTGTGGCATTCCGAACTCTTGACAGCATTAGATGCATCAATGGAAAAAAAGTATGTGATGATGTTTGCTGGTGTGAAATTAAGGCCATCCGAGAAGTTGGTAACCTGTCCATAGAAAACAAATAGCCTGTTTTTCAGGGGCAGATGTGACATCATGGCTTCATTTAATTTTAAAAGCTTTGCTGACTAGGTCAGATTATTAAATTCTGTCCCTTTTATTTGTTTCCTAATTGATGCTTCCTGACCCACTAGTTTGAAATAGGAGGGGGAGAAAAATATGTCTGTGCACTAACTGGGCATCTGTACTTTAGGCCACCAGATAATTTTGTTGTTGTTGGCTGCCTGTTCCTAGAAGATATGGCAAGATACTGTTTTAGGAATCACAATGTTTAGGAATGAACTACGTTTTTTAAATTCTGCTTGTGATACGGAACGTTTGTTGAATTCCTTGGTTTGATGGGACTGAAGAAACATAGGCTCTTTCTGAGCTCTGTGTGGAAGAAAGTCGTAGTAAAAGGTTTTTAGTCCAGAAACAGGTTATGCTTTTTGCATATGACATAAAGGAACACTAGCTACTCTTCACCTATATAGCCATATATGACAGAATAAAATTGTCCCCAGATGTGATGGGGACTCCTGAGAGTATTGTGATACAAATAAACAATTTGTGTTAAGAAATTAATTCTGCACAGTTGGGACTTTTCTATGAAAATTTTATGGGCTTGCCAAATTTTGGTAGACATTTCAAGGGAACAAACTATCTCTAGTTACTTTGGGGCTGGCAATTGCAGTTGTCTGGGACTTTCCAAGAGCTGCTTATCACAGTGTTTTACCTTGTGCCAACCATAAAAGTTGTTACTGAAATGAAAGATGTTACAAAGGTGCATCAGGAGATTTGCTATCCTCTGACTTTATTGAATTTCTCACCTCAGACAAACAGTGACTGATGTACTGACCTTGTCTCATGGGATTTTCTGCAGATTAATGTCTTCTGCACTTTTTCTTCTTTTGTTCTCCATCCTTCCTTTAAGACCTGCTAGCTAACCCTCAGTGCATAGAGATACTCATGGTTGATAAGCCCTTGAGATTTTTATCCCAGCAACACCTGAAAAACAAGTATCAATTCTGAGTTTCAAATTTATGTAAAATTTAATGAATGCCCCGACAGACAAAGTAAAAACATTGCTGTGGTTGATGTAGGGTTTCCTTTTATTTGCTTTCCTCCTGACTGCTGTGTGTTGATACTCACCTCACTGCTATGGTCTTAGGTTAGGTAATTGGGCAGTGCTAGCTTGTAGCACCTGCCATCCCCAGACCCCTGCCTTAATTAAACCAACAACTTGCATTCACCCACAAGAAGGTATGAATTCCCTAAGAAAATTAGTTTTTTTTAAATGCTATGGTTTTGGCAAGCTGAAAAATCAAATCCTTCCCATTTGCAGAATGGGCTTGGGAAGGAAGTGGCTTCTCTAAGGAAATCATTCAAAGCCTGGGAGTTGTTAGTATTTTTATGGTATTGATTATTAATAAAGTCAAGGGAAAAAAAGGTATTACTACATATTTTTTTTTTAAAGGAAGTTCAGGTTGGTTGCAAAATGTCGCCATTATTCTTATTAACAGAATTGGCACGATCCTTCTGGCAGCTAAGACTGTCTGCACAAAAATAAAACCTGGGTTCTAATCATGCTTGTAATAAAACAAATGTCCCCAGTTAATGTCTGCCAATTTTTGGTATTTCTAGAGTGCAAATCAGTTAAATCTCTGCATGCTGAAATATCTAGGTTAGTACCTAAAACCCCAGGCTCTTAGTTTAATAACAGCGAGGACTTGGCAAAGACAGTTTTCTTTGAACCCTACATTTCCCTTGTCTTTGTACATGGTCTTCTTAGAGTCTGGTTTTGCAATTAAAGTATCACTGTCATCTGCAATTGAAGTTGTACATATAGAGAATGAACAACTGATCTTTTAGTTTGTGGTTTTAAAGAAGTCTGAATCGCTTTTTATAAAGTAAAAGAAAATTTTATATAAATACAAAAAGCTTTTTATATAGCTGGGATGTTATACAACAGTAAATCTGACAAATGCTTCCTGTCATATTGAATATGTTAATATCTTATTTACAAGCATTCAAAACAGATAGAATGATCTTGATTTCATTAAGCAGTCAACAATTAAAAAAAAAGTTCAATTCCATATTAAATGTAGGTGAAGTGATCTGAATTGTAAAATAGCAGAAGAGAGAAATTCAAGGTGATATAAAGTTTGAGGGTGATGGTCTTACTATAATGTCAAAAATCTTTTAGCAAGCTTCTTGAGATTATCATGGAAACTGTCTGCACATTAGCCGCTAATGACAGAACGGTTCTCTTGAAAGACAGAATAAGAATTAACTGGAAAATTAATTACAAGCCCAATTAAAATGATAGAGAATATTTTTCGTAACATCTGGTTCATCAGTCAGAATTTCCCTTTAGAAATCTTAATATTATTGTGACGTTGGATTTCCTAAACTCTTTGTGTGGTCCTACCACAACATTATGGATAGAAACAAAACTGACAATAGCATCTTTTGCTGAATGTGTAATGAAACGACTTTATCAGAAAAAATAGCTTCTAGTAATATCCTTTATTCTACAAATATTTAATATATACATTATGGATGTATATATGAAATGTGTAAATATTTACCTATAGCTATTATGTTCTATTAATATTCCTGTGTGACAAAATCATTTTACTACTATGACCTTAGTCTGGTGAAAAATGATCTCATGGTTACAATACAGTGCTTTAGTAGTGATCTGCTTGAGATGGATCTTTTGCAACGTAGTTTATGGATGTTTGTAAAGGACCTGGTTTGTCTAGGAATGGAATGTTAAATAGAAAACTTGAAAGTGCACCAGAGTTTGATTAGAATGTGCAAATTTTTTTTGGCTCAGAGGGGAAAGCTTTTTACTTGAATACTTTCAGATTTCAGTTTTGCAAAGAAGTGCAAATTGACTGGTATCGAGGGTGGCACAGAAATGAGGTGAGTTTGTGTGGATTTAACTTTGTAAAAAGTGTTCTACTGATAAATGTGCAAAAGGTGGTGAATATCAGAGCATAGGTAATCTGGAAGAAATTATTTCTAACACAGGTAGTAGTTGTTTGAATATTAAAAAGACATCAGCTGATCTTGGCGTGCCATATTTAGATGTGTTAGAGGTTCAGTCTTGAACCCGCAGGTAGGAGTCTGCAGTTGTTGCATGTTCCATGGGACCAAATTACCTTGTGTGGGTCTTGGGATTCAGCAAAGCTGCCCAAGCTCAGTCTCTGCCTGGGCTTGAGTTCTGGAATGTTGTCTCCTGTGGAAGAGCTGCTTTTCTTCATGACCTCTGACTCACTTTGTTCATGTTTTGTAGCAAGTACTCGACTTGTTTGGTCTTCTGTTGCCTAAGGTGGCTATGCTATTGGGCTGTCGTATGCACTGTTTGAGTATTTCTATTGTGAAATGCAGGGACTCGGTCATTCTGTGCTTTTTCTTGTGTGCAAGTTTACAGTAAAAATGTTTGCATTGTGCTTAACAGCTGTGAAAGGATGGTGGTGTTCTAGAATTGGTCAACATAATTATTTCAGGGTACAATATTGGTAGATGGGGTTTTGAATGGTATCTCTCTGTTCATTTGTACCATTTTGAGTTGAGGATCTCTTCCTCTCACATGCGTACATTGAATTCAGGATCATACGTTCATGTTCACTCACATGTAAATTAATGCTGACATTATACTGTCCTGTCTGGCATCTCTGAATAATTAATGGGGGGGAAGAGAATTGTACAATGGAGCTTCTGTTTGGAGTTCTCTAAATTTAAATCTCTACTTCTGAATTTATCACTGTACGTTCAGCTTCATCTCAGTCCTCTTACTTCTCGTCATTGCCACATAAAATTAGTATTTTCACGTAACCCTACACTAAAGCGAATAGAGTGAAATTCTCTTAAATCTAAATGCTTAGGAAATAATTCTGTTTCAACTGGGAACTGCAGAGTAAATTGACGGGGAAAATTAAAAAACTAAGTTGTCTATGTTGTATAACACTAACTCATGGAATTGTTCTAATTCTTACTGTGTGGTGCTGAAACTTGTTATTCAAAAAATATTGTGCATAGAGGAGTACACATACTTTAATATTATTTTTTGAAAAATACTATGATGCCCAGAGTGACATGCATTTGAATGAGGGCTGCACTTTGGGTTGACTAGCATTGCTAGGTAGGAGGTTAGGATGGAGGAGTGGGGAGCGGCTCCTTCCACACAGCACTTTGATGGCATCAGTTGGGACCGTTCTGGAAGTGCCCCAGCCTGGGGGAAGATGGGTCTGTGATGTGACAGTCCCTCCCCGATGCAGCTCTTGAGTAGAGAGCGTGAAGGCTGTGTTTCCTGCTTAGGGCTTCGGATAGTCATGATGCAAACCTTCAAGACTAATTTGCCTCTCAGTGGGAGATTTTTCTCAGCTGCAGTCTGGCTTCAAATCTTACTATACCAAAAGTAAACTCTAAATCTCAGCGAAAGATGCTGGAATGTAGAGCAGGCATCCTCCTGGTCTTGGGGGACAGAACTAGAATGGTAATTTATAAAAAATCTACAGTGAACAGGAAGTGTAGCACATCACTCTTACTGCATGTGCACTCCATAATTTTTACATGAAACAATACTTTGTTTTAAAAGTTCCCTTAGTTTGGCAAGAATAATTTTTTTTAAATAAGGACAGTTAAAAATTAGGACTAGACAAACTTTTGCACTGCAGTGCCAATTTTTCCTTGGACTAAATGCTGCTCTATGTCATGAGAGTAGCTGCTGACAGCTGTAGTGCCAAACATTTTAGTGGTTCTTCATTCAAATTTATTTGAATTTTCTATTCAGTGAAAAATAGTGTTTCAGCCTTACAATTCAACTGTCAATCTGGGGTGAAAACAAATCTCATAAATCAAGCATTTCCTGTGTGACAGATGTACTAGTATCTGTAGTTTTACCAAATGCATTATGTAGTGCCAAGGTCTCCAGTTAATTTTGTAAGTATAAACAGTGTTTACAGCACAAAAATTATGCTGTGAACCATGTATAGTTATTGGTACCAATCCCATTGTACAAAAGGAAGAAAGATGCAGCTTAGTTGAGAAAGCCACTGAATGTTTGGAAGAAATTTAACTTGCAAGATTCTGGAATTTGGGGGTTGATTTCTTCTGGTAAGACATACTAACAAACTGCAGATTTTGCCTGTGATAGATATGGAAAGGTTTTATGAAAAACATCTTCTGTAGGCAGTAACACAGGGGCCTGGAACAAAATTTTAATACAATGATGGCACAGATGAAAGGTGATTCCTTTATCTGGTATTCGTTAGTTATAAGAGAGCGTGCATTAGAGTTTGCTGGTGCTAGGAAGACTTAGTTTGTATTCAACCAGCAATCAATTTCACAGATTCAGATGGCTAAAGAAAGTGTTAATTCAGTGTTATTTGTCAAAAATGTGTACTGTACCATTTTTTCCAGGCCTGTCTTTGAATTTACTGAGATATTAGACACACATCTTGAAGGCAAATGAAAAATAAGGTTGAGAATTCTGCGTGGTTCATTTTATGTAATTGGAATTCATTTAAGGCTCTTCATTTGTTCAGCCAACTCTGGTAGAGATGTACCTTCTTTGCAGGGCATTGTGATTTAGAATACTGCCTGTTAAATCATCGAGATTTCTACTCCTTACAAATGAACGCATTTGGGCTTTAAAAAGAGAACTGTGATTCAGAACAGCTGAATAGTCTCTATGCGCAGGTTTTTCTGCTGCATGATCTCTGTACTCTGCTCAAACGGCCTTTTAAAGTTTTTCACTTACATTGAACTTCAGTTGTTAAGAATTTTTTTTCAAGACCATCAAAGCTGCTTATTTCCTGGGGGTGGCCTTAAGGAACTGAAAGAAAATCTGTGGCATTAACAATACAAATATATACACTTGAAACTAAACATTGAATGCTACATAAAACAAAATAATATTGGAAGTAGAAACTTGATGAAGGCTAGAGGAAGACCATTTTAAGAAACAGCAAAGTTACACCGTTTGTGGGGAACTCAAATCATTAATAGCAAAGAAAAACTCTGCCTAAGTAAGATGGTGATTGTAATAGCAATATTAGTAGAACAGTATATTAAACCACTCTTGCTTTTAAATAGTTGATCAGTAGTTTACATGCAGGTGACTCAACAAAATGTATGTAAACACAGAGTTTGATGAATAGAAGAGGCTTATTGGAGGATTATGATACGTACGGTGCGCTCTATGCTTTTCAGCTGTCAGTCAGCGCGGATAGAGGTAAGATTATTAGCTACAGCCACTTAGACTCTTCTTGCAATGTGTGTCTATCTCTAGTGGGAAAATCACTTAAGCTCTATTCATTCCTGTGTTGTGCCTGAAAAAGCAGAGAGAGGTTTTTCTGCCTTTGGTTTAGTCAACATAGGATGGCTGGATGATTAGGTGGGTTTGATGATTTGGGACCCCTTGGAAAGTGCTGTTTTAGAACTCTGGAGTAAGACTGGTGACATGATTACGAATCTCCGTTTTTTCTTCCATGGAAGGCCTATCTAAAAAGAAACATGTTCCTTGTACTACTAGTGGTGAGTTCAGTTCTAGCGGTTGTCTTGTTATCTCACATCCATTGGTATAATTCAAAGCATTCTGAAAGAAAGAAAAATTTCTTCTGTGTATTTCAGTGAGTGCTGAACCAGATCTTAGGCATGTCACTTCTGCCACTGACTTCTGGTTTTGCTAATTATTAGCAAGAAAAACGTTTAAGTACTTTGGTGGAAAAAGGTAATTTAAAAAAAAGTTGTGGAACAATACAGTTTATGAATCAAATCTGCAAAACTGTCTGCATTTATTCCTGTGGTGAAGCGTATCTTTCAGATTGATGTGGTTTAGTTATGTAGTACATTGAGTCAAATTGAGGTTCTGACTTTTGGAGATGCTTGGTTGCAGCGCTACTGTTCATACTGATGGGCAACGCCTACGATAGTCGCATTCAGACTTTTGCAAGCACTTGCCTCAATTCAGTGCTCACAGGAAGGTAAGAGCTGGGGCTTCCAAAAAGCAGCCCTGTTAGTAAGGGGGTCCTGAGGTCCTTGAGCATATTAACCCGAGCTGCTGTTTGATCTCCCTTCTGGCCTCCTGCACCTATTTGCATTTTCATTTGCCAAGGTGCTTAGGCTTCAAATGGGGTGACTGCTCTATGTAATTAGAGCACAAGGTATATATTTTTCTAGTGTTTTGATTTGAATTGTGTTAAATATTAGGCAATAATCAATATATCCCCTCTGATATATTAAAATGCATATTTAAATGTTGTACATGTCATCAGAAAATTGAAAAATAAAGCAAATATTTGACTTTTTCAAAAGTATTACTTCCTCTTCTTAAACTCTGTTGAAATTTGATGCAGTGGTTCTCTTAGTGTAGGTTTTCAATTTCTAATTAAAAAAAGGTAGCTGAGGAAGGTGTTTAGTCTATTAGGCTTCATAGTAGCTCTGTCCAGACATATCTGTGAGTCTGGCTTCTGAAAGTGTCTGAAAGTTCCATAAGTACCCAGTGCAGGGTTTTTTCTCGTTTGGTTAGTTGTTTTGGTTTTTTTTCCATTTAAATCTTGGTAGTCCTTCACACCATCAATGAAAGTAAATTTGGAGGGGGGAGATGGGGGGGAAGGAGTCATCAAAGCGAAATATCCTTCACCAGTAGGTAAGGCAGATTCCTTGCAAAGGAATTTCACCTTATTCCTGTTGGGCAACTCCTAGAATATTTTAATAGGTATTAAATATGCACTCCCATGAGCTTGCAGATTGACTGAAGGGACAATACATAAAGATTAGTACCACTTCTGGTTGACAAAATTTTCTTGGCATCTGTCAGCAGTAAAGGCAACTGTGCTTGCTAAATCGTGTGCAGGTTAGCTCAAGAAAGACAGGGCCTATGTTTCTGAAGAGCGTATTTGGATGCGGTAGCTAAAGCAGTAATGGTCCCTGACTGTTGTGGAAGTCACTATGCTTTTAACAGGAATGGTGGAAGAGAAGATGTACCCAGTCCTGAGAGACCACGGGCTCTTTGGGGGTAGCAAATGCTGGGAGAGGAATGTGGAGAAGAACTGGTTCTGTAACCACATCAGCCATCTCGGCAATTGTTGTCTGTGAGCTTAGGTTATGTTCTTCTGTAATGAAACTGCCCAAATAAATTCAAGTGATGTTGAAAATTTGGACAACGTGGAATTGTGCCCTATTTTTAGAGAGACAGCGTTTCTCTGAAATGTGCTTAGCTGTTTGGAGGTACAGGAAGGGAAGGGAGCTGTGTATGTACAAGTACCTCACTGACTCTTCTACCGGTTTGAGGGATGTGTTTACTCCCGCTATTGTGATGTCTGAATGCCTCACAAGTTAGTAATGTATTTATCCTCACACCATTCCTCCTGAAATAGGAAGGTGCTTTTTATTTCCATTTTTCTGATAGGGAACAGAGATGTATGGGTATAGATGTCATATGCCTGAAGATGTCTATAAAAGTGCTGCAAATTGAATCCGAGTCTCCGGACTCTGAGGTTGATACAATTAATTGCTGTCACATCTCTCCGCCTTTGAGCTGTCTGGTGTTGTTGTGAAATCATAATCATGCTGAAGTGGGCTTGTTTTTGTATTGCTTTTTAAATCTTCTGCATGTACCTGAGCATTGCTTGAAGTACTTACAGTCAGAGAAATAGTTCATGCCAAGGTATGTTATCTGATATTCCATTTTCCCCCTTTAGATGTTTTTGAGACCCTAACACACGTTTTGCACGGAGCTGAGGAATTCTCTTTTGTGAACTTAATAGATTTCTGCGGAAATCCTCTGACTGATGAAATTCCATTTTTCTGGGATGCAACTTACATCTTTATCTTCCCAGTTTTTTATTTATTTATTTATACTAACTTGTAACAGGTTTTTTTGGTTGTTGTTTAAATGAGGGTCTTAGCTTGTTACCATCCTGTAAATGGAGAAAGCTTCTGAAAGTGGATCAAATTAATGACTGAGCAACCAGTCTTCTGCTTGGGTGTGTGAAGCTACTTCGATATTACAGAAGGAAAAATATTTCCATAGCAACCTATTAAAAGCACAGAATGTTTTTGCTATGTAGGGTTTTTGTTGTTGTTGTTACATCCTTACAGTGGAGAATTTTGACTGCTGTAACTGAGCCATAAAAAATATCTAGTGATAGCACAGCAACATTAGTTTCTTTAATTAGGAGTTTGTACTGCATATATACTTTTATAAATAAATGTAAACAGTTATTAATGAAATTAACTCAGGTTTCTAAAACATTAAATTTTAAAATGGCTACATATTTTGTTCCCGTTATCCAGCATTTCCTTTGAGCCCTGATATACCAGAATCATCAAACTTGCAGAGCAGAAGATGATAAAACAAAAGGGTGTTAACCATCACGTAGATATGTTCAAACAGCTAGATGAGCTGCTCAGGAATGTGCTTCACCATTTGTTTTCATTAAGGGGCGGATGTGCAGCTACTGTACCTGTGGTAGAGTACCTCAGGGTGGTGGAATGAGCCTAAATATTCAGGGTCTGCTTTGGTTACTTCAGGTGGTAGTAGCAGCCCTGTTCAGTTGTGGTTTTTGTTTCCAAGTTGTTTCCAGGTCATTTGCTACAGCAATCAGGATTGGTGGGCAGTAATAGCAAGTAAGACTCTGGACTTTTCCAGTCATATGGAGTGCTTTGATATGTTGTCAGATTAAATAAAAGTGGGCAACAAGATTAGATTTGGCTACATAAGCAGAGTAACAAAACAGTGCTGCTCGTGAGTAGCTTTTTGTTTGTGACCCTGTTGGTTAGGTTTCCTGTTGCGAGATGAGAAATTTCTGTAGCTTGCCTGGTGAGTCTTTAGTTTCATGCCACTCAGCCTCTTTTTTATTAATTTTTGCTGCCAAATTATATTGTTATTAACATCCGGTTTTCTATATTTAAATGTCTGTGTCATGGAGGAACCCAAGAAAATACTTTGTATTTTAAACATCTTTCCTGAGAAATTCTGTGTGTGCTCTGCGTTGTCTCTTGCTTGTTACCATACTGCCTAATCCTTTGTTTCCCATCTTGTACTCCTTTTCCTGGTTTGAGGTAAAACAGGACCAATTTTGTTCAGTAACTTTGCTTCTTAGCTGGACCTCTTCTAACTATTGAAATTAACAGCATATTGTGCAGACAATGTTCACTCTCTTGAGTGATAAGACCTATGTTTATAGTTGATACCAAGGCATGGTATGCAGAGAGGCTCCTGCTTATACTTATTGCTATAACACCCACAGCCAGTTATTTGCCCCCTTGGAGGGTTGGAAGCGGAAAAGCATAGAGGGATCCCACCTGCAGGGAGGAGCGGACAGGACAGATGACCCAAACCTGACCCACAGGGTATTCCATCCCATCTGCCTCATGCTCAGTATAAAACTTGAGGGATCAAAGGGTCAGCCCTCCCTCTCTTGCTTCAGTGGCCGACGTCTGAGGAGGACTCTGTCTGTTCGTCTGCCTTTGGTCCCGATCCTGAATCCAGTTCCCGTCCGTCACTGAGTCCAGTCTGGGACTCCCTCAGTGCCAACCGGTGTCGTGACTGTCATACTGGGAGCTTGATACGGTTTTGTATATATTTCATTATTTCCTTTTATTTTATTATTGCTATTTCATTAAAATAGTTTAGTTCCTTCTAAACTCTTAAGTCTCTTTTTCCCTCCTCTGCCTCTCTCTTTGAAGAGGGATAGAGGGGAGCATCTGTCGGTTCCATCTGGGGTCCCCCATGTCCCCAGTGGCCGATTTGGCCTAAACCACGACACACCTCTTTACAGTATCCCAGTTGCAGTATCACTGCACTGCCTGGATTTACAGCTCTTTGTATTGATATGGGGGAATAATAAACAGAGAAGACAGTATGTAATGTAAAAGCTCCATCTGTTTTAAAAGATACACAAAATGGTATTTATTAGGCTTAAAGAAATTTTTTTTCTTTGTGCATTCAGCTTATTTTGGCAGTAATAACTGAAATAATGTGGATTTTGCCCCAAGGAGTCTTGCAGTTGACTTCTCTACTGCTCTCTAACCCTTTTACCATTGCAAAGCTTAATAGCCTTGCATAAATTTTTAAGTAGACAGGGGTCTCTCAGAAAAGAGTTGATTGAAGAAGTGTGGCCTCATTTTACATGTGGTGAAGTAACTGATTCACAAAGAACATGAGAAGGCAGGGAATGCTACACTTATCCTGTCATATCCCTGTTGTGATTATGTGGAGGATTTGCTGATTTATTTTGAATTGATAAAGCTTTTTTTTTTTTAATTTGATGTCACTGTTTATTTAATTAAAAATGCTAAGGGAAAGTTCAGAACAGTTGGGTTCACTGAGTGGGAGTGTGACCATTTTGCAGCATGTTACTCAGTATAACTAGAAGATACTATTAATTTTTGTTTCGCACTTCTGTGTAGATTCACAGGCTGGTATATTTTGAGATCAATAGAGAAAATGCATACTTGTCATTGCTCAACTTGGCTGTAATGTCACACCACTGGTATCAATCAAATTACACCACATTACATTTATATCTGTATTTAGCTTAGGAAAGTCTTGGTGGTTGTTGAGGCTGCTGATGTAGCAATAATATTGTGTTACATGTATGCTTGACTGGTGTTTGTATACTGATACGACTGACAAATCAAGATACATGTGTTAATTAAATTTAGGGCATGATTTGTAGATTCATACTAATTAGTTTATATAAAAAATTAGTTGCAAACTGCAGGAATTTGATCGTATATCATTTGCGTTTCTGAACCTTGTTGACAGTGGAACTTTAGGCTGAGAGAGGTAGCTGTCTATACACGGGATTCTTCATGTGGCCCATTTGTGAACCTCCAGCTTAACTCAGCTGCTATTAGCTCTTTTGGGATTGGTGTCCAGAGACATCTTTGAAGAGCTGTCAGTTTAGCTGGCAGGTGTTTATACTGCAGTGGCGTTATCTCTTTGCAGTGCTGATCCCTATTTTAAAATAGCTGTGACACCAGTAAGCCCTCAGGCTAAAAATTCTTAGAGTAAATTCAAATAGCTTGATCTTAAAGGCTGGAGCGTATCAAGGGAAAACTTGGCTTCTGGAGATCAACTGTTAGCTTAGTAAATAGCTAACATGTCCCAGTTTGATGCCTGCTTGAATTGAGACTCCATCGATAGTTCGATGATCATCTCACACTTATTTGTAAGGCTTCTTCCACAGGAATCCTGGTACCCTACTACTCCCATTCACATTGTGGGGTTCTGAGAAACATATTTACTCATTTCTGAAAGAAGAGTTTACTCTCTTACCTTTTTAAGCTGAATATTGGTTTTTTCCTTACCAACTCTTCTCTCGTGGTTATTTACTATTAACGGATCTCCTTTGTTTTCCTTTTTAGTGTTGGGGTAGTTTGCTACTAATTAGCTGCATCTTATACATGGAATATGTCTATGTGACTGACACTACAGGGTATGGGAAGTCACACTACAGAGAAATAACTGGATTTGTAAAAACAAACTGTGGCACATTTAAACCAAAAATGCAGTCAGAACTTTGTTCTACTGGGAAGATAGTTTTACTGATAGTGTTTTGAGCACATTAGTTTTTCAAGTTGATACTCTCCTTTCCTGTTAGCTTTCAAGGTGGTGAAGGTGTGGTAAAATGAAGTAGACAATGTTTTTGGCAGTACATACGTAATGCCAAAAAATGGCATTGCTGTGTAGATTAAGCAGCTGAACTTCATCCCATGGTGAAATGCATGTTTAGTGTGATTTGGTGTGAACAGAAACCAAGTTTATTGGTTTTATACTTCAGTTAGCATAGCATTCCATTACAGTGACCAGGAACCCTTAACCTTCTTTCCTTTGAGTTAAATCCAGACTTTAGTGAGGCTCAAAGTAATGTGTACTTTTTCTTGTTTTATCTTTACTCTCGGCATCTGCTAATACTCCCACAGCTGCCTTACATGTCATTCTACTTTTCTCAGAAGTAGCCAGGCAATTCCACTTTTTTTTTTTCTTTTCTATGAAGAACTTTAAAGATCCAAAACCAGAAACCCAAAGGTTGGCTCAAGTGATGACAGAAAGTCTGTGTTCAGGTTTGCATCAGTTCTCTGTTCTGCCATAGACTTTTAAGGTGCTTGATCTCTCTGCCTGAACTCCCCACATGTAAAATTTCTGCTTGCTTTCATGAGAGAACGCTGAGTTCTTATATGATATCCTAATGGGACTCACTGGTGTGCCTTTACTGTGGTTAGCTGCTAGCTCCTTCTCTCAGTTCTGTGTTTCCACTTTATCGTTCAGACCCCCAAGTCTTCTGACTGATCAGAAGTCTATTAAATATGGTTCCAGTTGGAAAAGAATAGTAATGATATAGGAATGTAATGAATAAACAGGAGAGAGATTTCACTGCATGCTGTGGGTGGATCTCTTTGTGATCAAGAGCTGTGCTATGACCAGTACTGGAGAGTACTGGAGAGCAAGAATGTTAATCAATTTTTATAATTATAAAAGTATCGTATGTGAAAATTGAAAAGTGTCTTTTGCATTCTGAGAAAGAATACTCAAGAGAGCCATCATGAGTGTGCTAATGCATTTTGTAAGAGGGAGTGTGTTCCTGCAGCACATTCTAGGTCCCAAATGAGAGGTGTGCCAGGCAGTTTTGCATGCATGACAGTTATTTGAATATAGCAGATGTGAAACTTAAAGGCAAACTGCTGTGAAGCCATTTCTCTGTTCTGAGTAGCTCTCAGTGTTAGTTAATAGTATCTGTGTCTTCCATAGTTGTATAAATATGTGTAGGCCATCAGTAGCACTTGGAAGTATCACTAGAAATAGCAATGCTGTGTGTTTCAAATATGCCAAAGGTTGGAGATAGATGAATTCTGATTCAACCCTTATAATTAGGATTGATACACATGATTTTTCAGGTATAAGGGTTTTTTTTTTCACAGAACCTACTTGCAAAATTGTGCTCCCAAAGTTCTTACATCAAGCAAACCTTGCGTGTATGAATCAGTTGGATGTTTCCATAAACCAGTACAACTACTCCTCTCCTAGTCAAAACAGCTTTTAAACAATGTGTGAGAGAACAGCGTTATGCATTTGAATATTAACATGTATTCAATATCAAAGTTATTTGGCTTGATATTGTATCTTACCTAATTCTGAAAGTTTTAACTGAAGCTCTTGCCTGTTTTCCTGTCTGTGTGACGTGAGGCAGGCAGAGTCCAGCTCCTTCTTGCAGTGGAATTGACAGCGCCTTGAACAAATGAAAGATGGACAATTTACGAGACATTCAGGTTTGACTTGTAAAGTCCAGTAACGTGATGAAGCTGGAATTTTGCTTAGTTGCACCCCTCCTGAGACATTCAAACCAATGAAGGCTGACGACGCTGTAGCTTTTTTTGTTCTCTTTGCTTTTTTAATCAATTGGTTATTTTGCTTAAAATCCTTTTGTGGCTTAAGGTAAATGGACATTTACTCTCATCTTTCGTAGAAGCTTTAACTAAAAACTTTTGAAAGTTATAGTTCATAACTCCTGCATTTCGGTCAACAGAGTAAATACTGGCAGCTCTTGAAGAAAAAGCATGGGGTGTTGTGTTTTTTTTTTTCTTTTCCCCATTATAAATTTAGTAGGGTTCAGTTCCTCATCATTTGCGGTCTGTCAGCAGGAACCCAAACTCTTTTGGAAACTTCGCCTACACAGTGGGGATCGTTTGTCTCTGTCCTAATTCCCTTCTGACTCTAAATGCAACAGGAACATTTACAAAGAATAAATCTTTTCAGTGTATTGACAAAGCTTCTTCTGTAATTGTGTTAGCTGAACCAGACAATGAGGCTGAAATCCTTTTTGAATTAGGGTTTATGTAACTCTAACCCAATTCCTGGCTAAGCCTCGCAGACTGATCCACAACAGTGAGCACTGACCGCTCATGTGTTTTGCCGCAGTCTGAAATGCGTGGTCTACTGGACTAAGTCTAGGATTGTTCAGTTGGCTTTTGCCAGCTTGGTTTTGCCCTGCTTTACAGTCATTCCCCTGTGGCAATGCTACCTGGCAGAGAAGGAGAAAAGGCTCAGTTGTACCCGGGCGTGCGGTCATTTCCAAGTAAAACAGCTTAGGATGGGGAGAGGAGGCTAGAGGAGCGTGGTTGACTGCTAGAGCAACTTAGTTGTTGCTCTGCTTTCAGAAGCTCTGTGTGGGTAGAGCTAAGCCAACACGGAAAAGTACAGTCCACTCATACATGCTTTTATCTGAAAGCGTTCT
This sequence comes from Pluvialis apricaria, assembly GCA_017639485.1. NCBI lineage: Eukaryota > Metazoa > Chordata > Aves > Charadriiformes > Charadriidae > Pluvialis > Pluvialis apricaria. The sequence goes on from CM030012.1 coordinate 56,503,508, forward strand.
CTCTGAAATCAGGCTGACTGCTAACAGCATCTGTGGTGCCATGTGAAAAGGATGGAGGACTCTCACCTATCAGTGAGTGGACAGATCATGTGCAGACTTAGGCATAAAGGCCTTCTATGCTTATTCTCTTTAGCCTCCTACTGTTATGTTCCTTGACTGTTGTACTGTTTGGAAAATGGTGGTGAAAAATAATAGAGCAGTAGCGTAGGCAGAGATGAAAATTTACATGTTCTTCTGTAATTTTATCAAAGATGTAGTAAACAGTGAATACATGACCAAGTTGAATGAAAACGATTATTACACCAGTGTTTCAAAACAAAACCACAAAGAAAGAAAGAAGCCCCCTCCCAGACCTGCACCCTGACTTCGCTGAGGCTCTAGAGTTGTGCTTTTTTTTGGTTCAACCTTGCTTCTGTTTCAAAATACCAGTGTAATGGTGTGGGGAATTACCCAAAGTCAGTTGCACAGTGAGTGAAATACCTGATGCTGTTTATTAACAAAGAGGAATCGGTTTTATGATACAGATACCTCAATGGGAGTGAAAACCAGTAGCACTTGTTATACAAATGATTCAAGTTTCATGCTTGTTAAAGATATTAAAAAAAAAAAAAGACAAGAAAACAAATAGTTTTATGAAGAAAATCCCAGTGCTCTCATTCTTTTCCATTTTATAGACTTTGGCATGTGCAATTTTTTTACAAAGAAAATATTTTTACATGAATTTTTTAGTATTCACCTTTTGCAAAGGAATAGTAGCTAGAATGTTGTATTCTTTCTTACTGTATTTATTTGGAAATATTACAAAGTGAAAATTGAAGTTAGAGCAAAAAAGAAACTTTGTGTAAAAAAGGGGATGTTTTCTTGCCAGACATTACTATTTAACTTTTTCCAGTTGCTGAACATGAAAATTTCAGTACAAAATAAAAAATGTAATTGACCCATTCAGCTTCTCTAAAAATTTTAGTACATACCCAGTGGCATTTAGTTTTGGACACAATTTTTGGTGAGCAATTAGTGAGAAGATGATCAACCTACTTTTTCATTCATTTGCTGCTTGACTCTATACTTGGTAATCATAAATCATCATAATAATTTCTGAAAATTGGAGAACTCCCATACTCTGTCTTTGAAGACTAGTAATAAACTCCATATTAGTTTACAAGTGGTGGTTTTTCAGCTTCTGAGGAAAGGAAGGATTATTTGGAAATGTCAAGTTGGGTTTGGAGGGGGAGTGACAACACGAGGGGTGATGGGGTTATTTTTTCCTTCCACAGTTTCAGAGATTAGAATCTTTCCAGATATGATGGTGTAAATTTGTAGCTGTATATAAACTGATCCTTGAAATTAAAATACATAAAAGATTTCCTCAGAAATTGTCAAGAGATCTGTGGAGTTGAATGAGATTCTCACGAGTGTTTAACTGGCAGGGCCAGACAGCACCTAGTGTCAAGGTACTGCTCAGGAAGAAAATGGGAAAGAAAACTCCGTCTGGCATCTTGAGTACGTTTACCATGTGGTAACTGGATCTGTAGTTTGAGGATGATGCTGCTGATGTTTTTGTGATCAGTATTAACGAAGTATTTGGAAATTCATATTCCTGACGTAACAGCAGGGATGCGTGATTTTCTTATTATCATTGCACATGATATTTATTAAATATTCTGATGAATTATTCTGTCATCCTTTTGCCTTACTGAAAAGCTGACTTTCTCAGATTTTGAGTTACTAAAAGAGGTGCTGTAAGCATATTTCCCAAAGATTCACAGTGGTGGTAGGTAAAATACAGCCAGTCTTTGACAGTGCCGAGGAAAACAAGTCAATCCTTGTTTTCAGTGTCACTGGACACAGACAGCAGCATGTCTGAATTAATATACAGAGCTGCAGCTGTATTCCATAAGCCTGATAGTTTCTCCTTATTGTTTTGACTGAGAATATTGATTTCCACATTCAACCTTTTCTCTATTTGCAGTTGTTCACACTGCTAATCTAATGTGATGGTGTGAAAAAATGTACTGGAGCTTTTCTTTAAGATTTCTTGGGGCTTAATGTCTTTTACCTGCTGGGCTTTTGCCTAGAAAATGACTGCTTGTTGCCCTGCAGTTTTGCATCGCTTTTCTTCATGTTACATGCATATTTTATATATATATAATACATAAAATATAACATATATAGTGTATATATATAAATATACACACATTTCTAACACATATGTACTACCTGTATTTGATAATATGCATGTAATATTAATGTAACATTCATACAGACATATAATATATCTTCCTATATAATGTAAGTTTTTGTCATGTATTTCCCCACATTTCTTTTAATCTATGGATATATATACACATAACTTCTATGACTAATGGCATCTTTTATGTATATTAACTCTAGAGTTGTACTGTAGGGAGTATTCTAGCAAAATTATCCTCTATATGGAGTGTTTCCCTATAGAAATTTACTCTGTAGCATGTAACCTGCTGGGACTTCATTATGCAAACGCAAAATTTGCTGGCTCAACCCCATATTTTTCTGAAACAATGTTTTTTTCATTGCTTTGGAAAAAAAAGTTCTGGCAGGGCCAGTATTCTCTTCTTTCCTCACTTATGACCCCTCTCCTTCCATTATGAAAAATGAAAGCAAATTACCTTCCTTTGGTTGGATAAATATGTCCTAATTACCGCATTGCTTCATCTTAGTAAAGGTACTGAATGCCCACATGCAGATAAAATAAAAAATTGCTGTGGGGATGCAAAAAATAAAGCTGCAGAGGTAACCCTGTGTTTGAAAATCTCTTTAGGCGTCTTATTATAAGGTCTGATGTTTCATTCCTTAGCAGCAGTCAGCTGGAGACAGAAACATTGGTAGCTGAGATACAGTTAGATCCAAGTCCTAAGACCAAATACTTCAGCTATATGCATTTTTTGCTGTGTGGAAGCTACAATACAAACATCTGGGACTACAGTATAGGACGTCTTTATGATGAAATGGGTGGCTAAGGAAAGTTACTATCTTCTAATATTTTCAAATTACAAAATATGTTCAATAACGTTGCTTAAGAATATGCTGTAGGCAACAGAGGAGTCTTAAAGTTCCCTTATTTTAACATAAACATTTTCCTTCCTGAGTTTTATAATTATTTCTTATTACCAGTTTTTAATTTTGAGGAGCTTGACAGAAGCTGAAACAAGTAAATGGAATTAGTGTGAAGTTTGAATTTTCTTGTGGCTTTGTTATGCTCTGGATTAATTCTTGACTTCTGTGTTATCATAACATGTGGAGTCCCCTTCTCTGGAGATTTTCAAGACCCGCCTGGATGCAGCCCTGAGTAATGTGCTCTCGGCAATCCCACTTTAGCAGGGGAGTTGGACTAGATGATCTCTAGAGGTCCCTTCCCACTCTGAAAATTCCGTGATTCCATGATAAGGGCTATGTAAAATGCACACTTTTCTCAATGTATTCACCCATAGGGCAAATGGGTTCTGTTTGTAGATTTGCAGCTCCGCAAGATGGGTACAATTCCTGTATATGAAAGTGCTTTGTGTTACTTAAGGGATGTATAAATGCCAAGAGGGTTTTTTTATTTCTCTGTATATATTTTTGTCAAGAGTATGACATCCGATCAGACCACTGGATTCTTGTGACAGACCAGCTGTAATAGCATTTTGCAAGCAGTGCATTACAGTTATTAGACTTTTCATTACACATCATTAGTGCAGAGCCTACTGCATGGCATGAGGACAGCAGATATTACTGGTCTGAAATAGAAACTCTGTCTCAGCTCAGGCCTATAGTAAGTACCTAAATGAGGTGAACTGTAATACTATGCTAATCAGTATGGATTCAGCTCCATGTGCTGCAATTGTTTTCTGGCCCTCTGACTGGATCCTTCATCTCAGATGCTCTCACTTCTGAATGAGACAGGACAGATGGTGCCTACTGTTCCCACCCCCCTGGCAGACGAGACAAGCTGTATTGTCAGCGAAGCTTCCCCAGAATCCTCAGTGAAATAGAGGTGCACATTCCCCTAGCTGTTCACCGGTCTGGCAGTCTGTGCTCACTTAGGGCATCCATCCCAAGTTTCTACCACCATAAGGAAACAAATCCGTGTGAGCTTTTTGCCTGAGGCTTTAGAAATGAATTTCAGTCACCGCTTTGGCAAGCTTGGGCAGGGGGGAGCCAGAGCTCTGCATTTGTAAAAGGGAAGGTGGGAGAGGAAGAATGAAAGCTTAATGCAGAGTTTGGTTTATTTATTTACTACTTTTGGTCATGGGTGTCACAAAATCAAGTGAGACAATACATTTTATTTTGGAAATATTGATAGTTAACACTGACAACTTGAAGGCTATAATCCACTCATCTTTTTTGGTTTTAAGCTTCTACTTGCTGTCATTTTCCCTCTGATAGCATGAGATATTCTACAGCTTTAATAAGACGGCTTTGAAAGCTTTGTTTGTTGTTCTGTTCATGTGGCAACCAAGTTTTCTCATTTTGTTAGCCAGTTGTTCATAAACTAATGTTGCTTAGTTTGACCATGTGACTGCTTCTAATTGCTTTCCAAAGGCAAACAATATCTCCATTTATTTTTAAATAAAAGTGTTCTTTTTCTTTGAAGTGTTACAAAAAGACTGTATAGCAGAAGTAAAGACTTGAGACCTGAAGAGGAGGATCAAATTTTTTACTTCTGTAGTTGCTTGCACTTCAGCGAGGTGTCTGGGTGATCTGAGTAGGAATAGAGAGTGAGTTAAAAACTGCTAATAACTGACAGGCCGTGTAATAGTCCCCTTTCTGCTCCCTTCATTATTTAAAAGTATGCTAAAAATGCTGTGTATGACAAGAAGATATACAAACTTTTATGCCACTGAAAAGAAAAAGCTTTGTACTAAATTAGAGTAGGAGTGAAGAAAAACAATAACATGTTGTGTTTGGGAGACAAATCAGACAAGTTCTCTTTAGCCGTGTCATTTTCAGACCTTGTATGCCAGAGGACTTGGGAATGGTTTTCTGAGGGATCTTCTCCAAAAGATTGCTTGTGCACAAATCTCTGCATTTAGAAAGAAGAGGGAAGATTATTTATTTATTGTTGAACTGAGAATGAGAGCTTAATTCCCCTCTGCTATGCAACTCCTGTTTGATTTTACCTAGAGAACAGGGTCAGTAACACTAGTTTCAAGAACATTTTGTGATGTTACATTAGTATAAAGCTGTTGGAATCTACCTCTATTTGATAACATGTAAGTGATATGGCACAAATGGGATTTGAAGAAGAATAAGGCCCAGAAACTTCATGAAATTTTGAAAATATTTGTAAGGAAAGCTGTTCAGAAATCTGAGAGCTATATGAGAGAGCAGTGTTTGTTTGTAAGCCAGATTTAATGTGAATTGGTGTAACTTCACAAAGACGGATGAAATTACAAGAGTCCTTAATTTCTGCACTAGTATATGAGATTTTAAGCAGATTGACAACATCTGTAACTTTCTAAGAATATCACCAGGAGACGTAGAGATGTTGCATCAACACTGTTGTCAAAGTAGCTAAGTTTAAGAGTGTATTATTTTGACTTCTTAGAATATTATGATGGAAACCAAGACATGCAGCAAGAAGATTTTTTTTTTCTTAAACACAGAAAACACAGTTTTCCCTTGATGTGCTTTAAAGTGACCATAGTGTTTCCTCTGTAAATTGTCTTTGAAAATTCTGATAAGAGAAAAAACAATGTTCCCTGGCTAATTTTTGTACTTGCTTCTTGAGATGCAAGAATACTAAACCAAACTGAGATCTGAGGAAACACTAAACCTGGACTTTTCTGTGAGCAGTAAAGAAAACTGCAGAATATTTAAGTTAGAAGTGCTATGAACGCAAGGCTACAAAAAAAAAAATCTTCATTTAGAGTCAGTGGCAGCAAAGCTCCTCTTGTGTTACTGTGATGCCCTGTCACTGTGCCAATTCTATTGCCTTTTGTACATTAACATGAATTAAGTGAATTAACGGTGTCTCAGGTCTTAAGTTTACCTTACAGGCAGAAATAGAAGAGCTCGTTTGATAGATTTAGTGTTAGGCTGAAGACAAAATGGAGCAAAAGAGACATGGAAGAGGGAAGCAATCAGGAGAGAAATTGGGATGTTGCTGGAGATGATGAGCATTAACAGTAAAAACTAAACTTGGACTTTATTAGACAGCTGATTTTTGTTAATATAGAATAAGTGAAGCTGTGGAGCATGAACAAATTACCTTTCAGAAAAAGTGAGTTTCAAGAAGGGGCTAAAATGTGAGCCATGTAGCCATGTGTCAGAGGTAAAATGCCTTCTGCATTACTAGTCTTTCTGCTGCTCGCTTTAGGTCTAATGCTGCGTTCAGAGAATTAAGAATACCAACATGCCATTACCCTCAACTGCTATCCTGTCTTATTTTCTTTCATTCCTGTTTCGGTAGAGGCCAGAGGCTTCCACTGAGTGCTACCTGCTGTGTGAAGCCCTCTACAAACATCAGTGACAGTTCCTGCTCTGAACAGTTTACAACAAACAAATCATACTATGCAGATGAACCAAGTAAGCGGATGGGCGAGAGGACAGAAAAGAATGCAGACAAGATTAGAGGGTAATTTATGATTGACCTTGCTATGTGCACAGTTCCTTGCAACAATTGTGTTAGCGCACAGAAAGCCACCTTACCTGTCTCTTCAGATGGTGATAGGCAGAGGCCAGTTGAGATTTGTCAGATTACCACCAACTTTCGTTAGATTTGGAAGCGATTTTGAATCAAATGTTGTTTGGTGACAGATTCTGGGAAATTTTGGAGACTTCCATCTGGATTGTATCTTTCGTAGGCAGTGGTATGGCGTTCTTTGTACTATTTGCCTCCAGTCTGTTTTCTTGTTACACCACTTTTCATTACCTAAGAACATAAGAAAGGCTGTACTGGATCAAACGAGATGTCCTGTCCTGAGCAGCAGCTATAAGCAACAAGAAGAAAGAACAATTACAGAATGCATGGTAGTGCCTTCCATTTCCTTCTGAGACTTTAACCATATTCAGCTCATGGATTTACCGAGATAAGAGTGGTTTCTGTGTTTAATAACTACCTGGGTTTTCCATGCCCTGAACTTGTCCAACCATCCCTTCAATCTAACTTCTCCTTACCACACTGGACAATCGGCTCCAAAGCTAAGCTACAGCATAACATTTCTTCTGCCAAGTCTTTTTTTATTTTTCAGAATTGGTGATATTTTGTACAAATTTGATGGTTTGGCTAACAGATAATAAAAATGCACTTCGCTAATCTTTTTCACATTAACTTGTGAAAATATCCAAGGCAGTAATAATTTTGTTTGGGTTTTTTTGGTCACTGTTCCATCCTGATGTCATGTAAATCTGACCTGTGCCTATTCATATTTTACTCAGTGAAACTCTAATTTAAATGAACTTTTTAATATTACATCTTTATATAGCTAATGCAAGCATTGATAGCTAGGGATGGCATGCAAAAGAGGGTGACTCGCTCCTCAGTGTGGCTTTTTTGGTGATGCTTTATATTACATAAAAATGATATTACTGTCTCAGTGACTCTTGAATATATACATCACTAGGTACTCTGAATTTTTCTCAGAACTGTGTGTCTCAAGGCTTAGGAGTGAAGAGTAAATGAAGTTAAGCTGCAGTTTCTCCTAGATGTTGTTAGGCTTTTATTTCAAATGGCTTTTTTATGGCTTTGATTTTTATTATTCTTTGTTTCTCAAAATTGCATTTCTTCACATATTCTTTTCATATAACCTGCTCTCTGCCACAAAAGATGAAATATATTTGGTAAAAAGAAGATCAGCCAGAAAACGAACAAAACTCTCTGCTTTTTTGGTAACATTTCACTACAGAGGAGAAGATAAGTCTGTATACACCTAAAAGGTTTCCTGCAGAGAAGATGAATGCTTGCACAAAACCACAGCCTGCTTGAGATTTTGCTGTGCAATGCCCTTGTACGTATTCCATCCAAATTTATATTAAATTTTACAAAAGATAGCAAAAAAAGCATAAGTAAATAGTAGTGTGATTGAGAAGCCAATGATGTCTGCAGGAGAATGCTGGTGATGTCATTCTGTTTGCCTTAGGCTGTTATTAATAACGTGCTGACCTTCATTCCTGGAAGAAATGCAGAAGCCTCAATGCACTGAATGTATAATTTTGGGGCCAATAGGTTGCAGTGCAGGCTTTGCATTCAGAGATGGTGTCTCACTGCTTTTGTTGCAGTGCCGTTTTTTCTCTCATGCTGTGTATTGGGGATCCATTTTTATTAAGTATGGGAACCTGTGAAGGAGGACACTACTAACTGTTGATCTGTAGATTTGTGAGCTTGAGAGGAAAGGATGTCACAATTCTTTGAAAAAGCAAACATTATTGTGGCATTCTAGTGCTTGTCATTTGACATCCCAGATGAGATAAATGAAATGTTGGAAAACATGTAATGTTAGAAAACGTACAAAACCATATTTTGAACACCTTCAAACACTCTCCTAAACAAAAACTGCAACACTTTTCCAGGATGGTCTATGTAACCTATGGTAGCAACACGGCAGAAAGTAACTCGTTATAGATGATTGAAATAAAGGTATTTGAGTAATTATTTGTTGATTTAGGCCTACCTTGATCTAGTAAAATATTTAATGATTTCCATTTTGAGATAGCTGAGTGCTTTTGCTGACTTTAAGTGTATGTGTAGCTATGAAGTCAGGCTGCTTATTGAAAGGTTTTTTTGGACTGAGGCCTGGAAGACAAGTAACAAATAGCATACAGCTGGGTAACTACTACTGTTTGGTCTTGCTAATGTACCCTTATGCAGTATGTAGTTGGCTTCGTGCCTTTACCCCCTATTTTAAAGAGGTACAGCATTATGAACAAGTATTCTGAACAATGCTAACTGCCTCAGTGTGCACAATACCATGTGTTACTTTAAAACTGGCTTGTTTTAGTAAGGCAGAATTATTAGAACAGTTATGCTTTTGTTGAAATCTTCCTTGAATCTGTGAAGCCAAAAGAAATAACGTAAGATCTGGTATGATTTCAAGGTACGCCTTTCTTCTTTTTCTGTCTGTGTGTTCAGTTATCCTTTCTTGCTATTCTTTGTCAGTGATTTGGCAGCAGTGTTATGATAATAAGTGGAAAAATCAGTTAAGAAGAATAATTGTCACTGAGCAAAAGCAGCTTGTTACATGAAATGCCTACTCAAAATACCCTTTTTTTTAATATTCCAAATTTTTGTTACTTTTCTAGTTTAACATATTGCATGAAATGCAAACAGAGAAACAGACTGGAGAGATCATTAGCAAGTCATCTGAGGCAGGTGAGGAGGACATACTGGGGAGGATGAGCCCCTGTAACATGCTCAAAAATTGTAGAAGTGGAGTACTCAAGTGTCATTATTCACAATAGAAGCTGATGGACAGGATTGTTTCTGCATCATGCTCTTATTAAGGTCCCAGAAAATGTACTTGAGTGGGGGCCTAAGAGGGTCTTCAGGATTTATTTAAGAAGCCTTTTACAGTATAACTTATTTTTAGCTTATGAAAGAGCAGAGTGCATAATTTCTCTAGTAGTAGTAACTGTTTATATACAGAATGTATAGTAAAATAAAGGTTAAACTAATTTCAAGCACCAAGAAAAAAATCAGCCAGAGTGTTATGAGGAAGAATGAACTTTTTGTAGGTTGAATGGACACTTTTTCATGGTGTTCTTTTTCTGAAACATCAAATGTTGACAGCCAACAGAATATTGTCTTGGACCACAATCTGGTTTTGGGCTTCTATTCATTTTGTTAGGTGGTAAATTGGGTTGTGACCTGTTGATTGCAATTCTCTGGGGGTGTTAGTAGGTAGCTTCCTGCACAAACTTACATGAGACCTATTGGAAGAAATGAAGAAAGATGTATTAGCATAAAAAGGAGCTGAATCCTTACTGAAGTCTCTTAGTGATGCTCTAAGCTATGCTAAGACCCACAAAGATAGGAACAGTAAATTGGGCAAGCTGAGACCACACCGGTACTAGACATCAGCACCCTAAGAAGGATTTATGAAAAAATGGTGCTAGGGAGATGCAGGGAAGAAGGATGATTTCTGGACAAGTGGTTAAGTAGCTGCTCCTAGATATAGAGGGCATCATGAGAAAAGGCAAAAGAAGAGATTTATGGAAGTGCTACGAGAATGGGTTTGGAGGTGTTCAGGGAGCAAAAGCATCAAAGTTAAAAAACATGTGTTAACTGAGTTCTCTACTCACATTCAGCATCTCTTACAAATATAGAAAATTCAGTCATTACTCAGGATAGCACCTTGGTTACCTCAGGTCACCAGCTACTAATAATTTAAAAGTTTGTAAGTGGATTGCATTTGATTGAAAACATTGATTGTAGCCATCTGTATTCTTCTCAGCATCACTGATCACAGTGAGGTGACTCCAGTAAATTGACGGGGATGTGAGCAGTGGAGAATCCATTCTTCCACCCATAACAGCATCACAGTATGGTCTTAAGGGGGAAAAAATTTAATATAAGTGCCCGGTAACTACACATCTTGTTGGGAGGAGTTCACTTGCAGTTTCCTGGATATGTCATATGTCCAGGAGGTGCTCTGCGATGATTAGCAGTTACTGATGTAACCCTGCATGAAGATAACTTTCTTACCAAAATTGGCAAGTAAGGCTTAAAATGTTCTAATGATATTTTATGGCGGAGTGTGGTACAGAGGCCAAAGATCAATAGGACTTGTAAATTCAGAGTTGAATGATGATTTAGTAGTGGCATGGCACGTGAGACTACTAATGCAACTGTAGCAATATTGTGGGAATATTTGAATTAGTGTATTAATGATACAAAAAAGGCACTTTGTGTGTTCTATGTTGTTTTCTTTTATGATTTTTTCAGAGAAGCTCTGATAGGTGGAAACAACGACCTTGTGACTTTAATCAGGCAGCCATGCCAATCTTGCTTGGATGGAGACATTTGCAGAGGCAATTAGTTGACCTCGTAGAGTTTGAGGCTAAAATTAATATTATAACCAATCCTCTAGCTGCTTGAGGTTTCTTGCTGCTTATTACTTTTATTCATAAGTTGAATAAAAAAAACCCCTGTGTGTATAGTAGTTCAGAATAATTTTTAAAACCACAGGCATATCTGAATGCCTTCTGGTAAAGCGACTTCCTGAAGGTTGCCTTGTGACTGCACTGAATGGAGTACGGAACTGGTAGGGTAGGGTCATTAAATCATTTGCAATGAAAGCTGTGCTTGAGTAAAGCGTATGTTAGCTAAAGTAAAGCTGAGTAATGGTGGTTTAAATCTTGCTTTTCCACTCTTTGCTTAGTCCTCTCTGAAAAGGGTTAGCCCCTTGTTTAAGTTAGGTCTGTTTGAGGACTGATGTCTTCAAAATGTTGCCATGGGCCAAACTGTGGGGGCAGTTTGTTGCACTAGAAATTGTTTCTGGACTAAAAACTCCTTCTCTTGCACTACACTTCTGTTTCAAAGCTGCTAGGGAGTGACACATTTAGCAGAGGAACTGCTTGTCTTTGAGGCAACTGCAGCGATTCAAGAGCCAGCTTTTACAGGTATGTGGTATGAAGTCCTGCTCTGTTCTGTGTGACTTGTAGGCTCTTGGAGGCAGAGAGATAGCAGTTAGTGATACTGCTATTATGATAGTACCGTGCCTCCTGATGTGAGCAACGAGATGATACCAGTGATATATAGTGCTGCTGTAGTGGTAAATCTATGATGCTATGCCTCAGCCTAGGCCCCCAGCCTGGCTGCGTGTGTCCTTTACCCCTCTCTCAGCTGTTTTCCACAGACCTTGGTGGTGCTGGTGTGGGGAGACCAGCTTGGCTGCTGAGCAGAGAGTTAGTCAGGCTGCTGGAGGGCCAGTACGTTCCCCCAACACACACCAGTCCATGTCCTTGATACTCTTTAAGTAGCTTTTGCCCTTCTTGGAAGAATTCAATAATAATGCAGCATTAGTGCTATTACAGTACTTCTGTTGTTAATTTAGAAAGATCAAAATGTAATTTGTATCACTCCTATGTACAGAATGGGTCCCTGATCTGGAGCACCAAAGCATTAGAAATACTAAAAAGCAGACTATGGGACTATAAACTTACTGAGGTCTTTCTCAAAGTCCAGTATTGTTGCAGCTGAACATGTTGCCTGTCTTCGGTTACAGAAACTTGGTGTCTTTATGTTTTTAGCATTTGCTTTCATTCATTTTTTCTTTGGAGGAAGCTGATTTGTTCTGCATTTCTGACTGCAGATTGTCTTTCCTTTAGAGTCTGCTTTCTGTTTGCTTGGCAGAATGTAGTCTGAGGGATGATAAGATAGGTGGGCTACATACTTTCAGACTGAAAGGCTAAATGTTCGGGAGCTTGCAGTGTCTGCTATGTTTGCAGTTGACAGTCTTGAGTTTCCAACAGTTGTTTTTGCAATGTTCAATGCATGTGTTGCTAATGGTGAGAAGCCTGGAAACAAGAGCCAGCAACACACAGACAACTTGTTACTTACAGCACTTAAGATGTCTGAACGTGAATCAGATCTCTCTACAGAATGGCTCATTATTTTCTGCAGGTTTAACTGTAAATGACAAGCTTGTGGGCTGTTTTTTTTCCCCTCAGGTTTGACTTGTTCTCACCTTCGTCTCAACATCTTTTTGTCCCTTTCTTAACCAATTCTGTACACTAAGGAAATGTCAAATGTTATTGGTGTAGCTGGTAGGGGATGTGGGAGAGAAGACAAGACATTTATTTAACTTTCAGCTCTTCTTCACTTATTTAAATTCAATTACCAAGTACATTAAGGTTTACCATTTCAAGAATGGCTGCTTAATATTTAAGTAGAGGACAGAGATTTTTTTCTTCCTCTTTGATTTATACTTCAAAGTTTAAGAGGTGCAGACAGTCTTAGGTGTTTTCATGAAGTCAGTCTGTAAAGATGGTATTGCTGTGATAGCAAAACACATGATATGATGGGAATGAGGTTTTGGGTTTTTTTAAAAAAAAGTGGAGAGTTTTCTATTTTTCACCATTATGGAAAAGTAGATAAAATGCAGTAAGTAACGCCCTGAAGCAGTAAGGTTGCCTATGGGTATAAGAACGTATGCATAAACAGGAACTTTTGGACCTGGCTGGTTGATTTTGGGATAAACTTTACAAATGGGAGATCTTCAAGGTGCCAAGTTCCTACTTAATGCTTTTCGGAAAATAGTTGGCCAGGTGTAGAATGGCCTCCTGGTGTCCTGTTGCAGACAGTGTTGCAGTGGGAGCTCCCACTGAGAACAAGAGTTGGAACACACGTATACCCTATCAGTGCCTTGGCTGACAAGCAGGCTTAGCCACAGCCTGTATCTTGTTAGGGAATCGAAATACCAAGCAGAAGGTGGTGGGAAACTAGGTGTCACAGTTTTGGTCATTATGGACCCACTTATTTATGCTACCTTTTAATCCTTTTTACTGTTTATTTGGCTCATCTTCTGAATTGCTGACACCAAGCTGAATTTCTGTTAAATGTGCCCGATTTTCAGGAGTAGTGAAGAGGGAACTGGTACCTTAGATTTGGCATATGGAATAGGCATGTTTAGCGTCTCATGTTTCTTTTTGATTTTTGGCTCTTAGCATGAAACAAGCAGGCCTTTCTGTGAACTGCCCTTCAAAACCATGTCTTCACTAGCAGCACCACAGCAGCCCAGAGAGAGACTAGATCTCCTGGAGAGTAATAGGCAGGTAGAAGTTTATAGAGGGCAAAGGGCCTGAGATTGTATTACTAAAGATGTTAATAAACTGTTCCTCAGCAAGTCTCTTCACTTTTTTTCGTGATTCCTTCAATTTAGTCTCTTCTCTAATAAATTGTAAATAGTCTTGCATTTAGATTGTGCTGAGTACCTGCAGGAGTTACCATTGTACATGCAGGGCTGATGAAATTAACTTGCGTAGCTAGGTTTACTCATTTAATATGGAACCCTCAATTGCCCTTCCATAAATACTCTTAAAAATAGAGAGTGATCACATCTGGCAGGTCAAGCCAACTGCATTTTTTTCCCCCGGTTTCACACACTCCAGCATATATACACACTCTTTCATTTTGTATGTATTACAGAATTAATTCATATAGAGGCTGCAGTGGAGTCTCTACTGCTTCTGTGCAGGCTGTCAACTTTGGATTTAAGCTAGTATCAAATGGCCTTTTTAAAGTCAATAGAGTCTCGTCACTGGTGAGTATATAACTCTGCTATTCCTCTGGGTTATTTGTACCTTGTCTTTAGCATATCTATTTGCTTTCTTCTATACTTTACAGAGGGAAAGAAATTGACTTTCTGATTTTATTACATTGTTTTGTGTTCTCAGTAAACTATTGTCAGCTCTGTGGCTGAGATGTTCAATTCGTTACGTAGGGTTGCAGGTATAGTCTCACCAGTGCTACATGAATCACAGAATCACAGAATTTTCAGAGTTGGAAGGGACCTCTAGAGATCATCTAGTCCAACTCCCCTGCCAAAGCAGGATTGCCGAGAGCACATTACTCAGGACTGCATCCAGGCGGGTCTTGAAAATCTCCAGAGAAGGGGACTCCGCAACCTCCCTGGGCAGCCTGTGCCACTGCTCTGTCACCTGAACCGTAAAGAAGTTTTTCTGTGTATTTGAACGGAACTTCCTATGTTCCAACTTGTGCCCATTGCCCCTTGTCCTGTCACTGGGAACCACTGAAAAGAGTCTGGCTCCATCCTCCTTCAACTCATCCTTTAGATACTTGTATGCCAAAATAAGGTCTCCCCTCAGCCTTCTCTTCTCCAGGCTAAAGGGTCCCAGCTCTCTCAGCCTTTCCTCATAAGGGAGATGCTCCAATCCCTCAATCATCTTTGTTGCCCTGTGCTGGACTCTCTCCAGTAGTTCCCTGTCTCTCTTGAACTGGGGAGCCCAGAACTGGACACAGTATTCCAATTGTGGTCTCACCAGTGCAGAGTAGAGGGGGAGGACTCTAACATGAATGAGGACTCTAACAGAACACCTGATTTGTTTTAAGACAACTAGGTATGCGTAGGGGAAGGTGCATCATAATAATTATTTTTGTGATATGCAGTCTAACCATAATGGTTGTATTGACCCTTAAAGTTACACTCATACTTATTTCAAAACTTACGCCAAAATGCTAGAGCTTTTCTTTAGCTTATATCCCTCTTCTCATTTTGCTTTCCAAGAGATGTGTTGCTAATGAGCATGCCTTTCAGTGGCTTAGTCATGTGCTTGTCTTTGAGGTTTCTTATGTTGGGGGCTACTGACATGATGAGCATTATGCATATATTCTCAGGCAGCCTGCAGTCTGGAAAGATGTCTGTCAAGGTTAGAATGGGAAAAAAAAAGGTCTAAGATCGTAACATTATTCCCATTAAAAGCATATTATCAGAATTGTTCTTTAAAATTAGTTTCCCTTGATGGCTCTTCACATGAAAAAAATTATCTTGAGATTCCTATGCACTGAACCAAATTCCAGTGTTGTGACTCCCATGTGATACCATTGAAAGGACTGTGAATGCACAGATAACACTTAAAAGCAAAATTTGTCTCCGTGTTTTTGGTTCATAACTGAGGAAAGTGAGGGCAATTTAGTTGTCTTAAAGGGGGTTTACACACAGTCTGAGTCTGGTTTGTGATGCTTATCTTCTTTCCTGTTGCAAAACAGTTCTGAAACCCAATTCATTTACAGCACCAACTAATGAGCAGGCTGGAATTCTTAAGGTTTGCTCATGAGAGCCCCTAGGGCTGTTCTTGGCCCCTCCATCCCCATTCTCAATAAGTAAATTTCTAAGATGAAGGCAATGAGATGGGCAGCTTTTCAAGATGCATCAGATATTAAGTACTAGTAACTGACTCATGGTACTACTGCCAAATGATCTTGGGTATGCGAAGGAGGCGCTATAGAAAACAGTGATTGAATTATTTTTCTGCTTTGAAGGCATCTCTGAGAGTTAAAATAAAGGAGGTTGTACGGGACTTCATGGAGTGTAATCATTAGTTCACAAACAACATCTTCCTCCTTCCAGGAGAAACACACACGCGCATAGATACAGAGTGGATCTGAGCTGCAACCTGGGTCATTTCCAACTAATTGACACGCCTGAGACCACTGTGGATTTGTGCATAGTTTAGAGTACTATTCTTGTTTGTAGTGATGAATGCTGCCTGTAGAGAAGGTAGACATTAAAAATTTAGGTCTTTTTATTTTTAAAGAATGTTTGACAACAAATGAAACAAACATCTCTAAGCTGTTTCCACCGAGAACAATTAGTAAAGATTCCACCCTATTTTTTTGTTTGTTTGTGAGATCTGAATTGCTTTTGAATGCTGCCAACAGAGAGTTGTCCTGGAAGTGAAAGTAATGCCCTTCTGCATTCTTAATATTGTTTGTATTTTGAATTTGGGAAAGAAATGGCACTTCTCAATTAGTCTGTGTGCTATCTCACCTTGTATGCAACTGCTACAAAGAATCTCACTGTATTTTTAAGACTCACAAATTAGTAAAAGGTTACGGCTCTTACTAGATCTTTATAGAGGTTCCCCAAACGCTTTCTATAGAAAAGAAATGCTGCAGAAAGGAAAGTATTTATGAAAGAGTTTCAGGGGGCTCATTAACTTCCAGAACATGGATGAACTTCAGGTAAAATAAACATTTAAAGGGCAGCCTTGCATTTTAAAGGGACAGGTGGCAAGAGTAATTTGTATCTGCAGTTACATTTATAAACATGGCATTTAAGAAACATCAGAAGCTGTAGAAAAGTTTGTTGTCACCTTTTGGTCGCTTACTAAACAGGAAGAAAAATTGCTAGTAAGGAAATTCTGTAAAAATAAGAGATACCCAATGTCAAACCTAAGGAACAGAAACAGATAGTTTGTTTCCAAGGTCTCAGTAAAAACACCAATAACAGCAAATCAATGTTTGTACTCTCTTTCCCTTGGTTTTGATTTTAATTTTCCGTACTTAGAATGAGAAATGCTACAAGCGAAGCGGAATAGTTTTGAATTGTTAGGAAGAGATTGTGATGGGTCTCATTGCCAGTGTTAGCTTTACAGGGAGAATACCCATATTTGTGCAAACTGAAGAGCAAACTAGTGATATTGGGTTGCTTTTTTAATTTTTGCTGTAGCTATTTCTGCATCATTACATCTGTGACTTGAAATCGAGTACTGGGATAATACCTTTGTACATGTTGCAAATTGTTTCTTGTAGGAAGAGAAAGCATCAGTTGTTGACAGTGATGTCTTTAAAATTAGCAAGTGGCTATTGGAAAAGGCCAACAATCTGATTTGCCAAGTGAGGTGGTTCTTTATTTCTGGCTTTTGTGTCTCCCAATGTAAATGCTCAACAATCAAAATCTAGTTAACAATTTTGTTGAAGAAATATTGGTCACTAGAGAATTCAGTTTGTTTTTTCTTTCCAACTTTGGCATTGGCTTTGGAATGCTAGCAGGGAAAAATAAATCAAAGTCAGACTTTCATCTATTCTTGTTTTTTCTTAATATGCACTGTCAGGCCCGTGGCATAAGAATAGCTTCGTATTTGCTATGCAAGGTATTGTTTATGAAGCTTTTTTCTTCAGGGTGAAGCTGTGATATCAAGGTCGATTTTTGTCAAATGTTTTTGTTTGCTGTGTTGGTGTTACAGATTACCAAAGGCCTTGACACCATGGCTAGCAATGTCTCTTGAAGTCAGAGACTTGAAGTTAAGTCTTTTTTTTAATTGAAAAACACAAGTTAAAGGATGATGTTATCATCCTTTACCAGAGTGTTGAAATGAGTGAGGGGTAATTTTATGTTCATTAGACAAAATCATAGCAAGATGCAAGCGTTTGAATCTTAGACTAAATAAATTCAGATTAGAGACTAATTTTTAATGGTCAAAGTAAATTACAAGAATATTTTTTAAATTTAACTTTAGTTCTTAATGCTTTTTGTCCCTAAGTAAAGACTGCCATAGTTGTAACATTGAGTTTGATGCAGAGTTTCACAGGGTAAGACCTGATCTGGATTAAGCTTTGGAAAGACTGTTTAAGGTACACTGCAAGTGACTGGGGTCAGTGCAAACCTGGGTGAGATTAGAGAGCTACTACATAGGCGGTAGGACTTAATGAGCAGTGGGGCTTTCTGGCCTTAGCCTGTAAATATAAAGAACTCTTATAAAATTCCTTTGTGCATGAAATGAAAGTATAATGTTTTGCAGGTATAAAGGTTCTTCGATCAGTATAAGGACACGGTTACATTGTTCCAAAGGAGTTAAATGTTAAAACAATGTCATAAATTAAAGGCACTGCTTTTGTTGTCCCTGCCATGAAGAAGCTGAGTTGTTACTTGTGGTGAATTTAATGCCCACCTAGCCATCAGAATGACTGTAGTGCTGTTATTTTGTAGGTCATAATAGTCTTGAAAAGTAAATAGTTTATACAAACAAAAACCTTGAAGGAAATTACAGAAGACATAATGGCTTTTTGAGACATGTGCCTCTGCGTCCAGCTGTGCTTTTTTTTTTTTCTCCAATCCAACAAAATTAAATTGGTGTGTTGTTATTCCTGTGATATTTTTTTTTCCCCCTCTCCTGAAATCCAGCAAAATGAAAATTAGTGTTCATCCAGTCAGAGCAGCAGCAGCTGTTGATAACACATTCTGAAGTACTATTTCTGGTTCCAGATTGTTTTACCTCAGTACAGATGAATGAGTCTTTTTGGTGGTGTATATATGAGAGAAAAATTCTAAAATGTAAAAGAAGACTGAGGAAATAGAGGCAGAATTTTCTGGCTTTTGGAGGAGAGAAATGGGAACCAGCCATGTTTTGCTTTATTGCAAGACTATATACAAGCCACTGCCTGTTTCTGTCCTACTACCTTCCCTGGTTTCTCACTTTGTAAGTGAAGTTGATGATATCTCTTAATTTATGAAGTGCTGGAAACCTCCATGTTATACAAGGGTGATACAGGTTGTGGATAAGCATACGTTAACACAGACTTTCTGATGAGGAGCCATACAGAAGCGCTGACTGTGCAAAAGACCTTTCTTATCATGGGCAGTAGAAGTTCAGACTTGTAAACTGGGAATTCCTTGACACAATCTCCATACTCTCACCCCCTGGAGCATTGCTGTAAATGCGGGGGTGGTTGTGTTTGTAGTGTTACTGTTGCCAGAATGTTCCTGTTTGGAGGGGTGTGGTTCCCTCGAAGAATTTTTTTTTTTTTTCTTGTCCGCTTCTTTTTTAAACACACTAACAATCCAATGGGAAAAAAAAGAGAAGGGGGATAAATGAGAGCCATTCTCCACTTGCAGTTGCATTTGAATTGTAATTAAAATTTAGGATAAAATGGAGAGCTGTAGATAAATGAGAAGAGAATGACCTGCTAAATTAGCTGAAGGGTCCCACTCTTGTCATTCTTGAAGGCCTCAGAATTGTTACTGACTTTATCCCGGCTGCAGGTGGTTGACATGGGGCAAGGGTAGCACATACTATTTTATAAGATTCGATGCAGTGAGCTATAGTTGCAAAAGACGTTCCTCAGGTCAGTGCCTGATGTCTTCTCCGAATTCTTTTATCCTGTGTGCCCTCATTGTCCTTTCTACAATATGATCTATGTCTTATTTCTCTTAACCATCTTGTGTTTTCCCTTTGTTGTTCCATGCCACTTTTCTTCTTCCCTGCATGCTCAGAGTTCTTCTACCATTCTTCTTACCCACTGAATCTCACTCACTGAAGTAGAATCACTTATCTTCTCTTTTTTGGGGAGAAAATTATCCAGACGACTGACGTGTTAAGTGCCTTTGGAAGATGGGGTGCCTGGAACATTCACCAGCTACGGTATTCAAAATTTATCTTGTCGTCTCAGCTGACAAAGAAAATCTCGTTTGATCATGGGTCCTAACTTCCTTTGGATGACAGCATAAGTGAGCATGATCTGGCTGGGTAGTGCATCTACACTTATCTGTCAATCTTAAACAACTCTGATGATGTCCAGAGTCACAACTATCCTTCATTTTTCACAGAGCTACTCTGTAATCTAAGAAGTTGGGGGGGCAAATAAAGTAGTTGCGCTTAACTATCTCTAAGAAAACAGATGTGTTGCTTAGAGGACTTTTAAGGTATTATTTTTAGGGTTTGATTGTTCACTGCTGCAGTGTAATATGTTCCAGGGGAATTGAACGATGTAGATAGCAATATATCATATACTGCACCCTCAAAAATGACTGATTATGGAACATAAGACCAACAAGAGCTTGTACATGGTGATTTTTTTTCCCAGTTTTTGCTTTCTTATGACCTGCACCTTATCTTGCTATTAGCACATGCTTTGTATTCCTTATAGCAACAAATTCAGAGTTTGCTTTAGGGAATTGTGGATATTACAATAACAAACAGGAATGGATAATAGACTGTAGAGGTTAGTGTGGAGAATTTGCCCGGCTCTGCACACCACCCACCCATTTATGTGTTGACTGCTGTAATACTTATATGAATGTGTTATATGAATGTATATAAATATGTATATGTATCTCCCTAATCCATTCTTCAGTGTGCATGGGAAAGAGGCCTTCAAATTTGGAGGTGAAATCCAAGGAAAGAGTTAGTGTATTAATTCGTTTCGTGCACACATACAAATTGGTGTGTAAGGATTGTTAACCATATATCTGATCACTTTAAACTTTTAATTCTATTTGAGACATTTCCAGTCTCTGTGAAGCTGGAAAATTAAATGGTTTCTCCCTGCATAAAATCTGGGTGCTTAGAGAATTGTAGAGAGATGTATGCAAATCCGTTGCTGAAATAACATTTATACAGGGCATCCATAGGAGTGCCTTATGAGACAGCCGCTTCCTGTGAGATGCACAAGGAGATATAAATGATCACCCAGCTGCAATATGTGTAGGTAAAGCTCTTTAGCCATTCTCTGTTTCTAGGCCTGTTCTGCTTTTCAGGATAGTAACAGACTTTCAGTGGGTTTTCTTGCTCAGGTCATTGGTGTTGGGAAACAAAATGAAAACAATTCTCTTTAGCATCTTGATATAGTTCTTTTGGTTCATTAACGTGTTTATTAGAGTGTGTCATGATTCACTCGTATCTCATGGGCAAAGTTAGATTTTGCTCTGCTGACTTCTCTGCAAGTTTGCCCCGGGTTTGTGTCCTAGGGAGAAATGTGGGTCTGAGTGCAAGAGGCTTATGTACCACCTTTCTTTTGAGTCTGCAGTTTGTACCTTCTTCTCAAGAGTGTGGTGTGTCTGGCAGCGCTGGGGTAAGGGCATTTGCTGTTCTGCTGGCATTTGAGATGAATGCAAGACTTTCAAATTACTGCAGCTAGTTCTTTGATCTGTTCTTGCTCGTGTTTGAACATTATTAAGTACTTAATGAGTTTAATGTTTTTTGACATAAAGAAGGGGAAAGCCACATAAAAATGTAGTGTAAATTAAGAAGGGGGAAAAAAAAAAGATGACTGCAAGATTTCAAGGTTATTTGCCACATGTGTGGCAGTTTGCCTTGGGGTATTTACTCTATCTCATCAAGAGACTGACTGTGAAGCAGTCTCTTGTATCTGCAAAGGGAGAACCATCAATGTTTGTTGTCTTATGAAAGATTTGATAAGAAGCCAGATGCTTTGTATCTTCTATGTTCTTCAGGGGTGTCCTTGACTTTGCCTGAGAATCTGTTTCTAAATTACGACCTCCACCAGTCTAGCCTGATGGATTACTCATGCTCTGTTGGGCAGCTGGGAAGAAAAAAGCCAAGAAGCACTTCCTTTCCTTTTTTTTTTTTTTTGGCACTAGTAAGTGCTGAATACTTGCTTACCTTCTTTGTCATCTAGGGGATAGATTCTGATCCCAGCTGCAGTAATAGCAATTTATATGAACTTACAACACTGACAAAGTAAATCTGTGTTTATATTAGTTTGTGAAACCGTATTATTATAGATAGTTTAATATGTTTACTGGATCCCAGTTCCTTCCTGTGAGAATAGAAGTGTGAGGGAAGAGTTTGAAAAATTTCTGTTCCATTTTCTAAAAGTTTCTCTGTTAGGAATATTTCTGTGCCTGTTCAGTTGACTTT
The DNA here is from genome assembly GCA_017639485.1 of Pluvialis apricaria. Classification (NCBI taxonomy): domain Eukaryota; kingdom Metazoa; phylum Chordata; class Aves; order Charadriiformes; family Charadriidae; genus Pluvialis; species Pluvialis apricaria. The sequence goes on from CM030012.1 coordinate 56,525,585, forward strand.
GGGAAAAATCTCAAGATACAATTCCCTTAGATCATGTTTTACAGAATTTACATTTTTGTGTGTTTTATAAGCTAGAGAAGGTTAGTTCTTCAGACTTGTTCTCAATTCAAAGGTGTTCTTGACTATATTAGGTTTTTTTTTAATATTAAGACTTTTGGCAATTATGATTATGGAGGTTTACAAACAGAAGCCAGTTAATGTCTTGACAAACCTATTTAAAAGCATTTAATTTCCATGAAGGACATATTACAATTAGTAGGAATATATGCACTATAGTTTAACTTTGGAGAAAGTATGTTGTTCCCAGAGTTGAAAGGGCAATTCATCTTCTTATGAACCAATATGTCAAGTTTAAATCTTTGTAAATTCATAATGGAGATGTTTTAGCATCCAGTATCCTTAAGGTGTGCCAAGAATAGAATGCATTTTCAAGATTCTGGCCAATATTGTGACTTGGGTGAAATTGTAATCTAAGAGCAGTGTTAAAATAATTCAACTATATTCTGAAGTAGCTAATTAATAGATGTAACTTGCAAATTCAGGCATAGATCAGATGCATTAATGGCAAAAAAACCACCACCACCCCTACAGGTCTGAAAGTTGCAGAAGGAGTTGTTTCCATAGGGTAAGATTTCTTTTTAGTGGTTATTTTTTCTTGCTCCTGTCAATACAGACAGATTTTGAATATGATAGCATTGAAAAAATGTTCCATTTCTATTTTCTTAGATGTGCGTGTTGTGTTTCTAATGAAGGCCGTGAAGTTACCTCATTTCTCCTACTGGGCAAACTTACAGTACTTCCTGTAATAATTGTAATATTTCCATGTAATGACTTGGATGACTTAAAAGATTTTTTAAAAAATCTTAACGTCAGCAGTCTGTTCTGATCAGTTTTGATCTGTCACAGTATTATATGCAAGGTCATTAGCTATCACTGTAACCAGATTTCAGATGGTAGGTGGAGTTGTATATGGACATCAGGTTTGAAGAAGTTCTACTTACTCCTGACAAAGGAAAACTTCTATCCTCTTCCATGAAAAATAGCTTTTAATGTAAACAAATATAAATCTAGGAATAATAAAGACTATGAGCCACTTAACATGGTGTTTTCTGTCCAGTCAGCAGTCACATTTAAAACCACACTACTTAAAAACTTAGGACAACCGTTTTTCCTGATACAGATGTAAACAAAGTAAATGCTTATTTATTTGGTGTGCAGACAATATAGAGAGGTCATGGAAAAAGAGGAGATATATTTCTTAAGTGATTTTAACTTCAACAAAATAGAGAAAAAATTGATTTGTGCTGGGGATAGGGAATTCTATATGATCTGTTCAGGTTTGTAAGTTTGAAACTATTTGGGGATTGAAAACCCACAGTAAGACATGTTTAGGCAATAGAAGTGAACAGTGAGACACAGAACTTCCGCCTTTGCAATACATGCAATCCTTCTGTAGGTTTGGGGTTTTTTTTCAGTAGAACGTACAGCAAACAACCTATGGAAAGCTCTTGCTTTTCTCTATTGTACTTTGGTCTGAGTTTTTTTTTGTTTAATGTAGCATGCTGAGAATCTGTGGCTGGACTTGTCTGATGTATTTGTCTATGTACCTACCCCCAGCCTCTCAAGTGACCAACTTCCTTTGCAAAAGAGTGCCAGTCAATCACAATCCTCTGGTGAAGTTGATAATTTCACCATTCATTCCCACTGCTTTAGTAGTTCTTTTTTTTTTTTTTTTTTCTCCTCCAAACTCTTCTGTGGACCAGCTTCTGCAGCGGTGTAAAAATGAGAATTTAGTGGTTCTGTTTATTCCATAGCCCAGCTATCTTCTTGGTGGACAGAATAAGGAGGAGATTTGTCTACTGGCTTCCTGGTTGATGTTCTGCGAAAATAATTGACTGTGTTCAGCCTTGATCTGACGTGAAGTGTCTTTTAACCAAGGTTGGGGTTTTTTTGCTTTTTTAATTTTGTTTTGTTTCTTTTTCATTTTGAAATGCTGACATTTGCATAGTAGTGTTCCCTCCAGTTTGTTCCAGGAGTTGTCTTTGGCTTCAAAATCATGGCATGACCACAACGAAGCTCATCCTGTTCATAGTCTGTGAAGCGCTTAATAAACTGGTGATATTTTGTAATATTAAATAATACATATTTACCATGAAAAGAGCAGACCTGATAATTTCTGAAAAGGTACTGATACAGCTTTGCCTCTCTGATCTACTAAAATATATTTTGTGGTGTGAAATAAAAGCTTTCATTTGAGCCAGCAATGTGCGATCGCAGCCCAGAAGGCCAACCATATCCTGGGCTGCATCAAAAGAAGTGTGGCCCGCAGGTCAAGGGAGGTGATTCTGCCCCTCTACTCTGCTCTCGTGAGACCCGACCTGGAGTACTGCATCCAGCTGTGGAGTCCCCAACATAAGAAGGACATGGACCTGCTGGAGCGCGTCCAGAGGAGAGCCACGAGGATGATCCGAGGGCTGGAGCACCTCTCTTATGAGGAGAGGCTGAGAGAGTTGGGGCTGTTCAGCCTGGAGAAGAGAAGGCTCCGGGGAGATCTTATTGCGGCCTTCCAGTACCTAAAGGGGGCCTACAGGAGAGCTGGGGAAGGACTTTTTACTAGGGCATGTAGTGATAGGACGAGGGGGAACGGCTTTAAGCTGGAAGAGGGCAGGTTTAGATTAAACATTAGGAAGAAGTTTTTCACTTTAAGGGTAGTAAGGCACTGGAACAGGTTGCCCAGAGAGGTTGTTGAAGCCCCGTCCCTGGAGGTGTTCAAGGCCAGGCTGGACATGGCCTTGGGCAACCTGGTCTAGTGGGAGGTGTCCCTGCCCATGGCAGGGGGGTTGGAACTCGATGATCCTCAAGGTCCCTTCCAACCTAAACCATTCTATGATTCTATGATTTGTTTCTGTTATACTAGTAACTTGTTTTTTGCCTTTTCATTTGTAAATGTACTGTACCAGTTTTAACCAGTTGTAGCTCATATGCCTAACAGCATCAGTGTTATTTTACAGGCAAAAGTATGCAGAAATTTTCCTATGTGTTTCCATTTGGTCATTGGAATAGATGACTTGGGAGAATCTTCTCTATATCAAATAGGCTGCCTGTTTTGGTCCTACAAAATACCATATATGGGTGGTATGGCATTGTTGTTGTATCTTGCGAACTGTGTTGGCTTTGTTCCTGTCTTCCATGGAATGCACAAATGGCATTTGGAAGATGGTGTGCAGAAGTTACTTTGTCATGTATTGGAAACATCAGAGCCTCTTTAAACCTGCCGGCTGAGAGATTCGTATGTGTCAATGTTGGCTGTTCTGCTTGGAAGGTAAGTCAGGAGGCAGGACAAGTTGTTGGGAATGTAGCTGGTGGAGCACACTGGGCAGCACTGAGGTGGCCACTGTAGTGACCAGGCTGATCCTCTGTGTCTGAGAGTATACCAGTGGTAGGACACTGTTTTGAGCAGCGATTAAGAAAATTCTTGATAGGTATTGCAGTAATAAAATTGGAGAACAAGGATCCCAACCTATGTTAACAGTGTCATAGTGTTTTTCTGTTGACGGTGTCACCTCTGTTGCTAGAAAAATGCAGCAGCACTGGACAGTCCCCCCACTGCTGCCCAGTTGCCTTTCCACTTCCTTTGGATTCTGTTGTTTTCATTTCTGAGACAGAGTGACTCCCATTAGCAGAGGCAGTAATTCATTCAGTGTAGGAGTTACTTACAGTACAGCTGTGCTGCTTTGATGATGCCATCTGCCATCCATGGGTAAAAGCCAGCTTCCCGCAGCCAGCGCACTGCAAGAGAAACTTATTCTTAAGACACCCAGACATTCGTGCACAGAGCGTGTATGCCTCATAAAACATAAGAGCAAAGTAAACTGGTGAGCTGTTGGGAATCACTTAGCTGAGATCTGTATCTTGAAACTGTGGTGCTAGGTTCTGGAATAATTATGTCTAATTGAGGCGGAATCATCAGAAGCAACCCTGCTGGACAATTTTAATTTCCCCTCTTTTAGATTGACTACCTAATTCAGCTTTGCAAGGTGCAGCCAGCTGCATCTGGCTCGGCATAGCTAGAAGAGTAAAATTATAAATTGCTATGTAAATATATTATCCTTTAATTGCAGCAGGCCTTAATTCATATTTGATGGGTGGGGTTTGTTTTTTTTTTCATTCTTGCTTAATCAAAAAGCTACTGGAACAAAATATTTTTGTGAATATGTCTGTGTCCCAGATCTCTCATGGTGTTTTCTATATTGCCTGTGTCAAATAAGGGTTCCCAATGCTGTTAAATGTGTGCATTGCTGCCAGGGCCCAGTATCTGAGGCACTAGATGTGTGCAGCATAGGGAAAGCTGTAGTTGTTATTTGCTATTTCCTGGGTCCGGTGAAGCTGCTGAAATGAAAGCACCTGCTGATTAGTTCAGCCACTCCGTTTGTGCTACCCTGTGCGCTGGGTGGTGAAATCTTATTAGGACCAAAGGGCAGTGCCAGTCAGAATCATACATTACATCTGTCACAGATTAAAGCTGCTGATTGTTACATGCTGACTATACAGTAGTATGGAAGATCGTGTTCCAGAGGGTAGACCTCAAAGACCTCTTGAGCTATAGAAGTTGAGGGAGGAGATTAGACATAATCTAACATATGTAACAAGTCCTTTAATCTTGGTTGATCTAATAAATGGGAAAATAAATTTTGCCCAAGTCTGTGTTTCAGAGAAAGCTACTGAATGTTTTTAATCAAACTGTTTGTAAAGTCTTGCTTCAATTGATTCCTTATTTAAAAAGAAAAGAAATGATTTTTAGATAGTTGTATCTCCTTTTCCACAGTTAGTGAGGGTACTGGTACTTTTCCTCATAGTTTGGCAGTGCTTACTTGGCATTTCATGTCAGCCAGTGCTAGTGGAGCTGAATTGAAATAGATGTGAAAATTTTGTCTGGGAAGAGCTCATTGATGAGCTTTGCTATAAATACTGTTTATTTGAATGCACTTTTAGCATCTTAGCAATAAAATTTACATTGGCCACTTTCCTCTTATTTTGGAGTTAATCTGCCCTGTCCACAGTATGCACAAGGACCATGGTACCTGAACTGAAGAAAGACTGTATGTTCCTGCACTGTAGTCCTTTTCCAATATATTGCAATTGCAGAGTGTTCCCAGTGGAATGAGGGTCTGTTTGTGGAAAGAAGTCAGCATGGAGAGTAGGGGAGTGGCGATTCAACTGGAGCCTGATTTAGGTACATTGCAGACAAAAGTTGGATTTCTTCCAAAGTATAAGTTTCTTTGCTATTGCTGGAGGCAGCATGCTGGAGCTGATGGACCAAAAATCTTGTCTGGTATGGTAACTCCTTTGGGGTTTGTTTGTAATCTGGAATATTGAAGTCTTGAAACGTGTGTGAGAGCAGTGTCAGTTTACAGTGATGATTTAAGTAATTAACAAATGCAGCTATTTCCCATCTGCCATTTATATCAGCCCAGAACCCATATGCAACTTAGAGTTGGCTGAGTGGACTAACTTGTTTTTACTATTCTTGCAATAACAAGCAACCATTTGCTCCATTTCAGCTTCAGGGTTTGGGTTTTTTTTCTCCAGATGTGGTTGTTGTCACTTTTGTGAGAAAAAAGGAAAAAAAAAAAAACACAAAAAAGGTAGACACTGAGTGTGTGAGCTGAGTTGATGACTTCTATGGGACTGTTCATCTTCCAAAGTAAATGCCTGTGTTTCTCCAAGCAGTGAAGAAGGGGCCAAATGAGGCTCCTGTTTCCAGCAACCAGGCAATTGCAGAGCCTTGCTGTCCCTTTTGCCAGTAAGATTCAAATTCCTACAAAATTTGTGTGGGATGGGGGGACTATTGAGGTCACTTGCACCCGAGTGATTCTAGGATGGCAATTCAGCTGTTACGGAACAGCTGTTGCGAATCTGAAAACAGCTTAAGGGTGTCAGACCATTAATTTCCACAGACTGTTTTTGAGTTCCTCAGTTCAGTGAGCTAGCTTATACTCAGAGAATGCCTATTTCTGATGAACTCTGTCTTGGGCATTACAAACCAACCTACTCTTCCTGGAGTTCTGTACCATTTCCAGAACTAATTAGGCACTCCATCTCAGTAATGCGATTACAGTGGCTCAGGATTAAGGGAAGAAGCATAGATGAATCCCTATCAGAAAGTCAGCCATGACACACAACACCCTGGGATAACTGGTAGATGGGCTCAGCTGACTTTGAAGTTGTGACTCAGATGCCTTACCCCCAGTGATCATTTCAAAGAAAACTGGTCTCTTATGGTCACTCGGTAACAGTCTTCAAATACGAACAGCAGTCTAGCTTACTCCAAGTGTAGCTTGATGCCATTGTGGATATACGGTGTACTTAAAGACTCTGTTGATTTCAGCAAGCATAAATGGATGTAAGAAGCACTTACAGAGATAATTTGGAGTTATATTTAACCAGAGTGGAGATAATTAAGGTGTGTCTATATTTATGCATATACAGTTTTTAAAAAGCAATGTATTATTCAGTCTACAAGGCATTCAGCCTGCGCTGCTGGTCTTAGCTATTCTTCAGCTGCCCAGAGCCTGACTAAGTCTGGTGGTCTCTATTTGAGTAACATCAACTAAAATAGAATTGCTGTGCTGGCTAACTTTTATAATAGATTTGTGTGAGAAATAGGAAGGAACAAAAACTCTGCTTAACAAAAAAACATGCTTAATTGCATAAACACAAGGGACAAAGTACTGTTTTTCATGCAAAAATATTGTGGTATGTCAGCAAGTTGGCACTGGTAGTGAATAAGTTATTTAAAATATCCATCCCAGAAATAGAAAATAGGCTAAGATACGGTATTTCAGACTGGGAACCTATCTTATATGGTTAAAAAAGGGCACAAAATGATACCATGTAGTTAGAATTTTGGACTGTAATGAGAAGTGAATAAAAATGACTGTGGTCTCCTTCTGTGGGCAGCTGTTAAGCGAGTAAGTTTTTAAACACTTGAAAATTCTTGACTAGCAAAGCAACACACTATAGTAATAAGAGTTGCAAAGTCCACCTTATGCATGAATAAATGTATAGATATGTTTTAAAGGTATGTCTGAGGCTGGCGTTGCACTAACTGCCTTCATTAATGATCTTTCAAAGCCAAGTGAAGGCATTATTACAGAGGTTAAATCATTCTCTAAACAGCACAAAGGTAAGAAGGAGTTTTCAGTTTAGGGGGTTTTGTATTGGTGATGGATTTGAAAGGCTGCTTTGTAAAGAGAGCACCAAACTGTGCAAGTTCTTGGGTATTGTTGTGAAATCTCTGTAGACTTAAAAGCCGTTTTCTACTGTGTGTGACTGCTTTCCAAGCAAGCATAAATACCTTTTTGTAACCAACCTTGCTGAAGCAGGAGGCTTAAAGTTACTGGTGGAATTAATTCTGTAATATTTGTATAGTGTATTACTGCTCCTAAGAAAGAAAATAATAACTTGAGAAAGTGGCCCAAATCTATCTCCTGTGAAAACCTTTTATTTTGCAAAATGAAAGCTGTAAGTAGCTTTTGATTGTTTTGAGTTTTTTTTCTTCTGTGTTTCGTTTTGTTTTTTTTTAAATCCGTTTTGTAAAGTGAGAGAGCTTCATGTCCTCCACTGCCTTTGGTTGAAGTATAGCACCAGCAATTTGTGGCTGGCTTTTGGCCCATCCTTAGTCTGTTGAGACATGAAGTATTTTAAGTGGAAGTAACTAATGATGTGCCCAGTAACATGGCCACAAAATAGTGCATGGAGGGAATGTTACCCACTCACCTTGCAAAGCAACTGCAGTTTAACCAGGTTGGGACAAAGCATGGAGAGGACCCAAAGCTGGTCATTGCTTATGACCCCCCCCCCCCCCAACACACACAGTTGTGTACCTCCTGATCCCAATTACCATCTCTTGCACTAAATGTACACAGAGATTCTGAAATATGAAACATGCTACTGGTTCTGTAACCGCTAATGACATCAAGCTATTGAGCAGGGGGAAGGATGTTTTTTTACCTTGGATCTTAGCTATTGTGTTTAATTGTGATTTACGGGATAGATCAGAATAGCGTCTGACATCGTATAAATGCACATGAGTTTAGTTAGGGACCATGCTTCTTGGGAAATTGAATTAATTGCCCTATAGATGATAACATCTCTGATTTTGCAAAGTAATTTAACACTCCTTTTTAACTGTGATTTATCAATGGGATTTAACCCACAAATGAGGCATTCCTGCTTTTTTAACAAGCATGCTCTTCATGCTGTGTTTGAGAAATATTGAGAAAAAGGTGAATTTGAAAGTATGGTAATGTAGATCACTATTTAATTAAACTATTTTAAAGTTTATATTGAAATGAATAAGAGAGAAGTCATCATTTTTAAGAAAGTACTCCGTTTTGTTGAGAATAGGTACTCTGTTATTCTTGTTTTGGATGGCATAGAAATATATTGCTGTTTAATAGGAAATGCAAAACTTGGAATATTTATGCTATGACTCAAATCCCCTGTGTTTTCAGTGAATGAAACCTGGGCAAATTTCCTGAACAACTTCAAGAGGGACATTAAGCCTTTTTGGAAGAAATGATGTTTGTAAATGTTGAAATTGTGAAATGCCCTGGGAGTGGATGTCTGCAATTTGTGTTGTTTTCTTTCAAGTAAAAAATTGCCATTGAAATACAATAATTGCACATTTTTAATTATAGAGTTAGTCCTGTATTTTAGCTAATACTGCAAATACTTTCTAATGGGCTTAGTGCGTATAATTCAATCTCCTCAGGCAGAATTAAATGACAACACATGGTGCTAAGGAGTTACAGCAAGGTGTAAAGATCTCCGGATGAGGCTTTGGTGTTTGTGCATCCAAGGCACTTAAAGCTGATCATGAGAGTTGTACCCACTTGATATTGTATCTAGTTATCATTAATGACATTGTAAGACTGAGGCCTTAATCTGTCAGTGTAGTGACTTTCATGCCACGAGAGCTTTATCTTGATGTGAGTTTTCAGAAAGTATTAATTAATTTGAGCCTTGTAACTCCATTAATTTTGAGTCTTTAAACTGAGGTTTAGGAAAAGCTTGAAGGGATTATATGCTACCAGAGAGAGAGTGGCTTTGCAGTGTTGTAGAGTATCTTACTGCGTTACCTCCTATTCAGCATAATGCTAGCGCCTTCGGTATTTCAGAGAGGTTTAGTTATCAGGTGTGTGTAGTCAGAGTTTTAATGCAGTCCGTGAAGTGTGGATTCCTTTTGGTTCTGCTGTGTTGGTTCCAGAACAAGGTAATGCATTGTGAGATGCTGCGGGATGGATTGAATTGTCAGGCCTGCTGTTTGCAGGATTTTCTTGGTTTGGCTTGTTTTCCTCTTCTGAAACAAAATTATCTCAAGCCGTGTGTTTTGTGCTGGTTCTCATTCCTGGTGGATCTCATTATCAGCTTTCAAACCAGCCTGTGACTGGGAAAGCATTCTATGTGTTTGGCGCATCTGAGAATAAATAAAAATAAAATTGCATTTTGCTTCTTCACTCCCTCTGCCCAACAGGTGGGTTTTCATTCTGAAGGTAATTGATCAATTCAAGAGTAGCTGGAGTGAAAATTATTTTGGAAGGAAAGAGAACAGAAGTTTTCAAAATAGCACGTACAGAGATGTAGTGTTTTTACAATTACTACTGTAAAATGAGTGTAGCAAATACCATGAAGATTTGTCCTGTATGATAGCTGCACACATTCTCAGTAAATACCAGGAAGGAGAGCATTACCAGATGAAACTATTAAGCTGAAGTTCACAGCAGGCATTTGCTTAGGTTAGGCTTTAATTATGAAGAGACTTTCAGTTGTAAAGTTGCTTTTCAATTCTTACTAGATGTATTTATGTAGATGGAATAATCCTGTCTTCATGAAATAGAATTATTAAAAAATACTGTGTTAATAATGCAAGTTCATCATGGTTTTTAATTTAAGAATCTTGAAGTGCAAATGTCTAATTAAAAGAAGAGCAAACTGTGTAGAGCACTTAGTTTGCAAAGAATTCAGCATCAGAATTTAGTACTGCTCTCGAGTGCAGTTATCTGGGAGTGAAATGCGTGAAAACAATAAAATACAAACACAACACATTTTTATGGAGAAGTCAGACAATTTAAGAAAACTGGAAATCTTTTAATTAATTATTTTTTTGCAAAACCCTTAATTTAAATTTGTAAGTGCTTAACTAAACAAAATCTTAATTGAAAGTGTCAGAAGTGATCCATGGCTGCATTACAATTTTCTTGTTTGTGCGTCGTTTCTTTTACCATTTAGTTGGATAATACCCACTACTTATCTGACCTACTCGGTTTGGACAAAAAGTGTTCACCCTGGCTTCTTTGTGTTCTTTAATGAGAGGAATTAATATAGGCTTGGATTGAAAAATATATGAGTTTATTAGCTATTTTTTGTCTAAACCAAAATCAGTGTTCTGAACAGGTGGCTACAGGATGGTTTCATGGATGCAAAAGACTTTATTCCATGTGTATTCTTTTTATGCATGAGTCTGATTTATGAATAAAACATCTTCCTGAAAAGGTGAGAGAAAGGTATTTTAACTCCTGTAGTAATGGCCTTTTTGAATCCAGATGACTGTAGTAAAATGGATGATCCTTAACCTGCATAGATAAAGATAGCAATCTAATCAACCAGTATTGTTTCTAATTAATATTATCCAGTATATCTTGCTATTCTTACATAGATTTTTGTGTACAGCATAAATATTTCTCAAGAAAAATGTTAATTGATACGTATTTTGATGAGCATTCACTTCATGAATTTATGAAGTCAGTTATAAAACTCACTTTGAATAAATACATATGAAACCTTTTTACTGTACTACACCTTAAGTTATTTACTACATAGTTAGACAGAGTAGGTTCTCAGCAGGCTCTCTGTGTAGTTTTACAGAATTAGATAAAATGATTCTGCTTTATGCCAGCTAAGAATCTAGACACATAGCAGTGCAGCAGTCACATGCTTCAAAGAGATGGGTTTTTCCTGAGGAATCCCAGCCTCTGAGAGCACTGACAGAAACTGACCTTGACTCCTGCTATGCTTGTGGAGAAATGGTATGTTGAAATAGAAGAAGCTCTTAAATAATCCAGTTTATTGAATAAATTCTTGGGGCTTTCCAGACCTTGATGCCTTCCTCTGAATTATTGGTATATCCTATAAATGTCTTGCAGCCTATATGGCAACACCAGGACAAACTTGTTTTTAGCAATTTCTAATGGCATAAGAGTTTTTGTGTGGTTTGGAAGCTGTCAGGCAAGTTTGCCCTATACTGACCTGAGCTACTTGGCTCTACAATGGTTAAAATTAGGGCTGAGAAGTTTTTCCTTCGAGGTGTCAGCAGGCAAGACAAGCCCTCATAACTCAAGAGAGGAAATTTATCTGTTGTATCCTCACCCTGCTCTGCTTATCAAAAGGTTTTCAAAGACTCGTTCAGACATAAGAATACTTTAAAGGGAGATCGCCTGAGTCTTGGCCCCAAATAGTCTTCCTCAGGGCACTGTAAGATTCATCTGTCTTTTGAAGTTGACAGTTCTATCAATTTACATCTTCTATTTTACAGTCGCTTTATATTTTGAAGAAGGAAATTCATGATCATTTTTCACAGAAAAAAAGAATCTGGTTGTCTGCAGCAAGAGATAAAGAATGAGTTTTGAAAATTATAATAATGGGAAACTAGGCTAGCAGGAAAGTTTCCACTATGCTATTTTGCTGGCAAGTGTGGAAATTGAAGGTTTGAACCTGAATGAAACAGGCATGAATTCCAACCCTTTTAACCCTAGTGGTTCACAGGTGTCTGTTCTCACAAATTAATGTAATTATTGTATTCTCAATATGTAGTTTCATGAAAATACCATTAAGGCTTAATAGAGGGGAAAAACAGTTTTTGTTGATGGCTGATAAATGCCATGCCTTTGTTTCTGAAGCAATCCTACATTGTCCATGGAAATGGTCCTGTGACAAGCGTATTCCTTAACTGTCAGCTTTACTGAGAAATGAATGCTAACTGTAGTAGACACTAGACCCAGATCTCTTTGCATATTGTGACTCTTAGAACAAATGTCATCTGGTCTAAAAATAAATCCCAGTCAGAACATGGGATCCAAGGAACTTGGATCCTACAAAGAACTGAATATGGAAAAGCATTGTATAGTTGGATCTCTTTCAGATGGAGGTTAGTGAGTTCAGAAAAAATGAAAGCTCAGCTCAGTAATTTCACATTCTGGCATGAAGATGCGTGCAATGAAGTCCCTGGGTTATAAAGAGTTTGGCATGTAGAGTTCCATGAAGAAACTGATAGTTATCTCTCTGTTTGCCTAAGAGCAAAAACCTTTTATGTATAAACTGAGCTTAAACTGGGAATTGAAGTACATTACAGGAGTATAAACTGTTTTTTTATTACTGTTTTTAATGGCATTTAATGGAAAACTGTTTAGACAAATCAAATAGCACACTTGTGTGTGTGACTGTCCCCCTTCCAGCTTTTTGGCCGTGTGTCTGTCTTTGCTCATGGAGACAAGGAAAGGTTTACTGACATACCACCTCTGAAAGGTGCTTACTGTTTATTCAGTGGTGGCCTTGGGATTTCCAAAACAAAATTTATTCATGAAAGTCCTTCAGTGGGCCGCTGTTCAAGAAGGAGGTGAGAGTTCTCTTTGAAAACAAGAGGTGTTTTACAATTGCATTCCTTAAGAGGTTGTTACTAAACTTGTCTTTAGAACCATGGGATGTCGTATGCAGATAGGCATAAAAGCAAGTCGCTGTTGGCTTACGTTTGAATGCAAGCATACCCAAGTGACATATAAATTCAGTAAGATGTACTTTGCTTGGAAATCTATCTTATTTATGCTGTCAGTTCTGCTTCTTAGGAGGTGATGAGTTGTGCTGAGTGCCTCTCCTCCCGCCTCCTGTGAAAGCATTAATCTGTGGGAACTTGAAGATGTCTTCTTGTGACTCCCAGTGCTGACAATTTTCTGTGTCATGTGGTAGGAGTCACTGCAGGCAGGTCACACAGATTAATGTAATCTGTGCTGATCTGAAACACCACAGCGCATACCGCAGATTAGTTCCTCACCCGCTGATTACAGCTGACCTCTTTTTCCGACATGCCCTTACACTTTACCTTATGAAGAATGTAAGGCACAACCAAGCGTTGTATTCATTACCCTCTTTAATACCTGTCATGCTTTGACCTGTTGGCACAGCCTCACTAAGAAAGTACAGTACTGAGATTCAAAAGGATGCCTTGTGCAAAACTGGAAAGAGATCATGTGATACTCTGCTTATTTTTCTTTGTTACTAAGGCTCTCATCAGTGAACACCTCACTTTTATGAATAGTTAATACCTTCTCTCTCACTAAAGTGCAGAGTAACAGAAATACAATTAAATTATAGCTCACTACTGTAACAAAACACACTAATAGCTCTCCCATTTAAGACAAAGTGAAAGCACATGCATTTTTATTTAGCCTCTCAGGCCAGTACACAAGACCAGAATGTTATTTTTCTGAATTAAGTATCTAAATGCTTAGAACTGATGTGTTATATGCATTTAGTTTGTGGATGACGAGCATTGCATGAGAAACAAAGGGGCTTGCGTTTCTCTGGCCAGATCTTCTCCTGATGAAAATACGGTTCTGGGACTTCAGCTACAGCTTTTACATATCTGACTCCTGGTGCCAAAGAAAATGTTGGTTACCAAACAGAAGAAGATCAAGCTTCGATTCTCAATTTTCTTTTTACTTTGTTGCTTTTTAAAAATGCCTAATCACATGTGCTTCACAGGATCAGAATTTGCTGCATGGATTTTGGTTGATAAGTTGCATTCCATAGTTACCTGCTTCTGAAATTGTCAGTGCATTATATAATGTATGCGTTGTGTAATGAGCACTGCATTGTATAGCGCATAATACATTGTATAATGTATGCATGTATAATGAATATAAAGCTAATCATACAAAGGTTTTTCTAGTCTGTTGCCTTGTCTCTGGCAGAAGCCAATACATATGGAGGAAAAAAAGTGGTAAGTGGTGGTTTCCCTGCAATATTCTTCCAGCTTTCAGCAATTTATACTTCAGGGAATTGCCAAGGTGGATAGCACACTCAATGAAAATAACCACTCAGTGAACCTGAAAGTATCTGTTCTGCTTGTGAGTTCATGTATAGTGTTTGCTTAAAACAGCCTGTGATAATGACCTGTATGACATAGCTTACACTCTTCTAGTACTGACACAGTTAAGTGGGCACTAAAGTAGTAATAGATAGGTAAAGCAGACACACCTGCTTCTTTGTAGAATGACCCCACAGGGCAATGTTATCCAATTTTCATTGTATCCTTTATATCACATGGAATATTTTAATCATCATCATGAAGAATCTTCAGCTCACGCCTGTTAATTTCTTCAAAATTACAGAGGAAAAAGGAAAGACAGTTTGGAAGATTTCTCATCCTTGCCAAATTTTGAGTTTTAATTTTGAAATACAAATAAATAAGCTTTACTGTAGACTAACTGTCATACTGCACCAAGTACTAATAAGTGTATTTGCATGTGACATGCATGGTAGCCATTACAGTACCTTATGATCTTTCTCAAATGGAGTTAGGTGGAGGGCAGAATTATAGTTATATGAAAAGGAATAGGAATAAGAATATCACCTAGAAGAGAAAAAAAGTATGGATTTCACCGTTAAGTTTGATGAATAAGTATTGTGAGATATGTTTTTATCCTGTTTATAAGAATCTTAGAATCATAGAATATCTCAAGTTGGAAGGGACCCATAGGGATCATCGAGTCCAACTCCCTGCTCCTTGCAGGACTACCTAAAACTAAATCATATGACTAAGAGTGTCATTCAGATGCTACTTGGATTCTGACAGGCTTGGTGCCGTGACCACTTCCCTGGGGAGCCTGTTCCAGTGACCGACCACCCTCTCAGTGAAGAACCTTTTCCTAATATTCAAGCTGAACTTCCCCTGATGCAGCTTCATTCCATTTCTGAGTGTGCTATCGCTGGTCAACAGAGAGAGGAGCTCAGCACCTTCTCCTCCACTGCCCCCCTTGAGGAAGTTGTAGACTGCAGTGAGGTCACCCCTCAGCCTTCTCTTCTCCAAACTGAACAAACCAGGTGACCTCAGCTGCTCCTTGTAAGTCTTGCCTTTGAGACCTTTCACCATCTTGGTTACCCTCCTCTGGACACACTGTAATAATCTGATGTCTTTATATTGAAGAGCCCCCAAAACTGTGCATAGTACTTGAGGTGGGACCGTACTATTGCAGTGTAGAGTGGGACAATCGTCTCCCTTGACCAGCTAGCAATGCTGTGCTTGATGCACCCCAGGACACAGTTGGCCCTTTTGGCTGCCAAGGCACACTGTTGAGTCATATTCAACTTGCCGTCAACCCAACCCCTCAGATGTCTTTCTGCAGGGCTGCTCTCCAGACTCTTGTCCCCCAGTTTGTATGCATAAGCAGGATTATCCCATCCCAGGTGGAAAATCCTGCACATGTTCTTGTTAAATTTCATATGGCTGATGATTGCCCAGCTTTCTGGTCTATCCAGATCTCTCCTGTAAGGCCTCTCTACCCTCGAGGGAGTCCACAGCTCCTCCTAGTTTAGTGTCATCGGCAAACTTACTTAAAGTACATTCAATTACTGCGTCCAGGTAATTTATAAAAACATTCAAGAGCACTGCCCCTAAAACTGGGCCCTAAATTCTGTCATTTCTGTTGTCTTGTCTCAGTACTCATGAAATTAAATAGCAGTTTCTGATCTGTAATCCCAACGCTACTGATGTCTTGCTCCCCCATCATTCCGGGTGAATGGACAGAGTCACAAAAAGAGAGCTTTACAGAGACCTCAGGCTGCTTAAATAGATATTCCCAATTCCTTGCAGAAAATGAAAACAAGGCAAAACTTCGTATGTGTTGTTTAAAATTAGGCAGACTCATTACATTGGATTACTACAGCAATAAACAAAGGAAAATGTACAATTTCAAGCTTTTCAACTGGTAATATCAATTATCTGCTGAGGTTATGGGAAAAGAAAATGAAGTAATAACATTTTCATTTTGGTTTAGTTCTAGAGTTTTCCTTCTGTTTCAACTCACAAATACTTTTCTCTTGCTTTTTAACGTTTTATACGGAAAATTGTCAAGGAAAATCTAAAAGTTTAATTTATGTTGTTAGGGGTTTATTCCAATATTGTCTCTTTTCAAATGTGAGAGAATACTTTCCCTTTTTGTTTTTAAAGCTCTGGCCTGGACATTTTGGGAGGAGAAGAAGAGAGGGGGAGAAAAAAAAAAGATGCAACGTGAGAAAAGAAAAAACACTAATGAAATAAGTATTTGGTTTTGCAGAGGAATAAAAGCTATAGAAAAAAAAGTAACTTATGAAAATAACTGTCTCTCCAGAAATAGATACTTTATCACAGAAGCAGTGTTTTGAAAATCTGTTCCCCTCTTGTTCATTAGATACACTCACATGGATTAAGCTGAAAGTATCTGTAGTGTTCATACTGACTGAAAGAAAGTGAGATTTTTTTTTGGTCTGATTTTTAAAAACTACTTTCTATTCTGATTTTCTGAGGTTACAAATCTGTTTCAAACAAAACAGTCGTATATGAGAAGAACTGAATGCAGACATTCAATTCACTTGAACATTCACTGCAAGTTTCTTCCTTCTTTCCCATCTTGGTAGCTATGATTTAAGGTCCACGTAGTTCCTGTGGTACCACACAGTCTGTATAAGTTTCTGCAATGGCAGTGAAATTCCATTAGTTCTTTCCCAGCTGCTGGTCTCTAGAAGATTAATTTTAGTTCTGTCTGAAGAGATTCTATTAGACTGCAAACTATGGGTTTGGTATATAACCCTGTGCAATTGAATTTTGCTTTGGTAAAACAGTGTATCAGATGAGAGAGAATCTCTTGTGATCATGGTTATGGCTGCAAGATTGAAATACTGCCCTACCGTGAAGAAGACTGTACTCATTGTGGCTCTGAATAATGGCAACATGGTCTAGATTAATTTCTTTGATCATACAACTGTGAAGTTGCTGGAAGAAAAAGAGTATGTATATTCATAAAGTGGAAGAAGAGCTGTTATATTAAGCCAGTCAATAAGGGAAGCAATGGGGCTGCCTCAATTGCAGTGCATTTCTCAAGACTGAAATAAAGCCAACATTGAATGAAGCCTTATATTTCAGGGTGCTGGTTCTCAGTTGGACTGCAAGCTGCAATTCCAAATGTGCCTGAGGAGCCTAGCTTTGTAGGGATTCACTGTGAAAATAAGTTCAGTTCATTCTGCGTTAAAGTGTCATAAAGATGTTAGCTGGTAATTCAGAGCATCCAAAGATGCTATGTAAATTCAGTGGTTGCCCCACCGGGTGGGTTTTTATTTTCAGAGAACTTCAGCATTCACATCTTGTGTTGCGCTCAGTACTCAACGCGTCCTAAGATCTTTTCTCTTACTGTCAGTGGGATTTACATCCAGTCATTCTTTTTGATTCAGTGCAGTGATGTTCAGATCAGGGACTTTCTGACATCTGCCAGCTTTTAGTAAGACAAAGGACTAAAACAGTACAAATCTAGTACAAATTTTGAACAAAGTCATCTATGGAACTACATCATCTTTAGAGCTGTATTACAGAGAAAGAATAAACTTGTAGTAGTGTGCCTGGATGAATGTTTGTATACCTTTCAAGGAAGAGTACGCATTTTAAATTATATAATTAATACATTCTGTATTGCATATGCAGAGTCTGATGCTAACACCAGTTGGCAGGTGCTGGCCTGCCACCAAGTAGTAAGCTGAAAATTTGCAAATTGCTTTTTCATTACTGCTGTTATGTGTGAGAGGTCATGATTTAATTTGAGCCAGAGGATGTGGCGTTAGTATGACTGAGAAATATGACGTCCAAGTGTCAAGAATCATAGCCATTTTGCATATCTTGTACTATTTATTTCTTTAGCAGTTGGTTGCATTTATGAGAAGCAGACACTTTTGGTTAATGAAAAAAATAATTTTCTTTGAGCCTCATTACCTTGAAAAATCCATAAAATAGGTAAGTTGGATCTTTAAAATAACATACATAAAAGTACAGCTGCTTCTCCTGGGTAATAGGAAAGATGCTGCTGTTTAACAGAATTCCTAAATCAATTTAGGCTACTCACGTGTACCCTGTAGCAGTGTTTTCAATGCTTTGGAAAGTACATAATCATTTCAAAATTAAGACACTCTATCAAATCTGATACGATGGGATCAGAATTTTTGTGTTCTGCTAAAATTTACACAAATTCTGCTTTGAGTCCTTGGAAATTTTGAGATTAGAAGAAAGGCAGGCTCTGAAAAAGAGTTTTGTGAAACTACTGTGTTTTGCCTTTTGTAATTATCTCATAAAATTAGATAGTTCCCTCTCTTCAAGCAATTATAACTTAATTTCTTTATATTAATTTTGATTCTTATTCAGAGAGTTTTATCTCTTTGTTACATACTCTAGCTGTAATGTAGCTTTTAAAGCATTGCTGATTAAGAAAAGATTTATTTCACTGAGTTCAACGTTATTTGAGAATGGATATAAAGACATCTGCTAGCATGCTTTCCTCTTAATATTGCATGGGTAGATCTATGCAGAAGTCAATTTTTTCATTACTGGAAGCTTTCAGGGATTGCAGAAATTTTCATTTAATGACTTTCAAGAGTTTTTGCTGTTTATCAGTAACAAGGAGTTTGCAAAAGGTTGATTCTTCAGGTAGTAACCAACCAGTAGTCATTGTGGTCATATGGGATGCAATTTTGAAACTGATATTTCTTTTTTTATTCTTTCAGTTTAGGGTTTTTTTTGGGGGGCTTGATGAAAATTTAGCTTCTAGAGCTCAGAAATGGAGTATCATGACTGAATATATTTCAGCAACAGTTTTAGTTCTTTCTGGTGACTCATTATTGTCTTACAACAAATATTTTTTTGAAAATTTTCTGATAAGCTATACTTACAGGTAAAATAGATTTGTTAGATTGCTTTAAGTATTTCAAGAAAAAAGAAACTCCACAGATGTGGCTTTCACTTTAGGAATATTAATGGTTTACTCTTTTTTTCTTTTTTTTTTCTTTTTTCTTTTTTCTTTTTTCTTTTTTTTTTTTTTGTCGATGAGACAGTCTTTGTGTTTCATGTTCATATTTTGGATTAACTCCAGTTTGTGTATGATAATTAGAATCGAATTCATTAAAGACTTGGCATTTAGAAAAGGAAAACAGTAGCAAAATATATGTAGTCTGGAAGATTTGATTCATTTATGTAGTCCTTAGGGAAGATAGTAAAATCAGAAAAATCAATCTGAACTGTATAGTCTGTAACAATTTATAAAATTAAAAAATAGGCAAATTCTGTATTCCCATACGGAGTCTACCTTGGAAACCGTGTGTGCAAGATGAAGTTTAGCACTTGACTATGATCCTGTAGAGTGCATCAAAATTGACTTAAAATGAAATCTGACCAGCCTAGGTCCATAGCTGAAACTCCAGTGCTAGACTTTTGTAGGGGAGCTTTTTGATGTCTTTGAATATATTCAGTATCTTACTCTTTTGATAAAATGTTAGATTTTAGCATTAGGAAATATACTTGAATGATAGCAAGATGAATTGGTGAAATAAGTGGTATTATTATCCATGAGGAGTGAGTGTCAGTAAACATCCGTTTGTATGCTTTGTCTCCATTATTAGCATGCTTCAAAGTAAAAATCTAACACAATGCCTTTGTTACGTGTACTGAAAAAAAAATTCCATGTGAGATTTTTTTAATGAAAAATTATTGTCTTGCTGAAAGGTATATCCATAGATTTTTTTTTTGTAAAGTGAAATGAAAGATAATTAAAATTAATACTTCACTTTATTAATAGTATGCCATCATACTAGTTTAGTATCTTGTCTTGTGTTTTAGGGTCAGTTCTGTCTTTGAAAATGAACAAAGTGCTGGCATTTTATTGTGTCTTGCGCTACATGTTTAAAGTTGTGGAATGGTAGATGATTCTGAATGAATCATGCAATGGCCACTTTGTTTTTCAAATGTATCTATTCCAGAATATGAGCGTATTGTTCAGAAACCTAGGGAAAATTCTTAATGCAATGAGTATGCATATGACTATGAATAGCAAAGTGGAAGGTGAAATTTTGTATTGTTTCCAGACTTGGTGTCCCTAGTGGAATATTTCAGTACTGCTATCGAAAATACGTTATTAAAGGCTTAGGTAGCCTTTACTGTTGCGTTCTACATCTTGGCTCAGGTGTTTACTTGCGCACATTGGTTGGATTGTAATACTATTAAATGGCCTGCTATTTTGTTGCTTTATATCCAAAGCAGCTGTTTGAATTTGTGAAGTGGGTATAAAAGGCCAGCAGACTAGTATTCTTCAGTCACGGCCACTAGTGACAGTATATCACATCACATCACATTGCACAAGTTCAATTAACTGTTTAAACTAGAAAGCTGTGGAGAATCAGGCACAAAGCTAAAATCAGGTATGATATCTTTGGTTTACTTGCCAAGATAATGTATAAGCCACTAACAGAATGTGTTCTCACCTTAAATACAGTCTGTCTTTTTGTTTTAATCAAGAAAGTTATGTTAATTATAAAATAGTTACTGGCACCAATATTTTGCTGACCGATAATTTTGCTATCTATACCACTGAAAAGTAGGGGTACAGAGCCAGGTAGGTGTCTGGTTTATACTACGTTGCATGATGCAGATGAGCGTTACAAATAGTGCAAGACAATGTGATTATTAGTACAGGACAGAATTGCTACAAATAGAGCAGGACCCACAACTTTGAGGTAATTTTTATTGTAAAGCGCTTTTTCTGGCTGAAAATTTGAAAAGGGTTGATTTAATGAATGTACATGTGGTTGTGGCATGACAACTTGTTTGCTCAAACTAGTAATTTTTTGTTTGACACAGTTGTGTAAATCATATCATAATCATATTCCTTATATATCAGACAGATGATCTCTATATTTTCAGTGTTGCTAAATGCAGTGGTAATACAATTGTGTTTGTAAAGAGGTTATGAAATTGAATAGAGTGAAATGAAAGAAGGCATTTGAAGCAGCAACACAAAGATGGCGAAACAGCCAGTGAATCTGCCTCTGGGCCTGCTGGGGCAAATATAATTTTAAATGTAAATGGTACTGAGTGCTTGCTGTGGAAGAGGGTAAGCTGAGACAGGTAGAAGGCTCATCATAAGAGCAAGTAATTGGGTCTCTTGAACATCTTCCCACAATGCCTGCTACATGGGCTAGGGTTAGGTTATGAGCCCTCTCCCGGGGGGACATTTTGAAATGGCTTTACCTGTGTATGAAGAACCGCTTGTCCTACTGCACCATAAATAACAAAGGACCAGGCAGAAAATCAGTGTGTTCTTGCCAAATGTTTTGTGAACTGCAGAGGTAGGTATTGACAAAAACGAGATGGGGACTGGCAGAGAGAACAAAAAGGGTGCAATATTCTTGATCTCGTGGCACAGGATGCCCTCAGTGTTGTCCTGAGGTAAGAGGTATAGCTAAAGAGAGACTGGGTGAGAGCAGAGACAGCAAGGTACTGCTGCAGTGGGAGCAGGAAAGAATGATACAATTATAGACACATACTACAGTTGGGAACCCTTATATGACGGGAAACTGGCATGGGCAAATGAATAAATAGTTAAGATGACAACTTACCAGTATGCAAAACTTCTCTGTTACATTCATGCTCTTGTTTCAGAGAATTACAGAGTCTCTCTGAGGAACAGTGACTGCTTCACATCTCAGTAATGGCATATTAGTGCTGTGTACTGTACTAAAAGCTAAAAATGGCTTCTGGAGGAAGTATAGTTGAATTCAATTTCTTTACAATCTAGAGGCAAATTTGGTGTTAAACTGTGTGTTGTATGCCAAAACGAAATATTATGATTAATAAGTTTAGCATTATCGGTGAGTATAGCATTATCAAATCTAAACATTTTTAAGTCAAATAATTGAATCACAAGATTGACCAAAAAAGGTATGATTTAAAAATATTGAGTTTCCATGATGCATTTTAATTTGTGAGCTCTCTCAGTTACACATTTTAGGACTTGCAGATCTACTCTGTGGTCAGAGCACTAGAAATTTTCTTTTCTTTCGGAAAGCTGCAGTTGTCATGAATTTAGGTGTTCATGGCCAAAAGAAACATTACTAAGGAATAGAAAGCTCGCAATAAAACAACAAGAGTTGGTTTTCCTACGTATCATACATTGCATGCATATGAAGCACTGCATATGCTTTGTTTCTGACTTGGAATGGAAACTAACCCCGAGGAATTCATCGGCTGTCACATTTCACTCTTGCTTCACTGTCATCCTCTATGCAAAGGGGTCACATCATCTGTGGTCTTAGTGGGAATGAGCCTGTTTCTGGTGCTGGAGCGGTGCCTGTTTCCACCAGCTGAGAATCTAGAAGTGTGGTTTTCTGGTTCATGTCTGACAAAGAAGATGAAAGGTTGAAGCTTCTGTAAAACAAGCTATTGGTTCAGAATCAGCAGCAGAACATCTATTAAAGTCTTTATTAAAAAGAAGTCTCCATATTATTTAATCAAAGTAACTGAAGAGTTAGGATCCCTTCTCCTGTATCATCCAATAATGATTGGGCACTATGATATGGTATCCGGCCCATTTGACTCTTTGCTCTGCAGGCTATCAACAAACTTCTGTTGCTCCTAATCACTCACCATCACACACATCTTTGAGGAAGCCGACTCCTTGTCCTCGTCTGATTACATACTTGGCCTTTTTTTTTTTTTTTTTTTTTTTTAAGTACCATTCTCTTTCTTTTTGGAGCTTTGTTTTAGTCATTGTTCTAGGCCTGGAGATGCCAGGCTTGACAGTGTTAACCTCTGCTCTCTAGTTTGCCACCCCTTCACCCCTTTTCCAAATCCTAGACCTGTGTAGGAAGTAATCCCCAAGCCGCTGCCCTTGCTCAACCTCCAGTGGGCTCATGTTCTGTTCCAGCATAGTTCTCTGTAAACCTATGAGAACCCTCCTGCTTTGTGCTCTGTGAGGTACAGTAAACAGCTTCCACTGCATCTGCTGACCTTTTGTGTATCAGCCTTAACAAAGGGCATCCATTGAGATGGGATGGTTTGACAACCCTCTGAAGGGGACAGCCCCTCTGTTTCAGGCACTTCAAGCTTCTCTGAAAATCCACTGTAGATCAGATTAACTGGATGTAACTAATTTTTGACATTTAGAAGGAAATGAAGAAACGTTGAAGGGAATTGCCTCTGTGGCTTAATTCTGTCGACAGTTATCAATAACTTAATTAGGTGTTGAATAAAGAGTCTTCTGGAATCATTTGTGTGCTCTCAGTTTAAGTGAGTCAAATAAATTCTTTTTTTTGTCATATCTCAGTGAATCCAAAGTGCTTAGGACTGAGTCCTGCTACAACCTCCTCTGCAGAGCTCTGCTTGAGGGAGTTCTGCTGCCAGTTGAAAGTCATCTGAACATTTCCCCTGGGGTAAAAGGATTCTGAGTTGGAGTGTAAAAGTCATCTCTCTCAGAACACTCCTAGCCATTATGCGTTGATGCTCTGCCTTCCCCACCTCACAGGGATGCTTCTGTGCAGGAATTCTCACCTGAGAAGTTATTATGTTGCCCTATTTTGAGAGAGACAGCCATCAATCAGCAGCATCCCCTGACCCTTCCCCAGGGTCACCAGAAACTTTCACCAGAAGATCTAGCTGGGAGAGCTGTCAGTCATCTTCAGTTTGCAATGACTGTTTTGGGGGAAGTTACAAACTACAGCTGAATGGAATGGCACGCGATTTGATTTTGTGTGTTGAGAGAAAAACAACTGTGAAATTCTGTGAAAGATGCTTAGGACAGGGTTTTTTTCCACCCTTTCTTCTTGATTCATCTTGTCAGCGGGAAGGAATGTATGCTAGTGGCTTGCATGAAAAGTAAGTGCCGGATATGGGACCAACTCCTGGTCCCTGGAAAACCTCAACAAGTATCAAAAGAAAAGGAGAAGTCTAAGTTTAACTGTAAGGCAGAGCTCCATAGAAGGGCTGCAGATTTGTTGAGTGTTATAAAAGTGTAATAAAGATGGTACACAGTAGGGGATGAACACTTTTCTGAAGAAGAACCATTTTCAGTAAGTTGCCAACCTGTCTGGAGTTGTGAATTGTTATTAAAAAACAAACAAAAAAAAGCCCACCCCAAAAACCAAAAGATGAGTCAGGGAGAGAATGGAAGCACCTTCCGAGCTGCTCAGCTTCCAGAGGCATTTCTGCAAGTCCTATGTCCGTTACTATGGAGTGGTGATCTGTTTTGATGATCTGCTGGTTTGGGAAGGGGTGTATCTGTCATGTTTCACAGGTGTTCTTTTCTTGACAAGAGAAGCATAGATAAAGCACAGCTGGAGCAGAATATGGGGCTTTCTATATTGTGTGGTGTTTATTAAGCAAAACTGCCTTGTTTGAAGTGTGCTCAAAGCACTACTGCCACGATACAGTCTAAAAAGAACACAGTGGAAAATTCTGTGTGTATTCCTGGGGATGGGAGTTATTTTCTTCTCAAGGATTATGCTTTAGATACTGAAAAGTTTTTTAAAAAGTGTATATAATAACTGGGAAGGTATTTTAAGAAGTGAGGATGGGGAGTACATAGTTGTGCTGTGAGTAGAATTGGAATCCGACTTCAGTCTATCGAACACCACTGTGCCATCTCCATGAGGCTGACCTAGTATGGATTTTCAGTGTTCTATGACCTAGCTCAGCATTTGCTGGTCGAGGTAGGGGAATTTGCGATAGGATGGAGCTGACAGATGCCATGGCTGGGTGATGGACAATATTAGAGGAATCCATTTGGAGAAAGGCTTGCTGAGATGAGGCTGTCCATTACCATCTGGGGCTGTCAAGAAGCAGAGCCAGAGTTTCTGTTCCTGGCAGGTAAGGAATCTGATTGAGGTTATTCTTCAGGGTGTGAAAGCAAAAACCCACTGTATAATTTATAACCTCCTCTACTCACAACTCGCTTTCCATTTTGTAAACTCTCTGGGCTGATGGTAGTCTTTCTTGAGTTTTTTGTTATTCCATTTGATTCTGCGAATTGCAGATGACAATGCTTTAAACAAACCTAGCATTTAGGAAAACGTATAAATATGCTCCCCTAAAGATTTGATTTCGAAGTGTGAATGGAGCTCTTGGATTTTTCTTAGAAGATGCTAAATTTTGATTTGACAGTCTTGCAGAGTGCAACAGATTGAGAAGAGAGCTGTTAGGTAGGTACAGCTGCATTATGCTTGAGGCTCTTTCATTTCGGTTGCTGTATCTCATTTACTCTTTCAGCGTTTCTTCTTTATTTCTGGTCCCAGGTTAGTTTTTCAACATCAATATCAGGAGCAAGAAAAGCTAAATTAGAAAAATCCCTCTTCTAGACCATATTAAAGATATTATTTATTTTAAGGGTTTAAATTTACTGCCTTATCAATGTCAATGCCACGTGCTAATTATTAGTCAGTTCAGCAGCAACTGCAGGCTTCATTTCTGGAGGCTTTGTCTACTGCTTGAGGCTGAAGACATTTCTGTTTTTTGTTCGCTTACAGTATGTGAATCACATGCCAAACGTATCTGTAGTTTCAGAAAATAGATTTTGAACAGAAGACCTCTTTTCTTTACCTGAGCACCTGATAGATGATATTTTACCACTAAAGAACAACAAGCTAAGTACTAGAGAAGTACAGAGCTTTATTAAAAAGGAAAAATAAAGCAATATTTAATTTCATGGAGTGATGAGGTTAATAGCTGTAAAGATGCAAACATTTTGCTGAGGATGAAACTGGGCAGGAAACTGAGGCAACCTGCTGCTACTGCTTGAACTGGAAAATCAATGTCTTTGTCTGTTTTGCTGTAGGGAATACTGGATGAGGCTGTGTGCTTCCAGCTCCCAGTGGGTGTCATTAGGAGCACAAGTACAGCTGAGCTGTACAGAGGTAGCTAGCATGTATGTTTGATGAAGAGAAACTAAGAACGTCTGTCCTGATACTTGAGATTATAAGAGAGTATTGGAATGTTTTGTTCCTTAGAGCATTTGCCAAAATGCATTCCTAATCAAGTCACTGAACAGCGAGGATTTAAAAATGCTATAGTTAATTAGTGAATTCAGCTTTTTGTGTGGAAATGGAAATGTTTTGGTATAGCACTAAACTTGTATTTATTTTTATGGATGGATTGTGGGTTGAAAGGATCAAAACTGAATCCAACCCAACAAATTTGACTTACACGAGTTGTACTCATGTCAGTTAGTGTTCTCCTCTGAAAACAAGGTTGCTTGTTAAATCCTTGTGTCAAGACTGGATGCTGTTGTGGTCACTGCTGTTGCTCCCCACAGGAGGGTTCCCTAGCTATCAAAACACCTCAAAATCACCGTGGTATTTGGTTGACCTTCAAGATGCTTTGGAAGAGTTAATAGGTTATCTGTCTGCGTCAGCTGCTGCTTCTACCCACCTGCCAAACTGATGTGTATTTGTGGCACAATTTCACATGCTGCATGTATCTTGTGGAAGGTAACTTCATTCTGCTGTCACTTTTTCTCAGGTTGTCAGTCTTTTTCAGTTGGCCAGTACCTTCTTGAAAGTTACGTTTTGCAGGTCTTGTTTGCTAGCAAGAATGATGGCTCTGCAAAAATTTAAGCAGGTAATAAAATATGAATCATTTCCCATCTTCTTAATCAGTAGAAGTAATAAATTAAAAAACTTTTTGCAAGTAAGCACAATCAATATCTGGTCCTATAAAATGGTCTTAACACTACTTTTTATTCAGTACTGGGTCTTGTTCAGCACTTCTTGTAGCATTTGGCAAGGTATTTTAATAAGCTGCACTGAGTTTTCAGGATAGTTCTGTCCATGTGTGAAGACAAGATGTTCTGGCAAGTTGGACAGAACTGGTATCCTGGTATCACATTGCACCTGTCCTTGTCCACATGGTACACTCAAAATTAAGCACCTTTGTTCATGGAAGGAGGAGCTGCAGATGGCAGGAATCTGCACAAGCGCTGAAAAAACCCCAGAGCTGTTTTCTCTGGTGGTTCCTTTAGGGGATACAGCAGTTGCAGAAGACAGAGCCTGAAGGGAAAGAGAAGACAATGTCTCTCTCTCCCTTAATTTACACATGGAGTCTGGGCTGCTGTCTGATCTAAAATGATTTCTTGGAGTAGTCTGAGGGTGAGGGTCTCTTTGTAATGGGGTCAGAGGATTTATTATCTTCCTGTGTCTTTTTTTTTTGCTACTAGAAATATCCTCCGACCCTTTTCAGATATATTATAGCCACTGTGTTTTTGAATGGTGTACAAAGCAAGTACAGGTACCAAAATAAGGTCCTGATCCCTTCAGGGGAGAACAGGCATCATTCCGAAGAAGACTGGAAACCAGTCAAGAGAGTCAAAGAAAAGAACCATGAGAAAGCCAGCCTCACTGGTGCTATGTGCACCAGAGGAGACTATTGCAGAGAGCAGTATTTGTGAAGAGATAAGCTTCAGGTGGAGGACAGAAGTTCAGGTGAAAGGATACGGAAGTTTATAAACAAATACCACGACTGTGAAGTATATCTGCAAACTGAAGAGTAGGTGGGAGAATGGTGGGATGATTGTACTGTAGTGCATACAGAAGAGTAGGCATCCTGGTAGCATACTCATTGCTGGGGAGAAAAAGGGAGAACTTTTCACTGCAATGTCCAAAGGACAATAAAAGCAGCTTTTCTGCTTTTGGAAGGGAAACTTCTTTGTTTCAAATTCTACAGGAAAGTACCAACATACCTTGTTGTTTAGTGGAGCTTTGATTACTTATTACCGTGTCAAACCTTTAAAATGGTATGAAACTTTTCCCAAATAATATCAACTTTCTGAATGTAATGTCCATCAAGTAAAATTTTCAAGTCAGAATTGAGCTTGACTAATATAAGTAAACAGTAATACTTTCTGGAAAGACTGTTGTGACAAATTGTCTTTGGGATAGTTAATAAATATGATAAAGGTTTTAACTGCATATTGAAAACATCAGCAAGCTGTAGAGATATTTCCATTGTACAAACACGTTTAAAAAGAAGCAAACCATAATTGCAATTGCAGAGTATGTGCTAATTAGTAAAGTGATGTGTCAGCATCATCACCAAGTTGCTTGGTATGGGAGACCATAGTTTCACAAGTTGCTTTATGAGCTCTTAAAAAGAGGCATAAATAGCAGCATCAAACTCATGGAAAATGCTTTTAATACTTTTTTTTATAGATCACTTTAGATTTTGCAAGGTACAGAAAAGATAATTGCACTTGAAAACTACTAAAATCAAGTAATCTTTTCCTTTGTATACTGGCAAGTACTCTATACATTTGATAGTCTGATCTTGCAGATGAAATTTCTGGCTTTTGCTTTTTTGTGTCTCTTGCAGCCATTGACATAAAAGTCATCATCAGTAGTGTGTCACCAGAGAGCATTTTTAACTTAAACGCTATTTCTCTCTGACTTGCCAGTTGGTTTTACTGGCTAGATTGCCCTCGTTAAGTAATGAACTTGATAGTGCTGGTGGCTAGGAATGCAAACGGCTTTCCAAACTTGAAGACAGAATTCTCAAACCTAATCTAAATTCTCATCCAATAGTTTCTCATTCGCTTTTCTTGAAGGGTTCTATATATTAATAGATAGATATTTAGAATAGATATTTAATTTCACAGAAAGAGTAATAAACTTTCTAAAAGTTTTTAAATTTTCATCCAAATAATTCATCCCATCTATGCAAAAGCTAAACACTTGCATGAATATATTTGCTTTAGTGAGTTTTAACTGATTAGAAAAATGTTTTCATTGTATCAATCGTAGGAACGTTCCAGTTATACCTACCCACTTACTTTTTGAAAATATAGGTAACAAAACTTTCTTAAATACTAGAATATCATAATGGATCATGCTATACCTAATCAGTAAAGCATAAATAAATATGTATTTAAATTGGTATATAATAGACCTCCAATATAGGTAGCTTTAAAAACAGAGATCTTTTTTTGTAGTAATGAAAACCAGTATTTTCTTGTGGCTCTCATCCGAGTTTTTTTTTACCAGTGTCTTTGGATACAGTAGTTTCTTTGCTTAGAAGCAGCTCTCTGATACCTTTCTACCTGATTTCCCCTTTTTCACACATTCATAAGTAGCTGCATTTTAGTGTGGATGGAAACACGCATCACCAAGAAACTAGTATTCATCAAGGCTGTAGGTCGTGGCAGTCTGCAAGATGTAGTAAAGGCAACCTGATACTCACATTTTTCTACATATTACAGAGTCAGACATACGTAGAATTACAAATTGTATTTTTGCAAAGTCCCTTTCTATAAGGTAAACATAGGTATTGTCGGTTACTGGAACAGGCTTCCCAGAGAAGTGGTCACGGCACCAAGCCTGTTCAAGGAGCGTCTGCACAATGCCCTTTGCCATATGGTTTAGCTTTAGGTAGTCCTGCAGGGAGCAGGGAGTTCTATTTGATGATCCTTGTGGATCCCTTCCAACTTGAGGTATTCTATGAAATAGTTTTTACGAAAAAAATTTACTCTAGGACTGCAATAGGAAAATATATCCAAGTCAATTTTGCATTAAATACTGAGTATAAAATAATCTGTGAAAAGGGTAAGTCTGGGTATCAAAGAATATTTGTTTGAATGGAAACTGAAGATCCACCAGGCCCTGACACACAATTTTGGTTTTGCTGTTAAGATGAAGACTGGGGGTCAGGTTGGCCTTTGTGATAACAGAAATTGCAGACAGTTGTGGGTTTTTTTATCAGTTACAGAGTCATTAGCTTTCTTGATCTGAGGGTATAAATTCATAGATATGACTTTGTGTAAATATGCATTAATCTTTAATAATAATGCAGACTGGCCTCCCTGACCTTGGAAGGATCCTGAGTTTTCTTGGATTTATTATGGAGAATCAACAGCCATTACGATGAAGTTGCACATGTCCTTGCGGGGTCTTCAGTCCTCCAGAGCTAGTTTTCCACAAAGTAGCATAGGAGAAGTAGTTCAGCTTATTACAGTGACTTGTATGGAAGCTATTCTGAGGAAGAAGAGGGGAAAAAATGAGATGGGGACAGAAAATCCAACTTGATTGCCTGACTGAGGAATCCATATGTGTTTTCATGCTCAATTAACTGTGCTTATGCACTTGACTTTGGATAGAGACTGTTTTTATTCAATAAGTAGAGTGCAATTTGGGTAGCATCTGAGATAAAAGATGATTTTAGATCCAGATATAGAGCTAGTTGCCTTACAAGGAAAAGCATTCTTTTAAATGCTTGAAAAGATGGAAAGAAAAAAGTCCTAACAACTTAATGTATATGGTTGTTTTTAAATAATGCACATGGAGTCTAATGTAAAGTATTACTAAAAGCTGCACAGAAGCCAATTAAGGATGGCTGGAAACATCCACCTGAACGTTTGGGATGCTGGATGCTATGATGCAAGTTTTCTTCCCTGCTATAGTAATACTATTAATGCTTTTTCCCCCCACTGACCAGCTGGAAGTTGCTCAGATAGAAGGTGGGAAGAACAGGACGGTAGCAAGTGGATACCAACAGGCTCTGGAATGTGATTGTTACCAGCTATTTGAGATTCAGTGGCTGTAATATGATAATGAACTATTAAATTATGCAGATAGAAATCACTGAAAGAGGAATGACATCAAATAGAATTATATGACAAATACGAAAAAATCTCATTCCTCATTCTCCTATTCTTTTCTAACAGGAAATATTAAATAAGAAATTTGAATTCTATGTTTATAAATGGAAATTCTGTGAAGAATCCAAACTACTTAATTTTATTTGACAAGTAAGGCTAGTAGATAAACAGCTGATCACGTTAAAAGGTAGACCTTGGAAATCCAGTTAAGCATCGGGAAGACGCGATCATCCATCAGTCACAAGTGAAACAAAGTTTTGGGTTATACCATAGTTTCCAGCACCATTTTCTTCTGTCAGTACATCTTATTACCAATTGGAAAGATATATTGTATCTTATTTTAAGCATTGTACTCTGAATATACTTTATGTAAAGCTGTTCATTTAACTGATATTCATGAAAGAATAACTCCTATTCCTTAAATGTTAAAACAATGTAGCAATTACTGTTCCAATATCCCTTTATGTTTTGTATTCTTCATTAAGGACTGTTTCCCTCAAAGGTGTGGGTTAGAAATTAGTATTTATGTAAGTTAAAAATTAACAAGGGTTAAGTTGGTCCCCAGTAAGAGGATCTGAGTAATCATTGCTGAAAACTCGAGAAGGAACAACACTGTGGCATGTAAAGTCTGCTTTTACTCCATGAGAAAATAGAATTATATTGACTTTTTTCCCTACATAATTTGCTATTTTCCATGCAGGAGCTCTGCTTTGCTGGTTAGTATAGTGGAGGGAATGTAATGAAAGTGCTTTCTCTTCTTGCTCTTACCTGTCCTCTGCTTCTACGATTCCCTACACTGGCAGCAATATATTGTAAGAGATATATTAAGAGATATCCAAGTACTTAAGGTTAAGCTGAGATTAATGTTATTGGTAGGAAATGCAAGTTCAAAAGAAGTTACCACCATGTTTTATAGAACATGTCTTTTCTTAAGGGTTGCAAGCTGTGAGCATTAATGCGTGAGTGCTACCAGAAGAAAATACCCTTAATAAGAAGCTCCTTGGAGTCTGTTGAGTGTATTTAAATTAGATTATACCTACCCCACCACTCCGCTCCTCACCACAGACGTGGAAAAAAGGGCTCTTCTTATGAGACAGGCTTTAGCTTTGGTCAAAAGTATGTCTTTGCTCCAGTTGCACCACTTGTACTTTGTTGTAAAGCTGCAAGTCTTCTTTGCACCTGTAGTATTCAGAGTAAGATTATGTCAGTGTTTCTCTTGTAGTAAAAATAGTGTTGCTTACTAAAGAGATGTTCTGGCTGGTGGTATGGCTGTGTAAGTAACATGTCACTTCATTTGCACATTTACTAATTTAATTTAAAAAATAACATGAAATATTTCATGTAAATTTCTAAACCAGATTCGCAGAATATAATCTAAGAGAAAACAGTGTAAAAACTTGAAGGAAGACAGTGTCTGTATAAACATGCTTGGTTTTTTGTGGGCCAAGGTTGTAGTCTTTTGACCCTGGAATTGTCCTCTTCAGAGATGGAGAACGTAAATCCCTGGAAGCGTCTTTAATTCTCCCGATCACTTACTTCTTATAAAAAAAGCAATACAGATAAGGATATGTTTCTATATTATGCAGGTGCCATGAGAATAAAATTTAAGTATCTTTTCAGTAAAAGTTCGGGAAAGTTTTTAATGGTCTTGCATTATAAGAACAAATCATAACACTTTTATTAGCCTTTTTGAGATGAAGATTTTTTCCTTTGTCAAAAGAGTTTTTTAAAAAAATCAGATATTAGCAAAGTGCAGCATATAGGGAAAATATATGTACTGGGTAGTATGTTGAGAATAAGTGCCAAGATTTCTATTTTAAATAGATTTTATTAAAGTCACTGGAAAAAACTATTCTTCAGAAGTTCCCTCAATATAGGTCTGATATCTACTGGACATTGTCTCTCAAAGAAATGAGAGATGTGAAACTCAGTTAACTATTTGAAATACTGGCATTTAAACTCAAATACTGTGCTCTGGTGTTGTAAAATCAAAAAATGTGCAGGTATGTTTGACCCAAGCAGAAGTATGGGACCCCTGGAGTCTTAAGATATTTTCACGTGTTGTCCATGTGGAAGGCCAGGGAGCGAGCGAGTGGGAGACCCTGTGATGTGCAAGCCCACGCTCCTGCGAGCAGCTGGTGCTGTTTGGCCTTCCAGCTTTGGTAATGTCACTTGCAGGGAAACAGATTTGCAGGCAGTTATTAGACCATGTTAGCTGCACAGATGGTTTGCATACCTCTGAGCAAGAGAAAACAAAAAGGGGGACTGGGAAAAGAGAGGAGTAAAGCAGGCCGTATAATTAAGCAAAGAAGTGGCACATTTTGTTCGGGCTAAAAGGTATAATTTAAAGAAAGGATTTTGCCTGAACAAAATTATTTGAGTACCATATATTCTAACTTGAAAATTAGCATTTTTGCTTCTTTACACGCTGTACGATTAGGTCAGTTGGGAATGGGTACCCTCTTGGTAACAATTTAACATTTGTTGTTCATAGAACCAAATTTTTATCAGGCTGTAAGACAACGAATATCTGAGTCCACGTGACTCCTTACGGGGAAGATAGTTCTACTGAAATATTAAATATTCCTCACAATCCAAACTCCAGAGAGGTTTGAAAATCTAGTTAATCTCCTTACGTGGAAAACAAATCCGCTGTTACTAGTTAAGGAAATGGAATTGTAGTAAACATCTGCTCCTTGTAATATAGTGAGTGTTAGAGGCAGGTGGCTTGGAAACAGGGAAACCATCTTCAGTATTAGCGTCTTGTGGGACAGGGACAACGAGTAATTGAAGGTTGTTGGTGATGCAAACTATCTGCTGATACAGAGGAATTTGTGAAAAATGGCTGCTCTTAACGTCTTTGCTAATGAGAGGAAAGAGGATTTTTATTGTTTTTATAGGCATTTCAGTGATGGCTGGTACTGAGTAGCTCAGAAGTGTAGCTTTATTTTAATACTCCTGCAAGGCAGGGGAAGCAGTGCTATCCCTGTTCTACAATGGGAAAATGAGATCCGTGGGGAGAACATTCTGGCTTTTCTGTAAGTGCTCGGTTGTACAAAGATAATTAAGGAATTATATTAGGCAGAAAGTTAAATCCTCTTCTTCCTTTACCACTGTCAATGGATACTATGAGCAGCAACAGGAGAAAATTACGCTTAGTGTAACTTTCCAGTGCAGCCATCATCCTCTATAGGAGGCCAAAGGATGTGCTTGCAGTTGTGGACAGTTTAGCTCTTAAGTTTCTGCATTTTTGCCTTTTTCTAGTGGTCTGAGGCAACAGGTTATCTTGGGAAAAGCTCTTTGCATTGAAGGCTAGGCACTTTTTTTTAAGGTGAAGATGTTTTGGTATCTAACTAGCTTACCCAGTGTTGCGCAGCTTTGCACGCTCCATGTGCCTGTAGGTTGTTACTCTTTGCAGCGGTTTGAAAGCAGGCCAAAGTCAGGAAGTAGAGATGTCAGGAGGAGCAGATGAAAAATACCAAGAATGCATCGCCAACACGTATAGAAAGTTCTACTTATGAAATCTGTGTAAAATTAGACTGGAGAGTATGTGGGAAAATAACAATGCAAAGCTTCCACTGACTGTGGATGGAACTGACAACCTAAATAAGTGAAAATCTGGTATCTGTGGTTCAATTTCTGAGAACATTGGGGAACTGCAGAATCTGGTGGTAGATGAAGCCAAGGAAGTGGCAATAGAAAAAGACATCTGCTCCTCCACAAGTTCCTACATCTCTGGCAGAAAAGTACTTAAGAAAGTGTTATCAGAGCAAATGTCTGTCAGGGAGGGACAGAACCTTCTATAACAACATTCACTGGAGAAGAAACCATACAAGATTGTGCTCAGTTTTCTGATTCTGATTAGCCTGATTATATGAGATGAGAAAGCTCTCATCAGTATTTCCTTGCTTGTATTTTTAGACTCCTGCATTGGCATAGGTACAGCTGCTGAGAGACGCTAATAACAGTCAGAAACACACCGCTGAACCTTTTAGCAGGCTGCTATTCTGAAACAAGGATGGATGACAGTGTAGGAGTTTTCTTGGTATCAGCTTCTACTTCTTCTCAGCAGTGTTTGGGTAAGCATTGGCAAGCTTACTGGCCCTGGGTAGCATAACAAAAATTTGCTATCTGGGAGTGTTATGCTCCTGAAAAGGAGACTTTTTTGTTTTGTTTTTTTCCTGGTAAATTGCCTTAAAATGCAAAAACAACCCTGGAATTAAATCTCTAGCTCCCTTGTACGCCTGCTGACCTCTTTCAGGCAATGACGACTGGCTAAACGTCAGTATGGGGCAGAGAAGCAACCTTGACATAACATGTGATCTCAAGATCACACTGAGAAAGTCTGAGTCAACAATACGGAGAAGTGGATTCCATGTGCATGTTTTAAAGTCAGATGGAAAGAGAAGCGGGTTCATTACAATGTTCTCAGCCAAATTGTAGCTTTGCTCATGGAGAAAGCCATGCCTTCTCAGCAGGTTTACTGAATCACTCTTCTTCAGTGGCACAATGAAACACTGTGAGGCTTCTTTAGGAAACTTTTCTGGCTAGGATTTGGAGGTGATGATTAGGACTAACACCATGAGTTTTAGTTGTCCTGCCGGGGAAATTACCTCCTGCTTTCTAATTGGCTTCAATTTATCTCATAATTATTCATTTTTCAGAGATTGCACTTAGAAAACAACTCGAGTAAAACAAAACATTGGATTAAAATATCCTGGATTCCGTTTTCCAGGTAAGACGTTTAATTCTCTGGCATTGCCACAAGCTAGGATTTGTTTACAAAATTCCTGGAGCCTTTACTGATTTTTGTCAATCTACACCAACTGTGTTTAAGCCTCAAAGTATTAAAGGGCAGCTTTTCTCCAGGAGTGAAGATTAATTGGAAACAAACTGTTAAGAATCTTCATTTGCTGTTAGAGAAAATTACTTCCAGTGTGGATGTAGAAAATCTTTGGGTTCATTGATGAATGAGTTCCAGAGCTATCAGCTCCTCTCAAGTCTTCTCTTCAGAGCTGACTGCTTCTAGAATTTCTTCTTTCACTACTACTCTGCAGCTAATATTCTAACTCTTTTTATAAAATTATTTGTTCATTCTTTTTCAAGTAGAGTTTAATTAGCCCATCCCACCCTGGTGACTCATCAGTAATTAACTTGCAAGCCCTGCAGATTTCAAACACCTGCTGGGCAGGTGGAGCAAATGAGAAAAAACACTGTGTTTCATTTTGGACATAACCTCAGGATTAATGAAATCTGTTATCATGCATAACAATTCCTAAAAGCAATACGTAAATTCAAATTTGAATGTCTCACAATTCTCTGGTGTTTTATCAGAGTATATTCTTCTGTTATCTAACCTAATAGTCTCTGCTAAAAGTAATGATAATAAATAATATTATAATAAAGTCTGCAGTCCTCTATTATTAAAGGTATTCGACAAAATTGTGTGAAAGTCAGTTTTCATTACCCAGTTTTTTAGTAATTTTGCTGATGTATGCTAACATTGCTGGATAATTCTGTTTCTATTTGGAACAGCTAGGATTAGTAACCACCTGTCTGGGATTATATGTATATGAGATATCTGCTAAATGCACTCCTTTATTTAATGCACAGACTGTAGGATCCAGGTCGGATTCTGCTCTCTTGTATGGTGGAACAGAAGAACTGGTAGAAAATATTTCTGTGCAATTACATGAAATGTAACTGTGGTATCCTTCGGCAGCTTTTTAAATTCAGGCAAATTCTACTCCTGTCCATTTTAATATAGCTGAGATGAGAATTTATCCTATAACAGACTATTTAAAATGTTCTTCTAGATTTTTATCTGGTACCAATCAGTAGCAGGACTCATGCTTTCATTCATTTAAGCAGCTTTGTCTTGGGTCCCAGTACAGCCTTGGTGTACATTCAGATCTCTATACACAGGAGAGAGAAGTAAACCTGGGTGGTTTGTGTCGTGTAGAGATGCTCTTACTGCATAATATTGGGTAAAGAGGAAGAACTTTTTCTGAGTTGTTTAGAGAGGAAGGTCAGGCTTGTGAGGCTGTTTTAAAGAGGACACATGGACATCTAAATCCAGGAGAGTGTCAGGAGCTGTGACTTGCAGGCAAAAGAAGGCGCTTCCTTGCAGCGGGCAGTGTGTGAGTCATTGTGGGAGACAGGGTTCAAGGCAAGGCTCTCTGCCCTTTACATTTTCTCTTGCCTGCCTGAGTGGCTTCATAATGGGCATGCTGACATCTGTCACTTGCGTCCCACCTGAAGGGTATGAGTGTGGTAAAGTACCTAGTTGTTAAGCTATTTCACAGTCGCTATTAGTAACACCTTTCCGGGCTATTTTCTGTTGTATGGTTGTTGGGGTTTTTTTTCTGGAAAATACAAGCGAACATGAAATGTATGATGTTATCAAAGCACTTGAAAGACTTTCGAGAAAAGCACCAACATGAGAGTAAAAATGTATTTGCTGCTGGCTGCAGTCTTCTCCTCTTTAAAGCATACTGCAAACATGATTAATTTAAGTTAAAGTAATCATAAAAAAGGTGCATTTCTTCAATAACATGTCCGGCTGTGATTTTTGTCAGTGTTTCTACAGTAAGTAGGTTTGAACCATATTGGTGATAAGCATAACTTGGAGAACAGGCTTTCTGCTAACTCAGAACAGTATTCCTCAGTAACTCAGTGAGATATTGATGTTTTTGGAGGTGTTGCGCAGTGGGCACAGTACTCTTTTGCACTGGCTTGAATTGGGGTGCAGTACTGGTGAGCACCATTAAAAGGACTGAAACAATTCCCATCGGAGTCTTGATTTGCATCTTAGACAAAATGAACAACTGTCAATCTTTAAGTAACAATTGTATTTCCCTCCAGGATGTACGGTACACAGGGTTATTAGAAGGAAATAGAAAACTAGAAAATTCTTGTACTTGTATAATTTCAAAATATATGCCTACTAAGGGTTTCTTTTTTCCGCTTGTCCTTTTTGCTTTTGTGGGATTACCAGAAGCTGATCTACAGATGTGGGGGTAGGACAGGAAGTAAGTAGACATGGCTGAATTTTGGCAAATTATAACTTTGTTTTATGTTGCAGGAAAGGTAATAAATTAAAAATTCCAGGAGATGTTTCTACTTAAGTTCTTCTGTGTTGATTTAGCAGATTTAAAATAGGTTGATTTGTGAATTTCTGTCCTTTTCAATAATGCTTCTCACACTGAAGTTGTAGTAGGTCTACAGGGAAGTCTGTAGTCCTATGGTGAAAAATTACTAACTGAAGTGCCCATTGTATCTTGCATAATAAATTGAATTTTCCTTGATTTTTGTTTGGTTTCCTTTTTTTGGCAGTAAGTTCAATTTTTCTTGGCTTCCTCATCTTTTTGTCTTGCTTTTTATTTCAGTTTAAAACAGAAATTCTAGGTAGAAGTTTAATTCATTCTCTAATCTAGCTGTATTTTTTTTGTTAAAATTCTGACAGGACTGTGATGGCTTAAAAAAAAAAGAAACAAAAATAACCAACTACCTCTGTATGTCTTTAATTTCTGCTGTAAATGATAGTCTGTCATTTTGTAGCAATCAGCACTGTTTAAGAAGCTCTTTGTACGTTCTAAGCTTTTAGATCTCTTTCAACAATAATGATCATGTCACTGCATCTTTTTTCCCTCCGTAATTATCATTCATGGCTTCGTAACTCCCTGTCCATAAAACTGCACGATATATCTTCTGAGGAATCAACCTGGTGTGTTGTTAAGAGCGGTACAAAACAGATACAATTTTATCTCTTCAAGCTGCTTAACAAATATTAAATCATTGAGCCTTGCTGTTCTGCTGTTTTTATTAATTTTATTGTCTTATTTTCCAAAGAGAGACCCAATGGTGGATACAAATTATAGGGCTTTTAAAAACTGTGTCTGTATTCCTTTCATCTGAAGATCATACGCTTTCATGTGAAATGACACTCAGTGTCCAGTTCTTACCTCATATAATGGTCACCAAAGTCCATGGGCAATCATATGCTCTGGTGAGAAGTAAGCACATCTTATTCCTCTTGTCTTGAGGAATAACAGCGCTTCTGGAGTTTTCCACTATTGTTCGTTCTTTGTTGCAGTCCAATCTTTAGAGGAGTCTCATCACCTTGACAGTGGATAACACTGAGGAGATACCCTCTTCCTTAGTGTTTTTTTAATCTATTTATATCAGATTTTGGAAATATTTGTGTAAACTCACCAAAATTTACAATCTTGCTAATGGAGCAGAACCCCGCAGAGCCAACATTGGTCAGATGCTTCCATTCTTCACATGACTAAAGCAGAGGAAGAGTAGAATTAATGCATCTTCAAATAAAAAAAATATTTGTGAAAGTTATTCTGGTTTTTAAAGTTGCAAGGGAAATGCAGAATGTTGTAAGTTTTGAAGCCATTTTGTCTGCAGTTTTGAAAATAACACAGAAGAGGATAAAACCTCAGGTAGTAGATATTTCTTACAGTGCAATGTTGTAGGTTAGACAGCTGAGAACAGTAAACAAACCAAAGTATTTGCTAGGTATAATTTAGAAAATCCTCTTTGCCTTCTGTTTATGGAGACTGATGGTTGTCTACATGACTTATTGTCTTCTTTTAGCATGTTTCTCATTTACTGTCCTTTTTTCAAGACTAAGTTAAGGCTTCGTCTTACAGTGTTTACCAAATACCTATTAAACCTGCCTAGGGACATGGTTTAGTGGTGGACTTGGCAGTGTTAGGTGGATGGTTGGACTCAATGATCTTAAAGATCTCTTCCAACCTAGATAATTCTATTCCATGATTCTGCTCCCTGCTGCTGCACTTGTGTATGTCTAGTGCTTTAAACATGAAAAGAGCAATGGCAAATGTGGGTGGAAGATGCTTTTCCAGAAGTGTGAACGGGCTCTTCTTCAAAATTGCCCTGTTCTTCAGATTTCTTCAGGTCGCATTTAAATCTGAAACTCATCTCTGTCTCTTGGGGTAGCTTAGGAAAAATCTTGGAAGTGTGAACTAACTCCAAGCATGTATAATTATATCTGCAAGCGTTTGCAAAGTACTTTTGAAAGAGGAGTCCTGTCGAGTGCAGGCCCACTTATCAAAATGGCTGTTTACTGAGGGGCCCATGATACACTCTGGTGGAAGTGGTGAAACAGCTTACAACATTTATCATAATGTTGAAAGCATTCATGAAAAGTGAAGAGGTTGTCTTGAGAGGGGGAGCTGCTGCTCTCTAAAATGTTTGTTTTTGTGAAGAAGGGGCCAAACCAAAATTCCTCAGAGGACTGAATGGAAATTGGTGAAGGGGAACTAATCTGAGGAAGCTCAGTACAGCCCAGCAAGCAGAGAAAATCTCATTTTATGTGATTACTGAAAGAGGAAGCCTATTTTTGGTGCTTTCAGTTGGGTGAGCACAGAAGAGAGCTAGTTTCCGTTTCTTCATGTGGACTTTACTTTTGGTGTGACTATTCAGTTTTATGTAAAAGTAAAAACTCTACATATGACTCTAATTAGCATCACAGCCTGACAGCACTTGGCAAAATAAAGTTTTCAAAATAGTTAAGTGCTTTTGTGTTTACTTCAGGTGACATAGATTTGGGTTTATGATATAAAACACACTGAGCTTTTAAATCCTCTCAGCTGCATAGATGTAAACTCCACTAATCCCAAAGAAAAATGTGGTCTGCTATTCATTAAATGCAGATGAGATTCCTTTTTTAGTAAGCACATAAGCAGATGTCTAAATTTAGG
The DNA here is from genome assembly GCA_017639485.1 of Pluvialis apricaria. NCBI lineage: Eukaryota > Metazoa > Chordata > Aves > Charadriiformes > Charadriidae > Pluvialis > Pluvialis apricaria. The sequence goes on from CM030012.1 coordinate 56,566,077, forward strand.
AACATGTGCTGTTACAATCAGTGGAATATTCTGAGTCTTTTTATCTCCTTTCCTGCACTGGAACTCAGTGTGCTGTGTCTTTGAGAGGTCGTTGACCCTAAGCCTTACTGTGGAATCTGGTTTATTCTGTTGCCTTTGCAGAATGCTCTTTATATGCAGATTTTATTGACTGTACATTTGTACCCTTCAAGCTTGCTTTGCAAACCTTTCCATGCTTGCTGAGGAATGCTAGTGCTTAATATACTCAACTATTTATTCAACTGTGGTGACAGGACGATGTAATGAACAAGTATTTTCAATATTTTAGTAACTGTGCTGGGAGGAATTGGTTGGGTGTTAGTGGGGGAGAGGAGACAGGAGGAGGCTGGAAGTCAGCCTGGAATGGCCACTTCTTTCTCTGCCTCCCCATCCACTCAGTCCTGGAAGTCCAGCTGGAGGGTCCATAGGCTTGCTACTGCTCCTCCTCCTCCTTTTCAAAATCCACTGTTCTCCTTCTCCTTTCTCTCAGAGAACCTCTGCTTGCCCTTTTGGCTTGCTGGGAAAGGAGGGGAGAGGAAAGGGCCAGGACAGGGTCGGGTCAGGAAGCTAGAGGAAAGTCTTGGGCAGGAGCAATAGTTGCAGTGACCTGTCACCACGCAATGGGCCATTGGTGGAGAAAGTCATCCCCTTCCTTTTGAATAGGTGAAGTAGGTGGTCTGCCACCCAAGGCAGCTGTCCACTCTGTTTATGATTTAAGCTGTCCTTATACCATGGTAATTAAACAAAACAAAACAAAAACAACCGAAAGGTATTTGTTGATCATGTGTACTTTATGTTAGTTCTAAATACAAAATAAGCTGCATTTTAAAACAACCTTTACACTTGTTAACTATTCTACCAGTAATAATGAAATTCCCTATTGGTAAAATGTAGTTCTTCTGGTGGAGCAGAAGTTCCACAATGTGAAAGAAAGAAACTAAGCAAGTTGGGAAAACAGGAAATGGCATTCAGTGCCGGTTACAGAAGGACTTTTGGCATGTAGAGCTTTTGTTGTGTTGGAATTTGCCCGGGGCATTACATGACCAACATGTTAGCTCCTCAACAAACAATAAAAAAAGAAGGTACGGATTTTAATGGGCACAGGAATGAAAGTTCTAAATAATATAGCAGGCCTTGACATTGGTTATTTCACCCAGAAGAAATAGTTGTGTATATTAAATGTGAAGTATCTACGTAATCTGAATGTCACCTTTGAAATGAGATTTGTAGAGGGCTTTGTGTTCAATGCTCACTCATCCTACAGTGCTCAGTGATGACATTTCCAGTGTCTTCTGTGACAGCGGTGATTGCAGAGGAGTAAAGATGTGAAACCTCCGCCTCAGTACTGTATGAGAGATCCTGTTCCATCTGGTGACAAAAGCGGTGTGCTTTTTGAACAAAAACCTCTATAGCTTTAATCCAGTGACCATTAGTTACTCGTTTTACCCAGGAATGTTTGATTAATCCTATCTGATTCCAGTTAAAACTGAGGTAAATGTCTGAACTAAAAAAAAAACCAAACCAAAGTTGCACAATAATTCACTTGTTTTACATCCATTTACAAATAAAAAATGTTTGTAAATGCAGTAGTGTAATTGCATAATACTAGCCCTTCCATAAACGACCTCCTGTGTTTCCACTTATTTATTCCATGGTAATAAGGAAGTGAGGAAAGTAATTTTTAGAAATTCAGCTTTCTTACTGGGCATCAAGCAGAAGCACTCTCTATTTCTGGCACCTCTCTGTTTCCTGGATGACAACTGGTATCTCTCATCTGTGAATTTCTGTTGTCTTCCACTCTTGCCTGGAAAAATTACGCAGTGTGACCAAATTACCTAATGACAGACTGGTAGGCAAGTATGAGGTTGTATGCATGGAAGTTGTTTGTTCCAAGTCCTCCTGAATGCGCCGAAGTCAATGGAACTTCTTCTGTGTGAAGTTACTGAACATTTGGCTGTTCTGTAAAATTAGGATTTAATTTGTACATTTGTTTCTTTTTGTTTGTACAGTGCTCACTATAATGAAATTTGGGGATTTTGCAAAATATTATCATCAATAACTAAAAAAGTTGCCTTTATGGGTGGCAGCATGCTGTCTTTTTGGTCCAAGCCAGGAAACATGTTAGGACAGTGCCATAACTCTCACAAAACAGCAGACACCAGAGATGATGAGCTTAAACTGGTTTAGCACTTTAGTTGACAATTTGATCTAATCAGCATTGCAGGGGAGTTTATTCCTGCTAACCAGAACCATGACTTGGAACGAGACTATCATACTGCTTATCTGAAAAATCAGATTGGTAATTGTGCCCATCTCATTCCTCTGTTTTGATTACGGGTACTACTACCAGTTTGTGGCAGTTGCACTGCAGTTTGTAATGTTGAGATCTATGTATCACAAACTGAAATAAGGTCACCAAATTAATTTTCAGGCAGTTTTTGGCAGTTTATTATTGTATCATTAGACTATTGTTCAAAAAATTGTTGCATGTTTGCCGACAGGTTGAGTTTAAGTTAATGCTTTAAGTACAGAATTTTCTGAAATGAGAAAAATAATTTTCCAGTTTAAAATGTGTTTCTTGTAAAGAAACAACAGTAGTCCTTTAAGTGATAGTCAGTAAACATTTTTTCTGACCATCCTTTATCTTGAAGGCCTGTAGTTAAGCACTTATGTGTTACTTTAAATGGACCGATACTTTTATAAAATCTGGTTTCCAAGTATGAGAAATGCAGAGAGGTATTGCTTGTGACAGTCTTAAAAAAGTATTTTAGAAAGTCTGAAGATTGGGAACTTGGTACTCCTTAATCTTCAATATCCTTATAGTGCATTTTTTGAAAATCAGTATTTTACCCATTTGAGAAGACAAAATTGATCTCTGTCAAAATATTGGTGTAAAAGGATACAGAAACCCTTCCAATTGCGGTGTTGGTACCTGTCAGAGAGCTCTGTGTCTTCATCTGGTCAATATTATCAGAGGAAGTTGATTGTACTTGGAAATACGTATTTCCTTTGATAATCTCTTTTCAGTAAATTAAAAGCTTTTACCCTAGTTTCAGATTGTCCAGGCTTGTAGTAACTTTATGTTAACTTTGCCAGAATGGTGCAGGGACCTGTCTAACCTGATTCTTCTCCATGGCACGGTTATGGCTAGAGGGGAGGGAATTTAGTAGGCTAGTAGTGAGAAGGTATCTGGTAGAAATGACAATGGCCAGGATTTATAGCGTATTCAGGTCAGAATGGGCTAGTTATACTTTGTACAGGAGAAATAGAGAGTCCTTACCAAGACCGTGGTCCTATAAAGTGTTTACAGTTTAGCGTTTGCTTGATGACATAATAATTTTATTTTTCTCCTATATGTTTTCTTACCCTTAGGAAATAACAACTGTAATAGAATTTGATGGTTAATTAGCAGTTTATAAGTTTGCTAATGACGGTTCTGAGAGCTCTTTAACAAGTTTTTAAGAAGTCTTCTTAAGAAGTCATCTTAGGTCTTCTTAAGAAGACTTTAAGAAGTCTTAAAAACTTCAGAATTCTCTTAGTAGACAAATTTTCCTGTTTCTTACACTGCCCTCTAGCGCTGAGCACATTTTGAGAGTCATCTTCAAACATCTTTATTCAGTGTAAAGTAACGATTGTGCAATGACTTTTTAGGAACTGTTAGGGTATCAAAGTCTGCCAAGGCAGGAAACATCTGACTTCTCTACATGAACACCTGTCCTATATACTCACATGTATTTAATGTAGAACAGGCAGTTTTGTACAAATGGGACAAACATGTGTTTGTCAAAACCCGAAAGCTGCTTGTGTTTGCAGCCTGACATCTCCACCAATCAATAATCAAATAAAATGTTCAAGATGTATAGCCCAGGTAAGCAGAAGGTCTTGCAGGATTCTGTACCAGTGACTTGCAGCCTTCCCCTCTGTCTCTTCCTTGGGAGAAGCATCAGGATCTCTTACCTTTGCAAGTGCCTTGATGCTGAGCAAAGTGAAGCCGAGTCTTAGGTGACTCTTTAGCAGAAGTGTTCTGCCTTCTGACATTTTCAGGAGTTGGATTGTCACTGCAACGATTCCCATTCTGTTGCTGTTCTACCTGCATTACTTGAAGACCAAACTTGCTGTACCCAGGCTGTCCGTTTGCTGTGTAAGAACTTGAATTCCTGTCATTGGGTTTCAGTAAGTGTAAGTACGTGTTAGTATCTCTTTTTCAGTCTCTTGCAATATATTAACTCATTCCATTATTTCAGATCTGAGAAGACTTCATAATATGAACTCCTTAATTTGAATTCGAAGATCTCTTGGATCTTTCTATCACCAAACATCTAAAATACCCTGATGTTTCTGATAAGTCCCTGAAAGGAAATGACAAATCAGTACATTATTGAGAATGTGTGGCCCGATTAAAACCTTTATGAGTGTGTATTTGATAAATAAATAGTTCTCCACAGTCTTGTCTAGTCAACAGTTAATGGGAAAGTCTAGGTAATGTGAATACAGGGGAGGATGCTGTGGAGACACGTGGCACCCATCGTCTGGGGAGCCGTTCAGGCTCTCTGCGTAGTGTTCCGGTGCGCTGGTGTCAGTGGGGCTCGGCGGGAGACCCAGCTGGATCTGTCCCAGGCTTCCCGAGGGTGCAGGGTTCCAGGATGGCCTATTTGGCCAAAAATGAAAGAGAAAAAAACCACAGAGCACTTTGGTGTGGGCGTGAATCTGCGTAAAGATGCCAAACGCCTCTCTCTGGCTCTTAGTTTATATCTACTTGTGTCATTCATATAGGGAAAATACAGTCTGCTGTTTATGTTTCTAGAACTTGTAAATGACTTCAGGGAGAGAAAGAGCTTCTGTTAAGCAGTAGAACCAGACTGAATTTCCACCTTAATATGCCCAACAAGCATGGTTTTTTTTTCTCAGAAAAAAAGTCAAGTTTCTCCACGATATTTTGGTTTTTTAGAAACAAATGAAAATACATGTTATCAGCACTCTAGTAGCTTACCATTATGTATGTGTATTGACTGCACTAAAATGCAATAGTGGTAACATATCAATAATAATAAATTCTGTTTCAAGTTCTCAAAAATGTAAAAAATCTGTTGAGATAGTTTTTGGTGTTTCCTTCTATATGTGTTGTCAGTTTAATCCTTAAAGTTTCTTACTGATTGTATACTATTTGTAGTATTATCATGGCTTCTTGACAGTTACCTTTTCAGGAAAGGATCACCTTTTTTTGGCTTCTTTTTTTCCCATTCCCTGTCTGTCTGATCTCTCCAGTGTTGACACTAAGTACAGAATGTGCTGGACTATGCAAAGACTGGATATTGAGTTGAGTCCTCTCAGGGTGGTTGTGTGTTTTGTTTGTAGTTTGGATCACCTTTTTTTTGTTTGTTTGTTTGCTTGCTTTTTTAAGATTAGGGCTTTGCTGCTCTTCATACTCAGTACAGACAGACTCTGTCAGGCTCTGTCAGTCTCTTTGACAAACCCTGGCAACTTCAGTATGACTTACTGAGCTGTAAGTAAGTAGTGGAAGCAGAATTTAACCCACTTAGAAATTTCATTTTTTCTTAGGTGCAGTTCAATTAAAGTCAGTTCTTTGGGCACAAAACTACACTATGACAAGGGGAATTAATTTAACTTGAATATTCAAAACAGTAAAGTTCACTTTTCAGCACAAAACAATATTAATGTTGACATCTTGTCAGCAGTATTGTGATTTTTTAAGGGGTGAGAGAATATGTAAAATAACCTTTCTGAGGGAAGCTCTGTTGCTGTTACTGTAACTTCAGATTATTTTCTTCTGAGTATACTTTCCTCCATGGCTGATGCAGTGTTGCATCTTGGTGAGCTGCTTCTGCTGTTGCTTGTCTGTGTTTAATCACACTGTACAAACAGGAGGTAATGTTTTCATTTCAGAGGTTCATTCATCTGGTAGAGGATTTATAGCAGTGTCCTGCATGGGTCAGCCTTCCAAGACAGGACTCGTCGGACTGTAATTATTCAGGCTGCTAATAACGTGTTTGCATTGATTACAATAGACTTTGAAAGTGGGATCTGCCTCTGTGTATCTTCCTGTGTGACAAAATTTAGGTAAAGTTTTCACACTTCTAAAAACTGTTTCAAGACTCTATGACCCAATGCAAGTCTGGGATTTTTACCCATTGTCGCATTGAATATCCTCTGGCAGGAGGGTATAGAAGGTGTAGATTGGCTAACAGATGAAGGGCACATGTAGAGGAGAAGGATGAAAGGATCCTTCCTTCCACAGAAAGCTGAAATGCTTCTACCTGCAGGAAGTTGAATATAGATTTTTTTGAGTGTTGGGAGCCAGAGTCTGAGGCCGTTAGGCCTGTGAAGAAGTTGGTACTTTAAATCCTGAAACAATTCGCAAAGTAGCAGCAGAGACAATCTAACACATAAAGTTGCTGTGAGCTTCTTCATGATTGTCTCAAGAATGTGAAGGCTGCTGCAATTGTGTGAGAAAGTCAGTTCCTTCAGTTTCTTCAAACGATGGTATTCTTTCATAAAAGCATTTATGAGTTTATCCTGTCTTCCCAAAAATCTGGCTGCTGAACATCAAAGAGAGCTGAGGTTTATTTTGTTGTTAATGATCGCGTAATCATGAGTCCACTTTGTAAGGTAAGACATGGTTACTGCATTTCCTTCCTTTTTAGGCTGGTAAATCAAGGTGTCAAGCACTGGAGACCTCAGAAGAGCACGTGATCAAAGCCTTTCTGCCTACATCCTGGCATCATTTCTAACTCATTTTTCTTTTGTGAGCGACCTATTACACTTGAGCATGTGTAGTTTTTCTCAGTTATCGATGTATTCTGCATGTCTTTAGCTGACATACGAGTATTTTTGCAGATAGGATATTTTTGTTGGCTTACTGTCTATCCCTTCTTGTTACTGGCACTTACTAAAATCAGCGTATAAATTTACACTGCAAATTTTGTAAAGCACTTCTGATATCGTGGAAGGCATTTTCATAATGGTAAAGCTTTGATATGAAACACTGCTGCTTTTGTGAGTAGGCCTACGGTCAAATGAGGAGTAGAACTGAAACAAATCTTATGGACTGGTAACAACAAACAACATGTCTGAATCTGTCCCTGCAATTATTTTTGCAACCTTTTCTGGGTTTGATCCTTTCTCTTAATTGTAAACCTGTCCATGTTAACATTTTCTTAGGAAGAAAAGTTGAAATCTGAATGAAACTGAAAAAAATTAGTATTTCTTAATGAGCTTGAAAGGTTTTTATGGAGATAGAGCTAATGATGTCAGTGTGCTTTTCTGTTGAAGCTGGCTATTTTGTTGGTCCCGTAGTTCTTAGCAGTGTTGGTCTGAAGAGAGTTTCTTTTTTCAGCTATGCAGTATGCATGTAAATGAGCTTTTTTACAAAACTTACTAGTTCATGATGCAGAACCATATTAATTTAGTTACCATAGTGTAACTATGTTACCAGAATTTCCCAGTTGTCATTAGGGGTGGGCCTTTCTGCTGCCATTTTCTGTTGCATATTTTGATCTGGGTTCTTTACATCAAGGCCTTGTGGTACGATTGGTGGAAATGGTTCTTAATAGCTAGAGAATCTGTTCTTATATGATGAAACTTCAAGGAGAGACAGGCATGAGAAATAATGAAAAATATTACAACAGAGCCAATTTATCATCATTCATAAACTGGAGAAAAGTTATGCAATGTACAGGTTAGGAAAATAAATAAGAGGGGAAAAAAAAGACAAAAGTGTATTATTGGCAGTAGTTGGTGGTCCAAATTAAGCAACCTGGAAGCGGATAAAGTGCGTGCAGTCTACTGACTTGTAAAGTACTGAACTCTTACTGATCAAGGTTGTCTTTATGTCCTCTTCTGTAAACCAAGTAGTTGTTAACTGCAGAAACATATTGGAAGAGAGGACAACTGATTTATTTTCAATCTTAAAGGCTTCTATAGATGGATCATGATACAATACAGCCACAGTGCCAATTATAGATTTAGATGCTAAATTGCTTTAAAAACTATTCCTTATAGATGCTTTAGCATCATTGTGCCTTAGGTACCACTGAAATTAGATTGAATATTGCAATATTCCTTACCCATTTAATCTGCTAAATGCCAGCTGTAAATTGTATTATATGAGTTCACGAACTTACTGGTTAAGGCCATCAGAAACTTGAAGCAGCCACTGATATTCTCATGATCTTTTTAAAATCTTGATAAGGAAGTATAAATGGGCAGGATCAGCACTTGCATGGCAGATATGGAAGAAATAGATCGATGCAACATAACATACTGATCACAAAACTGAAGAAAGGTCAGTGCTAAACCTTTGCATAGCCAATGCATCAGTGCTGTTAGAGGTCCCATTCTTGGTTCTGAAATAGAGAGATGCATTTGTTGGGTAGAAAAATGATTAAATAATTACATTATGCAAATGGTAATTAAATAATCATATTTCGCCAAGATGCTTGAAGACTACTACAATTACAGTTGGTTACAATAGCCTTAATTTCCTTCCTTTCACAATTTGAGAATACTGTTGTAAATTAAGTGGTTGTCCTGTACTACCCTGGAAATAATTGTGTTTTCATTCAGAGTGGTGGGCAGAACAATTTCTGTGCCATCATTAGCTGTTACCAAACGACACTATAAATACACTTGGTCATAATCAAGAAAATCCTTTCCTAAATTCCTCACTGTCTGATCAGTTTTTTTTATTATATTGTTCTTTGAGTACCAGTTGTACAAGTTGCGTTACAAAAACCGGCAGAGACAAATGTGTATTTGAGGAAAACGAACAAAGTAAGCATAGGTTATAAATAGATAACAAATGAAGGAAGGGAGAGGAAGGAAAGGGATGCACTGGTACACTGCAGCAGTATACACAGATCAGTAAAAGGAAATGTGTAACTTCTGATGGGATGGGTCTGTCTTTTCTTGTTACTTCTAAGACATTGCTTGTCTGTGGTTTCTTACTAATCAAAAGGGATAAATGTTTGTTGTCTGTATACATGCTGCTTGGTTGTACACCCTCTGAAGAAAGCAAGTATTTAATTTGTTACCGATTAACACAAACGTTTCTTTACTAACTTGGGTATTAGGAAACAAAGACAACATGGGGCACTTCCTACACTCCTGACCTTAGTCTTCTCTCATTTCCTTGTTTCCTCTGTTTTTCTCTTTGTATCTCTTTGCTTCTCTTTACCCTTGTTCCCTCATCCTTCATTTTCTGCCCTCTGTTAAATATTTTTTCACAGAAGTGGCCAGCAGTGAGTCCATTGGGGAAGTGGCTATGTCTGGCTCAGGGCCAGACCTTCTCCCACAGAGGCCACTCCTGCAGTCCCTCTGCAACCCAAACCTTGCTATTTGTGCCCAGTATGCTAGAAAAGGCTATTGAAACCGGTGTGCATGTGTGTTTCATTACAAGGGCATTGTTAATGCAAGTTAATTCATGCTTCCATTACTCATAAAAATACCTTGTATTAGTAGGAGAGAATTGATTTCATGTCATGTACAATCTCGATTTCAATGGTGTCTTCTGATTTGGTGTCTCTGACTTATTCTATATGATGAACAATAGAAAGAGGAGAGTGAATTTCCATCTTGGAGGCTGCAATCAGTGGGATCAGATGAAGCAATAGATTTTATATTAATATTAATATTAATTGCATAACTAGTAAACATGGTCCAGAAAGTATGAGTTAAAGACACACAGATGCTTATGGAAAACAAGCTGTGAGGTTTTTTGACTCAGGTAAGCAGTGTGTGACCAACCCTGTGCTGATGCTATGACCAGCCAGGCTTCTGGAAGGAGACCTCCTCAGCCCAGGTGTACAGCCAGCTGGCATCTGTGTGATTTGTCTCTGGTACCAATTGATTTAATGACAAACTGTCAGTTAATACCAGCCTCCTGTCTGTGTACAGTGCTGCTCTTTGCATGGTGTGAAAAGTTAATGTAGAGAAGACCCCATGTTAGCATTTGCAGCAATGTGCTGTGGGTGGTTCCCCACAGGAAAAATGGGACTGATCTTTCCTTTTTAGTAATAACTGAGCAGATAAATGTGCCTACCTTAGTATTGCTTTAGGCAGTACTACTTACTGGCTCACCTTTGAGCCTCAGCTTCCCATGATCATTCTGTAATTGTAGAAGGAAGTGGTAAGAAGAACTAGCTATGAGACTTCAGGCCAAGATCTGTTTTCAGAGGCTAAGGCATCAAATACGCGTGTTGACTAGTCAAAAGGCAGCTGATGGTATTTAAAAATAATTGTTTTTATTTCTCGTGAGAGACTGACTGAATAAAGTAGCTTCCCCCAAGGGTTTTCAGCCAAATAAAGGCAAGAAAGACTGTCATCAGAGATGTGTGCTTAATTCCATTGATTGGAATTTTAATTGAGAATTTTTGCTAATGCTTTTTTCCTGTAGAACAACATATTGAAATAACATGTTTGCTTAGTATACAAAAAATGGCCATGTTTGGCAAGTGGTTTATTAGAGCTTGTAAACTAAATTCACAGATATCCGTTGCTGGAAAATCTTAGTCTTGCAGTCACACCCGAGATTACTAAGCGTTTTTTCAATCAGAAAACAGCAAGAGGTTCATAGATCACTTTAGGAAATACTCTTGCCTACAAAATCATTAGATAAGATTCAATAGATGCCGGTGTGAGTGTGATTCTGTGAAGGCGGTTGTTTCTGGGATGGCTCTTCATCCATGGGAAATTATCCTTGGAACTGCCCACAGTTACATATGCATGCGCTATTCTTACTGTGAGTCTTTTTTTTTATTGAGGTATCTTCATCCATTGGTGTGCTGTTTGCATGTGGGTGGATCTGACAGTCTTCTGCCGTAAGTGTAATACTAAATATAAAAGTTAAAACCTTCAGGGAAAGTATGCTTGATTTGGAGAAATCCAGATTAATGTAACACGCAACAGGTTGAACAAATATTTACATAGTTTTCTTGACTAGCATGAATGTACATGTTCTTGAAAAGTGCAGAGCAACATTAATTTCTGCTAGCCAGGATCAGGAACGTACCTGATCTAAATATCTCTTACAGTGTGAATACAGTTTGTGAGATTCTTTGTGTAAATTCAAGTTGGTTTTGTAGTTGTCAAACAATAGATAGAAGTACCTGCGACTTTCCCCCTTGCTGTGATTTTTGGACTGGTATTTAAAAACTATTCTTCCTTTCTCAAGTTAGGACCTTCTAAAACGATCTGAATTTATCAAGCTTTCTTAATTTCCGTTGCAGAGTTGCATGTGAACTCCCAAGCTCCACTCTTACCATATTTGTCTGTGTGGTATCAGGGTTTGACATGTCTTTCATCTTTGAATAACTGGAGCCAATTCCAGGATTCAGGCCGGGACGCAGTACTTTAACAAGGAAAGAAACTTTACATATTTACAGAGGTTGGAATGTAATGCAGGGAAGCAAGTGTCATTAGTTTCCTGTCAGTATTGTCAGGGGAAAAAGGAAAACATCTTGAACAGATCAAACAACTTAATCTTCTCAATTTCTTTTGCATTTTGGGTTCTTCTTAGTGAGAGATCAAAGAATGTGCTTAGTGCCATTCTTTGGGAGTCACAATTCTGGTGGTATATACTACTGGTACATAAACTGTTCTCTGTAGGTGTTTCCATGCAGCTAGCTTAAGCCAGCTGGCAGGTCTGTAGGTGACTGTGTGGGTACTGAGGAGGACTTTGGACACAGTTGAAGTTTCTGCCTATTGGACCTATTTGAAGACTTTCCAAAGATTTGCTTTTATTTTCGTAAGTCTCTGTGTGACCAAACAGTTATGGTTTGTGAGTACAGCTCTTCAGAAATAAGAGTTACTGTTTAGTTTGTTAGTTGTTAATGGCTGGGGAGACTGTTCGTAAATGGTTTGGACTTCCAGAAAATGAAGACGTTTTTCTTTGTGAGTTACTAGTTTGTAATGACAAATTGGGGTCAAGTAAGGCATTTGATCTTTCTTTATTAGTGTACTGTATATCATAAAGCATTTACAGAGAGAGGGGTTAGATTGTGTGGTGAGTAAAGACCGAAGGGCTGGCTGGAGGGGTGAGATAGTGCTGTTACAGAGACCTTACAAGTCACCTCAAACAGACTTCTTGAGCAACTAAATATTGAGAACAGGTGCTGTGATTTCATTGTACTGGAACTCTTCTTAAATTAAGGTCTAGGTATATAATTTCCTATCTTCTCTATTTCTTATGGCAGCCAGAGATGTGGCCTTGTGGAACAAAAGCATTTCATAATGACACAAGTATTACAAACTGGCAATCCCAGTGGCATCATTGCACACACCTAAATATGGACTACAAATTCAAATAGGCTGGATTGGTAAACTCGACCATAAAATTATTGCGTGACTGAAACTGGTTTGCTATTTAAACATGGGTGCCAAGTGCAGTGAATTTTTCACTCTGTTGAATCTGTAGTTTCAAAGAACTTATTTTGCACACAGACTTCAGCAGCCATTTTGTGTGTTCTGTACAGACTCTCTTCTCTTCCTTTGTCTTTATTTTTCCCTTTCAAAACTTTCATCTTTTTCTGGCAAGATAATTCAGGCTGAAATGAAATAATTCATCTTTGTGTATAAAACCAAAATAACATTCTTGTTGTTGTCTGATAAGAATACTTTTGAAATTTAATTCATTTAGATTTATCAGTCCCAGCCCTTACTGTGATTGTGATGAAAAATACTTGTTTTTACCTGTATTTTGAGTATTAAATTTTGAGCCTTAGGTGCTAATAGTTACACTGTCACGAGAGGTGAAGGGCATGTTATGTGAGGACTTACAGGCTGCTGTAAGCTGGCAGCGTGTGCTGTTCTGTGTGGTGTTCTCCCTAAAGTTATGCTTTTTAAAGTAACGTACCCTTGAGCCTGTTGGAATGAAAGTCCAAAATTGTTTGTTTTTGTGTTTGTCTTTTGTAGAAGCTCCACCAAAACTGGAAGAAAATCCTGCTGAAGCGTTCACTGACTCATCTCTCTTTGCTCACTGGGGCCAGGATCTCAGTCCTGAAAACAGACGTATCGCACTCAAACAGTTCCAGTATTACGGCTACAACGCTTACCTGAGCGATCGCTTGCCACTGGACCGGCCCCTGCCTGACCTTAGGCCTAATGGGTGAGTGCTGTAGTTCAGCCTCGCGTTGTAGGTCCTAAGTTGTAGAGTCTGTTAGCTCTCTTTCACCTGGAAGTCTTGCGTTGTGTGATCACGTAGTTTATGTACGATGTTCACATACATAGTTTACATACGATGGCCAGAATGAGTAATTTCTATGAAATATATGAAGGATGGAAGTTTCAAATGTTTCCTGAAATACCAGAGTGCCCAAATTAAGTGCTATTAAAATCCCACTAAGTATCCATTTAAAAAGTTCCCCAAGATCCTTTGGAACCTTAATCTCACCTACAATTTACATCATATAGCTAAAAGAATAACCTTTTTTATGTTGAATTTCAGTTTTATTGGAAGATCTGACTAAGATAGGAAGAAAATAAGAACTGCTCTTTTTGAAAGCCCAGAACTGTCTGGTAAAGATCAGTAAGCAGGTGAAACTGTTGAGCTCTAGTGGTGAAATATGCAGTTTAGTCAAGCAGTGTGTACCAGCTGAAAGCCCGTGGAGCCTCCTTTACTGGGCTGTTCTCTGCTGGGAAGCATGCATCAGGCAGGGTAAATACATCCACTGCTATTCCACAGTGGCTTCGTGAGATGGATGGGTCCAAGGGAGTGAACAACCTTCCTTTTAGTGCATTTGAGGCCTGTTCTGGTAGGACCATTTACAGAGACAGTTAATGCTCCACATTTTTCAGCCTTGGCGATACACCTGGTTGTTTGAACAAACAGCAGCTCTGGGGATGGGGAAATGGGTGGAGGGAAAACTGCTTTTTTTGCAGCTCACTTAAAAAAATAAATCTTTAAACATCACGGGTACTTACTGAATTGAACCAGTAACCAACATGTGAAAGGCTTCTTAGTTCCTTGCCAATTCCAAAAGGAATCCAGTTGTGATCTTATTCACTTACTTTAACCAAATGTTTTAATAACTAAAGCAGTTAGCAGTGCATTTTACCCTGTATTGTTGTCTGATGTTAATGAAAAGATATGAACATAATTCCAAGCAACAATTTGGCAATTTTAAATATATTTATGCTATATATTATTATATATCAGAGTTCAGAAATATTTATGTTGTGGATTTGGTGAAATGATGACTTCAAGGAAATCAAGGTCCATACAATTATATTTGTATTTTGGCTAAATCAGTTTAGCACTGTCTGCAGGGACAATCTTTTTTTTTTAATTGTAAACTAATTCAGAGGAAAAATAAATCTTCTGTAACTAACAAGACATCAATGACAGAAATGTGTCTGTTCTTAGATCTCTTTTGAAATGAGTCTCCTGAATTATTTCAATCTAAATTTTTTATAGCTATGGGTTTTAAAAATTAAAAAGACAGAGAAAATGAATGTTACTATAGTTGAAAGAAATAAATTAGGGTTGGGATTTTAAAAGAAACTCCAGTTAGAAATGAATCGTGATCCTAATTATTGTGAAATTTTTGATCGTTGGTTAACTATCTGGCAGAAACATGTTAGACATTACAATATGTTTATGGATGCATGTGTACAAAATACTGGCTTAGTAATGGTAGCTCAGAAAGATCCCCCCCCCCCCCCCCCCCCCCCCCCCCCCCCCCCCCCCCCCCCCCCCCCCAATCATGGTTCGGGAGCAAGTAGGTAATCTGACACTGAAATGTAGTAAATTCTGATACTGAGGGAAATGAAGAGTGTTGTCAGATAGGATCTACACTGTTTGCTGTATATACGGCACCCTGTGGAGTACAGAGCATTCTGAAAATCACGTTGCTGAAAAAAGAATTCCCACTCCTGATATACATATTCTTATTTGTGTGAGACCACACACATGGCTATTGTGGAAAAAAACCCTACCCTGCAAGAGTATGTTTTCCACTATAATAATTGATTTTTAGGATTTGTAGCACCTATTTTTAAAGCCGGTTGCATTAGTCACTTCCAGAGTCTATATAGATATATTTAAATTATCCACGGGCAGATACTAGGCTAAAGCAGCATAGCATGAAAGCCAAGGACAGCTTGGTCTGAAGAGAGCACACAGCAAGTGGCATGGAGACTGAGTTAATCAACTTTGCTGGACCTTAGTCGCTTGTGGTATTCCTGTTCTAACTAGAAATGCACAAAAGCACAGATATAACAGAGGTACCACAATAGCTCTGAACGGCATTAGCCTAGGTCTAACCAAGCTCATTAACCTGTATTCAGCAGTGGTTCTGCAAGAGTCAGCGTGACGTTGGAATCCCAGCAGAGGCTTGTGGGCAGGTAGCTAAAGGAATGGAGTTCATATAGGTATGTCTGGGCTCAGTTGTGGTCTGTCATCTGTATTTGTAACCTGTCATATGAGGTACAGTAAGTTGGAAAGACGACAGAAATATACATATAGCTGAAGTCTAACGTAATTCATATATGGTCGGCTGCAGTTGAGACTGGGAGAATTAAGTGATCTGCCAGGAGCGTGTGATGTGAGTAGCCCCTTTTATATCATACTGATATGACTCAGCCTTGACCTTCTTTCTGCCCGCAGTGCTCTGAGAATTCATGTCAAAATAACTTAGCAGAGGAGCTCAGCGTTTCTTTGCAAGGTTCTGCAGTGGGAAAGGCCACTCCACATGTATAATAAGCCCGTATTATAGCAGAGGATTTTCTAGGGTTGATATTGTCATGCTGAGGTAGGCTTTGTTTTTGCAGTACTTAGTATATAGTACAAGCAGTATTGTGGAGTATTGCTTATACTGTCTCTCCCAAGGCCTCCATTTATTTTCTGCTGCTGAAATTGGGTGCTCTGCTCTTTACCACCCTTATGTGCATCTGTTAGCCCGTAACGTATCTACATCACAGACTAACAAATAGCTACTGGCTCTAATGAGCCTGGAAGCATTGCGGAAGGCAGTGTTGCCCTTACTGTGTGCAGGAACCGGATAATACTTCTGTGTTATGATTCTGTTGTGCTCATTACTTTAAGTAGGGCAGTCAGTACCCACAAAGCTTGTCGTGAGTGAAATGTTGAACAAGCTCACACAGAAAGACATTATTAAAACTTAGGTTGTTTAGGGATCCCAAAGCTGTGTACCAAATCTCCTTTTGCGTGAATGAACTTAGGATTCTACTTTGTTGGCTTGTAAATTTTTTGTTGCCTGATCCAGTGTGCTGAATCACATGTGGGAAAGAGAGATAACATTCTTCTTTGCTTATGTGATGAGAGAGTGAGGGGTTGTGGAAAAAGAGGTGTGCAGCAGGATCCCAGTAAAGGAACTGTTCTGCAGAGTTTTGCTCCTGCATAGCCTGTATGATATGATGGAGCTCACCAGTAGGCATAAAGCAACTTTTTCAGTCAGTGTAACTGCAGTCAGCCAAACTTGTTTTGCGTTGGTAAAAACAGCATTTGTATGAAGAAGCAAAGGCAGGAAGGGTGGAGTGGGAGAAGCAACATTTAAAGCTCAGATGGATTTTCTTCTACGGATATTACTAAATAGTATGGTATAGCATTTGTCTTGTAGCAGGTTTGCCCTTTTCCTAGCTGAGTCAGTGCTGTTTGGCATCTAGGCAAGTGCAGAGGAGACGTCCTGTTTCCTGTGCAGAAAAAGGCTTGGGCCATTTTGTAAGTATTTCTTGTTGCAAACAGTTCACCAGTCCCAAAGTGTATTACTTTGAGGTTTAATTTGGCAAGGGACAGTGGTAGAAGTCTTGAAGAGCAGCAGAATTAGGCTTGTGATAAAGTGGGCACAAACAGAGCAGGCAGGATACCCACTGAATGCAAATGCAACTTCAAGGGAGAAAAATTAAGCATTCACTGGTTGAGGAGAGTGATCTGTTTTAAGACAAAAGCTGTTTATGTGTGTACATCTGTCCAAAATGTCCATCAGTGTTATGGGTGGTATATGCAGTCCTGGATATGGTGGGCAGTATGTCAGACGTCTATACACATGTAGGTTTTCCTCTATTGAAACTATTTCTTACACAGAAAAAACATGTGATCTCAAATTGTGAGGCTGGGGCTGGGTATTTGCACGTTAGCGTTGCTTCTCCCCAAAAGGCAGCTCCTACAGACTTGCATGCCATAAGCATTTGCTTCCAGATGTGTCTGGTGAGCAGTTCTGTTTTGCTGGGCTTATGTTACGTACAAATACGGCCTCATGTTCATTTCTGACTGAGTTCTTTTGTTTCTACTTATGGAAGATAGCATGAATATTACATGTTGTATCTGATGTTTCAGAGGAATCCTTTAAAAAGAGCACAAAAGTCTCATACTTTACCTATTGTATTGTTTTGGACAGAAGTCCTAAAAGGACCAAATTATTCTGCATTTGTGTTAAATATCTAATGTTTAATTCTGTTATATTTCCTGCTCTCTTTTACTTATCTCTCTACCTTTGATTCTTCTTTTTCTTATCTCACTTTTGCCTGCCTTCAAACGGACTCCTAGCAGTGGTGTGTACTGCCTGAGTGGCCACCCTCTGTGATTCTGATCTGTGCTTCAGTTTGCCCTGTCTGAACTTATCTCCTCAAATGACTGCTCTAGAAGTATTTAATACCACTAGCGGTGTTCTCAAATCAGCTGCAGTCTCCGAGCTGCTATAATAACCGAAGTTAATAATGATGTACACTTGGTTTTGATCTTCCTTATTGTCTCCTTTAACTGAAAGAAGATGCGATGCGGTAATCTGCGCGTGCTCTCTGTCTCTTATTAATGTGTCATAACATGTGGATGTTCTTTCATTTGGCATACATTTACACTAAAACATACTCAGAATAATCTATGGCATAATACCATGAGAGGCTAACAATTTTTGGCCAAATACCTATACAGAATTCTCATGTTCATCCAAAAATGAGTTTTATTGAGATCATTCAGCTTACTCTTCTTATTGCTTTATTCGGAGAAAGATCCTGGGTTTAAGTACCAAGAAAAAAATGGACCTATAGCTGTTATTAAAAACAGTGGGGAATCAATGTGTTACAATTAAATCTATGCTGTAAGATGCTTAGGAGACCAAGAACTAATCACTCTTGTGTTACAATCTTGCAACTTATCTGCATATGTATCAAGTTCCCAGCTTGTTACCTAATCTTATTACAAATTTTTTGGTTTGTTTTTAGGTATTGGTTCCACCAGAAAAAAACAAATTACCCATGTTTGCTTATAGTTATATGGTAACTCTATATTCAAATTCCTCATACAATTGTATGCCTGGCTTTGCTGTCTCGTAATAGAAGATGATGACTGCAAACAAAGATTTCTAGATTTGCAGCAGAATTACTGTCTCACTGGCTGTAGTTCTGTAATAATAGATTGTAATCCCCAGAGATCAAGAAAAAAGCCCTTTTTATATGTTGTTCAATGCTAGCCTTGTTAGCATAATTTGGTTAACACTTAAAATACTGATAATAGTGAATGGAAGAATGAAGAATGATCACAAAATGAAATTATAAACATAAATCGTTGAGCTGGAGTTCTTACAAGACTCAGTTCCTTTGCAAGAGTTTTAGTGCTATTTATTTTATTTATGCTAGAATAGAATTTTTTTCCTCCCATACATCTTGAATTTCTATTTGCCGTTTTGGCTGATGACAAAATGTCACCAGATCTTGAAGAAAGTACAATTCTATTTCTGCTTGTGCTTCTGAGAAATTCTTATTCTGTTGGAACTAAAGCTGCCTCCCACATATGTTCTTAGAACAATACCTTAATCCCAAATGTTTTAGTAATATGCTTTATTGCATCCTGTGTTTTTAACAAAATGTGGAATAGATGATATAATTTAGTGATTAAAACAAAAAATGTGTTCTGTTGCCTTTGTTGGCTGCGATACCCATGTAAGTCTTGGTGAAAGGTTCTCAAAAATTGCAGAAAATTCTTTTTCATTACTTATATACATATTTGTAGAAGGTCTCAGAGATAAGTTATTAATACAGGAAATCATTCTTGCTCTGTTGTTTTTGCTGCATAGTTATGCTAAACTAATTTTAATGTGATTGGCTAAATTGTCTTTTCACAATGCATATATTGAAGAGGAATATCATTTTCTTGTGGACAAATATTTGAAAGAAGATTCATAATGTATGCTGTCCTCCATTTACCAGAGTTGTGCTTGAAATAGAGCACCAGGAGTTTCTCTAAATTTCTGGTAACCATGACAACTGTTACTTTGGTGTTATTAGCCCAATGTAATTTAGTGGAGTAGGTTGCTAGAGGTAATTTTTTAGCTACATTGGGATGATACTCGTTATTGTAATTCTAAATAATATTTAGAATTTATATTTTAAAATCACTTAGTCATAATACTGAAATATGCTCTATACTTTGTAGGTTTGGTTTCTTAGCAAGAGCCTCACTTTGCGGAGGGGCGGGTTAGGGGTCTTGTCCGAGGCCCCCAGATGAGTCCGAAACAGAGCTGTCATTGAAACTTGTACGTTGCCAGTTGCCACGCAACCGTTCAATTCTTAGGGCTTAATGGATCTAAGATTTTGAGCCATACAATTTCCTCCCTTTTCCCCCTTCAGCATATGTTTTATACACACATACATGCACCCTTTCTCTGTAGCTATTTCTTGTTCATTCCTAGAACTACGGAATTTTATTCCTCGTAAAACTTGGCATAAAGAGGAAGACAGACATACTTGTGGAACTGCACAAGTGCTCTGCATTCTGTGCATGATTTGAGGTGTATGGATTTAATTCTGATTTGTTTAAATAAAAAAAAATAGGTAATTTTTATTGTCATCATCTGATATGAATAACAATATAGGCAGGAAAATGCATTTTTTTAAAAACTCTACACACATTGAGAAATTAGTGAATTCAAGCTGGAAGTAAAGATGATAAATAAGTCTGAATGGAAAAAAGAAAACATGAACTCAACTTAGGAATGTACCCTCATCGAAAAAGAATCCATTTGAAAAGACTGAAGAAATTACAACAACGGGAGCCTAATTCTATTCTCTTGTATCAAATGTAGTTATCTTTTAATGTATGATGGAACAAAAATGACAATGTCAAATGACATTCACAGCATTAAACACCTTGCTCTTGTCTTGCACAAGGTGCCAGACAGTGGAGAATCTTGTCCAGTGTGATGTAATTTGAAAAGATTTTAAATAACTGCAGGTAGGAGAAACAATACAAAGAATTTCCTTTAAATGAATGGAAGACATGTCAGAAGCAGAAATTCTGTTTGAATGTTTCAGTTTATGCATGGGTTTGTGGTAGGACAGCAGTGTTTTGGGGGCTGATTTTGTCGTCCGGAACATTTTTGTAATATAGTTTGTCACTGATTTGTTACAAAAGTGTATTTTACATATATCTCAACCTTAGCTTAGTTGACAGAGGAGAAAAAAACACCAGTTTTTAAGGAAGCAGCTCCTTTGAACTTCAGTGTTTTTTCATTGCCATTTAAAATATTTTTCCAAAATCCCTGTGCTGCTCTTCATCTGACAGGTGACGTATCTTACCATTTTTCCTAGAGTTTCGTTTTTATCTTCTTCGTGCATTGGTATGGCTGAGGATAACAAATACTACTATGCCTAGGCTAGACAGCTAAAAGATAGATCGGCTGCAGCTTTGTTTGCTGGACCATTTTATGTCTCTATGCATATTGGCTACAAGTGAATCACTAAAATAACAGGCTTTGCAGGTTCTGTACAGGCTAATACTGACAATTATTTGAGTATATTTAAGGCTGTTAACAAGTTATAAAATATATATAAAGATATAAATAGTCCGTTTGAAGCCCCATTTTCAAAGCCTGGATGAAATTTCAGTTATTACATCAAACAGAAATATGCTAGCTTTATAAAGGTATACAGGAGACTAGAATTTTATTAGTAATTTCTCATTGTGCCCATGCGAATTTGTACATCTAACCTGCGTATAAGAGGTGACATCTACAAAGTAACAGTATGCAGACTGCATATGGCGTTTTTGTTGTCAGTGCAGAATGGCATGCACATGCACACACCCCGTGTGCCACAAATAGGTCTGTTCTTTAAGGAGCTGAATCTGTAATGGTCTTAGTAACTTTTGGAAAACTATGAGAGTTAGTATTAAAAAACTGTAGTGTGATCATAAGTACAGGGGCCTCCCAGACACTTTGACCTTGAAATATGCACCTTGAAAGTCCTATTTTCAGATGCCACTTTACCCTCATGGTACCTAAAAATTCACATTTGCTAAAGATTCACCTCAGATTTGACAGTGCTGAGCCCAAGTCAATTTGTGTCTGCTTCACCTATTCAGTCATCTAGGCAGTGTTTTTAAGCAATGCTTTAAGTGATTGTTCACCACAGAAGATGACCTTTCTTTAGTGAATGATTTCAGAGGCTAAAATACTCACTCTAGGGTACAGGAAGCAGGTGTGGAGAACTGTCTTTTCTCCATAAGAAGATTTTGAAACCTTAGGTGTGTATGTAGAGTTGTGACTGTTTAGCCTAGAGAAGAGGAAGCTCAGGGGGGGTGGCATCAATGTATATAAATATCTGAAGGGTGGCTGCAAAGATGAGCCATGCTGTGTTCGTTGGTGCCCAGTGACAGGATCAGAAGCAATGGGCACAAACTGAAACACTTTTTTACCATGAGGGTGACCGAGCACTGACACAGATTGCCTGGGAAGGTTGCAGAGACTCCATCTTTGGAGATACCCAAAAGCTGTCTGGATAAGATCCTGAACAACTGGCTCTAGGTGACCCTGCTTGAGCAGGGGTTTGGACAGGATGACCTCCAGATGGCTATTCCAACCTCAGCCATTCTGTGATTCTGTATTGCTTCCCAGTAAAGCACCCTGACACTTGATTTGCAGGCTCTGTGAAGGTGCCTTTATTCCTTCAGCCAAAGTAACGCTTCTTAAATGAAAACAATAAATATTATCTTGCAAAAGAAAGAAAAAAGTGATCACGGGTTACTGTGGCATTATGATCTAGAAGACTGGACATAGCCGTAAAGAGTGAAGTCCAGGATTTAAAATGCATGAACGTCCATGGGAACAGGTACTGCAATGCAGGTCCTCCTTCCAAGGAATGTGCCCTAAACAGGAGGCTAGAGAGACTTACTTGGTATCACTCCAACTTAGCGTACATATAATTGCTCCACAGGAAGTGGAATGCCTCCGAAGAGGGGGACTGAAAATAATCACACCAAGTTGGCAAGTAGTTAGATAGCTCTCTGGGGAGATCAGAGAAGGTTGAACTCACGCTCCTTCTGTCATGGCTGAAGTTTTTAACTCCTGAACTACTGGTTAAAAGAGAAAACCAGTGCTGCCTTGCACTGGTTGTCTTCCGGAAGAAAAGGCAGCTCCCTCTGCTTCTTGTAGTGTTTTATTTTGAATAAAAAACGCTCATGTTCTTATCTCTATGAAAGTACCTATGGCTCTGATTAATTCAGAGGGCTCACAGTGCTATGTGGAGAAAGCTCCTCTCCTGTCTTGTATGTGTGCTTCTGAGCAGCTATGTACTTTACAGTTACGTACCACTTTGCTGAAAGATGCAATATTTAGGTTTTTATTTAGATTTCCTATGTGGGTCTATTGATGAGTCCTTCTTAGAAAATCTTAATTGTGAGCAAAGCTCCCTGAAACCAGTAAGAATCATGACTGCACCTGATTTAAAGGCCAGGTATAGAAGATGTCCAAATGTGAACGTTTATGAGAATCTGATTTTCAAAGAGTAGTGAAATTTTATTACAAGTCATCTTTAATGAAGTTGACATTCACTTTAAAGAAAAAAAAAGGGGGGAGGTGCAGCAACTGATTATAAATAGCACAATGACACTTCCACAGGCTGTTACGTTTGATCTGCTGTCCAGTGGTACTCAAAAAAAAAAAAAAAAAATAGTGTGACATGCTTTCAGCTCTCCTGAAAGCTTCAAAGAAAACTTTTCAGTCTGATGCTCGAAACAGAAAGCTCTCTTACCACTGAAAACAGGGAACTGAGACACTAGTAGAAATATAAACTGTTTTTGGAAAGTAAGTGTTGATTTGTTATGCTGCCAAAATATCAAGCTACAAGTGGGAATCAGTAAATCCAAATACCATTTTAATTGTTTCTCTCTTGTATTGATGCCATGGAACAAAAAAAACTATGGATCTTTGTGAACAGGTTTCTTACTTGTTTCTGAAACATGAAGGAACCAGCTTATTAAAATATACAGTGTACACCTTTTAAGAGTAAAACTGTTGTTACTTTTTCAAGGCTGTTTTCTGTTTTACATGTCTATATAATTCTGTCGCATTGTAACAGAGAGGAAAGTAGCTAAAATATTAAATAGCTTCTTTAATGTATTTCCATCAATTTCAAACTAATGACTGAATTGAGAAAATTGGTTGACCAGCTGAATATTATGATGTCACAGGTCCTGCACACTGACTCTTTTCAGAAGCTTTAAAAACATACATGCAAATTCATTGTCTTGATTCAACTTAATTTTTGTGCAATGTCCAGCATGTGAAGAGGAATGCTTTTGCAATACTTCTCTGTATTTATTAACTATACAGATTAAAATACAAAGAAAAATATGCTCTGCTTTCTCTTTGAACTGAAGAACAGATTTTGTTAAGGAGTCACATTCAAGCATGATTTAAAATTCTGAATCCATCCATGCTTTCTGTATGCTAAACATCAGCTGTTAGTAATGCTTTCCACAGCTTTAAGGAGTTCCTGGACGTAGTGACTCCAGGCACCTTGAGAGAAGATAGCCTTCAGTGTTGTCAGGAGGCAGAGAAGAGCATTAGCATCAAGCATTTCCATCTACAAACCCTATCTAGAAATGATGCCTGGGTCAGCCTGTGGTCTAATTTCATCCTAGTAAATAGTTTCAGATCTGAGAAAAAGGTGGAATTAACTGTTGTTTGGAAACATTGCATTAAAATACTGAAAGTTTCAGAAAAAAAAGAATTACTTTTACTGTATTAACTTGTGGCTTTATTTAAAAAAGCAAGCGTTTCACTGACAGTTTGAAAGATAGAAATTGGTAAAAGGGTTTTGTATTCTTTATAAAATTAAAAAAATTGAATCATTTTTTAAATGAAGGAGGGAAAAAACAGTAAAACATTAAGGGACTTCAAAGTCATGGGCGGCACTTCCATACTGCTGTTTGCATAAGCAAATTGTAATGTGTCTAAAATATGTATTTTTTAAAAAGCACAGGAAAATCCATCAGGTTGCAAGAGTATTCCTCATTCTGATTAAACCTCTTGACTGAGCTTTCAGATAAGTTTTCCATCCTTTTACTTTTTTTTTCTGGCTACACTGTCTGTCTTAGCTTTTGTAGCAAGATGTTCTTTGGAGCTGGATCTTTTACTGTGTTGTTACTGAGTTGAGAAAGAAGCCCCTGATTTGGACTGAGATAGGTGGTAGATTCTGTAGCAAACATAATTAATGGGGCTGTTAAGAAGATGTTTTCTAAAGTAAGGGATTAACTGTTTGTTTCTGTCTGCACTGTCCAGAAAGACATTGTGAACAACGGCTGTTGCAAGCTACACTTAAACAAGAGTTTACATTTGGTTTGCAAACTAATTTTCACTGATTTGGGCCTTGGGTGGAAAAGTGAGCTCACTCTACGCCTTGGTTGCGCAGGCAGATTCAGGATGTTGTTTTCAGGGATTCCTGTTTTTTTAGATAGTAATTCATCTGGTTCTTGCCTATATGTGCTCTGAACGTATAGGTAGTATAGGTATGGGTATGGGGACCTTCTGATCCATGCCTACAAAAGTTCTCTTATAATTCTTGTGGCTGGGGATATATTTCTCTGAAACAGTTTGTGTGACTTCCAACAGTTTACTTTTTTTTTTTGGTTTTTTTTTTTTGTTTTTCTTCAGGTGCAGAAACCTTACATTTCCTGACAGGCTTCCTGAGGTCAGCATTGTATTCATATTTGTTAATGAAGCACTCTCGGTGATTCTGCGCTCCATTCGTTCAGCCATTGACCGGACTCCTGCTCACCTGCTCAAAGAGATTATTTTAGTTGATGATAACAGTAACAATGGTAAGAGGTTGGATTCTTTTTTCTTTTTTTTTTCTTTTCTTTCCCCCCCCGCCTAGAGATTGGATCATGCGTGAGAATCCTTGAATTCTGGCTCCTGTTTATCCCATTAGTATTTCAGATGTTGTTAGTGTATTTTCTCTGTTCTTCATCCCACAGTCTTGCTGGGCTGTCTTCAAATACGCCAAAATGGGGTATGTTAAAAAGATAATGTGCAAAGATAGTATGCTGTTTCTATGTGTTTAAGGTGCCTGGTAAGCAGAATTTTGAGTGTAACAATAGATTAGAGACCTAAGAAGTTTTGCTCCTAATACTTTAGAGTGCTTTCAAGATTATATGCTTTCTGTGCTCTTCCTGTTTCAGTTGTATGATTGCAACTGCATATGTGTACTCACTTTCTGTTTTGTATAAAACATCTGTGTTTCTTAGACACCTCTTTTAGATTTCCCGTTCTCCTCTCTTCTCCTCTCCTCATTGGCAGCATTTACCTTGCAGCTTTTCTACTGCATGTACTCAGATTTTGCTCTCCGTGATCTGAAGGACTGGACTGCCCACGTCTGATTGCTCAGTGCTTGCCCTAGGTGTATGTCACTGACGCCATGCTGGGCATTATTTACAAGTCTTATATTCTGGCAACTTTAGCGACGAAATTTTAATAAGCACAAGATGCTGAACTTAAAGAAAAATTTTGCTGTGTTGGTGGTTTAATTCTGAACTCCTAAAGTACAGGGCGAATCTGAATTTATCCTGTTGGAGGAAAGTGTTGAACAAAGGGCTTCTCTTATTCTTGCCATCATTACAGCTGTTATGTGATCCCTGTAGTTAGATCCTGTCACTCACTGCTGATTATAAATTTATCTCAGATTTGTACAGAAAAGAAACTTCATGGTAAACAAGTAAATAAGTTCCCCACCCCAGACTATGCACTTCATCATCTCATCTTCTGCTGGCTATTAATGAAATAAAAAGTAAAATCCTGACTCTTTAAAGTACACGCAAACCCCAACAACTTGATGTAGGCTTATGTCAAATTTAATTCCAGTACCAGTGAATAAAACTATGTTTAGAGTTACCAAAGGCTGGCCAAACTTTTCTTGACACACCTACTCATGGAACAGCGTGGGTAAATTGGCACGCAGGATTTATGAGTTGTTATTCTTAGTTTATGGCACAATTTATGATATAGCAATGTGATGAGGTAAATGAAAAATCACTTGAAACAGTGAACTATGAGAGTAAACTATGAGCAAAGTAAAAAAAAAAACAAAACCCACAAACCAAAAGCAAAATCAACATGCATGTGCACATGTACACACACATATATACATGATTCAGAAACATCTTGTGAACTGAGGAAGACTTTTTATTTGTCTTTATACTTCAGCATGTAGTTCACTCATTTGACATGGTTTTACTGATACACTCCTGCTGTCCTTAGTTTTTGCCAACTCCCTCATGCAATACATGGCAGTTTGATAGGAAAAAAAAAATTGAAATACAAATTTGATTGGTGTGCTTGGACTTGTACTTGTGTTTGTAGAAATTCGTTCCTGCATCTTTCAGACAGATACAGTTAACGTGGTGCCAGGAGCTCAATAAATCTGAATGGCTGTTGGTGCTGCAGAGCCCAAGGCCTCTGGACACAGAGGAACTGGCCACAAGGCAGCCATAGAAGAAGAAAAATAAACTGGCTGAAAAAGAGGTTTCTAGATTTTGAGTCTGATTTCCTATAATTCACAGGCAGTTATTCCAGTGGGTGCATTGCAGAGCAAGGTCAGAAACATCAGTGTTTCTGAGAGCCTGTCATCACTGTGATGAGCTCACTAACAAATACACTTAGCACTGTGCTCTACGGGCACATATTGAAATTATTCTTTTTCATTATTTCTTACCTGAAATAGATAAGCAATCACAGGAACCGCGTAATCTTTCAGGAAGACCTTTCAGCCACATTTTGTGTTAGTATCAGTATTGGTACTGTACACTATCATGTTTTTATAGTTGGCTGTGCCTTTCATTTCAGCTTGCCTTTCTTACCCTCCAGTGCCTTAAATCCTTAGGTTCCTTGCCCCAAACAGAAGGACAGAAATTGAGAGGAGGGTAACCTTTGTTTTGGCTGTCCTTGCTTGGTGTTTCATGTCATTCTATACAAAATCACACTGTGCAGAGTGATACTTAGTGTCCTAGAAAAATTCAAGACTCTCCAGGATTTTCTGCTACTGCTCTAACCCTTTCTCTGGCATCTCTTCCCTGCAGTAGTAAATTAGATTCCTACAGTCCTCTTTATCCCATAATGTATGCTGAAGACCTGGTAATAGGCATCCATTTGGAGAGGATGGATGTTTGGTAGGAAAGGGGGCGATTGTAAAGATGATTTATGGGCTTTTCTATTATTAGTTTAAATCCTGAAATATTTATTTTACAATTTACTTTTGCTTTTACAATATTCTATATTCAATTTTTTTCTCCCTTCTAGCATTGCTGAAACCAATCCTTTATGTTTAGTGTCACTCTGTGTTTTTGTTAGTAGCTCTTTAGCTTGCGAGTGTTGCCGCTTGTAAGATAAGTGGGTTACTCTGGGTTTCCCTGTAATGTTACCTGAGGGGGCAAAAGCCTGCTTTGTGCTTGCATCTGGCTCCAGACTCTGCTTCTCGCAGAGACCTGTCAGAATCCTAATTAGAAGTGGTATGTTTACTCTCAGGCTTTTGCCGGGGATGGCACCTTCTATAACTCTATGTAAGATTTTTTTTTTTTTTCTGTAATGCCACAGCCATGGATTTCACAGGCAAGAAACATTGTGCTATGGGAAGGGACGAGAAAGGAAAAGTGAGAACAGAGATCAGGCAGAGTGCAAATGAACGCATTTTTTATTTTGAGTCTCTTGCACTATATGATTGGACTCTCATAGTACCGTGGTTTAAAATAAAAGCAGATATGATGATTGGCACTAGAGGAGAGCACCAACATTTCCTGCTTCTGAGAGGAAGCCATATACAGGTAAACTGGTATAAATCCTTGCTGCGGGACAAATTCTGAATCTAGTAATGAACACCTGAATTCATCCCTAATTTCAATAGACCTCGGTTTCAGAAAAGAGCAGAGGAAGAACTAGTTGCTTTTTAAAATTCCGGAGAAGGCTAATTTAGAAACCATATATTCAAGTGTATGGCCAGCGTCTGTGCATTTGTCTTGACCAATATAAGCTATAGTATTTTATTTCATGCACTTCAGGGTATGTCAAGCAAATTATCTATGACTTTCTCTAAACCTCAGTGCAGTTTTTCAAGTTCCCAATTATATTTCAGGAGAATCCAATTAATCTCTTTGTGGTTTCCCTTTTTTAAAATAAATATTTCAAGTTAGGAAACTGTGAAAATGTCAGTGTGTACCATTTAAAAGTAGAAAATAGATTTAACAGGTCCCAAAATTTTGATCCTTTATTTTAATAAAGCCGTTTGCGTGGCTTAATGTGTATATTTCACCATACCATCTTTTCTGGTGGAATTCTGGTAAGCATAACACTGAAATGTTTCATGTATGCCGTTAGGTACATTAGTATTAAAGTTTAATTTAATTGAAGGCTTAAAAAAAAATTCAGTGAATGCCTGTGTGCTGTATAATGAGAACAAAAGATTTATTAAAAAACCCAACCCAAATATCAGTGTTGTTCATTTGGACCTCATTCTGGTATGAGTCACATTGTGTAAATAGACCAACTGCACTGATTTCAGCTGTTTTACTGTAGTTTTAAGTCCTGTCTGTCAGATCAAAATCCTTCACATTCTCCTCAGGAACACTGTTTGCTTTTCAGAGATAATATACTAGTTAATTTATAACTTGGCAATAAAATAATTTATTCATTTTTGCCTTCAGAAGTAGCAGAGTTTTCCAGCTGACTCAATGCAATTGAGGAGAGGGATTTGCAAAGAAGAGGCTTTAAAAAAACTTTAAGTGACCATGCTCACATCTGCTGATAGTTAATTAGACCTCAGAAATTTATTCAGAAAAAGCTTTGCCTGAGCTGGGGACTACTGGAATAGTGTGTCCTTCACTCTCTGGCTTGTTGCATCCTGCCCTCTAGGGACAGGGTGGTGACCTTCAGTGTCACTGGTGTTCTGTCTTGGCTTTTGAGTCTTTTTGCTGGCATCATGCCCCACTGCATTAAGAAGCACCTCTTGAAGATATTTTAAGATGATTTGGAATCTCTCTAAAAACCTCATTGTGAGCCATGATGCGTTCAGCTTCATGGGAAGGCAGTATGCATTAATGTGTCCAGAGTATGCCTTACAAAATTTTATATTATAGCAATAATTATCATTCTCTATGACATTTTTTCATATTAAAGTTAATAAATGTTGCAAAAGAGGCTCAAATTTCATAAGATTTCTTCCTTTTTCTTTAAATCATTACTTATGAAGGAAATATTCCAACATGTTCAGTTTAACAATTCTCATTTTTTCCTGCGATTTCCGTGAATACAGCTATTGAATTGCAGTAATAATGCTGGATATCACAGGATGCTAATTTTATGACTTGCACTGTCGAAGATAATTAGCACAGAATGGTAGAAAGTGGGTCAGATGCAACTGTATCACCTTTGAGAGATTTGCAACATTGTCCTCAAAACACTGAATAAAAAGAAGCTTTCCAAAAAGCATCCAGAGCTTGTCATTAGAAAGGTATATTTCTTCTTTGGTTATTTTTAAGAGATATGTGGGAATAGAAGATTGATTTTTTTTTTTTTTTCTTTAAAAAAGCAGTGATGAATAAAACTCAAAAGTACTGTCCAAATGCATGTTAGATTTCATATTACAGCGTAATTTGAAGACGGCTTACTTGAAGAACGGAGAACTATGAATGTTGATTTTAAAAACCTATTAGTAACAGTCTCCTAGGAAAAACTGTCAGACTTGCTGTCCTTCTGTTTGGCTTCTTGTTCTTCTCTTACCTCAGTGCCTGCAAAATTCAAAGGCAAATAAAAACATTTGAAACCAAGGAAAAAGACAAACTATATTGAAAACTGCATTCACTTTTGGGCCATGGTTTATGCATTGTGAAGGCTTTGCTTTACCTGCCTACATTCATTCCCCCTCTTAGTTAAAGCTCTTGATGTTGAAATCCTTATTATTGCACAGTCTTTACTGAAGCCAACTTTCAGTAGTGTTGGCAGGGATTTACAAGAAAGAGGGCTGTGTAATGCTGGTTAGGAATCAGATGCTAAAAAACATATATTTTATGTATAGACTGGGAGATCTGTCTGTTTTGTAGATTTGAGAACAATGTTAGCTGTTGTTACAAACTATGCATTTTACTTGCACAGCAACATTTAGCACTGAAACTTGAATAAATGAAGGCAATTCTTTGAGCATATGTTTACTGCTACATGCTCTGTGCTGATGCGAGGAGACTGCAATGAGATGTGTCTTGGCTTGTGTGTCAGCTACTGTGGGTGCATCTGAAAGTATGTAAGAAGAAAATAACCAGAAGCAAAACATAGTCCGCTGGCCATCGCTTTCAGCAGTCAGCACAAGTTACAGAATGAGGAATGTTGTTGTTATTCTGAGGTGTGAGAGAGTGGAGTATGTGGACACTTTGCTGCGTGTCCCGTCAACGACTGGCGATGCAGCTCAAAACTCTTGTGGAAAAAATTAAGAGCCACTAATGTAAATGGACTGTGAGATTTTTATAAGGACAGTAGGTCCTGAAGGTCATGTCCTAGAGTGGCTGCAGACTGTTTTCTCCTCTTACTTGTCAGTCTTTGTGACATTGTATTTGATTCCTGCTTTAAAGGGAAGAAGTTGTGGAGTTAGGATATAAAAAGGAAGTGAACAACAGAGCAGAAAAGAGAGGGACACTGCTGATGAAGATGGCTGGCTGTCCCAACTATTCTTGTGACTCTTTTGCTTTGATTTATCACTTTTCACACCTTTTTTCACCTCCTGTGTTCATTCCTCCTTTTTTCACCCAGGGGTGGTCTGTATCCTTGGTCTTTATTCCCTCGGTCCACTTCCCTTTTCTTCATTCCATCCTGGCAGTCTGCTCTTTTTGGATGTTCACTTCCTCACACCTATTCCACACACCTCATCTTTCTTTATATGAGCTTGTGTCCTTCAGTCAGGGTCTCCATTTTCCATGTTTTCAAATTCCAGTGTACCCGCTCCTCTTATCTTCTCCCTGTCTCTTCCATCCCAGTATTTGCTACTCTTTATCACAAACTGCACTCCTTCATTTTTCCCATCTCACCATTCAGCTCCTCCTTGCCACGTTAATTAAACTTCTGCCTGACTCATCCCTCCCTCCCTCTCTCCTTTCCTTCTCCCCCCAGACTATTCTGCTCCTTCCTTTGTGGCACATTTTTATCATTCTCCCATTTTTCTTCTTTTTCTCTCTGACGCCTTCTTTTCAGACATGTTTTTCCATTTTCTTTTGCTTTCATTTAAAAATGATTATGTTGTATTATTTTAGATCAGTGTTTCTAACTCTCCCATATCTGAACTCCATACTGCGTCAGACTCAAATGTTGACTTGCGTTCAGTCACACGTGGGGGCGGGGGGTAGCATCCCTCGCTGGAGGCAAGACTCTGATTTTTGTAGCATTGTAATTATAGTTGTAGGAAAGCTGTCTGATGTATGAAAGCATGCAGTTTGCTTTTTTATAATGGGAAATGTCGTGTTCTCCATTCTTTATAACTGATGTGGAAGGTCCTTGGTCTTTGTTTTCTGGAAGGTTAGGAAGCTCCAGCACTGCGAGAGTGAGGTGTGGCTGGAGGACCACTGCACCGAAGCCTGGCTCTTCCGGTGCATCCCAGAGAACTCCTGCATCTGATAGATCATTTGCCTCTGTGGAAGTGTGTGCTGAGCTGGTGTTTGCTGAAAGTGGCCTTTCAAAAGAACTGTTATTTTAATCATCTGCAATATGTTATAGACAGTCTGTTTGTATGGTTGGGAAAGCAAAATTTCAATGTGTGTGCGAGCTGATAGCATAACCTCCATCCACATCGGTGTCATCAGTGGGCAGCAGAGTTTTTATTGCAGTCTCCTGACATCAGAGGTTTTGATTCAGATGCTCATATAATACTATGAAGCGAATCTTCCATAGTCAGCAGTTGTTAATGTATGGTCATCTTATTTTTTATTCTATCCACAAGGTAATTTAACTCATTCAGTCCTAATACACTTGCAGTGTTGCTGTCTAACAAATGCGTTTTCTATGTCAGAATCAGTATAGCAAGTCCAAGAGGACAGAGCACCTCCTTCTAAAACCAGCATTTTCCCTTCTGGAAGTTTAATATAGGCAGCAGAGTAGGGAAAAAGTTATTTTATGCAACTCCAAACCTTATCACCAGATAATGCTTGCTTTTTTTTTTCTTCCCCCCCTAATAAGACAAGCCCATTGCCATTAAACTAAGCTTTAAGATTGGAATAACAATGTATCTGATTTCAGCGTGGGAGGAACTAATTTAAGTGTCATCTCAGCGGTATCTACATGCCGTATTTAATCCTAATGGAGGGTAGTAAAGTGGAGTGTCTGAACTATAATATAGGAAATGCTGAAAAACTGGAGCTAGGAAACAAATCCAGGGACGATATCAGCTGCAGTTTTATAGTTTTCTTATATCTTCTCTGTTTTTTTTCGTATAGCAAATGAAACTGAAAGCTATACTGGCACTTTTTCATTGTGGTTTTGTTTTAGCTTGAATCCCAGTGTACCAATTAATGTATTTATTTCACATATGCTGTGTATCCTATGTATGTCAAGTAGTGCAATGCACACTGAGTATTTTCTTGTTCTTCATCCCTGCGTCTGTTCTGCCATCCCCTAATGACACAGTCCTTGGTTTGAGCACAGTCAAACATGCTCTCAGGTTACCGATCATATCAAAGCACAATACAACTGAAGTTTCTGGGTGATGATAAATAGCTGCATGTTGGCGCTTTGGATTCTTTTAGAAGAATGATTTAGTCCAGCTTATAGGAAATATCATCACCTGGGTCAGGTGTGATTCAGAAACTTTATGTGGCCCACAGTGTTAAAGACTGCAGTCAAATTCTTTAAGCTTTTCTGGTAGCAATGAGGTATTCACCCCATGTGCACTGGAAGTGCATTGGAAGGCTGGTGGCATCCTGACTGTGCGAGTGCCAGCGTATAAATGCTGCCTTGGTCCACTTCTCAGTACTGTCACTGTGATTTTAGCCTTAAAACTAATTACTAGAAATCTCTGAGAAATTGTTTGATTGAAAAAAAATTTTATTTTCATTTTTGTCCCTCTCTCACATTTGTGGGATTATTTTGCCTTCAAGAATGATTGAATGGTTTCCATTGATAACATTCTCAAACACATCTTACTAAATTTATGTGGCAGCCATATGTATAGATCCAGTGCAGCGGCAAACAGTTACGTAGGGCTTATGAGAGAAGTGCCGGTATCTGTTGATGTCAGTAAGGTGGCTCTGGTTTGATCTGGTTTGATTTCCTTTTGACATATTTTCCCGTAAAGTATCCAGAGATCTCCTTGCATCCAGTAGAATCTGTATTTGAGATATTCCAGTAATGTAAGTTGTTAAGAGCCTGAATGACTTTTTAAAGGATTTCTTTCTCTTTCCTTATCAAGACAGTGGTAATTAAAATTGGAAGAGTTTGTCAGGGGGTGGGGAAAATACTCTGTAGTGTAGGCGAAGAAGTTAAAATATTGTGTCCTATATAAAGTAAGAAATACAAATTACCTTTTAAATGAACTTTATTAAAACTTACCTTTTCTTCCTAACCCAAGCATACTTTTCTTAAAAAGAAAAATGAATAAAAAGTTAACTTTCATAAAAATAAATGCTGATTTCTTAACTTAAACTGGTGGTAGAACTTCCTACCAGAGCTAATAATTTCGAAGACGTTACTTCTTTCTGATAGAACCTGAAAATTCTTAATATGCTGAAGGGTCCAAGGTGTGATAAGAGATTTGGCTAAGGAAGTATTTAAGGGTGTTTGAGTGTATCACCAAATTATAAAAATTAGTTAGCAAAAATATATGAATAAATTGCAGGCTATTCTGTGTTCACCACATAGGCATACACAAAGGCATGTGTATAGGCATTGCTAGATGTTTTAAAGACATTGTGGAACCCACTGTAAAGTTCAAGTACATATCAAAGGATATTTGAATTCTTGTTGTGAATGGAAAAATCAATGCATGTTGACTTTTCTTTTGGCATACTTTTTCCTGTAGATATGCTTGGCCTTTGAAAGTGTTCTCTAAGTATATTGGATAACCAAATTTTAAATTATTTGACTTCACTTGTTCACTGTTAGTTATTTGTGGGGCTGTTACTCAAAAGATGTTCTTTCCTTCTGCACTGGAAAAGTAACATGTTTTAACTAGTATGCTTCAAGTAGCAGCCTGGGAAGCCTTGGGGAAGCTCTATTTAAAACTTTATGGAAACTGTGATGGAACTAGATATAAAAGCTAAAATTTCCATTTACAATGATGGAATTAACATGGAAAAAATGAAGCCTTAAAGGTTAGGCTGTGAGAGAGTGAAAATTTCTGCTTGTTTTTCCTCACCCAGTTTATTTGGAAAAGGGCGTTTTGTTTTTCTTGGGCCTCCATAACCAGAGTCCTTGCTGACACCACTTGCTGGAAGTCTATTTTGAGAGTCTGGGTAGAGAGAAATAGAGCTGCCAGTCCGTATGGAAGGAGATACAGGTTATATACTAGAAACTAACCCTTCATGTTCTTTGAGTAAGTGCTGCAACCTGCTTCATACAGGACAGGGCAAATCTTGCTCTGTTGGCAGTCTGATAAAGATGTCTGACTGGCGGACCTGCATGGAGCTGTATTCCCAGTAGCTTTCTGCCACACCTGTATGGCATTTTGCAGTGGAATTTGCAAATAAACTGATAGATATATTTATTTTTTTTAAAATATTATTTTCCCTTTAAGTGTAATCTGAGAGGAGTGGTAGATGCTCCAAAGCTTTCTCACAGATGTTTTTGATGCCAACTCAAAGGACAATTTGCCTTTCATTGAAATTAACAGGGTTTGTCTGCACTGCAGTGTAAACTCCTCCAATAAATGATTTAGAGTCATGATGAATGCTAAATAATACGGCAGCATGAATCATTGTTGGTTTTGTTTGGCAGCAGGGAAAATCTTGATAGAATTGCTAAGTGCTCTCAGTTCTCTCAAGATAGCTTGCTGTTGGCTGCTGCATTGTTCCTTTGCTCCTGACACACTCCTTTGGCCCAATGCCGGTCTAATCATTGTTTAATGTTTCAAAAGCTGCCATCTTCTATTTGAGGCAGTCTTTTCAAGCAGTACAAATACCAGCAGATTTGCATATAGTAGAAATAATTGGAAAAATAAAGTAAAAAAGATTTAAAAAAAAAAAAAACAAACAAGAAAATGAGATGCACACAGAATTTAATGCTTCATGAATCTGAAAAAAATACCATATACCTAATTGAATTATGGTGAAGTTTTAGGAAGCTTAAATATATTTCTATGGCTAAATATATGGTCTATCAGTTTTACATGCTATGGAATGATTATTCCTCCTGACCTGTTGCCTCTAATCTCAATCCTTGCTCATGTGCACGAAGTGGAAAGAGAACAACAAGGTCTTCTAAAATGGAAAACAAGTTGACAACTCATTTGCCAGCAAATAAACAAGTTGACAACTCCTGTGCCAACAAGTAAACAATGATTTCCATTTTTTATTACCATGAACAAGTGCAGTGGCAGTACCTGAAAAATGTACTTACATCTC
Organism: Pluvialis apricaria; assembly: GCA_017639485.1. Lineage (NCBI taxonomy): Eukaryota > Metazoa > Chordata > Aves > Charadriiformes > Charadriidae > Pluvialis > Pluvialis apricaria. The sequence goes on from CM030012.1 coordinate 56,601,919, forward strand.
CGTGTCAAATAACTATGTCTGCCTGCCTTGTAGTATTATTATTGCTGTATGAGCAAGAAGTTTAAAACATTTCCCTGTAGCCTGCTTCTTAAATTAAATGTCTAAGATGACTTTTTAGTGATATTTGTGCCCTTGAAACTTCTTTGTGCCTTTGACAATCAGTTTTGAACATGCAAGTGAAACTGTGTAGCACTGGGTCTGGTTTTGTGTTCTCTCATCAGATATCTCTCAGTTTCCAAAGGAATCTTCCTTCTCTTTAACCATTTCCCACACATACAAATAGATAAAGCTTAAGAAATACTACGACAAAAGTTGCGTGACTGTGTGTATGGTTTATATCTCACACATGGGATCTTATGTACTGGGACTAGCCCTGATGTAAGACAAAACGTATTCCAAAAATAGCATTAATTTTTATTATTTTTATTATTATGCTTTGAGGAAAGCTTTTTCATCAGAAATTGAGCAGAGAGATTAGGAATTCATAGTTGTTGTTTACTGGAGAGATTGAGAGAGACAAAGAAGGCGGCAGTAGGCAGAAGCTATGCAACGTGCTTTCATATCGGAGGGGAATGACTTAGCTATACTGTAGCCAAGAAAAAAGATAGGCTGTGTAAAAGGAAGGGAGATTTTATGACTGAGAAACAAAGCCTTATCCAGAATTCCCTTCTCCTGGGGAGCCCAAAGACTATGTAAGGGTAAGAAAAATACTGTCAAGGTTTTTTTGCCGTTTTTTTTTCTAGATCTGCACATTGCTAGAGCTATTTGAAGTAAGCAGTGACTGACTTTTGAAATCTTTATCTGGTCTGTCTCTTTGCTTCAGCAATTATGTCTTCCAGAAGAGAAGAATAGCAGAAAATAATGAAGTTACAGGAAACCTCAATGGCTTGGTAAAAAGAGCATTGTCACATGTGGACATAGATGGCGTTCCAGGAGAATGATTGCATAGATCATAGGAAGAGAAACACGTCAGATGAAATAAGAGAATTTGTACTTTAGTTTTATCCTACAAGCCTGAAAAGGTCAGTTGTTACATAGTGATACAGGAGTACTTTACAGGTTGCCTGATACTCAGTTGACCCTGAAATGTAGCAGTATTACGCAACTCTGACTAAACTTTCACTGATCCACTCTTCTCTTGACTTCACATACGAAATCTGAATAAGGGGCTGTTATTGTATGCTCCAGTAGGATCTCTGGAAAGACTCTGATGGCAGGAAATATTGGTGGTTCATATCCTTGAAAATACACTGAGCGTGTGAAATACTCTGTGTTTCCCTCTTAGATGGTCATACAGCAGCCTGGAATACTCTACAGAGCTTCAGGTGTCATGAAGGCATGAGCACTTCAGAAGACAGATCAGTAAATCTAGTTTTAGGCAGTCAAAATTACCATTTTGCTGCATGCTGTAGAATTGGATTTTCTGTTGCTTTTGCAGATGTACATTAATAGTCTCTGAGGTGAGAACGATACAGTAATTGTAGTGTTCGAGCTTCCATCACAAACAGCTCTTTTTAAGTTGTGGTGTTCTGCCTTTTGTCAAAATGATGCTGAGATTAACTAGGCACGGATGATACCAAATCTAAAGAACAAGATTAGGTACATGAAAGCTCTCAGTTGAAAATTACTCTTAAAAATGGAAGGGGAAAAGGTTACCCCTTACTTAAAAAGTTTTGGCGTTTGTTTTTCTTTTTTTTCTTTTTTTTTTTTTTTTTACAGGAAGAGGTTTTTACCCTTTGCTTATGTTGGTGTCATACCTTTACCAAATGTCTAAAGCTTTTGGGTTTTGCTTTTAGTCTAGGAGATGATCTTGAAAGGTGTTGCCTGCCTCCTAAGACTTCCTTTTTTGTTAATAGGTTGCATTCTACAGTGTGATGTAGGCTCTTTCTTGTGACATAGAAAAATATTATCCATAAAGTTGTACAACTAATTCAGAGAGCGTTACCACAAAATGAAGGAAATAAAGTCCTTCAGTGATGTTATGTCAGTATAGAAGTTCATGTATCCCACCTCCTCAAATTAGAAATGGTTCATCATTAAAAGAAAGAGTTGTCTTCCCAAATGGATGTAACTGGAACCTCTTGTGATCCTGTCAGTTCTTATCAGACGTTTCAGCTCCTTGGAGCTCCTGTCTGAGGGACTGGCCTACGGAGACTACCAGGAAGATGAGTGCAAAACCAAGCCTCAGTCACTTTCAGAGATAAGTAATTCTGACTGCATGCTCAGCATAGGTTCACCGTGTCCACTATTTGTTCTTTTTATGCTCTTTTAATAAGGCACAAAAATTAGGAAGTCAGGGGTCTTTTAAAGTATCTAAAAAGAAAAACCTCAGGGGAGGTGAGTTAATAAAATGGTCTGTTAAACCATTCATTTTATGGCCCTAAACTAGGAACACTGAGAGAGATGACTTAGTTACAGTAAAGTGGAAAAAAAGGTCTAATCAGCGTTCCTTATAATGGAAAGTGCCCTAGAAAAATATGCCTGTTGCATCAGAATATGTCAAACTGAGTTTAATCAACTGTGGATTACTGCACAATAGCTCAATTGACTTTAGGTCAGGAAGAAAGTAGAGAAATTAGTAGAACTGTAAAAGAAGATGTATGTTCAGTAGTTCATTTGAGTTCCTGGGATTGGATTATCAAAGTTATCAAAGTAACATGAAAAACAGCAGTGTGTGATTTATATCTCTCACACAGGTTCTTATGTACTGAGACTTAGTCCTGATATATGACAAAACGTGTTCCACAAATTGCATTAGTTTTTATGGTGCTGCAGTGTGTTGTATAAACAAACCCCTTGGTTTAAAGTTCATATAGAGTACTTTCTTGAAAAACGCAAAGCTCTCCGGACGGCCTGTCCTCCGCTACACTGCTACTCTGGCTGACTTTCCCCTTTCTATTAGAGCAGTAATGGAGGTGATTCATTTAATCCAGAACAGTGATCACTTAACTCATACCAGATACAGCCATAGAGAGTTAGCAAATCTGTATGCTGGAGATGGATTTTGTTTCAGATAAGTTTCAGTCCACACTCAGAAATTTTTAATCACAGCAGGTTACTTTGGTTGTCAGAGCCAAGTTTGTGGCTGCCTTAACTTCCCCTGCCTACCCATCTCCAGTTGAACTAAGTGGATTTGTGATTCTGGCAATTTTTAAAGATTCCTATCAGTGTAAAAACTGCATTGCTCTCTGTGCCATATGTAGCATTACATTAGAAATTCCTGTGATTTATATAACTGGCCGTGATGGGGGAAAGTGTTTTCTCTGCTTTTGTATTATATTTTTAAAGTTTAATACCACTTTTAGTATCACGTAGTTATCTTTGTAATCAGTTATCTGTTCAGTAGTTTCCTGACTAAAAAAGGCCCATAAAAGCATCAGTAAGTATAAAATAAATATAATCCTATTTTTTAAGGGATTCTTTTAGGAATGGAAGGACATTCTTTGTTAGTTTTGGATAATTTGCTTAAAGATATTGTTGAAATTGAGGGGTAAACTGCCTGCATTATCCTATTAACAGTAGAACCCTTGTTGACATAAGCTGCAGCCCAAGGGCTCAGTAGCATCCCAGAAGGGGCTTGACTAGTGACAGCTGAGAAATACACAAATTATGTAGAATAAACAAGCAGTTTTGAAGGGAGTATTGAACACATTTTTGGCCTGGCACTTCGTTTCTGAAAATTCCGCGATAGGTACTATACATTAATCCTGAGAGTACCTGCATAGCTGCCTGTAAACATTCTACAACACATACTTTAATACAATTCTGATTCCAACTGTTCAACTCCTCCAGGAGACAAAAATGTATGTGTTTCTGTGGGTGAACTGCCTAGTGAGTGAAGTAAGCGCACAGGAGTATGCAGGACATGCCTCCAGAGCAGGAGCACCGGGAGTGCCAGGGGATGGATCTACGCTGCTCACACTGCGTGGAATAGGTGAGCTATCCCAGGGCTGGGAGGAGTGATGACAGAAAGCTGTTGTGGCCATGCAGGGTATTCTTTCCTTTCTCCCTAGGAAATAAATGCCTCTCCAACGTGTGCCAAATCACGGTTCCTCTGAAGAAGGCTTGAGGAATTATACTGCTTGCTCAGGTCTGTCCCTGGAGTTAGGTTCCAGGCTCCTCAATGTGTTTATTTGGCATTTCTGTCAGTAAACTCATTTACTATTGTGCTGTTCCTGGCACAGATGCAAAAATGTAAACAAGTCTGCTCAAGACAATCTCACTTAAAATTTAGTCCCCTTTTGAAAAGTATCTAACCCTTTTAACTGTCCTGTTTTGTTCATTAGGGACTGAACACTGTGTCACCCTAATCATAAAGCCTAACTAATTGCTCACAGCCAATTGTGTGTATTTATAATAGATTGTAAGACTGATTTAGTTGCGTGATTTATATTATTTTGTGAGATATCACAGGGAAACAATGAGGTACTCCTTGGTTAAGGTGCTATTTAGCGGTTAGACTCATAATGGATCCCATCCTCCTTAATGCCATTACATTCAATGAAAATATTTACGTCATATGATACCCTAAGTCATGAATAGGAGCATCAATGTCTTGGCTTCCATAAACACAGTGCTAGTTTACCACAGATTTGGTATATGCATGAAAAAAAAATAAAATCCAAGGGACTGTAAGTACTGTGACAACTACCTGGAATATTTATTAGACAAGCTACAGATTCTTGGCACCCTATTAATTTTAACATTATTGAGAATAATTGAAATAACCAAATTATTTTTTATCAGAAAGGGAAATCAATGCAAATCACAAAACAGCTGTAGACTTTTTGTCTGAGATGGTAGATTAGTTTCATTCTTAGTCAGCTGATTTTAGTAGATTTTGATTTTTTTATTGGCTGTAAAACACCTTTCCCTGAATCACTTATGTCTGTGGTGTGATTTGATGTAGTTGGTTTTTTTTCTGGTTTAACTTCTCAGTCTTAAAAGATCTTTTTTCTTTTTTTATTGAAATTGATAGCTTTATATCTTAACACCTTCCCTGTATTTATTCTGCAGTTTAGTATTTGAAGTGTTTTTTCTCAAACTAGTTCTTTGCTTTTTTCTTGGTTGTGTTCAAGTGATTTGGCAGAGAGCAAATCTGGACAGTTTTTCCATGTTCTGTATAAAAGCTGTTTTTTAAATGTTACTGATGACAGTGTAGTGTTTAGAGCCAGCTCTCCGTCTTGCCAAATTGTTAGAGCTATCATCCCCCCACAGGCTGCTGGTGTGGCTATTCAGTATTGCTCGTGGGAGGATACTGCATTTGCCAGTGAACTTCTGTTCAGAAAAAAGATCCTTCAGCTTGGCGAAGGGAGATACTGCTGTCTGTCATTACATTTCCCCTATCGAAGGGTGATCCTGAAATATCAACGTGAAAAGCAAAGTTGCTACAATGGCGTTTCCTTCAGAAATATGTTAATATTTATGAATGTTCAAAGTGCTTGTTAGTCAAGAGTTCCTCTTGGTCTTCAGATTTATGAGGTAAAATTATTCTTGTCAGTGGAGAGTTGTGGAAAGAGGTTTAGATCTTTTGGTGCAGTTCTTTTGTTTTACGGCTCATGGCTTTTGAAGTAGTCTGAAGCAAGTTATTTTTATGGTTTCAAACGCAACTATCTAGATTTAACCACCATAGGTTTGGGGTATTGTGATTTTTAACTGTGCTAGACAACAAACTGATGTGTACTGTTAATATATTTGTCTTTACTGTATGCCTCATTTCATCTATCTGTAAGGAGCATGGGACAATATTTGCTGAGTAAACTTAAGAAAAGATGAGACTAGCTTCTGTCAGGATTAGTTGAAACATAGTACCCTCTGTGTTGGGGCAGGAAGAAGGACCAGATGGTCTCTCGAAGTCCGTTCAGTGCTGCAGTCTTTGATTTTCTATTCGTCAAACTATTTTTGGTCTTTAAACAGAAGAGCTCTAAGGTGCAGTTTATAAATGCTCAGTCATTAGTCAGCATGTTGATTTTCAGGGCAGGGTTTTCGTATTCTAACAAGCCAGTTACATTTTGTGACCATCATAAAAATATCTCAGGAACTGTTCTTCCTGTTGAAGAGAAGGTGGAAAAGTTGCAACCAATAGTAGAAAGTTCTCTCTGTATTTGGTGGATTTATTTTTATTCTACTATAAATAATTTCTGACCTCAAAATTTTGTGAGGCTTATACAAATACGGCAAAATTAGATCCTCTGAAAGCCCTTAACAGTGCTGTGAATGTTTCCTTGCCAGTAGGCATCACTAGAGATATCTTTAGTATCTCTCATGTTGTAATATTCAAAATAGTTGGTAAACATTGTGTCCACACTACCAAATTTTGATACGTGCATTTAAACAGAGATTGCTGTATATTAATTAGTCAGGCTCTGTGATCCATTTGAATTGTATGTGGAGAATATATGTAAAAAGGTTTACAGCTTGTTCTTTGCATAACAGCCCATGGTGCATAAGACCACTATATTCCTTCACATTAATGCTTTCTCATTTATTATCTGCAAACAAATAATTGCAAAGCTCAATTTGTTGAGCAAACTGCTGCTGCTGGAAGACTTGGGACAAAGAATAACTTCAGCATGACTTGTATTTATATGCAGAGATGCATAAGCATTAATGAAACAGACACACTCCCATTATCTCACTGCTGGTGAACCTGTTCATTCAGATGAATGCTGTAGTGTTTAGTCTCTGTGCAGATCTACGAAAATAAGGAAACTTCTATTCGTCACGTAAACATGGGCTTTCTCTTCAGTCAGCTAAATATGGGCTTAGGAGGCGAGTTTCAAGTATCTGTTTCTAAAACCTTGACCCTACAGCTTCAGAAACACAATCTTAGTTTCTTGGCAAGTTTTTGCTTTGTCTATGAGATTGAAAATATATTATTATTAAAATCTTGGTTTTGGTGACATTATGACTGGACATTGCTTGCTCACAGAATTGTTCAGGGGCTAAATCGTATGCATCCCAATTCCTGTATTGCTCTCAGGCCATCTGCTCAGTGTTATTGTTTGTTCTGTGGCCGCTTGTTTATTTTATCAGAAGATGGGCATGTGTCAAAAGCAATTAATGCATTGCCTCCAAGGCAGGTGCAAACTCTATCACAGAGTCACAGGATGGCTGAGGTAGGGAGGGACCTCTGAAGATCATCTAGTCCCAACCCTCTGCTCAAGGCTGGGTCAGCGACAGCAAGTTGACCAATACCATGTCTGGTTAGGTTTTCAAAATCTCGAACAGCAGTAATATCTTTGTAATACCAGTAAAAAAGATTTAGTGACTGGAAATTTAAGCCAGAAATACAAAGTTAAAACAGAAAAAAAAATTTGACTGCATTTTTCCATGTGGACGTAACCTCTTTTGCTCTATGAGCCTGGCTGAGCCTCGCTGACTGTATTTGCTTAATTCAGACACTGGATAGTTCTCACCAAAGCTGCTCTTGTCATCTTAATTCAAAGAAGTATTTCTGATGGCCAGATGCTAAGGAGTTGTAAGTACCTTCCCTTCAACAATTAAAAGGATAGAGCTTCAGACCAATGTCTTATATGACTAAAATGTTGTTATTAGAAATACAGATTCAAAGAGAATGGTTAGTAGTATTTTAAGAATGGCATATTGACGTGAAAAATTAAAGTGATACTGCACTTGTCAAGGAAATGCACCTGAGATGGCTGTGCATGAACAAACTTAGGTGGTTTTATACCATGCCTCAGGGCCAGGGTAAGTAAAGTCAGCCCGAAGGGTGTGTGCAGCCACAGGCGCGAGCGCTGTCACTCACTCCTTGGCTGGGCAGCTGGAGCGTGCTGTAGGTAGGGGTGGCCTCTAAGGGAACTGCCACAAAGCTATGTCATACTCTACATAGCAGCCCGTCCCACCCTCTGCATGAGCTTCTTTTAACAATTTGAAGTGGATCTGAGGTCTCAGCCTTTGTAAGGTATGCTGCACGGCCTGGGTCCAATACAGCTAAATATTTGTTCAGCATTCCAGGCGGAAGACCATAGCTGACAGGTCCTTTCCTCTGGCATTACAGAGCATTCTGCCAGAGCTCTAGCACAAATCTGGCTGGAGTACAATCTTCCAAGGGAAAAGCAGTCAAAACCTGTAGGGTGAACTTCCCTGTGAACTACTGCTATTACAAATGTTACTGTTCTCTTCATATACTGGAAAGACTACTTCTTCATCATTGCCACCTTAAACATTAAACATCTACGAACTGTCCTCCCTCTCCTGTACTGTAGGCTTAGTCTTGCAAGTAAATCAGTCAAGCTGCTCCCAGACCTGGAGGCGGTACATCTGCATAGCACTCCATATGCAGATATAGCAATTTGTTAGTGCTAGCTCAGGTGGCTGTGTGTGCTGTGAACTGCACGGTATGCCTGTGTCCTCGGATGACATGGTACCCTGCCCTTATAGGACAGAGTCTTTACTTGCTGAATGGTAAATCCCAATCATTTATACTGGATAATACTCTGCTAGTGGATATTTTAGGCTTTCAAATAGAGAGGTTTTAATGGTGATTGGTCATGAAGTAGTGAAATACAAAGTGTTTATGAAGAGAAAGAAATGACTGGATTTTACTGAAGACAACAGTGAAGAACCTTTAAGAGGTATGCCCTGGTATTGCTGCTGATTTTGTTCAGTTCAGTGTAAATCAAACCAAAGGGATCAATGAGTTCCAAAAGCAAAGTAGCAGAAGGGTGGAGAAAAGTAAGGTATTGTTTGATGAGCATAGATGTTATGTGTAGATACAGACAAGAGGAAAGAGACATAACTAATCCGATTTTACATGTTTGGTGCCAGCTGATTTCAGAGGGGTTTGTGAGTGCCAGTATATATCAAGTATCAGGTCCTTTTCACGTCATTACAGAAGGATAGTCTTGATGAGAGCAAAACAACAGGGAAGACTAGTTCATTAGGGAATGATCACATGGAAGCACTGGTTGCATGGATTGGTATTGGAAGCATATACAAAACTGATTTTTGAGATGAGGAGCAAAAATCTGCATCAGTGGAGTATTTCAGAATCTGCCAGGTGTGTTTGAGGTGGCTGATCACAAGGTAGCAACAGCTCGTTTCCAAACTGTAACCAACCTACTCGTGTGGCTTCTGTCACACACCAATACCTTTCCAAAAGTGGTGTTGCCTGAGTCTCTTCCCCAGGAATATGCTCTCCCAAGGCTTATCTTGACATCCCTTTTTTTAAGTTGTATGTATCTGGGGATAACTTGTACCAAGGCCCCTAATTAATGGCTTTAGATTTAACTGTAAAGAAAGTACTTTGATTAGAAGAGAATTGCCACTCCTGTTAAGATACGACTAATATGTTCTTTGTTTATCTACCTGAAGGGATTAAACAAAGCATGTACAAGACAAACAAATCTTTATTAGGATTTGATACAGAAAACCTTTTCTGAAGCATGATTGCAGCACAGCAATTTTAATTAGTTTTCACAAATGCTTCCAATTAACACCCACAGTGTTTACTTTTTCACTCACATAGCGAATAAAAAAAAGCAAGTCTGATGTAAGTTTTCACATGCAGCTTAGCGAAAAGGCTTGAGAGTAACTTCTTGTGAGTTGGTGATCTTTGGTTTCAGAAGGTTATTTGCTTTTGCTGTACAGTAGGCTTCTGTTTTTTTATTCTTCTGGATGGTCTAACGGAGGAAAAAAAAAATCCGCTGAGTTTTTAAACCAGTGTTATGAAACATACTAGCTCTCTGTGTTTTAATTGTTTTAATCACCCTAATTTGTCTGTGGTGAAAGGCGGGAACATTGACTAGTCTCCAGTTTGCAGTATTTGAACTGTGACCACTTCATGTTTACCTCTTCAAGTATTTTGTCTTTCTATGTTTATGCCGTTTACTGGAGTTTCTTATTTTCCTGGTTTGAGTTCCCTAATTGAAATTGCAGCGTGTGGTCACCTTCCCATTCTTCATGTGAACTGCAAATGTAGCTGTGGTCGCAAAACCTGCCAGTTCTTTTGAGAACAGCTTTGCACATAGCCCTTCTGAGGAGCATATAAACCTCTTCGGTGGAAATATTGTGCAGAATGCATGTGGTTAAGGACTGCATAAAGCTGGGCCACTTTACTATCCAGTGGCAAAGATTTGCATGACCGTAAGTTGGGTGTAATTATACCCCAACTTTAGTAAGCAGATATGTTGTTATATAGACTTTTTTTGTGCTTTATAGATTGAAGTAGCAGCTAGCCAGTGCTAGTAGGGCAGTGAACATCAAGGCAGCACTCTGGTTTGGTCAGATGACATGTAACCTGCTGGTTCATGTCATGGATGAGGTGATGGTCTTGGGATCAAGGCAGAGTCGAAATGTCCATGTTATTTTGATCTGTCTTGCCTTCTCCCAGTGTGTCATGGTGGCTATAATTGTAATCTCCAGTGTTGGTGACAGGGAGTGAGAACTTGGGAAAATTCATCAGGCGGGCTGGCTGTGTGACGTGCATATACATTTATTAGTCTGACTCACAAAACCTCACAGAAATTTTATGTTAACTTGCAGTTTGTTTAGGCCACTTAAATCTTTCCAACATAGGTAGCATGGCCGTGTTTGCTCTGTAGAGTATAATTCACACATTTGTAGCTTCTCATGTCAGGGCAGATTTAGAAAGGGGGTGGTGTGAGGCCCTTGAGGATGGAACAGTCACATGCCTGGAGGAGTTTTTTGCTGTTCAGCTTTCTGAGACCCATGTCTGAGGCTTTTAGAGCTTGGAAGGATCACCAAAATTTCTATGGAATAAATTTTGCTCAGTATTTTAAATATTTGGATATTATAACTCTGAGCGTACTGCCTTCTGGAGCAATCTCCTCCTGTGACATAATAATAACAATATAGCTGTATAATAACCCTCTAAGGTTAACTAAGATGAATGCCATATAGGAAAATGAGATCATTACCCAGTCTGAAGTTGTCAGGTGGTTTTCAATACAACGTACTGCAATATGCAGACAAGGTAGAAACTTAATGCTCGTAGTTGGAGAGAATTTAATCATGGAATTTCATTATGAAATTTAGCTGCGCAAGAAGCACTCTTTTGAAGATGCAAAAAGGTTTAAATCTGAGAAGTCAGCCAGTAACTGTTCTGAAAAATGTGGATATACTGCAAATCAAGTTGCAAATCATTGCAAATCAAAATCCAGTCCAGGGAAATTAGCCTGTATCTGTGCAAAATCATTATTCACAATGAAAGGTCAAACGGTATACTGGAATACTGGAAGAATTGGATAGGAAGTGATAGTTTCAAGCCTTTAAATCTCTATAATAAATGGAGTCCAGTAGGTTTACGGTGCTACAGACCACATCACAGCTAAGTGAGACACAGACAGTACTTGGTGCTAACAATCCTTTGTAAAAAGACCTCCTGGAAAAGACCTTACAGTTCCTGAGCAATATTTTATATGAATTTCAGGATTCAGAAGTATAATGTGTATATGCTGGGAGCTCTTTGTGAAGATATTTAAAATTTACTGCATTTATTGAGCAAATGAGGCTATCTGAAAAGTGCGTTAGGGGAGGGCCTGGATACAAATGCCTGCGTGCATAGTTCTCCACGTGAACAGTAAGTTTGACACATCCTGAGTTGCACTTACTGGGCAGAGGCTGATAGGTCCTAGCGTCTCTCTGCTTTGACCATAGGTGTTAAAGCATTGCTTTAGAACGTAAATTTTGAAGAAAAAGCTAAAATTAAATGACATGAAATAATGAGAAAGGATACAAACTAAAATTAATGCAATGTTTGCCAGAACACAAACGATGAACAAACCTGTTGTAATGTAGGTAAGTATTAGTAAGAGAAATTATAATTTACGAATATTCTTCTGCTCGTTTGCCTAATACTTAATGAAAAAAAAGTAAGTTAGAAGCTGTTTAAACGTTTTTATTAAATGTAGGCATTGTCATCTTCCCCTGTGGAAATGCTCTTTAGTGGGATCTTGCAAGATCTGTCATTTCAGTGCCCAGTTCACGCTTTTGATTTCAGTGCATTTTCTGTGACTATTATCCTTAGCATCTCACGAGCTGCTGCGCTTGGCAGTGTCAGGTGTTGATGTGTGACCGATTCAGAGAGAGGACTGCTACCGGCTGAATCGCAGGCAGCAGATCCAGAAGTGCTGTGCGTTTCCTTGTGAGTTTCTCAGCCAGCACCAAACAGCTCTGCGTTTGGTGACAGGATGAGAACTGGAACTGGTAGCCCGGCCTGCTTCTGCTAGTCCGGAGCGGGTACTGTCCTTCCCTGGTAGTTTCAGCCACCTGCAGTGTAAAGCAGAAAGCTGGAGCAGCCCGGTCACCTGAGCCTCTGGCTGCTCACTCCTAATTCCAGGAGGGATTGCTGGAATCAGTGGAATTCTGCCCTATCTCAGCACAGTGAAAAAACACTTTTACTGCTTGAAATGTCAAAAAATATTGACACTACTGCTGGTTGTTTCTGGGGAGCAAGAAAGGCAGGGCTGGTGTGTGTTCTTCTGTATGCATGTTTTATGCAAGCAAAGCTTCCACTCTGCTAGGAGGCATGCTAATAGCCAGATTAACATACTTAAATTTTCAAATAACGTACTCCCAATTAAGCAGGATTTAACCAAATCTTTCCCAGACTGCAGTAGGATGCTAGTAACAATGCTGTTCCTGTATTGGGAATTGAAAAGGTATTAAGAATTTTAGTTTCAAGGTAATGCCTGGGTTATTTTTAATGCCTTGCCTTTTTTTTTTTTTCCAGAAAACATAAGGGTTGCTGCTACTGTCCCTCGCATGCTTCTGATGCAAAAAGGCATGAGCAACAATTGTAATATAACAATTAAACACCAAACATTTCTTTAAAACTAACGGATAGAATGTGATTAGATGCCTACAGAGAAATTTTCTATAATAGCTGATGAAAGGCTTTGAATAACTTGTTGCATGCTGATGTATTTCATCTAAAGATACAAATTGTATGCTATTGTGTTCTCTTAAGACTTGGAGTTTGGGATTTTTAGGAAGCAGTGGACGATAAACTATTATAATAAGTCCTTTACTTGGAGATTATATATGCTGGGTTTAGAGGTTTTCCGCAGCTACCAAATGGCACAGTCCCAGTGCTGTGTTACTCCTAAGGAGTAATCAAATATGCTGGGAAAGAAGCAAGCCAGAATTTGTTGTTTAATTTGAAAATGTACATAGTTGATTCTTCCAAAAAAACAGTTTCTATCTTTAGATAGAAACAAATCCTGCAGCTCTTATGGTATTCAAACCAAATAATTTCTGATTTGAATGGGTGCTTTACAGGAGTAAGAACTATTTGGATTTTGTCCCCATTTTTAGGAAGTTCCAAAAATGAGAAATTATAACTTCCAAGTTAGTCAAATAATGTGAATTAAAACCCACGACTTAAATAGCACAGTAGATAGGTACCAGATTGTCCCAAATTAACTTGGCAGTGGTCTGTGAGGTGACATTCCTCCTGTGATTGTAGTGGAAGTGCACGCTGAATGCTATTCTTTGCTTGCTTGGCATGTGAGAGCTGGCTTTTACAAGGGCTAATTATAACTTGCACTTGCTATGATGTCATGTATGATGTTGCATTCAGGTCCTGGACATGTAACAGTTTCTTCTGAAAAGTTTTCATTTACTTCAGTGTTATCAATATCTCACCCTGTAAAATTTTTACTTGCAAGTGGTATTATCTGATCTATTCTTGTTTGCATCGCCAGCAACATATTAGCCATTGGAATAATGAACAAAAAATGCTCATACTGGTATAATTTGCCTTTTTTTTTTTTTTCTTCTGTCTGTTGACAGAAACATCTTGTCTGAATGCAGCTCTGCTGATGTAAAAACAAGTCCTTTTTGTGAACTAACCCCATCTGTCGAAAAGAGCCCTCCGGCCCAGGCAGGCTGTGTTGCTCCTTAGTGTACTGGGTGCTGTATTGCTATTGCTGTGGTGGATTACATTCTTCTGCAAGTGGCAGTCCACCTTTGAAGGGAGAAGATAATAGCAGGTCACACACAACATGATCACAAGTAGTCAAGAAATCAGTCTTTCTTACCTGGAATATGGACAGAACATTTTGCATCTGATGTGTAAGGGTTCTCTGGTAGAGTAAGAGTCAGTCATTCAAAAGAAGAGCTGGCAACTCTACATTTTGGACGTAGTTAAAAAAATGCACCACAGAAAGTGATTTGGTTTTGTTTTCTTTAACTCCACTTTAGTTTGTAGAGTGAGATCTCAAAAGGAGAAATAGCGTTATTGCTGTCCTGACCCCCAAGGATACTCTCACAGTATCATCAGGTTTGGTGCATGCTAGCTACTGGTTTGCTGCCAAGGAAGTAATTCTATTCAATGAGTATGAAGTTGAATTATAAATTCTGATATGAAGTAAGATTTTCATAAAAACCAATGTGGCATGCAAGACTGTCCTATTTATTAAAACCAAAACATATCTTTTAATGCTCTCTGGCATTCTTTTAAATAGCTGTTTAATAGTGAGTGTTACTTAACCTTGTTTAATTGGACCTGCTTTAAGTTGAGGCTTGAAATGCAGATGTCCCTTCCAGCCAGAAGTATTCTGTGATTACTTTCTATTTGCCCATCCTTTTATGGTCCTATTCTCAACATCCTTGCTGTTAGAGAGAGGTTTGATCCAGAGAGCAGCTCTGCTCCATACATTTCTAACTGCATATTTGCATATTCTATTTTTAATGCAACTTATGTGATTGATTTCCTCTGAATCCACTCCAGAAATAAAGTAGTTACATTTGGACTATTGTGTTTTAATTGGCAGTTTCCTTTTCCTTATGTATCTGTTATCATAACATGAACTGCCACGCTGCTTCTTGGACTCATGATTATTTATCAAGTTTACACTACAGCAAGCAGCTTGCTGCGTCTTATGGTTATAGAAATACAGAGTATTTCTAGTGTGCTCTTTAGATTGTATTTTTCTAGATTTATACAGTCTGCACTGGCTCTGTTCAGGCATTTAGTTTCTTTTTTCTGAATAGTGATTTTTCTGTTCCATTCACATCCAAGAAATAGATTAGAATTAAATACTGTATATTGGAAAAAAAAAAGGCACTTAGATTACTGGAAACAGCTGCTATCCAGCTGGGACTAGAATGCATTTCTCAGACACTTCTCTTTAACATTTAAAGGTCATTTTACAGATGAATCCAGGAACACTAAGAAATCAAATTATGAACTCAGAATTTTGGCAGTGATTATTTTGGCAGTGTATTCTATTCACTGTGTCACCTCTAATGCACGGTCTTGGTGCTTGTGTACTTCTCACTTAATGGTCCCTTTCCAAAATTATTGTATCCAAATAAACATCAGAAATTGTTCTTGCATCAGATGTGATATGAATATCTGATTTCAGTGATAGTGCTTGTTCCTGACCAGGTTTAACCATGGTTGTGATCACATTATTGTAGTCAAAATATACCCAGTAACAGTCCCTAAATGGGAAGCAGTCATACACAGTAAACTGCGGTGGAATAGTGTTCCTGCTGAGATCAATTCAAGCATCTAGCAATCAGTAAGTTGAGTGGAGCAATTAAGATTATATAATTAAAGGTCTGTGCTTGAAGATATTTTGAAGATTTAAACACCTTTCTGAGATACGTAGCAGCCTCTGTACCCTTGCTTTGTTGTTTGTATGGCAGTTGGTAACTATTGGCAGTGTTTGGAAAGTCCCTGTTCTACTTTTAGCTTGTGTTTGCATGTTCGCTGGTGTAAGCGCCCAACTGGCTTTTATTGTCAGTTGTGAATTTCTAATTTGGGAATTTTGTCATCTAAGAAGAGACACTTTGTGCTTTTCTGATTAGTCCTGCCTTGCCACATACACTTAAATTCATTGAAGAGCTTAAAGGAATGTTCACCTTAAAGCAGAATTATTTTCTTCTCTTCTCTTAATGTAGCACTTACCCTTAGCAAGCTCTATTCTGTACTCAGAGGTAGGCATGTGAGTCTCTCCCATTGTTAGGGGAACGGGAAAACCGTATTTAATTCCTTTGTTGCAATGCATTTCTGTTGACATTAACAAGAGCTCCGGATATCAGCTGCCTTTTAATCCTGACCCAGTGATGTGGATGATCTCTTGCATCTGCACAGAGTTCTCTGGGCTCCATATGGGCCATGGCTCAAACTGCAGAATCACAGCCTCAGGGAAATCAAGCAGTGTTAACGCGCTGCCCTGGAATTTGGGAGAGCCAGGTTCTGTTCCTCCCCTTCTGCAACTTCTGGTGTGACCTTGCAGATTCATCTGGTATCTCAATTTATCTCTCTGTCTTGCAAAGTGTTGCAAGATACTCTGCTGCTAGAATGTTGGCTCGGTGATACTTATGACGGGATGCACCTTAGGACACAAATTAAGTACTGTCTTTGAACAGTACTCAATAAATAACAAAAGGGAAATAAAAGGAGTTTACAGCCCTTATTATAAAGACATTACTACAAGAGAATAGTGCTAACAAAAAGTAACAGATGTAGTATTTCTTTCTCCAGTATCTCCCTCCTCCATAACGTGATGTTCAGCTGCCACAGTTTCCAAAAGATTATTTTCATTGTTCTTCCCATACTATTGGGATTTATTAAGATGTAGCAATATTTCTATATAGGACTTGGTGATCTGGAGGGTGGTATCCCACTGTCATGGCTAGGATTGGAACTATGTATCATTTAGGAAAAAACCCAAAATGAACCCAAGTAGTGTATGTATTAGATCGCTCAAGCAATAGCTGTTGGCACATGTCTGTTCTGCAAAGCCTGTTTTGTGTTGGGAGGCATGCTAGTTTACTGATTACTATTTTGAATTGGAATTATTTGCTGATACGTGGTTCTTGTGCTGTCAGATTCCCAGGACCTTACAACCAGCAAGAGAATTCAGCGACATGTCCACCTAAGCCCTTTGCATACATAGACATGATGCTTGTGAGAGGACCTGAGAACACATCAAACCCTTTGAAAGCAATGTGTGCTTCTCACTCCTCTCTACCAGATTCTCCTGGGCAATTGAAAGTGTGCCTGTGTGTAGGGGCTGAGAGGGGAATTGTATATTTTTTTTCTGCATTTATTGCGGGAGAAGGGTGCTGTTCGTGTGCTTGTCTAAAGAAATCCGTGGCTTGTAGTCCAAGGTGTGAGCTGGAATGAATTGTTGTGGGCGTCATTTATCTTAATAGACCTGGGGAGATTTGACAGCAGCTGAGACTTTGGATTGCTGAATGCAAAGGTTGTGACTGTGAAAGTTCATTACGCTATCTGGCTTTACATGTGGATAGCCTGAACTTCTGAGATTAGATTATGCATCTCTGTCAACAATACAAGTTAGGTATAGTAATGGAGGAAAGGGACTGTGCTGCTTTTTTTGTTTTTGAGGTCTGTCCAAATCAATTCCTTGCATCACGTTGGTAATTTCCCTTGGGTGGTTTATCTATTACCAGATAACATGAGGTTATTAAATACATGTGCACAGCAGGCCCTCGTTATCTGTTTGTGCATTGTTGCCCTGTGTTGCAAACATTCTATATACACATGTGCATTACAAATGACATGCCTCTATCTGGTTATAAATATTTTCCATTTGGAATTATCTGCTTCTGCTACAGAGATGAGAGGTGATCACTTGAGCATGAAAGATAAGGCGCCAGAGGAAAGGAAAATAAAAACTATGAAGCGCTGAGCTGCATACGAAATAAATGTCATAATCCGATGTACAAGCCTATTAGATAAAGTGCAGCAAACAGTTTTTCTTACATGCCTAGCTGCTGCCATGAATTCTGGTTGTATGCCTACAGAGTGACTGAGAGGGAAGAGAGGGTTTGGGGTTTTTTTTGCAGCAAACCAGGTATAACAGGCTTTCTTTATTTGCCAGAAAGAAACTTAGCTATGTTTACACATTCTGCTTTTCTAAAGGCTATAAAATTGTTACTGGAAGAGTGGAAAAGCAGCTCTTCCTGTTCCTAAGACTTTGGGCCACAAATAATCAGATGAAACAGATAGAAAAATCTTGATTTAAAATTAATTGGTTTGTGCAAATTCTGTCTGTTTGCCAGTTTACTTGCCTTCCATGCAGCAACAAGATGTACCTGGTGAGATGTTCCTAGTATGGCAGCCGCTTTCATGGTGTACTGACTTCTTGTGCTCTGCCAGTTGGCTGTTTTGCCTTGGTGCAAGGCAGTGGATCGCGTTCTGACCTACTGCTCAGGGCGTTCGGGAAGGCCCTGGGATCCATGCCAGGAGCAAACTGACCACTGGTCTCTTGGCTCCGAGACAGGCAGTAGCTCCACTGTATTCCTGCAGCTGCTGTAATGATTTGCCTTTAAAAGTATCCTTTGTGATCCAAGAAAATATTAAACGTGGTTCTTTACCTGGGGACCAGAGTCTGCCTTGTAGGCAGCTCAATGAACACACAAAGGTAGAGCATAAAAATAATGAATTGGCAGGATTTTGCCCCTTTCATGTAATGTGTCAGTTCACAATTTCTGGCACAGCAGAGGACAATGGTTACGTTAAACACCATTCTGTACTGAAGAATCATTTCTTTCCCCTCACAGTGAAAGAAACCATGTTTTTGCCAAGTGCTAAGGTTAAAAAGGGACATGGTAATTCTTGGGCATTTGACATGGAAATAATTTTTTCCCTAAAGGTAAAAGTACAAGGCTTGCAGAGATGGCAATAACATCCAGCGTGCATTCTGCTGCACGAAGTCAATAGGGACTTTTAGACTTTAGAAAATTCATAGAGTTATGAGAGAGTTTTTATTTATTTATTTATTTATTATTTTAGCTCTGTTGGCAAACTTACAGCTAAGAGAAAGAGCTTTAAAAAGTCAGTAAAATGCATCTGTCTTAGCAAAGTATGAGTGACAGACTTTAGAAATGTAATTGTTCTGAGAGATGTGAGGACTCATTTAAGCACTCAGAATGGGAGTACATTAAAGCATGAGTTATTGAAAGTGAGGCTTAATTGGCTGTTCTTTAAGCTACTTCTCTGTAAATGTGTGGCAGTAATTTATTATTTATGACAGCACTGTATCAATAACTTTAAAATTTGAAGTCTGGGGACAGATCCACAGCTGCTGTAGGACACTGGAGTCCCGTGGAGGTAAGGCACCTTACATCATTGAGCCTTTAGCCTGTTAACTTCCCAATTCAGGGAGGGTAGAGGCATACAAAGCATAGGTGACTTGCATGCGACTGGGTGAAAAGCGTGATCTGTAGATGGTTTTCCTTCTGAGAAACTCCGTGGGGCATATGTGAGAAATCTTTTCCATATTGTATTGGCTGCCACAACCCCCAGCGTTTGAAGAAAAGGCAGAACTGTGGTCCAGATCACCTCTCCAAGCTAGGACTGGCCACTCACACAAGCCAGGCAAGCTGCAGTATTGCGAGGAGAGCAGTTGCATTGCCAGCGCCTCTCTCAAGCCACCATTCTCTCAGACCATATCCTGAAGGGAAGATGGCTTGTGAAGGGATTTTCATGAACTAAATGATCCCTTCACATACAATCTCTGTAGCTGTGGGATGGCTGATTCCTTATGCTCCCTGCCTCCATCCTGCCCTGCTTCTGCCCCTTCCTATGAAGGCAAAGTTGCATGAATTCTTTAGCACTGCTTTGTTGTGCTGAATAGGGAAACTTGACAAACAAAATCTTTGTGGATTTGTTAAAAACAAACAAACAACCTCTTAGAAGTATTAGAACTTAATTAGGTTAATATTAAACATAATTATGGCACATTAATTATGTTTTCTACATTTATGAGGAGAGCTGTGCTGGGCTCTGCAGACATCTGTACCATATAGACAGGTGGTAGAGTGCAACATTTCCAAGCACCAGTTCGGCACCATTTTCCTGTTCCATATATGGCTGCGCTTTCTCTCCAATTGCAGATACTCATTCAGCTTAGTCAAATTGAGTCCTTATTTGAGAGATTCTGCACTGAAAGGCAAACACATCTATCTTTATAAGCCTGTTTGTTTCCATAATTAGAAGCCAAATCAACAGTGTATTGAAGATGACACATTTGCTCATTCCCTTTCTTCTCCCTATGGTGGCATAAAGCAGTGAAGCACAATAATTAATGAAAAAGGCTGTTTATTATTCAGGCAATGTATCTGAAGTAGAAAAAAGCAGAACATGGGTTAAAAATATATTGCTGAAGACCATCAGGGCTGTCACGAAGTGTATGATCAGTTCTAGGGGGAGAGTCCCATCATTCAGTCCAGTTGGGCAGGGTGCTCTAAAACTGTCAAAGACAATTGAATTCAGATTTCTCACGTAAAACTCAGGAAAACATGGAATACATGAAAAAAAACTGACTTAAGTATCCTGCTAGGGCATCTTTAATGTTTTTCCCAAAATAGTGACTTTTTTAGCTTCATTTACATGTGTGCTGTGTCCTGTGTCTGAGTGAAAATGATGGCTTTTTTTTAGTAGACTTATCTTTTCTTCTGGGAGAGTCTGCCCGGTAGGTTTTGTAAGACAAAAGGTGCACAAAATGCTCTGCTCAGCACTCTGCCTTTGCAAAGGAAGGGTAATCTGTTTTAAATAACAAAGGCTAGAAAATGCCTGACTGCAAAATACTGCTTTGTCTCCTGTGGACATGCTACAGAGTAAGTCGCTGCTTGTGGGCCAGTATTGAAGATTAAGTAAAACGCAGCACTTTCCTCCACCTCCTGAGGCTGATACTGAAGTCCAGGGGAAGATTCCTCCATACTCACTGACCATGGCTAAGCCTGCAAGGTTCCCCTGAGACTCTTTCAGGCCACTTCATTTGCAAAAAGCTGCAGTGTAAGCAGAAATTTAGAAGTTACGTATGTTGTGGTTTGGGCCAAAATGGCCACTGGGCAAACGGCAGATGTCCCCCCTCTCCCCCCCCCCGAGCTCTCTAAAGAGAGGCAGAAGAGAGGGAGAGAGACTTGTGAGTTTAAAAGGAACTGGACGACTTTAACAAAATATAAATAATAAAATAAAAAGGACATAATGAAATATATACAAAACTGTATCAAGCTCCCAGGATGACAGTCATGTCACCGGCTGGCACTGGTGAAGTCCCAGACTGGACTCAGTGACAGACAGGAGCTGGATTCCGGATCTGGATTCAGGATCAGGATAGGGATCAAAGGCAGACAAACAGACAGAGTCCTTCTCAGACACCAGCCATTGAAGAAAGAGGGCTGACCCTTTGATCCGTGGGCTTTTATGCTGAGCATGAGGCAGATGGAATGGAATACCCTCTGGGTCAGGTTTGGGTCACCTGTCCTGTGCGCTCCTCCCCGCAGATGGGACCTCTCTACGCTTTTCTGTTTCCAACCCTCCAATGGGGCAAATAACAAAGTTAGCTGCCCTTGGGTGTTACAGCAGTAAGTAGAAGTATAAGCAGGAGCCTCTCTGCATACCATTCCTTGGCATCAACTATAAACATAGGTCTTACCACTCTGAGAGCAAAGAGTGTCTGCACAATATGCTGCTAATTTCAGTAGTTAGAAGAGGCCTAGCTAAAAAGTGAAGTTACTGAACAAAATTGGTTCTGTTTTACCTCAAACCAGGACAATGTACTGCCTAGTAAATGTCACAGCTATAACGTGCCACTCAAGTCATGCTGGTGGCAAGCCAAGATTTGTGTTCTGTTCCATTTCCACCTATTTCCATACTACACCTAGCTATGAAAAAGATTTTGTGTTTACTCAAGCTGATAAAGTCAGTCCGCATTAGGAAAAGTATATGACAGGAGTAAGAATAGCCCACTTGCTAAAAACGAAGGTGATTGAGAGAAGAGTGACTCTATCAAGGGTACTGATTTTCAATTCCTTGATTAAAGCCTGCTTTCCTTTTATATATTTTATACTCAGTGGTAATGCTACGTTGTTGTGGCAAATAAAGCTTCGTGTTATTGCAAAGCTATGAACAGCCACTTACACTGAGAACAAAGCTTTCATCTTCATGTTTTGATATTCATCCTCCACAATGTTAAATTTTGGGAGTAGAGAACTGTTTTGCACTATTTTTAGATGGGCACAATTTCAGTAACATAAATGTCATCTTCTGAATTTAAAGTGCTGTTAGCTAGAGGTTGGTTTGATAGTTTTGTGCTTGCTACAAATCTGTGTTAGAGGATGAACAATAAGAATATGTGGCTTTGTACAAGCATGATAGAAAACCTGAATATGATGTTTTGACTTTATAAGGGAAAAAAGTGTATTGATCAATGTGTAGCAAATATAATACAAAGTAGAACAGTGCTCTATGGTATGTGTGTTAATTGTATCTCTCATTGTTTATTCAAGGCTATGCAGTCACAGATAAACAATTTGAATAGATTTTGGCAATATAAAGTGGAAAATTCTAGAAATATATTGAGTCCATTCCTAAATTATAGCTGCCGTTTAAGGACTGTGATGTACACGGTCATCAGATTATTTCTTTGTAATCTTGT
This sequence comes from Pluvialis apricaria, assembly GCA_017639485.1. Lineage (NCBI taxonomy): Eukaryota > Metazoa > Chordata > Aves > Charadriiformes > Charadriidae > Pluvialis > Pluvialis apricaria. The sequence goes on from CM030012.1 coordinate 56,624,328, forward strand.
TCTTTATGAGAAACTGTAAGTATCAGCACTTTTCATTAGTATTCTCTCGCTTCCGTGCAGAGAGTTAATTTACACAAAGGCATGTGACATGCACAGTCCTGTAACATCAGTGGTACCAGCTGCAAGAGCATCGTGCCTGGTGGCTATCTGAGAGTCTTTACAAAGAGGGGTAAATTTACGGAGTCTTTGTATTTGACTGTCTTGTCCTTTCCTCCATATTCTCAGAGAATTAGGTCCACAAAGCTCATATGGGTTGTAACAGTCGTTAGGTTAGAGGACCCCTGGTGAAACAGCTCTGTTCTGCTTTGTCAGCCTAAGGGAGGACACATCCACCTCTTTTCCAAGGACATTTAATGTGGCTAATAAAGTGTGCTTGCTTTTAATTTTCTGTTGCACTAACCATTCTAGCATGCATGTTGTCCAGACCTGTTTGAGGCGACCAGTTCCCAGAGTGCATGGCTTATCGTGTTGAGAAGCTACCTGGCTCAATGCAGAAATGTCCCACTGATGCGTAGGTAGGAGCAGATTGCACTGCTAATGCCAGCAAAACAATGGAAGGGAAAGTCTCATTGGTTAGGTTTAAAAGAAAAATCCTCTTGTATTTTATTGGGAAGCAGTTTGGGCCAGCCAACGTGACAGAAATTGTACTCCCACCCACACTGCTGACTACTGGGTGCTGCTCCTTCCTCCGCTGGGCTCTGGTGCCATCCCTTGTCTGATATGACTTCCCCTCAGCTCAGTGCCCCAGGGCTCTAGGTACTGGCCAAATGCAGAAAAAAAATAAAATTGCTATTCTCTACAGTTTAAAGTGTAAATAAACTGAAAAGGAGGGGAATCGATTATGGAGAAGTTAAGTGGCTTGCTCAAGATTTCACAGAAAGGGCTAGACAGCATTGAGCTTTTAATGCAGATTTGATGATATCCAATTTAGCATCGTAAGCACAGGAGCATTATTCTGCATCATAGCAAAGACATTTCTGGATTTGTGGAGAGATTAGGAAGAAAGGGAACTTAATAACACCAAGGGAATTCTGAGTGGTACCATAACATAAATAGAACATAGGAATAGTCATGAACAGGGTTTTCAATTAGTAAATAGTAGTGAACAGCATATTTCAGCTCTACCTATTGGATTTTTCTCACGTAATGGTCTTTAAACCAGAGATATGATAGCTGTTGATTAAGAAGTTATCATATTTTAATTAGGAATTATTCTCCTCCAGTACTTTTACTGGTCTTTGTTCTCCTGAGAAAAAAACAGAAATCATGGGACTTTTTAGTAGAGATAGAAAAGAGCTGTCGAAGTTTAGGAAGAAAAAATGGAAAAAGGACAAATAGTTTATGTTATTCTTACTTTTTTTCTTGAAAAATTGATAAAGAAAGTTCATGGACAATAATTAGACATATTTTTCTGGAAATACAAGATATTTATCTTGGTTGTTGCTACAGTAACATAATATACACTTATGTAGCTATGATGCTTTATGATTGAGTGCTTTATTTTGTCGCATGTTAAACAGTGGCAGGATTCTGATGTCAGTCATGTAGGCGAAATAGTTACACTTGGAATTTTTTATTACTATATAATTTATGGTCCTACTTTTTATTTGCCTCCTGTTAGCCTTGACTATTTGAAAATTCTTAGTCGTTAAAACAAAAGGGAGCATTTCCATGCTTTGCTCCTGTTTTGCTGAAAGAACAGGTTTTTACACCTTGTCGAGCTGATACTTCTTGTTAACATCTGATTCTTTCCTTTCCACAGAAGAACTCAAGGAGAAACTGAAGAAGTATGTTGATGAAGTGAATGCCCGTAAGCCTGGTTTCATCAAGGTGGTTCGACACAGCAAACAAGAAGGGCTGATCCGATCTCGAGTTAGTGGATGGAGAGTAGCCACAGCACCAGTAGTCGCTCTCTTTGATGCCCACGTGGAATTTAATGTGGGATGGTATGTGTCTCCTTGAATGTCTCTGATCAAGGGACCTTTTCCAAGCACTGTTTATATAAATTACTGAATGGCGTTTCTCTTGTATATAGAGGGTGAATTAGCATTCTGATCTTTTTAATGAGGATTCAGACACAATCATGGACACAAGCATGAAAAACGTATTTGTGCTGTGTAACATAATCTAGATCCATTTTTACAGTGTGAGTTATCTGCTGTCCTGATGTATTTAAACTATATTGGAAAACTGTATGTTAAAAACCTCCTCCAATAATGTAACCCTTTGCCCATAAGGGCAAATTTAACTTCTTTAATTAAAAAATACTATGTTTCATTTATGTTCTACAGTGTAAACAAAGAAGTGTGTTTTGGCACTGAGGTTGCTGCTCTGTGAAAAAGCAGTGCGTAACTAAAACTATGTGTTCTAACTTGTTCAGTCTGGATTTAATATCTCTGTTTCTTCTTGCGTAAAAATGATTTTAAAAAGGCAGGAGCTTCTGTCCCTAGGATAGATCTATTATTAGCTCTGATCTTGAAGTCCTTGATAATACTGAGAGCCTGAAGTTACTGTTATTTGGTAGCAAGGTTGTAAATGCTCTATGATATGCAGATATCATTTCTTCCATTCACCAGCTGTTGCGTGAAAGGGCAGAACAGTTTGGCAGAAAACAAACCCCCTTGCGTTCTAACACTCCTCACCGAGGTGGGAGGCTAGGTGCGGCTAGGCTTGAATTCTGAGTGATGCCCAATTGGTGTTAAAGGGCGATTGAATTTGGCAGAAAATAAACCCCCTTGCGTTCTAACACTCCTCACCGAGGTGGGAGGCTAGGTGCGGCTAGGCTTGAATTCTGAGTGATGCCCAATTGGTGTTAAAGGGCGATTGAATTTGGCAGAAAATAAACCCCCTTGCGTTCTAACACTCCTCACCGAGGTGGGAGGCTAGGTGCGGCTAGGTTTAAATTCTGAGTGATGCCCAATCCACCACTATCAGTCCAGTCGCGTTTAATATATATATATTAAACTATCACGATTCTGGATACACTAATAGTGGACTGCACCCTCAGTCCAGTCGTGCTCATGAACTACCACGGCCACTTTTATGGTCGCGTTCAATGAGAAACCAAAACGACCAGCTACTTAAGCAGCACAGTTTATTTTAGCAACAGATACATAGGTTCTTATGGATTGCCGGTGATAAATACACTGTCTGCAAAGCACGTGCAAATAAAAGTGTTGTTAGTTATACAAAACACGCGACAAAGTTACATACAGTACAGCCTGGCTATAAACATAGGAAAAAGACTCTCTAGAGAGATTTCTAAGTTTTGAGGAAACACTTGGTAGAGTTTAAGTCTTACCCAAAGGCGTCCCTATCGGGGGGAAGAAAGGCTCAGCCCGTCGGCTGGTCCCAGAAATCGAAGGCAGTTTTGATAGAGTCCTCCTCGACTTGTTCACGATGGTGTCTTCCCTAACATCCCCCCTTTTTTGGGCTATTTTTATACTATTTTTTTACCTTCAAGGTGGAGTTTGAGTGACTTTAGTCATAAATACTTTTATTATGATTGGTGTAAAATTCTCTCGCTTCGCATTTAAAGGTATAGTTTATCAAAAATTCAGGGCGCAGACTCAAGGAGGAGTGGTCGCACCTTGGAGGCGGGTAGCCTTTGGGATGGAGGTGTGTTTTGGTATTATAATGACATTATAATGAGCAAAGTTCACACAAAGGACGGCATTTTGTCAAAATTTGACAAACTGTTGGCTCAGGGTAGCAAGCGAGCAGCTTATCAGTTCCATAGGACCATCTCGTTCCCATATCTGCTGATTATCACAGGGTTTGGCCGTGGAATCTCCACCCCACTCCATCCCCGTGTTGCTCGGCGAGCGATATTGCGCAGGGAATCACAGATGTAGTGGATTCTTCGCATAACAGCTGCGGCTGTATTCTACCTTAGGAGCCTTTTTGATTTTAAGCTTTTTCCTTAATGTGTGAACAATGCTGAATTTTCTGTTATTTTAGTAATTATTCCACACCAGCTAACATCAATGTTAATAAAAGGGCATCCAAGATGAAATATTGCAGTGTGCTATTTTGGGGCAGATCCGGCTCTGTCAAAACTCCATCTCAAAGCAAAGGGACCTCTGAATGGGTAACATATAGACTTTGCCCTTTCTGAAATATACACCATAAGCTGCTATTTCCACCAGTGCTATGCTTCTACTGACATGGTCATAACATTTTTTTTCTTTTTTTTAGGGCTGAACCAGTCCTCGCTAGGATAAAAGAAAACAGAAAAAGAGTCATTTCTCCATCATTTGATAACATTAAGTATGATAACTTTGAAATAGAAGAGTATCCCCTCTCAGCGCAGGGGTTTGACTGGGAGCTGTGGTGCCGATATCTGAACCCTCCTAAGTCATGGTGGAAACTGGAGAACACAACTGCTCCAATAAGGTAACATGTAACTGAGACCTAGATTAGTGTGTCACTGGCAATGCTCATTTAGATATGGCAGATGGTGAGTGGTCTCAGCTGTGTAATAGGTTTTACTGACTGTAATGTTAAACTAGATGTTAAATTAGTTAAATGTCCTTGAGTTGTCCTCTTCAGCTTTTGTCCTTGACCTCTACACAGTCATCAAGAAAACGGTTGTTTTCAGTAGATCTTTTAAAATAGGTTTCCTTGTTATTAGCATGGGGCAAAACACATAGCTGATGTGAAATGGTAGACTTGAATGCTCAGCAGCACTGCTTTCTCCAAATGTCTTGTGTGCTAATTTAGTGGTAATGGGCCAGAAATAAAATTTTCTTTGCAAATGCATTACATGAACAGAACTGATCTGACAGCTGTATTCTTTATAATACTGTCACATAGCTTTACAGCTGTGTTATGCCTTAGGGGTTAACGCTGGTCCACTGATAGTGCGTGAGCAAAGACTGTATTAGATCCTTGCTTTGATTTCAATCTACCTCTGTACTTTCTTATCCTGTCTAGAATGTTGTTAGGCTGGTACAGAACAATACACTTATCTCCAGGAGAGGAATAGGTGCCTCTGCAGCTCTGCTGAGATTCCAGGTCTTTCTTCAAGCTATGCATTCATAGTAAGGAGGTCACTGGTACCTATAGTCTAGCTCTCTGCAGAAAGTACGAAGACTGTTTTCACTAGCTACAAAGCAGAACCTTAAATAGCAGTGCCAGCGTAAGGGGGTCATCACCACCGACCAGTTTCCATGCAGTCAATGTAAGTGGTATGTTTCATCCAGTGGTTCCGTCTTTTCAGGCAGACAACTTTTTCGGGAGTTGTCAGCTTAGACAGCCTGAACTGCACTGACCCACATGCTGGTCTTTAGAACAGGGCTCGAAATTGGAAAGTAGGAGATAAAAAATTGCAGGTTTGCCACAGACAAACATGAAAAGGGGTGGGAATTTCCACATCATTAGAAATGGTTCTCAGTGTTAATGAAGTCTGTTGACATTATAAAAATGCTTTGAAATATTCTACCAAGTTCTGGAGAGGTAAACCTATATTAATGATGGTGACTTTTTAAGAGTATTTAAAGTCAGAATAAAGAGCAAATCTACTTCTCCATTTTACCCCAAAACTCTGTTCTATGTGAGGATTGGGAAGTGAATTTCCTTTATGAATACTGGATGTTTAGGTTTGTTCCCTAGCCCTTTCCCTGGTGCCATTTATTCAGTGCAATACACTGTATGTGTGTGCTGGATAATTAAAAAAAAAAAAGCCACAAGCATTGATTGATTGCTTCTGTCATGCCTCCAATATGCTTTTAGAATTATAACAAAGGGAAGCAGGTACTCTGAAAAATACTTAAAAAAAATGTATGAAAAGCAAGAGTGCTTTGTCATAAAAGAAGCATAATTTTTGAAGTGATGTTAACTGCTATTTTCTTCATTAATAAATACATCAGAAACAGTTTTTCATTGTTATAAAGCAGGTACTATATAGCACTTCAAGTTAAAGGCATAAATGGACAGATTTCTGTGGAATTGTACAATCTGTGATTAAGACATCCTATAATCTGTTTGAAAGCAGATGTCTAACCTTACTGCAGCTTGAATGTTCCCAGTAAATGCAGGATGATTTCCCCTGTACTGCTAATTAATATCCTGTTGTTACCAGAGTTCCTGATACCAGCATAATAATCAGAAAAGACATTTTTATTTCTTTCTATTGTGGATTATAAGGTAGGAGAAAAATGAAAAGGCTAAATTACTCTGTATTATCTTCCACTGCATCTCATAAAGGTAAAATTGTACTTTCTGTGCCTGAACTCTTACCTTCTTAAGATTGGCTATCCATAGTAGAAGTTGGCTAATTCAGGTCATGACATAAATAGAGCTTACTGATTTGATAAAGATATGTGACTTGTTTAAATTTGACTTGGGACAATAGACTAACGTTACAGTAAGGGCAAGGTAAGGGCAGAGGTTTCTTGATTCTGTATTGCAAAACCTGACCTAGAAATTCTGGTTCAAAAAATAATCTTTTCTTTTACATAAGCTTACAGACACAAGTTTTCTTAGCTGTAAAACCTAGCTTCTGGCTAAACACACAAAACTGTGCATCATTGGGTATCCTTGTTAATTATCACAGACAAGAAACCTGAGGACTTAGCAGGTCCTCAGACCGACTGGTGCCTCAGAAATAAAGCTGGGGCTTCTGAGTCTAGTATTGTTAGCACTGAAGTCGTACCTGTTCTGGTGAATATGTATGTCCAATCATTTTGAGTCTATTTTCCTTCAATGGTGCTTATTTCACCATAGAATCAGGAACATTAGAAGACAAAACCAGATAAATCTGTTTTGAAACACCTCCCTAATAATGTGTCTTGACACACCATTTGACACAGCAATTATAACCTATTTCTGAATAATAAAATTGTTCATATTCTATCTGTTAATTTTGGTTGCTGCTGTTTTATTCTTCCAGAAGTCCTGCATTGATTGGATGCTTCATAGTAGATAGAGAATATTTCCAAGAGATTGGCCTATTGGATGAAGGCATGGAAGTATACGGAGGAGAGAATGTGGAGCTGGGAATCAGGGTAAGGAACAGAACAAACCAACAGTGGTGGCTTGCATTTAAAATACAGCTTGCTTCATATCGTGGTGGAAAAAACGTCAAAAATGTATGGATGATGGCATGCAAAGGAGATCCACAGCTCTGTAGTAGCATAAATTGCTGTATTTGAGGAGGGAGGGGAGAAAAAAGAAAGAGCAAAAGCTCCTATATATTTTTAAAGAATTTATCTGGGACAAGGATAGAAATACAAATCTGGTATTATTCTTTTGTCCAAGTAACAGTGCTAGAATTCTGCAGAGATGATACCTAAAACCTCCCTGCTTACCTATGATCTTAGACTTGGTAAGGAGGATAGTTTCTCATCTGTGTAAGGGGAAAAGCCTTTCTAGATTACTTGGTTTATTTAAATTAGGAAAATCACTGTGTAGCAAACTGGAATATACAGGCCTTTATGCTGCCTTCCCTCTGGAGGGGAATTAAAATATCAATAAAGTGCATAAGTGCACATATTTTCTATCACACCCTCTTCATCTGTTTACTATATGCAGTATTGTGTGTGATTTGCATACTTCTTTCTGTATCTCTTCACAGCTAAATACCATTCTGAAAGCACAGTGCTGTTCTGTTTGAGAATCTTTCAGGTTTTTGATAAAAGAGAAATTCTTAGATAGATAGGTGGTAATGAAAAATGGTATGATGTGTGTTAGAAAATTAAACTCTGAATTCTGCTATGAAGTGTTAGTGGAAGCTTGTATTCTGTGCTTTGTGATTGCCAGAATAAAAGTATACTGTTACACAATAGCAAAAAAAATATTTTTTTTTTTTAATATAGAATCCTTGGCTGAGACTGTGAGATATAATGAAGAATACTCATTTTTACTTCTGAGTTCCTGAAATTCTTTTTCTCCCACCTGTCAGAGATAAAGTGTTATTGCAGCAAGACTGAAGGGCAGGTCCCCTCTCAGTTACATCAGAGCACAGTTTTAAGGAAAGGGAGAGAGAAATGCAAGACTGCTTCTTTCAATAACACCACTCTCTTCGCTGTGAGGGCCAGAGAGCCGCCTCTGTTCCTGAAACCTGATTTTGCAACTGTTTCGATGAGTTGAAAATTAGTGTCACTTTGGTGTTTCTTCTCTTTTTTCAACTGGCAAACTATTGTCTCCTTGTGAGTGCGAGGAGTTTTATCTAGTTTTGCATCATGAGATATATGCTGTCCAGTCTGCTATACTTAGCCTTGCAGAAGTTGATTGGGAAGAGTACTTTGATAGACAAGACCAGAGAAACACAAATCTCTGCATAATTGAAACTTTGGAGTAGACTGGATCACTGGAATAAGGCCCAACACTGCTCTGATTTCCGTATGGCTTTTTGTCTGTCTCCAGGGAAGCGGTGCCTGACCTACATAAGATACTTTCATCTGTAACAGATTGTAATGTGCAAGGTAGCATAATGTATGCTGCCTCATCTAACTTTATCCTGACTTGGATCTGTGTTCCAGGCTGTATCAAAACAAATTACTGAGCTGTAATGAACAGATTTTTCAGCAGTTTATTACCAACTCTTCTCACAATTCTCAGCATATCCCAGATAATACCAGGATGAATATAAATGTACAGTGCAGTATTAGAGCCTCTAGGAAGCACGGTATTATTTTTACAGATGTTAAGCTTGAGAAGCAAGCTCCTTCCCTCCGCCACCTGCTTCTGGCACACACCTGGTGCCATACACCACGTCTTGGCAAAATACAGGTGGCTGCTTCAAATGTGCTCTTATATTATGGTGGGCAGCCGAGTCATTCAGGTGCCTCCTAAGCACTTGTCTCTAGAGATGCAGCTCCCAGGGGCTACCTTTGATTTCCTTTAGATAGGGCTGCACGGAAAACTGTTTTCAGGAGGTGATTTTAGGCCAGATGGTCTGTCTCTGCTGCTGAACTACATTTTCATCACTGCGGCACCAAATAGTCATCTCTAGATTACTTGTGTTGCTTTCAACTGTGAGGCCTACGATGAATCACTTAATAAAGACAGTAATTGTTCTACAAAAACTACATTATAATTACAGTATCAGTGCAATAAATAATGTTTCCATTTTAAATGCTCTCCAGTCGATGACTACAGATTGCTCACTGTTTTTCATCTTTCATAACCATTTTCCTTTTTTAGTAAGTAGCTTTATCTAGTACTCTGTAGGGGTGGAGAAGCAGACACCGTGTGCCCAAACTGACCTGGTATCCAGGCTAGCCAAGAAGTAGGATGTTGTGTATCACATTCTCTGATATGGTGGAGTTAATATCTAATGAAATTTCCTTTCTTTTTTTTTTTTTTTTTTCCCCCCTCTATGGCTTGAGTTTCTAAGCAAATTTCACGCAGCCTGTTCCCATTCTTTGCAGTATTTAGGCACTGGAAGCCAATTCTTTCACTGGGAAATTTTATGCATAAGCATGTAAGACAGGATTCTACAGGAACAGGAGAGGTTACTTTCAACTACAGAAAGAGCAGCAAGAGTTAGGATCATTTGAGCTACTGGTTTATCTTACACACGCTGAGTAGACCATGGTCCCATGTCCTTATATTACTAATTTTTTTCCAGAGGATGTAGTACTGCTGTGAGCCAAACTCCTGTGCAGACCAGCTGCAGCATCATGTGATGACAGGACTGGGTAAATCACTATCTCTGTGCCTATGCAGAGTCAAAGCCTTATTCTCCATTTGCTTCGTTAGCAGCTGCATCTTCAGTGATGTGAGATAAGATTTTATCTCCCAGCTGAGATGCTTCTGAGAAGCAAAGTCTACCTATTTAGGATTTCTTATCATTATAAAGGAGAAACAATTACTGTGTCTTCTAAAACCTGGAAATAGTTTGTTTTCAGCTGAACTGATGGGATATTCACTGTGCAGGGACAGGAATTAGACCCTGACGAAATGGAGACTTATCCCAGTATCTTCTCCCAAGAGGTGTTTTTGTCACCACATCATCTGCACAAATACCTGGTTATTTGTGTTACATGAGTGCAAGAAAATCCCTAACTATTGGAAACTGTACCCGAAGCATCCATTGTTGGTAAACCATAACAAGTCACAAAAACCAGATCTTTGATTGGAGGATTATTCTCTTGACTCTGATGAATTAGTTTCTCTACTTATCTCTATTCATCTCTAATTTGGTGTATTATTTTAACTTCTAAGATTTTTACCCTTGTCTGTGGCTTTGTAATAACATTTGTAAAATATTAAACACATATTATTAAATAAATATTAATAGAGTTCTGTTGCCTTGGGCTAGAAGCTGACAGATGAGTTCAAAATATGAATGCATCTTGAATCTTAGAAGCAATGCTGTATTTTCTCCTCAAGCAAGTATTTTCTTGCAAAGCTATTTATTTGCCCCAGAAGAAAATAAAGGCAGGCTAGTCGATGCAAGACTTGACAGCATTCTTTTCGAGCAGCTTGGTCACTTTATCAGGGATTTTTGAAAGATTCATTTACTGTGCCCCAGAATCATATTCTTAAATTCATGTTAGGTTGAGTAATGCTTCTTTTTAGTTTATGTTCAATCATTCCCAATTGAAGTGTGCTTTTAAGGGACCAGATTGCATTTGGAGGGCAAACTGGAGTTGCATTGCTTATCCAAGAGACCAAATAGGAACTATGTTGGCATCTGCCTAATAGTGGAAACAAAGTGTGAGTGTAAGGCTGGCGTTTCTCACCGTTATGTGGGCTCTGCTTCTGGGTTGTGCTTGCACAAGCGGTACTTGTAGTTACAGAAGCCCCTACAAATTCACTGCAATCAATTAGATGCAATCGATTAGGTCCTGCATTAGATAGTTCAAGTCTAATTTTCAGTAGGCTTCTTAAAGGCCTATTCCAATTCCTACTGAAGTCAGCAGAAGATTTTCTATCAAGAGCAAGCCTGTAGCAATCATTTTGTCTTTTAAAGCAGCCTACATGTTTGATAAAGCTTCCAAATATCTGTTACCATGAAGTTGTTTGTACCACTTTTAGGGATACCTGAACAAATATTCGGTGATTTGCCTCAGGTCAGAGACTAAGTCATCATCAGAGTCAAGGGAATGTAAGCCCAGGCTTTGACTTAGAGTAATTATATGTGTCACAAAGACTTTGTGCTTGCAGTTGAATTTGTGTTCACAGGGATATAATGGCCCTGTTAAATGGGTAAGAGGAGATTTTGTTAGAAGGTAATAGCTCTTTAAGGGAAAAGGAATGGATCTCGCTCCCACTAAAGGATATATCAAGACTTTACATCAGCTGACCCAGGAGGAAAATTGCATTTATAGTTCAGACTGAGTATGGCACACTACTTTTATACAGTATATTGCCATAGTGAAATTTGTTGTATTTGCAATAAAATAACATTATGATAAATACATCTGCTTTGTTTCCTGTTAGTCTGGCAGTTTGTGTATCAAACTTAGGTGAAGCTGATGCTTTTTCTGTTGGTGGAGGACTAGAGGGATGTAGTTTATGAACAGAGATGCAGAAACAAGTTATTTGACCGGAAAATAGTCCCAGTATTCCTTGGGTTGTTGCCCATACGATAGGGTCCCTCTGTTGCAGAGCAAGCAGATATGAAGTCTGTCATGCCTCTCCCTGGTCTATTTTTTCTCAAATTCCAGAGGTGACTTCCATATTTTTTTGTTTGTTTTAGGGTGGGTTCATTTGGGGGGTTGATTTTCTTTGAAGGTGCTTTTGGCTCTAACTATCCATCTTTTGTTTCTTCTTCTTTTTTAACCTCCTCCACCCCAATTTCTGGGTTCATGATGCTTCATTGCTGACTAGTGAACAGTCTCTCCCATATGGTGCATAGAGGCCTATTGCTGGCTTACATGTCCAGTCATTTCCAATCCAAAGTATTTGTGTATCCCAATTGTTACTCACCTGAGATCACTTTCTTATAACATTCCCTTGCAAGAGTGTTCTTTTTGATAATCACAAGCAAGTGCAGATGATTTGCCCCCATTTTGCCCCCAAATTTGCCCCCACATTTGCCCCCAAATCTCCACATTTATCTGAAAACATTTTGGACTTTTTCATCTTTCCCTAGAAGTTTCCAGCAATTTTGCCTGTCAGTGTTTCTAGTACAGGCCATGAATTAGATGAAATTATGAATATATTACATGTAAACGGGTGTCTGTTTTTATTAAGGAAAGCCTTTGCACAGCGTACAAGCTAGGCGTAGTTTCACAACACAGAGACTTAAACAGCTACACTGGTTTTCTCCTCCTTCTCCTTGCGATCCTCTTGTTCTGACTCTTGCAGCACACCAGTGCTTTGGCTCTGCCAGCATTGTTGTCTGAATGGCTGCCCCATACCCCTCGGAATACCTCCAGTTCAGAGGTAAACCTTTACACTGTAACTTTTTTTTTCAACTGCAGGGTTAATTTTAATGTTAATCAGCTTGTGATTTACCATGCTGCCTCACAAACTGTTGTGTTAGGAAAATTGAGAGTCCGGTGTGGCAAGAGGTAGAAATGGCTGTGAGGGAGCAAAAAAGGTGAGGGGATTTTTTACCGAGCTGCTGTGTTGTGGAACTGTTTGCATGGAGAGTGAGCAGTGGAATGCGTCATGTGTGTATGGCGCCTCTTTTTGTCCTTGCTGCTGGGTCCCCTTTCATGGCACTCCACTGAGCAAAGTAGATCTTCCCTAAATTCCCTTTGGGAAAAAGAATCTAGACCTCCCCCATTCTTGCACTTACAGCTATCGTCACTTGCTGTGGTCTTAAAGCCATGTTTTTAACTTGATTTTAATAAGTAGGCCATAGCCCTTCTCACTAGGGAATGATTTGCTGTACAGAAAAAATCCTTAGTGTACGATCACAGGTGCTGTTCAACAGTATTAGGTTGATGATGTGCGAAGGGAAGGGCTGAGAGTACAGGAATAAGAATATTCTTGGTTGCTACTTTTAGAAACATTTAAATACTGCTTTTTAAGATAGTGATTTCTCTTTAACTTTTACATTAAAGCTTTAAATAGAGATGTCTATTTTATTTGTATTTATTTTGTGAATTCAGAAGAGATCATTTCTACACTGAACTTTGCAAGAAAAATTTGTAGAGATTGACCAAATGTTACTTCTTACAAGATGTAGCCAATGCTTTTCATAGCCCACACATTCACCAAGATAAAAATAATTCCTTGGCAGTATAAGTATGGCGTAAGTACTTGCCTAGCACCCTGTGTAACCAGTAGTGTGTTCTCAGTGTGGCCAGAATTATTGCTAAGGTTAATTTTGTTTTGGAAAGTACCTCGCTGTGTTAACAACCTGAATTCCAAGATGACACAGACTAGTGTTCTCTATTTACAGGGTCGTAATTCCAACAGAAAAAAACCAAAACAGCCTCTGTCGAGAATGAAATAAGTAAATTGTGATGCCTCCAAATGGCTGTTAGTCATGACATCAACAGAAACTGGCTTTCTGTGGCTTGTTCTGGTTTTGTGTGAAACCTACAGTGGAATAATTGGGTTTTTTCCCCCCCGTTTTGCCCATGAATGCCTCAGCAGGTAACCTGCAGCTACAGCATGTGCAATTATACATACAGACAACAGTACCAGTGAATCGTTTTTGTGGTTTTGCTCTATCTGGGGAGAGAATATTTTATTAGCTGCTCCCACAGGAAAGCAAATGATTGATACAGCATCAGCTAACACGTGGCATCATTATTCCCTGCAAGTACGGAGGATGAGGCACTTGGAGATTTCTCGCAGATGTTTTTTCACCAGTTGTGCCTGTGTGGTTGCACGTTGCCAACTGGGCACTAATATAGACATCTTTATGTTTTATGAGAGAAAATTGTTTATAGTGGCATGAAAGAAGTAAAACAGTTTAAGTCAATATGCACTTACAAATTAGTGGACTCAGGTGAGATGCAAATTAATTAGTGCATTATTATAAGATAACCTCATGTTTAATATCTTTCTGCAGTTTAAGTCACAGCATGGTGGCAATGCCATTGTAGCTTCTGATATTACAATTCTTCATGGCCTAGTCTGTGAAAATTCTATATTTGTTTTAACGTGATACTGAGGTGAGATCTCTCTAGAATTTAATTTCATGGAGAGTTTTTAGTACTGTTAGACTGATTTAGTAATCTAACAAAGGTTAGAAGAAGACCAGTGTGGGAGAGCAAGGGATGGTTGTGGTGTAATAGAACTGAGCAGATGACTGGGATGGATCCATCATGTTTTGGTCAAAGCTGCAAAGGCCAGATACCTTTACATGTGTCACAGCACCTTGTGTCATAAGTCAAGCAAGCAGGGCAGAAGACCAGCTTGGCTGAACAGGGAACTCCTTGTGGAGCTCAAGAGGAAAAAGAATTGTATGATCTCTGGAAGCAAGGTTAGGCTTCACAGGAAGATTACAGAGCTGTGGTTTGTATATACACGGAGAAGACACGAAAGGCCAAAGCTCAATTAGAGTTGAAACTGGCCAGTGTTGTGTCACATAACAAGAAAGGCTTTTTTTAAGTATGTCAATAGCAAGAGGAGGCCTAAAGAAAATATTGGAAAGATACTTATTGAAGATGGTCATCTGACTACTAGGATGAAGAAAAAGCAGAGGCATTCAGTGCTTTTTTTGCCTCAGTCTTTAATAATATTGATATACCTTGGGCTGCCCGGTCCCCTGAGTCAGAGGATCACGAGTGTGGGAACAGTGACTCCATTTGTGGACACTGAAATTGTAAGGGACCAGCTGTATCAGCTGAATGTTCACAAGTTCATGGGCCCAGATGGGATTCATCCCAGAGTACTGAAGGATCTAGTGGATGTTATGGCAGGGCAGGTTGTAGTGAATGGGGCTACATCTGGCTGGGGAACGGTCACCAGTGGTGTTCCTCAGGTTTCAATTCTAGGGCCAGATCTGTTCAATATATTTATCAATGATCTGGATGCAGGAGTTGAATGCACCATTAGCAAGGTTGCTGATGATACCAAGCTGGGAGGTGCTGTTGGCTTTCTTGAGGGACAACATGCCTTGCAGAGGGTTCTAGATAGATTGGAGCACTGGGCAATGATTAATGGGATGAAATTTAACCAGTCCAGATGCTGAATTCTGTAACTAGGGTGGAGTAACGCCAGGCATAAGTATAAATTGGGAGAGGAGTGGCTGGAGAGCATCCCTGCAGAAAGGGATCTGGGGGTGCTGGTCGACATAAGGCTCAGTATGGGCCAGCAGTGTGCCCTGGCAGCCGAGAGGGCAAACCGCATCCTGGGGTGCGTCAAACACAGGATAACCAGCCGGTCAAGAGAGGGGATTATCCCACTGTATTCAGCGTTGGTGCAGCCTCACCTTGAGTACTGTGAACAGTTCTGGGCCCCACCACTTAAGAAGGATGTGAATGTCCTTGAATGCATCCAGAGGAGGGCAACAAAGCTGGTGAAAGGGCTGGAAGGAATGTCCTATGAGGAGCAGCTAAGGACTTTGGGTTTGTGAGGTTTGGAGGACAGGAGGCTGAGGGGCGATCTCATTGCTCCCTACAGCTTCCTGAGGAGGGGAAGTGGAAAGGGAGGTGCTGAGCTCTTCTCCCTATATCCAATGGTAGGACACATGGGAATGGTTCAAAACCATGCCAGGGGAGGTTTAGACTGGACATTAGGGGGCATTTCTTTACCGAGAGGGTGGTCAAGCACTGGAACAGGCTTCCTAGAGAGGTGGTTGATGCCCCAAGTCTGTCAGTGTTTAAGAGGCATTTGGACAATGCCCTTAATGCCATGCTTTAACTTTTGGTCAGCCCTGAACTGGTCAAGCAGTTGGACTAGATGATCATTCTAGGTCCCTTCCAACTGAAAATTTTCTTTCCCTTTCCCCCCTTTCCCCCCTTTCCCCCTTTCCCCCTTTCCCCCTTTCACCCTTTCCCCCTTTTCCCCTTTTCCCCCTTTCCCCCTTTTCCCCTTTCCCCCTTTCCCCCTTTCCCCCTTTCCCCCCTTTCCCCCTTTCCCCCCTTTCCCCCCTTTCCCCCTTTCCCCCTTTCCCCCCTTTCCCCCCTTTCCCCCTTTCCCCCTTTCCCCCTTTCCCCCTTTCCCCCTTTCCCCCTTTCCCCCTTTCCCCTTTTCCTTTCCTTATCAAGTCTTTAGGATTAGTGCAAGATTAATAAGACTGATCAAGCTAAGTACAACTGTGGTAAGGGAGAGAAAGGCAAAAACATAAATGATGGGAAGTGCACTAAGTTGCTCCATGAATAGTAAACCAGTGGCAGTCTGGTTATTGTTTGCTGCTTTTTTGCTTTTTAAGATGAAAAGTGATTTCTTTTACTTCCTATTCATGACTTAAACTTGCAATGTAGTGATTTATGTGTCAGTTATTTGCTGTGCCTAGCGATGATAGACACATTTGAAAGAGAACTGAATGAAGCCGTATGCCTTCAGTGACCCGTGAAGCATGTTATCTCCTAGTAACACAAGGCATAGAGTAGTTCCTGCAATTGTAAACCAGCAACACAACATACGTAGTTTAACAATACATTGTAAAAGTTTCACAGCTCATGAAGATATGTGCAAAATTAATCCCTGCAGAATAAAACAATTTAAAAAGTACATAATGAAGCAATCAGCTAAACGAGGAAGGAAACTACTGACGATTTAATATGGGAAGAATCTTTTCATGTGTTACTTTTTCAATGAAAGTGTTCTATAAAGGCACAATTAATGTAAAATGAGGCCTATAAGGCAATTAACGATGACTTTAAAAGTAAGATTTAAGGGATAATTTACATTTTAAAAATTGAGAGCAGCTCTAGTTATGTTAAAGCTTTTTATTTTCTTTTTTAAAGTCTTTTAGATTTTGGGGATGTGTTTTTGTAGGTTGCTTACAGTTTCATGTTAAGATCATCAGCTTCATTATGGAAAAAGCTGTTCTTGCACACAAATAAGATAGTTTACCTGAAAGTGTGATGGGCTTGTATGATGATAAGTAGAATAGTCTTCAAAAACCTCACAGGGTTTCAGTAAAACATACTAAGTAATTTAAAAAAATCTCTCTCTTCAGTCTCTGATATCTCTATGCGTACTGTTCTGAGCTGTGACTATAGGCAGTCACCTCTTGAAATTAATTTACACCCTAGTTTCCCAGTCTGCAGGGCTACGTGCCAATGGCATGATTCTCTTTCCCAGCCCATTCAGCATCTAGAAGCAGGGAATAAACCCTAATCGTAGCGTCAGTAAGCAGTGTATTTTCTTTCTTTTCCTGTCCACTTATATTCTGATTTTTCTAATCCTGAGTTTAAGTGACTCCAGGATTCTATGTTTATTTCTGCTGTTTGGGCAGACTTCTTCAATGAGACGAAGCTGTTTGAGACCAGTGGAATATGCAAAGTGGTGCATGGTTTCTTGCTGAATTTGGGGAAATTTGGCTAAACCCATCAGTACTTATTGTCACTATTGCAATTATGTAGTGAAGACTGTCTGACTTCAGTGGAGATATGACCTAAATGAAGATTAACATGTTTCATCCAGTGAGTATAGTTTCTAGGTTTACAGAGACAGATACCCAAATGTACATGACAATCCAAAAACTTTCAGGGTGTGATCCAAAACCCACTGATTGCTACTGGAAACATGAATGTTGATTTCAGTGATCTCTGTATCTTACAATTCTCCCTGTCCTTTCTGCAGTCACCTGTCAAGATAGCAAAATAAAAATGCAGACCCAAAATGATCACAGACTTATATTGTGGTATTGAATAAAACTAGTTTATTCATACTTACTTGTAAAGCATCAAGCTCATTATTGGCTATCAGTAAACTATTAATAGTAATCAAAAAGGTTAAGATTCAAAAATATTGCTTAAATTGTTCCCCAAAATATATTTTAAAGATATTGGTGACTATTTGTTTCCGTAGTAATTAATTCACGCTGACTATTTTTTTTATCTTCAGGGCATCTTTAATGAGTTCTTCAAATTTTGTCATTTGCAGACTTCATAGAAGCTAGAAATTACTTCAGCCTTTTGAGAAATCACTTAATTATTAAAAAGTTTTGTTTGCAGTCCAAGTAAAATGATGGTTTCAAACAAGGTCACATCAGTTCCTGGAGAAATTGCATGATTTGTGTGAATTTAATGAATGCAGTACATGCTAATAAACTGCTTAGCATCATGTAGGGTTTATTTTTTTATTAGATTAAGCTTCCACAACATGAAAAGAATGCTCAGTGATTAAAGAGATAAAAAGAAACACTTTTAATGAAGAAGTGCTATATCATTTTATAATGAAGTATAAATTAAATATTCAGGAGAGGAATCAGCTTCAGAATTGTAATTGTTTTGATTAAATATGCAAATTCAAATATGTTTAAATGCAATTTAAAAGGATTTACTAAAGGATGTGGATATAAAAAATAAAACTAAATAGAAATGAAGACCCTTTGTCTAGTGAAACAGATTTTCCAGATGTGAATGGAATTTGCTCTAAAAAAATTATGACCAAATTGATTTAGACATTTCTAAGGATGTGTGAGTCACCTGTCTCTGCTGCACACTGAAGGCTGTGCAAATGCTGTCACTAGTGCCGTCGGTTTGGTGGGAATGTGTGAGGGATGGTAGCACAGCAGTGTTACGGCTTATGCCTTTGCGAAATGCTTAAGGGAGCCATCTGGTGCGTTACTGCTTCTGTAGCTGCCTCGCTTGTGCCATCCCACCGGACTGCCCATACTCTGGTCCTTCACTCTAACAGAGTGCAAGTTGCAGCTGATCTGTCATGCCACCACCTGTGTTATCTCTGCAGTTTTACATGTTCTCTGCTTTCCTGGCTCTTCCAATGGGAA
This sequence comes from Pluvialis apricaria, assembly GCA_017639485.1. Taxonomy (NCBI): domain Eukaryota; kingdom Metazoa; phylum Chordata; class Aves; order Charadriiformes; family Charadriidae; genus Pluvialis; species Pluvialis apricaria. The sequence goes on from CM030012.1 coordinate 56,643,088, forward strand.
GAACAGGTTTTCAGTTGCTCTGTGGGGCTACTTTAACCTTGGGGAACATAAAATCACAGCGATGTAGGGCCACAATTATAGCTTACATGTAAATGTACCTTCAGTAAATTAGCAGTAAGAAGTGCTTAGAGCTTGGACAAATTCTCCACGTAAGTCCTGACAACTTAAGATTTAAAAGGGAGAATTGCCCCCCCCTTTTTCTTTTCCCCCCAAACAGATTCACTGTATTCATTTAATGTTCCTATCATCTCCCACTTGCTTTGCTTAGTTTAGGTCATAGGCTTTGCTGATTTTAGTCTTTCAGCTTTGTAAGTGGTAGAAGTCACCTTGGCACTGCTACTGTCCCTTTACACCTTGAATTTTTTAATGGAATTTTACTACCTTTTGCTAGTGATGAAGGAGCCCTGTCAAGAGGTGGAAGCCCTCTAAGCCCTTCTTGGGGCTACACCAAATATATGAACCTCCTCAGGAAATTCAAGAATAAAGAGCCCTTTCTAAGGTACTCTTGGAAAGGAGCATTGAAAACACACTGAAGTGAATTCTGAGAGCTCTTTGGAAGAGAAACTCCAGTTGCTACATTCTTTTTCTAAAAGGCTGTTTGTGCAAAGTGAACCAGCAGGACCAGAACCTCAAGAAATTCCTCCAAAGAAAAGCAAACTTTCTGCATTGCTGGGCCTCCAGCAATCGTGCTACATACTCCCAAAGATACGCAGTCCCTTGCATTTGAAAACATTCTAAGGTCTTTGCCTTAAGGCAAAGCCTGAGACCCATTGGTACAGTGTTGCAATTGGTGCTTTTACAGAATGAAATGTGAACTGCTATTTATTGTATCACCATGATGGAAGCATATGGGCGTTTTTGGCAAGTGTATATGTATGTTTAGGGATTTGGCAGGAAATTGAGACTATTGCTAGCAATTTCTACCACTTGGTATCATAGGTAAAACGTCTTCATGGGCAACAGGAAAAGGTGCTGTATTTCCTTTTAACCATATTTCAGATAATTCATGAAGTTTCTTCCTTGCAATTTGTACGAGTGGGTTTGTCATTAAGCATTACTGATTGCAGTGACAGTATGCTTAGAGATATAACATTTTATTTCAAACCATTCCATGTGGTTAAAAAAAGTCTTTGAAGCTCTTTTATCTTTAGAGTTCCTACTAAATTCATGGGTGGTAATTTGGAAAAGCTTCACTGATTTTAAACCTTTGTATTTATTTATAGCCATCACATAAAATAACAGTGCTGGAGAACTAGAAAGGTGCTATTCACTGTGGATAAAGCCTGAATAAAGATTCCTAGTGAAAGCAAAAAATACCCTGTAAAATTCACAGGGGAAATATGTGAAGGCATGAGGAATTGACCCCTCAATTGCTATTCCTGTTTCTTAACTATAAAGACAATCTCTTGTCCACAGGAATTTCATTAGATGAAGAACAAACCACTCTAAAAGGCTTTGCAACTTCTCTCTGAGTTGAGTCTGTAAGAAAATATATTTCTTAGTATTAAAACATTAATTAAAAAAAAAACAACTAAAAATTGTCTTTGACCAAAAGGTGTTGGTTCAGAGTAATTAGTGAGTCTCTCCTGTGCATTTCTGATGTGAGATTTACACCTTTTCAAGATGTCTTGAAAAACCATCCACAATGGCTCCAACACAATGGTTGGAGTACCATGGATTTGTTTACACGAGTGAAGGAGATGGGGGGAGTTAGGGGTGGTCAGATTCAAGTGGACAGTTGGTCTAAGAAGGAAAGAAAGAAAAAATGGATGGGTGTTTTTGACCTAGCTGCAAAAAATTCCTTTATTTCAAATATAATCAGGGAAGAATGAAAAAAACCTAACACTTTCTGTAGCAGTCAGTTAATCATGTTATATTCTTTAGTATTCACATATCCTGTTCAGTATAGTGTTTAATATTTAGAGTATAACTAGCAAAGCCCTTCATTCCTTGGCTGGAGATTTTGCACATGTTTTGGGGAGTTGGAAATCCAGAATCCCTTGAGATTCCAGGAGTTTCATGCCATTTGAAAATCCCACTTTAATGCCTACCTAGATTTTCCTCCTTTGCAACTGGCCTCTCCCTAAGTGCAATCAAATGTTTGGAGAAAAGAGCTTTCTCACCATACTGTAATCCCACTGGCAAAGAATGCTTGTGGGAGAGAAAGGTACTGTGGCTTGTCCAAGATGTGATCAACTGAGCAAGTCAGGATTGTGTTTTCTGCCCTTATAAAGTATTGCATATGCTTTCACTCTGCGAGTGCTCTGCAAGGCTTTGTAGCCTACGTCTTAGGGGAGCGCTGCTTGTTTAGTGCTGTAACTGCAAGCTCTGCGTAGGCTGTAACTTATGATTCCTGGCTATTCAGATCACGTGTTTCTCATGTCTTCCTCTTTAAAAAATCATTAATTAAAGGACTTTTATTTGTCTTGATATGTGGAAACTACTAGCATACATCTCTAGTCCGGTTTTGGTGCATGCTAATCACATTTTCAGGGATTGCAGGAGATATTTGCTTAGAAGTAATAGGATTTGGTTTTGAAGCTGTTTAATACAACTTGCCTGTTCTGTCAGCATCTGTATTGACAACTCCCTCTTAGCATTAAGTTTTTAAGTGAATCCATGGTTCTTGCAGAGTAATTAATTAGTCTTAGGAAATAGAACAAAGACTGACAGTGTCTGAGAGAAAGGAGTGGCCACCAGCTTTGATTAATTGGTGTTTATTCAGGTAGTGGGTAATTGTTATTTACAAACTATAGTAAAGACTGTCATCTCGGGATGTTGTTTGAAAACACATATGACTTCATTATAAAGTCAAATTAGATTTTACTGATTACTGAATCAGTATTAAAATTATAGATGAGTCCACTTTTCAGATTTTCAGATCCCAGAAATTTACTTGGAAATTCAACTTATTGTAGACATGAATTTTTGGCTCAGCTTGTTGTCAAGATGGCATTCAGACCTAACTCTGAAATCCCACAAAAGATTTGGTGTTCACATGTTGGACTTGGATCAAGGTCATCCCTAGTTAAAATGAGCAAAGGCTAGGCAGAGTAGGTGGCATATGCAGTATGTGAATTGTCTTGTCCTAGGCTAAGTTACGCCCATCTCTGTCTTCTGTGTCTTTTGTGATACTAATTTAAACAGTGTACAGTGTGTAACTTTGAAACAATTTATAGCTGGATGTCAGTGCTGTACTGAGAAATGGCTTGGACTGAAAGCAGGCATTGTGCGAACAAAGCCTGATGATACTTCACGTTTAATCTTTATTAGGAAATGTAGCTGAACCATTTAGAATTAAATGTTGACAAACTATTATTTTTGTTAGATCGTTAAACTGGATTTCCCAGATTATATGACGTTTAGAAAGACAGGGCAGAAATGTTGTTTCCAGATTATTTAGTCTTGTGCCAGATCAATTGCCCATATGTTGGTAATGGTTCTGTTTATTTACTCTTACCATTTTCCAAGTTCTGGACACGGAGATATGCTGAAGTCTTTTCAGCTCCCTTCTCAACTGTGTAGTAGGTTCATGGGATAGCTCATTTTCCAGAGAGCTCTGAAAACCAAGGCTCTATCTCTTCTCCCAGCATATGCTGAATGCAATTAGGCACCAGTTCAGAAAAGGCTTTGTAAACATTCTGAATCCATGCCACATTTTCTGGTCTCAGGAGCTGCCAAATGCCTAAATACTGTATTCGAGCCAGATGTCTAAATATATAAAATGAACGACTGAACAAAGTGCCTCCTTAGTAGAGCATATGCCTATAGGATGGACAGACCTGAGGTGTCTGAGATCAGCTCCAGAACATGATGTTCTGCCAACCCACATCCCTTGCCACTAGGAGGGAGACCAGAATATACTCTCTCCTGGATGGGCTGTATGAAGAAGGAGCACTCTCGCTCACATTTTCTTACTCTCTTGGTATGGGTTACCAAGCCTCAGGAATCTCTGCTAGCAGTATCATAAGGCAAACTCTGTCATTTCTCAGTGAGTACACCTGCCTCTGGGACACTGAGGTACTTGTTCAACAGGATCAAACAGTTTGAGTACATCTGGGTTTTCACCTGAGCAGCATCCACTCAACCATTATGAACGGGCTGCCTTGATCTTGTTAGGAAGTTTACATAATACAGTATACACAGAAAAAGAGCTTCTATGTAGAATAATTTAAGTACTTCACTGACTGTTAAGGCTGCCAAAGTAGTTTTCTCTTTTGTAAAGTAGAAAGAGAGAAAATCAGAAATGAATGCAATACTTATGATTAACATTATGGACATTCCCAGCTGTGGTAGTAGGCAAAACGGAAACACATCTGAGCAGGTACAGTAACCTACATTCTAAAGGTATTATAATTTATAAGAATAGTGTGTGTTGAAATTGTTCACAGAACATTTTTGCTAGGCAGTCTTAGTCTTTGTCACTTCTTCTCAAAAGTAATAAAACTGATCCTTTCTGAGCTGTGTTTAAAGGAAAGCATAAATTGCATTTATATTCCTAATCTTCCTAGAACCTGAAACTTTAGTGATCTTAAAAAGTTGATTTGCTTAGTTTCCCTTTTACGTAAAGCTGGCTAGTTCAAGATTCTGAATAGTGCGTGTATGCTCTGAGATGGATTGTGGACAGTCTTAGAGAAATGCCTGCAAGGCATTAAAACTTGAACCCAGATGCTATTCTTTTGGATGCCCTATAAGTATTTTTATTAATAATCTTGAGAATAGGTAAATTGATCCAGGAAGATTGTGATGAGAAGCTACTGGCAATGTAATAATTCTGTAGTAAGGTTAAGTAGTAGTAATGATTCATAGTAAGGCAAGGTAATAACTCTTTCCTCTCATAACTGTCTAAAACCCTCTGTATAGTCAAATAAGTCTCGAGTAGTTATTCTCCTTTGTAACAATGACAAACTTAGAAATAAAATAATTTCAATGCATTTACTAAAGGACAGCAGTGGTGTAGGGAGCTCTCACTAGCAGAATCTCTTTTTTCCTCCTAGGTGTGGCAATGTGGAGGAAGTGTTGAGGTTCTGCCTTGCTCCAGGATTGCCCACATTGAAAGAGCACATAAACCATACACAGAAGATTTAACTGCTCATGTCCGGAGAAATGCGCTAAGGGTGGCTGAAGTCTGGATGGATGAATTTAAGAGCCATGTCTATATGGCGTGGAACATACCCCAGGAGGTGAGTCACAAAGATGAGTGTTTACAAGCTTTGGATTCAGATCCTTTTGGGTTTGGTTCCTACTCTGAATTTTGATTTTTCTGTTAGGATTTTGTTATTTGTATACACGTATGTATGTATTTATGTCTTGCATATAGGCGTAAGATATGCCTATACATACATGCTTATATGTAAAAATATATATGTAGTTTTGTCTTATTCTAGAGTAATTTCTTTATCTTCAGGTTCCTTAAAAAATAATTTCTTGTGAAGTTCTTCATCCCACTGATGACTCTTCATGGAGATGTTAATTAATAGCTGCAGAAATGTGGAAAAAAGAAGCATCAAAGCTACATTACACATCTTATTTTGAGTTTCAGTCTCTTATTTACCATCACAGAGAGCTATAATTCCACTAGATTTGTGAGGGGAGTTCTGCCAAAGGGCAAGGGGTGTTAACATCTATTGATTCAAGTGTGGGTGTATCACTCTTGAGTAGTTTCACATTAGAGTAAGGGTGGCTGGTGGATGTCATGACATATTGCAGAATTTAGCTGCAACTCCCTTTTGGCCTGCTTGTCCAGACTTCCATAGCTGAGCAATGGTTAGTCCATTGTATTGAAAAGATAATGTTGGATGGCTAACCTGAGAGCTCAGTTTATCTGATTTTAGTTGTTCTTCTGTAGTCAATGGTATTTAATCTATGAACTGTTAAGAGCTATAGGGCTCTGAGAAGGTGACCATACCTATTCTGAAAAATATTCAGGATCCACATAGAATAGGCTGTTTCCACCTAGAGGTTGGAAACCATGGCTGTAGTTGAATTTGAGGTTTGACTTACAGTATGCGGTTTTCATCATGACAGCAGAAGCAAATATTCTAGACTTAATAAATGAAGTTGGGCAATTTATTTTGGCTTTACTAAAATCTGTAAAATCTCTCTGAGTGATTTTGCAACCGTTCAGAGAAACTGGTTTTGGTATGATTTCAGGTTCAAGAAATCAAATGCTGTATTTCTCCTTTTGTTTAATAAGGCAAAACGGTTAGAAAACAAACCCCAGCTAGATATATGAATGCTGATGTTGATTCAGCTGCTTCAATAGTTTCCTTTATTTCTCGTGGTTAAAACTAGACAATTTTGGCAAAGTGGGGAAGTCATTGTCCTATTTTCATGTTGCAGAATTAGCCACATAATTACCATGAAAGCACTGAGAAAAAAACCCTTTATGGTCTGGTATAGGGAAAGGACCTTTCTGGAAGGTAGTCACATGTTCACAGAGTGCAAGCTACCCTTTAAGTGTCCCTGTTTTGAGTAATCGCATGGCAGTGCATACGAGAATAAAGACATTTCTGGAAGATAGGGTTACTTATTTTACATCAAAACAATTTAAAATTAATTGTATCTGTGATTAACCTGATAGATTTCAATTTCAGTCTCTGGTTTTCATTGTTATTTATTTTCCTGAAGATTGGTTGATCTTCATTGATCGATCAAGTTTCAGTCTTTTGACTTGCAAACATAGCACTAACACAGAAATTATAAATTCATTTTGCTAACCAGGATTTACAGTATTATACACCTATTTACATAACATTCATCCAGATATGATGGTGGTGGTGCTTAATCTTGTGCAAAGTTCAGATTTGAATGCAATTTGGAAATAAAATTAATAGAGAATACAAAGATAAGTTGCTGTTATTATTACAAGTCTTGACTGTGCTGACAGATCAGAAAAAAAAGCCTGTTATAAGAAATTTTAAAACTCATTTATTAAACAAAGGAAACATATTTTATTAAAAAAAATGAAAAATAAATGCAGTGCGTGGATTGAACTGATTCCTTCAGGTTTCAAAGTGCATCAAGGTATTTACTCAGTAGATCTTATACTGCGAAAACTGATTCTCTTCACAGTTTTGAAGAGTAGTAACAAGTTTTCTTACTACTTCAATCTCCAGTCATTTTCCCACCACAAATGTACTAATCATTGCACTGAACTGCTTGAATAAATTGCAATGCAGATGATATTCTCTCTTCATCTTCACAAAGGCTACTGCTGTCAAACCGTAGTGCAGACTTAAAAGCTGGAAATGGCAAGCGCTAAATCAGCTTTTAATAGTGGTACTCTCTTCCGCAATGTGATGAGATGCCTCTGTTGTAGGGAGAAATCTGTTACTCTGTGTATGTATGGAATCTGTAGCAGAAAGAACCCTCATTTGTATTTCCCACTGTTGTAGAAAACCGAATAAACACACACATGCCCACATACTTATTTAAAATATGCTGGGAAACAGCTTAGTTTTCACATCTGTAACATGCCTATATAGCCTGAATCTACTCATTACCTAGTAATTGCTACAGGGTGTTCAGAGACAGTATGGCACCTTTGTGACCATCAGAAGGTTTTTCTGTCAGATGGGGTCTGTGACTTAAAGCTGGATACATTCAAGTGTTGTTCACCCAGCTTCCATCTTTTGCCATGTGGAAAATAGGGAAGGACTTAGAAGAGCGTTGGGTCTCTGTTTTGCTCTGACAGCCTGGCATGTCCTCAAGTATACCAAATCAGTTTTGTAGTTTGAATCCGCATCTTTGTGTTCATTGTGCAATGCCTGGTGCCAAGAATCAGGGGAAGAGCTCCGAAGCCCTGGGACTTGCTTTTCCTTTCTCATGCTAAACATTGTGAGTACTGAACTGATTCTAGAGCAGTAGGAGACAAATACATGTTTAAGGAAAGCTTCTGGCCTTTTAAGGGAAAGAGGAAAAAATACAGTACAAAATTACACTCCCAAGCACTGTAATTGAACCAGTCAGTATAAAGAAAACCTGCATCATTAGTGGGAGTCCTCTTTTGTACATCAAAAGGTTAGGAGCAATGCAGTCTCTGGCTGGTATAGAAACATAGTAGAAAGAGAGAGTATTCAGTGTAAACGTGCAACCTGAAAAATAACTTGGAGCTTGTGGGACACTTGTAATACAGACTTCCAGTACACAGGGGGCAAAGAGATGGTGGATGAGGAAGGCTGGGATGGATTAGGTGAAATTTAGTTATCAGACTGGATGGCAATATTTCTGTTTCATCTTTGCTTACCTCAAGATTAAATTAAAGGTGAAATACCAAAGAGGGACAATTTTCAAATCAAACCTAGCTTCAGCTTAGGCAAAAAGATGTTGAGACGACATTGTGAGAGACATGCAGAGAGGACAGCCAGATAGCACAGCCAAATACTGTTACACAAGTAGATAACTACAGGAGTAATTCTCTATCTGGAAGCTGATGAAATAGCGCACTGGTAAATGGACTGTGTAGGTAATAGAAATGTATTCACTTATAACAGTCGTGATTTTCCATGAAATATGTTATTCCAAAACGTTAACCACAGGACCTTTTTTTTTCCATGGAAGAATTCCCAGATCTCTGAGAAGCCCCGCAGTCAGATGTTTCCAAAGGTTTTAGTCTTTTAGAGCTAATAATAATAAAAGGAGTTAGACTCATTTGGCAGTGTGCTGTGACTGCCCTCTTGGGATCTCTGTGGGTGGCTCTGACGTACTGAGGGCTTCAAATGGGGATCTCAGATACCATGGTGATTTCTGCATCCAAACTACTTAGAGAAATAGTTTCAGAAAAAGCACTTAAAACCCAAAGGAAAGATTTTTCAAGTCCCAGAAGCAAGAGCTGCGTGCGTATGTCCTCCCCTATGTTTTTGGGTTTGTTTTTTTTCTTGTTTTCCTCGCACCATATTCTCAGCTTTGGGGAACACACTGAGTTGTTGCTGTTGATAAAGCCAGCGTGCTGCTTGTGAGCTGTTTTCCTTCTCCAGCTGCATGGGAGGATGCGGTCACTGAGGCCCTAGAGGCTCTTTCTTACCTTATACAATAAACTGTGAGGAAACGAGCATTCATGCCTGCAGGGTTGCGTGGAAAGGAGTTGAGATACACTGGACCAATTTAGTACCTGATCCCAGGAAGCCTTGTTAGTGCTGGAAGTCGAATGTCTGTGTGCTGGCATCCTCCTTTTCCTTCACACAGTGGCAGGTACACTGGCAAGTGCAAGTGCAGCCAGAGTGGTGCAAGAGCAGGATTTGTCCATGGGATCAGTTGGTTGTCTTACAGCACCCTACAGTGTGTTCCTCTATCTAGTCACTTGCTACAAAAGTCAGGAAAAAATAATCGGTTAAGGAGTAGTTCCACATAAAGTTTTATGAATGATGTAGGGCTTGAGAGGAGGGGAGTCATCATTTTTAAGAATTAACTTGAGTTATGCCTGTTTATGCCAGAATTCAGTTTCCTACTTTTTCGTATACTTTGCTAATGTGGAAGTAAATTTTACTTTAGTTAGCAAATGCTTCCATGATAAAATATACTTGTTCCAGATTCACATTAATTCATTGCTTTGGGATGTAAGAAGCAGTCATTGCTTCAGCAGCTTAGAAACCTAGATACTTATAAAGATACCTTTTTGATGTTAACTAGGAAAATTCAGTGCTTCCAATGTTATTTTTAAATCGTATCTGTTGGCTGAAAAAGTGTTTGGGGTGTTTATGGCCCAGTAAAGGCTGTTGTTTAAGTAGATAGATTCTAGGATTTCCCTGTGGAAATTTATTTATCCTGCGTTTTGTTCTGAGGCAGAAGTGGTAGAGCACAGTGTGGAGCAAAATGTCTCATTTTACTTCCTGTCAAATGGTAGCCATGGATTTGCACTTAGATCCCTCTTTAAAAATTTCCGCTGCGTGATTTTAATGTGATAAATTATTGATTTTTATATACAGGGACTTTATGAAACTCACGGTTTATGATCTGCTTTTATGATAAGTAGAAATTAGGTTAGCCAGAAATGTAAAGGAGAATAAAAATTAGGGGAGAGAATATTGTGCAATTGCTTTTAACAAAAATAGCAACTTCTCTTTTTACATTATAAGAGAAATTTAATAAGTGATATTTCAGAAAGGTGAGCAGAGCTTCTGCTCTTTGCAGTGAAGCAGTAAACCCAGACTTCAGAAACGGCCAGAAAGTGTCATATACTAATGATTAGGCCACAGTGGGACGCCAGCAATAAGGTTGTTTCTAGGGCAACTTTCTACTTACTGCCAATTACTTTTGGATTTAGAAAGTGCCAGGAAATTAGAAAACAACAGTGATGTTCATTGGAAGCTAGATCTAAACCCCACCGCAGTCGATAGGAGTGGTTCTATTGACCAAAGCGGACTTTGAAAGAGACCCCACCATGGTGACCTGTATCGTATTTAATTGGGGCACTTACGGAGTGTGTGTGGGTGACAGACACATTCCGCAACCAAAAGCTGATATTTATCATGGGGCGTAATCATCTTTGCAATGTGGGAGACTCTGGATGATTAGTTACACAGAAGTGTATCACTGATGTCTTTTCTGCTTTTTCTGTTCTTTGTTTTATGTGTAGGACTCCGGAATTGATATTGGTGATATTTCTGAGAGGAAGGCCTTGAGGAAAAAACTCCAGTGCAAGACCTTTAGGTGGTATCTTGTCAGCGTGTATCCAGAAATGAGAATGTATTCAGATACTGTCGCCTATGGGGTGGTAAGGATCTTGTTTGCATTTCCTGTTCTAAAAAGGTGGGGGAGAAAGGTGTATAGTGGAAGTAATTCATGAAGACAATGCCTGGGTCTAAGTAGAAGAATCAGATAAACTTGAAGTCACTAGTTAGGTAATTTGTTAGACTGGTTAGTTGACAGAGACAGCTGCTCTGCTGTAGTTTTTGCTGAGGTGTTCTGAATGTTATCTTCCTACTTGATTTGTTTGTTTGCTTCATGGCTTGCATTCCACTCAGAAATACTTAAGGCATAATTTTTTAGACACGTTGGAGCTGTCTGTTGGAAGGTTTGTGGCAGCAGGTGAATTAGCAAAATAGGCTCAGTATTTCAACTGCAAGCTTTTTGATACCGTAGCCAGATCTTAATTTAGAACCTCAAATGCCTGTATTGTGGGATCATCATCATCATTACTTGTGTGACAGTAGTACCCTTGCCCTTGTCTATGTTGAAATCACACTTGAGTTGTACTGTGCTAATTAAAGCAGAGACAATTCTGCCCCTGGAAAACTGGCAATCTGAAAAGAGAGGGCAGGTGTGCAAGACATGGAAGATGAGCATAGCAAAGTTACTATGGGCCCATAATAAGCTAGTAGAACTAGGACGTCCTTTGCATATTCTCTATCCAGTGTCATATTCACAAAAATTGATTCCTGTGAATTAAATTTGCCTTTTTGCTTGCAAGTTCCAATTAGGAAATGTAACTAGTAAGAGCAGATCATAAAAGTGAAAGATTTGGGATTCCTCCTCAGAAAGAAATCTGAGTTGTGTGGCTTGCCAGTATGGCTCTGAGAAGACCCTTGAGGGTGCCGTAGAGCAGCTGATCTGTTTTGGCAAATGAGGTGATTATATGCCCCACAAAGTTCCATGACCCTTTTGATCAATTAAAATTATTATGATGGCTTTTCATACAATCAAAAAAGAGAAGAAAATTACTTCCTACAAAGGTTTAGGTCATTGTTAAATGCATGAGATAATGGTTACCTTCCAAAATAGTTCAGAACAATGCCAAAATCACACCAGTGTGCAAGGGAGCCTCTCCCATAGACTGTGTGGAATTGCCCTCAGTGATGCCATGATCTAATCAGGAGCGGAGTTTCCTGAGGAGAAGGAGGCATAGCAGCTGATAGGTGTATGGTTCTCCTTGTAGGTACCTCTGGCTAAAAAATCTTTGATTGCAGGTAGAAGTGATAACTAGATAAAAAAGGAAGACAGGATTAACTCTGCATCAGGTAAGTCAAAATGAAAATCAGCGAACAGGTACCCTGTGATTTTATATTCTGCTGAGACTTTTTCATCAGCCTTTGAAGGTTCCTTGCTGGCAATATACAAACCAAAAAGAATCAAAAGAGTTTGTTACAGACATACTGAACTCAACTGGTCAGCAGAACATGCATATTTAGGTACTGCATAATAATGCACGTGATGCAGTCTTTTGTCTGCAGTACGAGAGTACCCTCGGCAGCTCAGACAGACGTGAGGAGTAGGCCTTATTTCATTATTTGTACTATCAAAAAGGAAGTAGTGGACAGCTATGGCAACCTATCTATACAGGTAAAGGGGGAGTGTTTTATGAAATACGCAGCTCATTGTTTTATAAACACAGGTATGAAACAAAACGATAAAGTGTGCCAATCTTTTTGCTAAAAGAATTGTTTGTATCTCTAATCATCATGTCTGCTTTCCTGTTCACTTGCATGTCTTATAATGGAGAAAGGTGTGATATTTCAAAGCAAGTCAGCTGCTCGCTGATTCTCTTACGTGCTTCCATTCATCATCTTCATTTTTCTGTAGACAATAGAGATATTGCTACTATAGCATTATCATTAATTTTAAAAAATACTGAGTAATTACAAAAGTTATCTGAATAGGGGTGCAGGTTAGGATATAGGCATCTACAGTGTCACCACCCATATTTATTTCCTGAGTCCTAAATTTCCTCCTGTTCTGTGAGAGTTAGGAAAATAGTTGTATCATTCATGTCCAGTTTATGCTGTGGCATATAGCTAGGGTTAGGGTTGGTGGCAGAGTAAAGGTTTGGGAACCAAATTTCTTTCTGAATTCCGCAGTATCCTTAGAGTTAGGAGAAAGCGATATTGGTGTGCCAAAAGCTGATGTATTTAGTGTAGGGACTAGCTCCCTGATTTCAGCTTGATGTTTGAGATAATTTTGAAAATTCAAAATTTCAGTGGTCTAGTTTATCTCTGTATGCTGTAAGGCTCTAAGTTTGAAAGGTAGCAAATGGCAGTATTGACTAATTATTTCTGGTTTTCATCCTGGGGATTGGTGACCTTGTTATATTTTGGGTTGTAATTAAGATTAAATCTTGGTAGTCTAAAACTGCATTACCCAAGTTAATTGTTGGTTGCCACAAAGCCACTACATTTTGGAAAGGGATGGTTCCAAAGAGCCTGGGCCTCAGATTTTGAAAGAACATTATTGGTTGACTGGCTAGTGGCTCTTCTGTTTTTCTGTTTTCTGTAGGGGTCATTTCCATACAGATATTCTAAGTAAATTGTAGAGTTGTGATTGGGATAACGGTTTGAGAAATTAAATCTGAAGAGCTCATTTTATTGTTTTGTTTTCAAGGTTCACAAGAAGAGGACTGGTGTTGGTCAAGGCAGATTTTTTTGCTTCCTTTATTGTGGGGATTGTTGTGGAAAAGGATACAACATTAGGGCTAGGACAAGCGTTAGAATTTGAGTTTGTGGAAGAGGTTTTGAAAAGGCCAAGGAACTGATGGGTCCAGGCATGAATTAATAAGGCTGATATTTATCATTGGTTTGGATAGACAGCAGTGCCTAATATCTCATTACAGTTAGAGTCATGCTTGTGGTTACATTTGTGGCTAAGAAATACAAAGCTTTGAGAAAGGAAACTTTAATTCTTGAGGCTTGCAGCTAAGAATAAGGCCAGTATTGATACCTAATGCGTATTTTCCCTTTGATGTTGAGATTTGTCCTATTATTGAATTTAGTTAGGTTTGTAGTTGGAAATCTTGTAGAGATGAGTTCCTGGTTTTGATTTTATTCACTGCCTGGCTTCAGTCTCTGGCTTGTCCACACTTCTTACATAGTAGTGTGTTTCTAGACTTCCTTTCTAAGTATATCAATTTGTTTTCCTCAAAGGAGACCCCCGTACCAGCTGACAGGACTGCTAAGTTAATCACAGATGGTTGCAAACCACATCACCTCTTCATTCCCTCCATCAGACAATTCTGTCATGTTCTCTGAACTGATGTTAAACCACTGAACTCCTTTATACATGCCCATGGGTATGCAATCCACATCGTTGGGCTCACACTCTAAAAAGACCTTCCAGCTATCTGTGCTCGTTAATTTAGCACTTCACTTTCAGAAAATTCAGTCTCAGCATTGCACAGGTAATATATAGGGTTCTGTGATGAACAGGGCCAAGAACTTTGCAGTCTGTTCATAGCTAGGTTGCTGTGCATGGGTTAGCCCGGAATAATGCAGAGAAGAGCTAGTGCATACCAATTGGCCAGAATCTCTAAGTGTCAGCAGAAAGGATTTTTTTGAATTATTTCCAGAAATCAGAAGACTCTCCTGAGTGATTCTGAAAAGCTGTTTAATTACAAGGCTTTCTCCTACGTTTGAAACTCTGTCCATAATGCTCAGCTAGCTGCCCTGGTAAAAGAATTGTCTTTTGTATATAGTGTGTACCAGAGACTCACTAGACTTCATATTTTAAAAATGTGTATCAAAAACCATTGCTATCTCTGAAGGCTTTTTGAAATCTACCCTCCCTGAAACCTTGTTGCAACATTATTGAAATTGGTAGTGTTAGATTATCTACAAGGAAGAATTTAGTCCAGGTGCTTTTTCTTCAATATCTTCAGTGCAACAAGTATTTTTAATTTTGCATATTTCCTTGCTCAACTACGTATGATTTTTTTTGCAAAGAAAAGAAAGTAATCACACAGTCTTTTTCTCATGTAAGACTTGCTTGATTTCTTTTTCTTTTTGTTTATTTTAGCTGCAGAATTCCCTGAAAAGTGATTTGTGCCTTGATCAAGGGCCAGACACGGAGAATATTCCAATCATGTATATCTGCCATGGAATGACACCGCAGGTTAGTTTGTCTAATGAACTCTGATATTGCAGCTGCTTTGAGTAGACTGTGTAGGAGGAACCATCTTGTACCTGTCATTGTTTTCCTGCCACAATACCTCTGTAAGCTGTTTAGTAGCTCTTCTACAGAAAGCTAGAATGTTATTTCTGCCATAAACTGAGAATCATTGGTATGTTAGTGCTTTGACACTGAAGTTCGTGTATTCGTTTTGAAAGAATTTAAGGAATACAAGAGTCAGCACTGATCCATATTTGTTAATAAGAGCTTTCATTTCTGATCTTAACTGTGCATGTTGTATGAATGAAACAATTCATTTTAAAACATTTTACATACATACATATGTATGCTTGCAATTTATTTATGTTATCTGCAGCAACATCTTTTTACTTGATATATTTACTGTCTTATTTTCACAAATGTTCAGCCACCTTCTTCACACCATACAGCCGTGTCAAATTCCAAACCCTGTTCTCATGAAAGCCCTTCTTCTAAGGCTCCTTTTTTTTCTTTCTCTGCTGTTGTCCTGTTACTGTAGTATGTGCCGAAGACTCAAATTACCAAAACCTTTCCATTTTCTTACACAACAGTCGGATTTTTTAACTTGGCAAACAAGAGGGTTAAGACATTGTATCTCCCCAAGTGGCTAAGCGTGTGGGCATAGGTGAAAGTGTTTCTAGGCAAATCTTGATAGTAAAAATGACATTACGTGGTCCAGAATATGCTTGTCAAAGACAGATGTGAAGATAATCTAACCCTGAAAAGTAACATAAGCAAAAATGGCATAAAGGAAATGGATGTATTTGTGGGAGTGATTGGAGAAACTGAAAAATCCCTCCAGTTTGAATCATCTTTTTCTCTGATTACCTTTTCTATTTGCTTTCTTGAACGGACCCTATTATGCTCCACTTAAGTTATGGAATGTGGTTTTACTCATGGAATTGTTAGTTATGTGATTTGACTATACAGCAAGTGAATCCTCCTAATATCTCAGAAATAAACACAGAGCAAAAAGGTAGTCTTGTCCTCTGTACCTGGATCTCATAGTGGACTGGAAACATGAGTGGGGTGAAATGCAGAGTTGATTCTGTACTTCCTTGCCGAGTTACACATGCTGCAACTGTGTTCTGCACTGGCTTCCTTCACTGAGGGCCTTTAATATTGATCACTAGTGGCATCATGCTTGAGTAAATTATGAATGATGAAGACAAAAATATATGAAAATCCCATCCATCAGACTTGCTCACTGCATGGGCTGTGGCTTATTTGTCACATAATTATGTGGTAACCACTGTTTGCCTCCAGGAGGTTTTTAAGCTAGTCCTCAGTGTTCGCTAAGGAGCTGTGTAATTCACCTGTGAGCCAGAGCCATTATTCTTCATCTTCTGGGAGGACGCCATAGCTCTCTTCTGGCATATCATCTGTGATAACAACACAGTACAGGCACAGTTGTAAATTCCAATTAGAAATTTTAATTATAGTTAAGATGCAAACAACAACAACAAAAGTCACTTCAGTTAACACAGTTCAGTATTCACCAGGTCAAGAACTACCTTTGTATATCAGCTGAAGTTCTGTATAAATGCGATAGCAACAATTACAATGCTGTGTCTCCTTCCCATTACTATGCATTTAATTTTATAACTAATGATATTAAAACAACCCCCCAAAAGGCCCATATATGAGCAACATGCCAGTGGTGAGCGAGAATTTTCTTTAAAAGAGGAGTAGACTTTCTCTATGTTAGGGATTATGGTATTAACAGGGAAAGCACTAACAAACATTACTTGGCATACTTCTACAAGATTTCTATTGCACGTACTGCATCTCTTAAGCAGAGCTGCAGCCATTTACAGCTCCTCTAGCATATTGGAAATATTTGAATAAATGTTCCTTTTAATCTTAGTGAACTTGCCAGTAACCGCAAAAGATGTTGGTGAGATGCTAATTTTATTCTTGTAGTGGTGAAATGCTGTATAAAGGGGGTTATTTTGCCTTCCTGGCAGTCTTTATCAAAACAGATTGCTCAAAAAGATTAGTCCTCTGATTCAGGACTGCTTCTGTGACTGAGGGTTTTGGTGATGCCATTCTTAGCTCTGGTGCAAAGTTTTTACTATTGCAGCTATACCGTTTAGGGTTTTAGAGCTGCCACCATGGAGGGTTTGCTCAATTGCATGTAGATGTGCATTAATATATCTGGCTGCCAGGAGCCATTCCCTCATACACAGCTTAATTTGCTGTTCTTAGTTAGTGCTATAGCCTCTCTTCTAAATTGGGTAACTTCCTTTTTTTTTTTTTTGCCACTAACCTCTTTCAGATGTTTTTGAATTTTCATATTTTTGCACGGGGAATGGCTTAGATGAGGTGTGTGACATGAAGTAACAGTTTCAGAATTGTCCATACAGCTACTGTTTCGTTTTAGCATGTTTCGTACAAGAAAAAAATCACTGAAGTCAACAGAAAGAGAACTGTGTACCTGACATTAAAAATCCATGCTCCATTTTTTATTGACGATATCGAGAACATCATGTGTAGCTTCATAATTAAAAGCAGTAGAAAACGGCAAGGAAATATCCTCAAATATTGCAATGAAATGATAAGAAATAATTTTCCCTGCAGTGCTTCAGTTTCATTTTAAGTAGACGTCAGAATTAGTGATGGTAAGACTTCTGTGATTCAGATACCCCAACCTTCCAGCAATCCATTCCATACATCTACTGTAACTAACATTAGCATATCCGTAGTTCATTCCTGCAAGTATCTCAGAGCGCTTTATAGCTGTGTTTATTTTGTAGTACTGTTCTACAAATAGAGAAGCTGATGCAAATCTTACATGTGGTTAAATAGTAGGATAGAGTGGAAAATCAGAACCTAATCTGTCTGTTTCTGTAGTCCTCTGATATTACTAATGAGAAAGAATTTCTCACAGCAGGGTATTTGGCTTGGCCTGAAAAGGCAGAGGGCACTTGAAAAACTAGAATCCATGATTAGGTATGTTTTGTACCTTCCTTCTGTCTTCAGAGAGTGCTTCCCAGGGTAGCTGTATTTTGTCCTCGTCCCCAGAAGCCTGGACACTTCAGGAGCTATGATACCATCCACTGCATAGAGCAACTTGCACGTTCAACCAGTGAAAAAAAAAAATGGGTGGCAATCTTGCAATGCGTTCTCATGAATTTAAGGGAAGAATCGCTATTACTTTACCTTTAGTAAGAACGATTTCATTACAAAATGTTGCCCAGATAATTATAGATTCTGTTGAGAACTTCCTTGTCTTCCTAAGTAGTAGCATCTAAACCGCATAACTTTCTAAGTTGCTGATTCTCCTCCGATTCTGCTGCTGGAGTGTATGGCTTCCTAAGAATCATGTTCTTCCATTTCTGCCTTTAGTCACTATCTGTCCAAAATCAACATTGTCGTTACTACTCCCATCTGTACAGCACCATGCAGTATGTTGGCGTAACTCCCCAGACTTGTCAGCACGAACATCAACATCACACCTGAGCATCTGCTATTACTTCTGCTAGTCACCATGGGTACTGGGCAGCTACTAGATGTGCACAAAGCAAGGCCATAAGGTGGTTTTGGTACCTTTGGTGTGCTGATGGTCAACCGTTTGGAAGGGCTTTTAGCATATGTCTTAGCCTGTCATATCCAGCCGCTTCTGCTGTGCAGTGCTGCGGCTTCTTAGAACAGCTGAACAAGACTGACTTCTGCAACTATTGAAATAGCTCACACAGTAAATGCAACATGGTAAAACAGTTAACGTTAGTTAAAATAGGTTCCTACTACACTGTTCAGCGGTGGTAGAAATCATGTTGCTTCAGCTGCATGAGATCAGCTCAGAGGCAAAGCACAACAGCCCACAGTTGTTCTTGCCCAAAGAGGCTACTGTGGAAACAGCTGGGGGGGTGAGGAAGCAGCCCCCCTTCAGTGTGAAGATAGAGCGAAACAGGAAAATTGGGAGATGAGGTGGTCTGGCAGTAAGGGAGAAAGGGAAAGGAGAGAAATGTAAAGGAAAGAAGGGAAGACAGAAGAATAGCGTTGGCAGAACAGTACAAAACATATAGTTCATGTGAGGTTGTGCGGTTTTTGCTGTTTATTTTAAAGTGGTTAATGCAGAAAAGGATAAGGTACTGTTTTAATTCTTGAACTTGTTGAAGCAAAGCTACAATTCAGCCATACGTTTAGGCTTTGAAAGGAACAGGAGTGCCCCCATTTTCAATGGAAAAGATAGTTGCTTGTAGTTGCAGTAAGTACACGTGCCTGGCCTGACTGCATTTTCTTCCTAATTCCGGGAACTGCCTGAGCCTGGATGTTCGGTGGTGTTTAAGACTGCTGTTTAACCAGGCCTGTAATCTTGAAGGCAGACTGATGGCAGTGTGTCATTTGCATTAAAACTACTCCTGAGTGATAATTTGAAGATTCTTTGCTGAGAATGAAACACCACATTATTAGAGACCTTATAACTATTGTATAATAAATAAGTACCATCAGTCAATGAAGTGATATTTTAAGTACGGATTTACCTTGAAAAGTGCTTGTGATTGAGGGGATAATGGGCAGTTCTGCGTTCCCTCGTTCAATAGCTTCTGGCTCATATATTTCTCAATGTATAAGCAGTTAAACCATGAAGCTCATCCAGGGGTGTGAAAGTCAATACAAACCAGTTAGATTTTGAGGAATTCAAGTTGAGGACCAGGGTCAGAAGACTAGATTGGGGGAATTACTCGAAAAGAAATGCAGGTGAGAAGGGACACCTGTTCATATCCTTTCATATTCTTGCAAGAGATTGCAGAACTGACCTTCAGAAACTGATGACTACAGCCCTATCTGGTATGAATTATTGCATCTCTGCTGAAGGCAATGAAAGGAGGTCATGCCAACAAGTAGAGCTATGCCAGTTTACGCTGTATGAGACTCTGACCTGAAAGCTTTATGTTGTATTCTAAGCACAGCGTGTGAAGTACTGGAAACAGTGGTTACAAGAACTCCCATGAACTTCTAAAAACTCTTTGTATGACTCATGCGTGCTACTTTTTAAATGTTACTTATGTATATTTTCGTAAAAACTAATTTTTCTTCAATAGCATGGTAGCTGTTCATACACAGATATCTGTTCATGTGTAAACAAGAGTATATATGAGTAAAAATGGTTGTCACTGAAGGCATTTATATTCCAGTTAAAAAGTACAAGGTTGGTCTCAAACACCATATAGTTATTAGTCCAATTTCTAAAACCTAGGAGGGGGAACAATTCAGAGATGTTCGGCAAAAAATTATCAAAATAATTAAAATAGCTTTGCAAATATTTTTTTTTTAAAAAAAGGAAAAATAAGTTTGTCAGTTTATTTTAAATTAATAATTTAGACATCTAGAGCAAAGTTAGTTTGATCTTCAGGCTATTGAGACATTACAAATATAAACATCTCAAAATTTAGTTTTAATAGAGCCTTAATTTTAGCAAGTCTGTTCCTATGTTAAAAATTTTCTTTAGATTCCTCTGTCTAATGAAATTCACATCGTATTGGACAATCGTCAGTGCCAGGAAAGCAGGGAGAACTGTGTGCTTTGCCAGATGGAGTGTTAAGGCAATTTGGAAGCAGAAACGGTAGCCCCCTTAGGAGTGGTTTTCTGTGCATGTGAAATATGCTGACCAAGAAGCATTACATACCATTTTAGAAAAAGAAATTAATAGATAGCATGTGATTGTATCCATTACTACACGTTAGGCTCTCCTTGACACCTTTCCATTTGCTTTTAAAAAAATAAATCATGGAAATACTGAATACTGCAGCTGCTTTTCCTTCACAGTCTTGATTCTGCTGCTAACAGAGCATGACAATATTGCTGTCCTGAAAAGTTTTAGGTAAAGGAGTTTCTGAAGTTCAAGAACAGCATATAGCGGTGATGACTCAGATCCTGAGCGCGGCTTATGGATGAATACATATTCTTTTTCTCCTACAGCTGAAAATTAAACTTATAGTGAAATTGTAATTATTCTAGGCCAAAAATACAGCATTCTAAGAAACTACTATGAAATAAATACATTTCAGAAAACGAGGTCTTTTGTTATTTAGAAGTAGGACCCTGTTCTGAAGTGTGTGTGTAAAATCCATAAGTGTTGCAAACTGAGGCTGTGTGCAAGAAAATAGTTAAACAGAAGGTCCCACATCTGGCAGCCACTGATACTAGCACGTTTCAGAAGTTGTGAGGGAGTAAGGAGGAACAGAACAAAACCTGCTGATGTGGATCAATGATTCACCCTTCAAACTTGAAAAATCACTGCCCTGAAGATGAGATGTCTACAATAAACATTTTCCTTTTTAAGCAATAAAGAGAAGCACAGCAGCTGTTTTAACAGCTGTCAGTCACATGCAAACTCAGGGCTGATGTTCATGTTTGTCTTCAAGGTAAATGTTAGACATTCAACGTCTGTGTATGAGAGTCTGATCTGACATCTGCTCTGTGTAGTACCATTTCTTTCTAAGGACCCGCTAACGCATTGGTCTGAAGTTAGCAGTTACCTGGTTTATGATAATTATTTTAGGTATGCAGACACACACAGAGCGCTGTACAGAAAATGAACTGTACAAGACATTCAGTTACGTCTTGGTCCAGATACTTTGCAGTGAAAAGTCACGTGGTGCGGTAGAGAGAGTCGTCATTCCTGTCTGTATACAGCCACAGTGAGTACATCGTTGTTCGTACAAAGTGAAGCAGCTGCTTCAAGAGTTGCAGCTTAGCCGGTCGGCCTGACTCTTGCAGGACAGCAGACATCAATCAGTCCCCGGCTTTGGCGAGCAGTTCAGACTGTGCTGGGTGCTGCGTTCAGCCCTGTATGGTTTGTCATGTGGCTGCCTGAGATCCTGCCAGCAGTACAGCCTTTTTCCTCGCAGTCTGTCTCTGCAGACGCTGCAGATCAAGTGTCCCTGCAGAGGGGTCTGTGCTTCTCTTCGCCTTCTGACAGAGGCTGTGTCTGACAGAGCACAGAGTCAGGCTCATTGTTTCCTTTGCCTTTTTCACTAAGTCTTGTGAAATTATCCAAGCACTGGGCTGAACGCTAACTTTACATACATACAACATGCTTTCTGGGAACGGGTATTTCCGCAGTAAGTGCTTCTGGAACTAGAATAGCTATAATCTAGGTTGTTCAGTTCGGTAAAGGTCCAAGTAATAGAAGATAAAGTTATAGAGTTAGTGAAGCTGCCTAGCAAGGATGGTCATAAGTATTAATGAATTCTAATTTTTATTTTAAATGTATTCTGTAAAGGGCCTGCTTGCTATGGCAATTAATGTCTTATGTAACACATTCCTGCTGAGTAGTTTATTGAGGCTATTTATATTTATGTTAATTTTTTTCAGTGCATAAATCCTGATTTTGATCATAGTAAAGTTAATAGAAACTGTGACCTTGTTTGCAATGGAAGCAAAATCTGGTGTTAGCTTTTTGCAAACCCTTTCAAAATAGAGGTTTTTTTATGTACACCTGAAAAGCTAAATCTAGCAAACACTTATTCAAAGCTGCAGCCTCTTTAGAATATATGACAGGTGTGTCAGGGAGCTAGAGAGATGTTTCAAAGGCTTCCAAAACCATGCAGTCCTTCCTTGGCCTAGCACAGGCAGTACAACACTTTCTTCTTCGGGACGTGTTGTGGATGAAGACTGTAATGTATGTTATATTCTTCTTTTAGTCTTTTTCCTTAAGTTTGATTCTGGCCAAATTCTCATTATTTACTTCAGTGCAAAGTTTCAGAGAGAGTATCTTTTAATCTGATTTCTAGTTTTGGTGCAAATTTTGTACTGCACCATTTGCTATGATAAAATTATTTCTGTACTTGCTCTGCTTTGATTCAAGAGGCTTTCTGTTGACGCAGATAATATGACCAGTTACCCAGTATTCTCTATTGCTTACCTCATTCAAATTCAATATCTATCGCCAGGTAGGAGAGATTCTCTTAAACTGAAGAAAGTTGTTCATTCACAGGTGATCAGTAGTGTTGAATTATTGCTTGTAAACGACAAGGCCCTGATCACGAGGGCCATTGTCTGAGCATAAACTAGTGAGTGATTTGTAGACTATTTTTCAACTGACCGTAGGTCTTTATGATTGGAGGACCAGAGACTAACCTGTCTCTTCATTTTATGAAAGTATCAGACACTAAGAACTCTATTCTCTGTTCACAGGGTAAAAGACACTTGAATTTAAAAGAACGAGCACAAGAGGTCCTCCTTCAGGTTTCAGACCTAGGATAGAACAGGTCTTTTGTGTGTTCCACTTCACTGATTAAAAACAAAAGCAAAGAAAAAAAAGCTGTAGAACTCCATTATTCTGGATCAGATGAAATGTCTTCTACATCCATCAATTTGGAAATAACTGAAAGGATATTGCTGCTTATTTATTTTTGTGTTTGAAACTATGTAGTGTAAAAACATCGTGTATGCCTGTGAGAATTGAGAGAACTGATCACTTGGAATTGAAAATCCAACCATTGTGAAATGAAATAGTTGAAAAGCTATATTTTTTTTTCCTGAGAGTAACATTGATTTTCTCATTTAGGAGCATATAGCATTTATGTACTCTTGGAGAAAGGGTTTTGTTTCGAAGAAATTTTTTCTTTGTTTCAATAGGATGGCCTAGAATTAAAAGACTTGCAAATGCTTTAGATACTTTTGAAATCAATATTCTTGGCCTACTGTACAGGATCACTGCTGAAGGTGAGCATGACTACTGAAAAAGGAAAATATTACTATAGAAGTGTAAGCTGAAATCAGTGATCTGGCTAAAGTAGTAATCTTGATATTGAGGTTCCAGGACCTGAATTGCAGTGAAAAAGTAATTAAATTCTTTTGAGTGCTATGGATATTTAGGACCAGAAGGAAGAACATTAAGAACTTGAATTACTTGAGAACTTAGAGCCAAAAAGGTTCTAAGACAACAAAGGTCTTTTTTAATTAATAGTGCAGAATCAATAAGCATTTTTCTGACTGAGAAACGACTGCTTGTTTTATACAGGTAGATGCAGCAGAAGAGTCAAAGGTAACTTGGCCAGTGCCACAGATGACGTGTGTTTGAAAAAGCAAATAAAACCCCAAACCACAAAATACAACAGGAATAAAAGCAACTGTCCGTAATATACCATTATCTGTTCAATCATCCATTCTTCTAAATAAAAGGGAAAATGCTAATCTCTGAGAATGGATAAAGGTTCTTTTAAGATAGCTGTACTATTTAATATCTCGCAGGAGAGGTACTGGTGCAATTTTACATACATTACAAGATGTGCTGAAAAGATACAGAAGCATAAGCTGACCTTTAATGGGAGGAAAGATTGCAAATGCTGATCACAAGTAATGTCAGAAGGGTACTCAGAAAGTGCTATCAAAGACATTCAGTTAGAAAGCTTTTGCCTAGTAAAGCAGAATTTCCATAGAGATAATAGAAACTTCAACTGGCAAAAATTCTGATGTAATTTACCTAGACTTGATAAACTTAGCTTTCATCACATTACTGCAGAAAAGAATAATGCACCATGTCGGCAAAAAATAGTAGTAAGCAAACTTGTGGAGTGCACAGAGAAGTACGCTGGGGACCACAAAGAATGCTCATGTGCAGAAACAATAGGATTAATAAATTAGCACCTTTGTTCTCCCCCATTGTACCATACAGCTCACAGATCTGGAATTTTTTCCGTTTGTTGGCGGGGGGGGTTTGGTTTGTTGGGTTTTTTTTTTAAGAAAAATCGGTTAGTTGGTATTGCTGTACATTACAGAAGGTTCTTCCCAGAATTTTTTTAATAACGTATGAAGTATTTCCACTTTGTTTTGCATATCATGTTACCATTACTTTGCATGTTTTCTGCATTGCTTTAATTTTTGTACTTGCCTCTCAGCCCTTGGTTTATTCTCTTCTTGAATTCTGTTGCATTTCTATATGACTAAATCCTACTTTGGCATCATTATAGTCTTTCTTGGTTATCTTGTCCACTGTTCATATGTCTGTTATTGATATAAGAGGAGAGGGACTTATATCTGCTGCCTCTATAGTTTGACTGGAAACTATTCAGCATTTTGTTAAATAGGTGAGGCTGATGTAGGAAAAGAGGGTAAGTGGAATATCAAAGGAGCTGGGTTTCAGGCTATTTAAAGTTAACATCATCTTTTGATTTCTTTGCATTTTGTAAGATTCAAATCATGGTTACTCTGCTTGTGATGGTCACTGTAAGAACTTTCTTCCCTAGTTCACATTTTAAGGCAATTTGCCCAGAATATCTGTAGTAGAAAAACTGTATTGAAAATGTAATTGAAACAAACTGTTGTGAGGAAGTGCAGTGCCTAAGAATTTAAAATGATCAGAGCATTTCAAGCTCTCATGTAGTGTTTTAATTTAGAGGAGACTGGAGTTGTTAGCCTGAATATTATACAATAGTTCAAAACTGTTCTCATCTGGGAAATAAAAATGCACATACATTTCCAGGCATTTTTTTTCTTGTGTTAGAGTATGTAATTTTTTGTATGGATAGTTTTGGCCAAAAGGATTTCCACAAGTGAAAACATCAAAATATTTGAAAACACGAAGGTGAAATACTGCTGAGCCTTCTAGATGATAAGCCTGACACTGAATTTTGGATTCAGATTCTGTGCTTTTCACATTGAACATTAAGCAGATTAAAGGTAACACTGCCTTTCATACTTGGTTCAGTTCAGGGGTACAGTCTTACAATAGTCTGTTACACACACCCAGTGAGCTGGTGCCAAAGGGCTTTGGAGCTAAAACCCCCAAAATATATTGTTGTGTTTTTGAAGCTACTACTGACTTTTGCAACGGTTGACTAATAGCCTGGTCTTGGAGCCTAAAGGTGACCCACTCAAAGATCTCACTCAAGCACTTCACTGGAGAGGGTCCAGCAAAGGGCTACCAAGATGATTAGGGAATTGGAACATCTTTCTTATGAGGAAGGGCTCAGGGACTTGGGTCTTTTTAGTCTAGAGAAAAGAAGACTCGGGGGGGATCTTATCAATACTTATAAATACTTAAGGGGAGGGTGCCAGGGGGCTGGCAACAGTCTTTTTTCAGTGGTGCCCAGTGATAGGACAAGAGGTAACGGGCACAAACTGGAGCACAGGAAGTTCCATCTTAACATGAGGACGAACTTCTTTCCTTTGAGGGTGGCAGAGCACTGGCACAGGCTGCCCAGGGAGGTTGTGGAGTCTCCCACACTGGAGACATTCAAAACCCGCCTGGACGCCGTCCTGTGCAATGTGCTGTAGGTGTCCCTGCTGTGGCAGGGGGGTTGGACTGGGGGAGCTCCAGAGGTCCCTTCCAACCCTGACCATTCTGTGATTCTGTGATTCTGTAAATGAGCACTGCCTGTGTGGAGCGATGAGTGTTGTTTCCTCATCGTGCGTAACTGACCCACTGAAAGCAATAAATGAATACCGCAGAGGGACCAACTGTCTTCAGAAAAGAATATGGCTTCTAGCTCAGCATCAGTGAAGTGGTATTCCCTGGCTTGAGGCCATCAGCCAAGTTGCTGTCAAGGCTGTAAACACCTCGTGATCTCTTCAACAGAGAAGTGCACAACAGGGACAGCACACCTGTGCTACGCTGCGTGGTGCTCGCACCCAGCAGGGCCTTGCAGCACACCCAGCCTTGGGAGCTCATTAACGGGCCCATAGGTACTGCACACTCTGCCTTCCCCACGGTGGAGCCGGCTTTACTCCACCTAGAGGTAGATTTTGATGTCTGGACAGAATGACTCCTCTTAGGTCTTGGTTGTACTAGAGCATTGTTGTCAACAGCAGAGCAGCTGAGAACTGCTAGAAGCCATACCTCCTGTCCACACGTGAAAGCAGTAGCTGTCTCTGGCCTTGGATGTGATGTGACTGGAGAAAAGTGTGCTCCATCTTACTTGGTTATATCTTAATCATTTCAGTGGTACTTCACAGGTGTCCATGTATTTTTATTCTTGTAACAAAAATGCATTAAGTGGCTGTCCTGAGGCCACATACTCACGGTACCCTGATATTCCATATGCTACTTTAGTGTTGAGTTGAAATATTTTTTAAAACTGAAGTTAACTTCCCATTTTCTATTAACAGTCATTCTCTGACAGATGGAATAGGGTAAAAATTTGCATAGTTCAGTTGATTTTCATCTCAAAAATACATAGTGCAATCAAAAAAGGACAGGGCTTTCCTTTGCTAAGTTGAAAATGTGTTTAATGAATGCCTTTGGAGAAATAAAACAGCTGTGTCGGGTACCTGCAGTGTCTCATAATCTAATACTATTTAAGCATTTCACATTTTGTAAGTGCATTAATTTGAAATAGATCAGAGTTGCATATTATGTAGCAATTACTAGAGTTATCCATATTTTAAAGATGTCCCTTCTCATTGCAAATTGGCATTTCAATCAGCAGTTTTTAAAACCAATTGTCGCTTACAATATAAGTTCAGCATAAAACCAACATAGTTACTGGAACACATGTATAGCACTTGGAGATTGATGTAGTAATTGTCGGATTGTTGTCAATTTAAACATTCCTTTGATTGATGATATACTATGTCATTTGTTACTTCATCAGAGTTAAAGTTCTGAAGATTAGATTTTTGTTTCTCAAATTCTTGACAGTATTTGATTAAGTTAGAGAAGGTAGTTAATACAGTAGATGGAAGATTCGCTTTATAATTTCTTTAGTTTTATTGATAATTTTATTATGTCACTCCATTAATTGAAGTCATCCACTGGATCATTTAGAATTCATGGACCAAATTCAGTCCCTATGAAAGCATATTTAACGCCCTCTGTAATTACATAAGCCATAGTACTTTCACGGCATTCATTCAAATTCTGATCAGCAATTCAGTTTCAGCTTAGTTTCTCTCTGGTATTGTTCACCACTTGCAGAGTAGGGTTATTTGCAGAAATGTTTATGGAATGATTGTATCCACAGTGTGCTTCTGTGAATAAGGGTTTTTTTTTTTCTTTTGTTCATTAACCATCATTTGTCCAATAAGGAAGCAGAGAGAATATCAGAAATTATTTGTTCGCATAAAATCTTGGTTGAATATTTATGAGTAACTCTGAACAAAAAATCTGTGTTGATTTGTAAGCCAAGAAAAGAGCTATGTTTGTCAGATAATTTGTTTGAAATCAGCAATCAGACTAGCTCTTAGCAAGAGTTGAATTCAATCTGAACCTGGTTATATTTAGAGAGTAGAGGTATTTTCCCCATAAGAAAATATGGGGTACTAGATACTTCAATTTAGCATTGTTTCAAGAACCAATGGGTAGAAACTAAAGCCAGCTGGATACAAATTAGGAATAAAGTGCGTGTGCCTATCAAAGCAGATGAATAGCTATCATAAGAAGCAGTGACGGTAACTGTGAAGTCATCAAAGCTGATATGATTCTGGAAACTATAATTTAATGCGATACAAGTTATTGGACTTAGAAGTAAGCAGGTGGAAGTATATAGCCCGTGGCATATGGAAGATCAAAGTAAAGAAACGGCCCTCTGGCTCTCAGATCTACTAACATGTCAACTAAGTGGCAATCTCACCTAGAACTTCTTTCAATTTTGATCCAATTTAGAATGTACAGAAATGACACCGAATGTTACAGTAGAAGAACAATGATATGCCTTTAAAGAAATTGGTAATTTTTTAATGTGGTTTTGTAATGTAAAGAACCTTATGGGTTTAAAAATAGTTGCTTAAAAATTTCTGGAATCATTTGCCTGCCTTTTCTTTTTTTTTCTTTTAAAGTGTGATTAAACAAATTCAACAGGGATAGTTCTGCTATGCCAAGCCTATCTGCTCAGCTGGCTGTCCATAAAGGCTTAGAGCAATCAAGTGAAAAAGCTGATGAATGCATTTAAGTCATTCAGATGTTACTACAATATTAACTTTGTATTTGTTTAGCAGGAAACTGCACTGATTGCGAACATTGGAGCTTTGTTGCTCTTGCTATGTTAAAGATGTAGTGATTTATTCAGCATTCATATTCCATTCAGCATTTATTTTTAGTGCTTTTGAACTCTGAAATTAGCCTTAACATTGTGAGGTCTACATTGACTGACTCATTAATGGCATCAATTTTGGAAAGAAAAAATAGCAGTACCACTTATGAACTCATAATTTTTTCAAAATAACATCAAGTTTAAATAAAAAAAATGGAGAAAACTGAGATAGGTTACCACATTAAACCCGGAATTGCTATAGATCATGCTGCTTTGCATTTAGAATGGAGGTCTGTCACCAAACGACAGGGACAGGACTCCGTATGTAAGAAGGAGATCATGCCAATGATGGTAAGTCAGAGCTGTGAATTTCAGGTTGGTTTTGGGTTTTAGTCAAATCTTCTATTTTCTATTAACACATAACCAAATCCTTAAATTTTTCATTTGTCTTCAAATGTGTTCAAATGAGGAAATCTCCCATTGTTCAAATAGAAATTATTAAATACCACTGCATTAGTGCAGCACAATGTGATAAAAAGGTTTCCTTTGTTATAACGTGCCTGCACAGTGTTTTCACAACATGGGCATATAATGGGTACCAACTGACTTCAAAATGTTGTGTGATGTCAGCATTATATAAGCACCATATAATTACGTAGTGTTGCTACATAGAATTATGACAATGACTGATTAATCGTGTTTTTATTTGTGTCCAATGTAGTCATGACACTAGGTCCTTTTACCTGTTGGCTTGATTTAAACTTCATCAAGTTTAACCTCTTTCTTGTTCGCAACTGTGAATTTGGGATTTTTTTTAAGAATTTCTGAAGCAGTCAGATTGCTTTTTTCCTAGATTGCATTTTTTAATTCAGTATGATAAGTAACAGGAGTAATTGCAAGTGTTTGCATAACGATGGACTGGGAGAATTGGGACCTTGTTGAGCACTCAAGGCAAATTTAAAGATGAACTGTCAAGTGAGCTAAATGTTGTTCTGCCAGATGTGTGATGTACATGGTTAATACTCTGAAGTACCTCATTTCCCACTTTCAACGGGAGCCATGTTGAATAATTATGGATCAACTGTTTGCTGCAGAATACCCATTTATGGCTTCTAAATATATTTTTAATACCCTATGTAGCTTGTTTTCAACTAAAGTAAAAGCTGCCCACTGTAGGCTCCATTCGTAACTGCACGTAACTAATGTGAAGGAATACTGTAATCTTAGAAGTACTACCTGAGATGATAACTCTGTAGTTATAGTCACTAAGTGGGGAAAAAACACCACGTACAAAAACTGTGGCAGATTTGATCTTTCTCTTTGACTTCCTTGGTACTCTTCAAACTTCTAAAAATCAATCCTGATTAACTTTTTTGTTAATCAGACAAACATTACTTTTTACGATTCTTCCTGTCCCTCCAACTTTGTTGTTCTCCAGCTGTTTGCAGTCTTATGCTTATGGGAAACTATTTCCCAGAATCACAGAATGGTTGAGGTGGGAAGGCACCTCCGGAGATCATCTAGTCCAACCCCCCTGCTCAAGCAGGGTCAGCCAGAGCAAATTGCCTCTCATGATACTTTCTTTTCCTATTCTGCCTGTACAAAGCAGATGAATACCAGCTCATCTTGGGCGAGTGAAGAGTCCCTGTATAAGCAAATACAAGTGGCATTGAAATAATTCTGTCTCTTCCTGTATTTGTTAACTCCAAGCCAAGGATTGTGTCTGGCCAGGGCTGAAGAAAAGTTCTTATCAGGAAAAAAGTTCTACGGCCTCAGGTAACCATCACTTTCCTAAAAGGCTAAAAGGTCCCCAAGAATTGAGATGGATATAAAAGAAATACTAGTATTTCTGACACCTGTTCTTAGCTCCCTAATGTGAGCAAGCCAAGCATTAAGGATATAAGGTAACTTTAATGAAATGGAGTAACCCATATGTGTGTTTCATCTTCAGTACAAAACAGTAGCAGCTGTGATTCAATAGTGTGTACAACAATCAGGATGAGGCCCCCCAGGTGACAGTGAAGGATAAACTCCGAGTGCTTTAGGGCAACAGGACAATGACTAAAGCTCTAATTTCAGTAAGGCTACCCCAAGGATTTCAGTCAGTGCGTAATGAAACGTTATCTGGCTAAACCCCATGAAATGTGGATCAGGCTTTAAATGCAGAGCAGGTTCAGACAAGTCAGATGCTTTGTGCAACCAGGGGACCAAATCTGGTGACCTGTGTGCTGTAGAGAATGAAAGGTCAGTAACAGTTTTATTGAGAGGGCAGATCACTTCATGTACATATTCTGAGATAATGAAATTTGAGGGAGTTTGAGTTCATTAGTATTAAGTTGATTGTTGAGGGAAGAAAGCATCAAAATAACGTCAATAAAGAGCAGTACTCCTGTGAACGGGAAACATTTTGTATCACAAGTGCAAATGGATGCAAGTCAGCTAAGAAATGCTAATTACTTAAAAGGATTCCCTTGCAAAAACAGGCTTTGTGCACAAGATTCAGGAGCGCTTATGAAGAGATGCTTAGGGAGGGACGTCAGCATTTGACCTCTCCTACTCAAAGGCAGAACAGCTAAGTGAAAAAACTACATTAACGTACATGAAGAGGCTTGCTTAGGAGCAGTTGTGCATGCATGAAGTTCAGATCTTACAAAATGGAAGAACTTTTTCTCCAGGTTTGTAAGCTAAAAGCTGGAAAGCTGGATCAATGATGTGAACATGTTGCTTTTACTTCTCTGATGTGAAAACAGACGGGTCCACATGGACTTAGATTGTTTTTCTGCCCTGTCTTCAAAACATTTTTCTTCCCTTCAATGACTACAAGCACAAAATTATAATAAATCTCTACAGTCAGATCTTAACAAGTCAGATTGTGCTCGACACCATGTCGGGATCAGGTACATTAGTCTGATTCAGTGTCTCAGATGAGGCTGTAGCCTGTCACCTCAGCTTTCCCATTCATCTCCCAAGTTGTTCTTTGAATGTTGCAGGAGTAAAATTTTCTGGTACGTGCTTTTAGGGCCAGTGCAGTTTGGTCCACAAGGAAAGGGCTCTGCTGGCTTGAAGCAGACAATGAGATTTCATCTGAAATTTCTGAGAAGTTGGTAGTGTAGTTTTTAACTCTCCAAGTTTCCTAGTGTGATTCTGACAAGTATAAGTCACGGAGTGAGTTGTACTGAAGATTCTCTGACAAATTGCTCTCCTGTGACTCTGGTTATGAGGATAACAACAGTGCTTTTTGAAGAGGAGCATATCAAAGGAAATAACTTGTAGTTAGTTGTAGTTCTGTCCTCCAGATGTGTACCAAGGAAGGATCTGGACCAGTAGTTCGTTGACTGAAAATCTGACATTTTACTCGAGTCTGGTTTTGTTTAGGGGAAAAGCTATATATAATTAATGTGACTTTAAATTAAATTTAGCTCTGCAAATGCTCTTTTGTGGTTTTGCTATGCTTAGTTCTTGTCACAGACCAACATAATACATAGAATACAGAGAAACCCACTCAGTGAAATAGGTTTTCTCATGTAGTAATCTCATAAGAGAGGTTCAGTGTAGGAGAAATCTCCCTTTACCTGAGAAATCCAAGAGCCTTGAAGCGGTGTGGGCCAGCACGTGTCTACCACAGAATGGTAAGGTTTCCAAAACCCACAGCAGCAGACTGCAGACCCCATGATCTGCTCCATTGGGGTACTGATGAAACTCAGGACATGGCTGCTGGTTCAGTGGGTTACACAAAGCTTTGTGGTCACAACAGCCCAGTTATGGAGAGGACAGGATGTGAGTATTGAATCGTCTCTTTCAGAAGCTTCCGCACAGGCTACCTGGGCCTTGGAGCCGAGCGTCTAGGAACTGGGAGGGTCACTCCAGTCCTTCCTGACAGTTTGGTGTGGGTGCATGGGTCAGGGTTGCAGTGGTGCGTCTCCCCTTGGCAGTGCCTTAGCACAGCGTCTCCTCGGTCGTGGGCATGGGCCATCCTTCCCTGGGAAGGAGGGGAGGAGCAGGGAGGGAGCAGTTAATTCCCAAACCCCTGTTTCTCCAGTGCACGCCCCTGCCACCCCTGCACTCCTAGGGGGGCCCTGGTCCTAGAGGGCCCATGAGGGGACAGAGATTTGCGCTTTGGGGAGAATCAACTGTGCAAAATGGTACAAATCACTAAAGAGTTTATTGTACAATGTACTAATCCTTCTTAGTGTTTTTATTTATACACAAATTAGGAGGCTGCTAACAGTAGGAACTGTTGTTTTAGAACAATCAAAAAGATGTTGTAAAACGAATGTACTTAAAAGAATCCTGAAAGAACTGTATTTTTTATATTGCAAATATTCATTGACTTCTAATTATGAGTGACTGATGTGCCTAGTTTTTGTATTAATTCTAAATAGCAAGACAGAGGGCTTTTTCTTTTCTTTACATCTGTGTCCTGCAGATATGTTAGAGGATAATCTACTTCAGATAATAAAATAAAAGCTCCTAAGACAGGCAGAAAATGCAGGGGAAAATCTGTGACATAATCTGCCTTTCGTGATGAAGGCGGCTTAGCCTCACAGCCTAGTGATAGCTCGGCAGCCTGAAGCTTAGCACAGCTATTTTAGCTATTCACTGTTGTATTTGAAGGTCATTTAAATGACCTGGGTTTAGAACTGTTGGTTTTACTTTGCTGCCTCATCCACCTGATGAGCTGTTACTCAGAAAAGCTGAGTCTCTCCTAGTTGGCTGTGGGTACCTGTAAGGCCTACGTTTATATGTGAGCCTTCACAGTGTGATTGAAAGCCCCATAAATCAAGGCCTAATGAATTAAAATGGGGAGGAGGTACTGTACTATTTGCACAATTAAGCAAGGTGCCTTTGCATATCATAGTATTTACTGTTTCATTTCTTGCCAAGGTTTGCAGCCTGATTTGTGCAAGGGGCACAATACAAAGTTGGCAGTGTTCTTTGTCACAGGCGAAATGAAGCCCACTCGGTCAAGCACAGTAAGGCTTCCCACACAGCTAGGACAGTTGAATTGGCATTAATGTCCTGCTTGACATGAAAACAATTTTCTGCTTTTTAAACAGTTATATTTATTTATTTGTTGCTAGTCTAGACAGTCTTTTTAAGACTTAAGTGCTCAGGGTAACAAATCATATGTATGGTTACTTTTAATGTCCTTCCTCATTCCCATCTTTCCTTTAAAAAATGTCATTAGCACTAAAAGTACGTTCAGTGATGAAAATGTATCAGGCGATGCTTTTCTTTGCCCTTTTCTTGGTGACCACAAGAAAGGAGGAATCTCTGGGATGTGAGTACAGTATTCCAGCCTGCGACATGTTTCGATTTTCTTTGCAGAGCTTTGTGAACTTTGCAATTTATTCATGAACACAGGCAGGATCGAAGCCACAGTTTTTGATGAGGTCATAGTATACAGACTCTTCATGTAAATTCTAGATGCTGACTGAGTGTCATTTGCTGTCACCCTGCAAACAGTGGAGCCACTACTTCAAGACATTTGGTGGGCAGGAAAAGTGCCATTTCTATTAAGGTACATATATTCTGCCACTTGCCTTGGAAGGCATAAAGACGTTTCAGGAAAGAAATTTTCTTTTAGGATACAATTGGGTTGGATAAAATTTCATGAGCTTCTGTCAGTCTCTACAGAGAGACCAACAATAAAGATTGAAACAAATCAGTTGAAGTGATAGACTTTGTCACTTGAAATACATCCTCTACAGCTAAGGAATAATGTTTTTACTTTTTGCAGGCTAGTGTATTTAGGCATTTGCTTTGATTTTGATGCTGCCCATTTAAAATATCAGAAATCATTTTCCTCAGCTTAATGGGCTTAACTTGATTTAAGAGGGGAAATACTACCGAACGTGCCAAGGTGGGAACACTCACTAACTTTCCTTTGTTCTCCATGGGACTGAGAGGTGCATCAATGTGCACGGTTCATCCCTATCCACTGAATAACCACACCAAAGGCACTCATCTCTTAAAGCAATTAGCACAAACTTAAAGGGAAATGTAAGTGGCACTTTGACCTTTTATAAAAGGTCATCAACAGTCGATGACAGAAATGACCAACAAAAAATGGTACAGGTGCTCTCTGCTCTTTGTTTTCTTTGGTAACTATCAGTCATGTCTGCACCATCAGTATTCAAACTAACTCATCCTCCATTAATACACTGTTGTGAAGTTGGCTGTTAAGTTACATAAGTCACTTGAAGAAAAGGAAATCACAACATAGACATCAGATGTCTGAAAATTTATTCATATTATGACAAAGCGCCACTGGTTCTTTTAAATACTAAATGTATGGCTACTAAACCTGGCAGAGATTTGATTTGTTGTAGAGTAGTTTATTAAAAATAATGCTAGTGAGCATGAAAGTAGGCCAGATATAGTATTTGCCTGTTCTGTAATTATAGACTGTCTATGACATGAAAACCTGAGGGAAAACCTCTGCAAACTTTCATAGTGTCAGGGTTTTACTCTGAAAAATGACTAATTCTAACCTAGGAAAGGACTACAGAAGTATCCACTGAGTAGCTCAAGTGGCAGAGCTTGGTAAGAGAAGAGTTTACCACTGAAATTGCAGCACTAAATGTTCTGTATGTAGAAATGCACAATATACCTGCAAGTAATCAGCCTTTGAGATGGAGTTCCCAGATGGAACTATGTCACACTCTCAGCTGTACGACTATTCCTGAAGCCATGTGAGAGACTAAAACCCGAACAAAATTGTCTATGCGAGTGCTGTACATCTGTGCTGAGTTGCTGTTGCACTTCTGTGTTTCAACAGAGTAAAATTATTTTGAGGTCGTCTGCTGCACTGCAGAGGTTTTTCGAACTAGTCACTATGTTAGAATATTGATAGTACTCCAGATAGCTAGTGCTGCTCATCTCATGGGTCACCACATGGCATTCCTAGCTAATTCACGAGTTTAATAATACCCATAATAAAACTTTTACAGTATAATTGTTTAACACCAGGCATTGAGAGGTTAGGAGGTCAAGTGGGAGGTTAAAACTGCTGCTGCGGGAAACACTGCTGATAGGACTAGGTGAAACCTTCAGAGCTTCCCTTTTGTCAGTGGTGCCAGAGAGTCATGACAGACCGTGGGATGTCTTAGGCTATTACTTCAACTTTAATTTGCACATTAATTTCAGTATATTCAGTCCTTGTAACTTAAGTCTCTAACTAACTGGGTTCTTTATAGGTTGGCTTCAGCTACTCTGCTAGCCTAGACTAAAAGCAATGACAGGGAGCCCACCTTCCCATAAAATCTGGGGCGATTTTAAAAAATGTCAGTATGAAGCACCTTTCACTGTTTTACATTAAGTGAGTTCTACTGGATCTTTAGGTTCCAGCTTCACCTCAGTCTCGACCAGATGTTCCACTTGTGTTCTGACTGCAGCCTTTGTAGAGTCAAATCAGCATCTGTTTTCATTTAGGTCAGTGTATTGATGCTGCTTGTTATGTATCATCTGTAAACTTTATCACACGCAAAGGAAGAGTGGGGAAAAACTCTCTTGGATCCTGACAGTTCATCTGATTTCAGTGGAATTACGTCAGACTTATTTTAGGTTTGCTGTGAATGAATAAAGCCCCGTGCTTCTTGCTATGGGATTTACTCCTTTGTATGTTGTAGCAGCAGACTAAAAAACTACTACATTTGCTGACACTTTTTAAGACATTAAGAGCAGTTGGTTTTGCGTTTCAATTTGTTCTTCTCTCAAAGGTGCTTGCAAGAAAGTCACTCTACAAACTTAAGTTTGACTGATGAGCTCTTGTGGGTGTTTCGTCGGGAAAAATAAGTATGTCTGTGCTGGCAGTCTAAACAAACAAACAAACAAAAGATAATCAGACTTTCACTAACCAGCTTAGGTTGAAATGTGCTGCCTTTTAATTTTCCTTTTCCGTAAATAGTGCCTCACTTTCATGTAGATGTTTTAATGACTATTTTATTGTCTTCAGCACCAAAATAACTAATTTTTAGACAATATTTTTTGTACTTGCATGTGTTGGTGTCAATGTGGTACCTCTCGAAACCTTAAATCAAATGTATGCATGATCCTAAGAAGAATGAGTGAGATCTGGCTCATCTAAAATTAGAAACAGGCTTGCGATTGCTTTCAGTGGAGCCAGGAGCACTAGTAGGCATAGGGGTTAACTAACATCTTTAAGGAGGTGGGAATTCTTCTGAAAGAAGTTGTACATGTACCTTACTTGTCTCCTTCACAAAATGCTGAAAAGACACAGCACTTGTGGAAGCCAAGAGGAATTAAGGACCTCTGTATCCATAGTCATTGCTCACTACCATACGGCATTAAAGATGACAGGACTGGATTAAAAACAAATAAATAAAAAGAACCCCCAAACCCTCGAGATAAAGATGCTCGTAGAGTATCTTAATTAAGAGGGTGTGGCACCTGCTTGTAATTTGCCTGACTAGGCTTATTAGTTGCAGACACAAAATTTTGTCAAATTCAGCTTAGAAAATGGTGATAATAGTGAAATAACACAGTTTATTTTAACAAACATTCAGAAGATTATACCACTAGGAAAAACACATACATTTTTTTCTGAGGAGCGTTAAGCCATCCCTGGCACTACATTTTTTTACTGTTATTCTTATTATTGTCGTTCTAGGCATCCCAATAATGACCCAGAAATCTATTATATAAGTGCTCTACAGCCTCATAATAAAAAGTACGCCCTTGACTTGAAGAGCTAAAGTCTATAAATAGAGTATTGGGAACAGGAGATTGTGGCAGAGAGAAGGGAATGCTAGGAGGTACTGACATAACATTCTTGGGTAATGCTTTTGGTACATCAGAAAAAATATTGTGGGGTTTTTCTTGTTTTGGGGGTGGTTTTTTTTTTTTGAGATATCCGAGCAAGAGGGAAATTCTGTGGAATGTGCAGAGGAAGATAAGTTCCTTGGAAGATGCCAGCATTACTTCTCTTAGCTTCCAGGAATACTTGCTTGAAAAATGTGCCCAATGAAGGCTAGCATCCTGATCTAATTAGGAGCTGGAAGATAACCTATTGATACTTGCTAGGCTGAGAAGTGAAAAGAGGGGAAGGGTTGAGAAGGGCTTTGAAAATGCAGCAGCTTATGCAGCATGGAAAACAGAACAAGGGGAATGATATTGCCTTCCTGACAGGCAACCTAAAAACCAAGTTTGCAGAAGCATTCAGGATGGATTTGAAGAGAGTATGAGAGAGGAAGCCAGTAAGGGTCAACTTTGAGTGGAAAAGCTGTATTTTAGAGACGTTTTGCAGGAAAAAAAAAGGCTGTATAACAAGATTCGATGACTTTGGAAGAGGTTTGAGATGAAGATGTGTGTTACAGAAATGCATGATTACCTGGATGTGACTATGCCTGTAGTAATCTGAAGCATTTGGGTGTAGCTGTGAGAAGGTAAAAATCTGCTTTTAAACCTGTTGATGCTGAGCCACCAAATGCTTATACACAGACGGCAACAAACTAGTTCAGCTTTTAATTTGGCCACAAGGAGTCAACTCTGGTGTAAAGGATGGACCAGTGCATCAGCATATGGGGACAATGGCTGAGTTTGTTTGCGGGTGCATATGTGTGGAAGGAGAAGAAGACAGGGTAAGACAGACATGGGGTTTAGTAGGAATCCACAAAGAAAACTGTAAAGGGTAAAGAGGGATTAGTGGGAGAGGGAAAAGGAACATTCAGTTAGGACAAAGTCACAGGAGCCATAAGGCAGCATGCTTTTTTAAAAAAAGGACACAGTTGTCTATGCCAGAATGGTTCTGAGATACTTTTTTTCCTGCCTCTTATTTTTTTCCCATGGAAGAGTTGTACAGATCTTGTGCAGAGATAAGAGCAAAACCAAGAGAAGCTTTAGGAAGTGAATCAAGTAAAATTTTAGTTTATGCAGGTCTTGTTAATTCTGTAGTTACCAGCATTAGGAAAACTATGGAAGTAAGTACTGAAAGCATATATAAAAACAATGATTGACAGTTCTATTCAATTTAAAAAGTGGAGCTTAAGTAAGAGGATTTTTCTTTGCTTTTTTTTAAATAAAATCAAAGCAGAATACCAGAGTAGGCAACAGCAGAATTAGGTATACCACTGCAAAATAGGTTCATGAATTTAAAATAAAAATTTTGGCATTGATTTCCTCTCTGTTTTCTATTAAAATAATATGTTAACATTTTTATGTCTTTAAGCCTGTATTTATGGCATCACACTGTATTATTTAAAGTTTCTGAGCACCTTGGCTTTGTTGCTATCAAATATTGTTGCTTTAGAGTTCAGAAGTTAATTAGTGCCTGGTCATGAAGAAGAGCAAGTAGGTCAGGTAATCAGTATGCTGGTGGGTTAATTCAGTAGATAGATAAATAAAAATTAAACACTGAAGTGAAACACTGAGTAGTTTCCATCTTACACACTTTACAATTTAAGTCTGAATTACGGTGTTGCTGCGCTTGGTATACTAGCTGTTTGTCAGCTCATCAGTAAGACAAGTTTCATAGTGAATAGATCCTCAACATGAATAAAATACGGTTATAATTGTTTTGAAGTTGTATGACAAGGCTGCACCAGCTGAAAAACCTACCTCAGAAAAATTAACATGAATCTTGTAAGGGTTCACCTATGGCGTAGGGGTAACTCTCTGTAATTCTCAGCCCGTTGTTCTTATGCTTGTACTTCTTCAGCAGCAAGTTTTTTTAAGGCAGCACAAGACGTAGCAATGCTGTTGATTGTGGCTACAGGAAGGCACAGCCTCTCTCTCCTGTCACTTCCTACATGAATAGGAAATGGAAAAACACTTGATTTTTATCTTAGTGATGTACTTGTGCTATTCATAAAGAACTTGGATTCTGTCGAGAGTTTTTCTTATCATGGTTGGAAAGTTCTTTCGTTCAGATGTGGTTATGTAACACAAAATGCTGGAATAAAAGTCAGGAACAATATAAATAGCCAAGTAACAGCAATGTTAGCTAAATCTGGATATACTGGAATCCACCAGACTGCTCTTTAGCTGGAGTTGTAGTCAAGTATGAATCTGCCGTGAGACTTTGGATCTCGTGTTAATATATTACTCCTGACAATAAGTGACTTTATGGATTAATTTGAAGAAAAATATGGTTCAAAGATGGAATAAAGTAGTGGTGAATCAGGTTTCTTATCCCTCATAGTTATTATGCCAAAAGCGGGGTAGCGAATAAATACTGCTGGTGGTGAGCATTAAGTTTGCTCATTATAAATGCAGAGTCATGTACCAGTCTGCAGCGTGATTTCATCTGGGAACATTGCCATAAGGATTACAAATGGCTTTCAGCCTGAAAATTGGTGTATATTGCTTTAAACTTCCAGTGGGGAGTTTGCAATTTATCCTTCAGATAATCATCTTGTGTTAAGTTGAACATCTTACTGTAACTTCTTGCTACATGATAAACCAGCTCCTATGAATAATTTACTGCAACTGGCAACCCACTTCAGCTCCAAAGTCTTTATCAGCTCTGGTGGCTTTTCAAAGTTTAATAATAAACTTGGAGCCAAAAATCTCATTGCAGTTAAAGTCAGTGGAATTTCAGTGTTAATTGCTGCGGGAATCACAATTTGACCTTTAAGGGCAAACCTCTCATGAATAGAAACTACATCACATCATTGTGAGGACAAAGCCATGTATTTGTGTCCAGGTAAGCAGAGCTCATTTACCTTCCCATGTTCTCTACAGCATCACGGGTTTTTGTGCAGATTTTATGTTCATGTAGGTGTGTGTTTGAAATATTTTCACTGGGCAAAAAAGAAGTTGTCTGAATTGCTCAGGCCTTTGTTGCTCTCATGGCAGATTTAGGATGTGCTCTGTGCTGCACCACAGCACATAGGATGTGAGCATCCCACCAAAATTCTCGTTCTAGCCCTACAGGAAACCTGCCGTGGCAATCGGGTTGGTAATTTCCTAGAAAGAACAGCAACACCTTTCAGTTTGCCAGGCCCTGACTGACGTGGCTGATCTGTACCAGTGACGTGTGCCCCAGGCCCTGGGTCCGCGGCGCCTGGCTAGGCTGAGCCGCGCTGCCATGGTGAAGGAACTGAAGTACTAACTGGGGACTTTGTGAACTGTGCTTAGCGTGATTCCCCCCGCGTGAACAAAGGTAGCCACACCTTGTCAGATGATGGCTAACAGCAGGAAAGAAGTGTCTGCTACATGTATATGCTAGATTCAGCACGCGTTATCTCAGCTCTCACCTTTTATAAATCACAAACTCTTTTTTTTTCCCTGATTTTGAGCATTCTTACGCAGATCTGCTTTTTGCTACGCTCACTTTATGCCCCCGGTACTTGCAGGTGCTGTGCACATGTTTTTCCCAGTGAGCAGTGGCGTAGCAGAGGATGAACTCTTTGGCAGTTAGATGGCTGCTGTACAAGTGATATTTATTTCAAGATTACAGCTGAAAGCAGAATTTGTCTAGGAGGAGACAGGTGGAATAGAAAGGCAAAAGAACTCTTTGTTCTGAATATAACAGTTGAGATTTAGGGCAGACACTGACTTCAGGGACGAACTCTCCTTTTTCTCTTCCATGCTGATTTGCTATGTGAGATTGCATCAAGAGTGCAGGGGAGTCCCTGCATTCCCCAAAAACGAGCAAGGGTCTGGCCTGGTCCAATGGCAAATAAAGGGCGAAGCTGCTGCTCCTTTTTTCTGGAGTTGGCCAGAGTAGCAGTACTGTACACAGCTTTTGTTTTCATTGCAATATTGTATTGTAAGTTTTCCTGATAAGCAAATTTTCAGAAAAAGTTAGGCTTAGAATATTAAATAGACAAAATAACATACAGCAAATTAGTTCATCTGAAATGCAGGTGGCAAAAATGTTTAGGACACCAAATTCTCTCTAATATTTCCTAATCGTTATGAAGATTTCTTAAGACTTCTAGGCTGTGCAGCTCTCAACTACCACTCATTTGTGTTTTCATCCTTTATCTGTCTTTTCTTTTAAGAACAAAATTTATTTGTCCTAAAATTTGTTCGGAACAAATAACAAATATGCCGTGACTAAATCTTACTATTTCACCTTATTAAGATTTTTGGGAACCATTTTTCTAGCTTTATTAATGCGATACCAATCTCACTTTGCTGGTCTTATATTTTGTCTTAATGTGAACAATCAGATTATTAGGTGGAGCAAACAGGAAATGAAGCAATGGCCTCAGGACACTCCTAGGAAAACAAATTCAAGAACGCTAAGGAATAATTGGTCCTTTAGTTGGAAGATGCAGTTTTATAGGCACAAAGAAATTTGCAGGCCAAGTTTCTCAGCCGATCTGCAAAAAAAATGGAAACTGTTCACAAAAAATCTCACCTTTTAATCAGAGGAAGATTAGTTATGAAGGTGATGA
Organism: Pluvialis apricaria; assembly: GCA_017639485.1. NCBI lineage: Eukaryota > Metazoa > Chordata > Aves > Charadriiformes > Charadriidae > Pluvialis > Pluvialis apricaria. Next base: position 56,685,230 of record CM030012.1, read on the forward strand.
GTTATGAGGCTGTTCTTCAAGAACGCAAGAGACTGAAACAGTAGCCTTTTAGCATAGACCTATGTCAAGCTTTGAAGGCAACTGATAGGCTTTTCTTCAGACCCAGGTATGAAGCTTTTGTTACTTTAATAATTTGCTTGCTGCAAATCTTTAGATTAATAAAACCAGGTTTTGTTTTGAACAACTTCTTTTGCATCACTTCAGTCTGCTGCAAGCCCCAGGCTTCCAGGGGAAGTTTCTTGAGGACACTGAATGCAGCTGGACCTGTAGTGAGGACAGGGAAAGCAGGCAGCAAGTGGCAGCGTCCAGAGCCAGCCTGTCGGTGTGAGTGAACGCACTCATCCACCCTTGAAAAGCACCTGGTGGGAGTGTGGCTGAAGGAGATGTGGAAGTGCGTAAGGCTCAGGCTCTGTATTGACTCTGACACTTTGCAGATCACAGATCCTGCCTACATTTTTTTACAGAGTTGCTATTTGACAGTAATGCTGAATCCTTGTAGTTTCACTTTTTGCAAAGGTAAGTGCCTTTTGTCGAACCTAGGTGAACAAAGGTGCTCCCTCCCAGTTGCCCAGGAGATACAGTTGTGCATCAGTACTCTTACAGTGAAAGAAAGAAAGATGGTAAAGTGCTGTGGGCTAGAACAGACTCATGAAATGTACGGAGGCTTATTTTGTTACAGAATAAGGGAGTTGGTTTGTTTTAGTCATGTGCTTTGGTACCAACATCCAAGCAATATTATTTCTGTGGAAATTCAGTAGCTCCTCGGGATGCGTGTATGTGATGGTGATGTGAAGATACGTGGTTGTGTTTTGCGAAGGCTGCGTCTTCAGTGAAAGTGCAAAGGAACTTTGAATGAAGGGTGTAAATCAGCATACAGCAAGTGTCTTGACTTCAGTGGGACTAAGCAAATGTTTGACTACTGAGTCTCCAGTCCCTTGAACAAGGACTGTTGTGACATTTGCTGTTGTAACAGAAATGAAAGGTCCAAGTTCTTGGTAAAATTTTCAAAGTTACCCTAACGACTTACTAATCCGTATGCAATATTCAGTCATTTGGACTTCCAAGAAAGTACTGGAGTGATTGTTCAAGAATCACTTTCCTGAATTACTGCAAGATTTCTATCCTGTTGTGTTAGTTGATGGTGATGTTGCAATATTGTAGGAACAAATGTACTGGTAAAATGTATTTTGCATGTATCTTGTGAAGTGTTTTAGATAAAAGTACCACAGTTGTCCATTTTGTGCTGAAGTGGACATCAAACAGCTAGCGTACTTGTTGATGCCTTTTAAAAGCATCCTCTTGAAGAAGTACTGCTGTGGGCATTTATCTTTTAAAAAATTTATTTAAATCTCAAGTTCAAACTAGTTTTTATAGGGCTATGCATAAGATGATAAAACATGAGCATGGTTTAAATCCCTAAGATTGTACTTTACTTACAAATCAATTTAAAATATGATCAATAAAAACTCATATGTGCATACCTAACAAGTACATTATGAGATGATAATTTGGTCCACGTAACTCAGCTGGTTAATCTCCTGCTGCCCCTCCAGAAGGGTAGTTAGTGTACCATCTTTAAACTAAGAAAAAAACTCAAACCACAAAAAAAACGCAAACAAAAACAAACCCCAAAAGTATTTTGGAAAATGAAAGTAATCAAATAGAAACAGGGAGATATAGTATGAAAGCAATTAAAGTATTTTTCTTATAAATGTAAGTAATTATTTAATGGGAAGCTTTACCCTGGTTTCACATTTAGTAGCTTTAGGTTTCAGACTGGAAGAGCATTTTGAGTTTAATCAGTAGTGTCAATAGTTAATTCTGTTTTACCAAATGGCTGTCTTCCCTTCACCCCGACATAATTACTATTGTGCTGTCTCAGTGCAGGGACTGTTTCATTCTCAGGTGGGGGAAAGGAGCCAGGGACTGTCCATAGGTTTTAAGAAAACTTTTCTGACCAAGTGCAACACAAACGGTTACCTCGCTGTTTGCTAGCATGCTGCCCAAGTAGACTTTGTAGAGAGTATGTGCTTTTGATGTGATACCTCCATTAGGAAAGCATAGTAGTCAAATTAACCAGGTTGTACAATATTTTCAATTCTGAACTAAGATATGGTATTATTCAATAAGCTACTGTAATGTTTATAATAATATGGAGAATAATTAAATAATAACCATATTACTGGATAAGCAAAGCAACATCCTGAAATAGCCTAGTTAGAAGGACTAACTGCCACTGTACCACAATCTGTTTCAGCTTGAGCTTATTTTTACATGCCACTTAAAAGCTGAAAGATGCCTTTCCCAATACTAGGTGAGAATACAGGATTTCACACCTCCTTTTCTAAACTGGTCCACAATGAAAAATGAAATTATATTAGCAGGCAGGGTGAGCTCTCTAAAGATAAGCAACAACCTGCTAATTATCTCTATTACGCATAATTGCATTTGATTGTTCTATTTCTGTACAGTTTTGCCAACAAACAGAATTGAGTAATTCCCCCAGCCAGGGCCATCATTCTGCTTCTGCCCAGAAAGATGCTCAGACTGAACCATTGCTGATTCGACATCAAAAAAAGCTGGTGGAGTTGCAGTATGAATTGGGCTTGCTTTATCCAGGAAGATTAAATGATTACCTGGAGCCTTCAGGCCACCCTGTGAAAGGCTGAGAAGACTGAGCTAATAAAAACAGCTCAGCCCTGAGGGTTTGCAGGTACACCACTTCACTGCTGTTTTTGCACAAGCAACCCTGTGCTAGCGTGCGCTTCTCAGAGTTCTCAGAGCCAAGCGTGCGCATTTGTTTTCAGTGACTAATGTGCATCAGAGAAGAGAAGAGAACAGAGAGAGAGGGAAAGGGAAAGGGAAAGGGAAAGGGAAAGGGAAAGGGAAAGGGAAAGGGAAAGGGAAAGGGAAAGGGAAAGGGAAAGGGAAAGGGATTTTCTTGATTTTCTTCTACCATGTTTTCTGTGGTGACAAGGTGCTGCAAAAATGGAATTAACACATCACCTCCTATTAGTAAAAAATGCAAATAACTGACAATTTCTCTGTCATTTTTTTAGTAGTAACTTTAGGTAAGAAGCAAACAAGCTGCAACAAAATGTTCATCTGTAGAGTCAATGTGTCCTAACAATCCCCTTTAAAGATCTTGATCTTACTGCCTTGCTATATCACTACCTCAGTCTCTTTCCCAAAAAAAGCATCATGATAGATCTTAAACGTATCTAAAATAGTTGCTGTTGGTCTGTCTAAAAAGTGCTTCCAAATGTTTATCGGTCTTCTGAGGCATCAGTTTCGTTTGCAGGAATGTTAATTATGTGAGGGATGGAGTCTGTTGGGGTGTGGTCTTTCAGTCTTTCCACAGTTCTTACAGTGTACTTCAATCAGTAATAACCAACCATTTTGGAAATGTGCTCTGCAAGGTCCTTTATTTACCCTTCTCTTCTCCTGTAAAGCATGACTGAACTATTCAACTTTCCTCTATTCAGACTCTTAAAACCTAGACTCACCTCGGTTCAGCCAGCTCAGATTTCTGTTATCATTTCTGTGGGGTGAAAAGAATGAAACGTGATGAAGGGGGTCAAACCTTTGATTAGTGTAAACCATTAGTGGCCTCTTCATAAACTTTTATGCAACTACATCAGTTTACATCTTCTGTGGATCTGCCCTGGAGATGTTCCAGGAGGGTAAGCAGAGGATGTAGTCTTGCACAGAAATACCACCTTTTGTGTTTGATCTGTATTTAATCCCTGCACTGACCGATTTCGTCATTCAAACTTGTTTTCTTTACATGAAGCTCCCAAATCTCTCCTCAGTCCTGGTTTGTTCTTTTTCTCTGCTTTCTCTCCTATTTGCAATTAATATTTTATCAGGGTTTTCACAAATAAGAATACGCACATACAAAACAAGCTACAACATCAGCAATGAACAGATACTAGGAGATGTTACCATCAACCCCCAGGAACAAAAAGGATTCCCAAATACACACAGCATGATTTCCAGCTCCCCTGTTGTTACAGACACATAGAATGGATACAATAAGATGATGGGGACATTAATGTGGTGCTTCTGTCCAGCTCTTGTCCGTTGTGACTCTGGTACCACTGGAGTAAGGCTCCTAAAGCGTGATGTTGCCATTTCACCTTTCTCATGGTCCTCTCAAGAAAGAGGTCTGATTTTAGCAAAATAAATTCTATTTTTTATTAGCAAACAGACAATCCTGCCATAGTCCTGTGTTACCTTTCTGGTCTCACACGTAACCTGTTATTTTCAAGAGGAAACATTATCAACTCTGTCTGGCAAGCTCATCTTCCTTCCCCTTGTTTTTGTTTCTTCTAGAGAAACCTCACACATATCTGTCTGTAGTCAAACAGAGTGGAAAGAATTTGTGTAATAAAATAGTCTCATGCCTTTGGTCGTAAGTGTAGTCACTGAGGCCTATGAGAGCACTCCTTTGCTACAAATCCAGAGCAGCCAGTGTCTGGTCCCTCTTTCCAGTCTCTTGTGTCTGTGTGTATTGACATGTACAAAATAAAATGCGAACAAATAGCCTGAAACATGGCCATTCTGTTCTCTCTCCTGCCATGTATCTGTCACCAACTGCTAATAAGTTTAAATTTTACAGACTGGATTCCGATTAGCTGCCTCAGATTTGTTTTTTAGCATTTGTTTGTAGAAAACCATTTATCTTTCTATCTGTCACATAAAAGATTGAGACCCTGCTGAACTGCTGTGCTGCTGTTCGCTTTCTTACCTCTCCAGTTAGGTGGTAGCCTCAGATGAAATAGCCTCATCAGAGTTGATGGCAATACTCAAACTAACCCCACGTCCTGCTAGAGGGTGTACATCTTGCTTTTCGAGGACCCACGGTGCATGACCATAGGAAACAGAAGTAAAAAGGCACATGATGAGACAACAATCAGTTTTGTTTGTGTAGTTCCTATTAAGTAGTTAACCAACATTTACTTGTTGGTAACAATTAATTGTTAATTTAGAACAACTTTTTAAATGTTGTTTTGACTCCTGCATGAAAGGAAAGAATTTAAAAGCCACTATGGGGTCAGCCTACTGCTATGCAGCGTATTTATCTTTGCCATTAGCTTTTTGGTAAAAGTGCTGCTTCTGTCTAGAGGCCACAAATCTTGTTTGTGCTTCCTGTTGCAGAATGTTTATTACACAAGCAATCAGCAGCTCCATGTGGGTGTTCTGAGTCCCACTATCGACGATGATGACAACAGATGCCTGGTGGATGTGAACAGCAGGCCCAGGCTCATTGAATGCAATTATGCCAAAGCCAAGAGAATGAAGCTTTACTGGCAGTTTACTCAGGTAATTCTTACTCAGCAGACATTTCAGAAACTTCAAGAGCTCTGTTTCTGTATCCGAAGTGTGAGTAATCTGTTTACTAACAGAACAGACCAGATTTATCCTTGCTTTCTTTGCACGGCGCCAGGAAGCTATGTAAACATTTGATCCCAATGCCATCTACCTCAGGAGGTTATAAAACTTGTATTATATTTTTTGAGTTCACAATAAATTATTTGTTTCTAAGGTAGAGTACTGTTACAGAATTATCTAAAAAAAAAAAAAAGTATTTTTTAGTAGAGTCAAATGCAAAGTAACCTATTTAGGAACAAGAAACAGAAAGCTTTTTTCTTTACATTGTTTGTTTTTTTGGAAGTAGCAACTCAGAAAAGGGGGTAGCGGGTCATTGATGATAACAGCCTCATAATGAGCTATCTTTGCAGTTCCTTCCTTGAAAAGGCTAATGCTTTTATGTGTGCGTGGGTGAGAGAGAGATAAAAAGAAGTGCAAGTAAAGGTTGAGAAGCAATTTCACAGTGGTGAGAATGCCTATGTAGGACACTGAGTCCAGGCCTGGTGTCCACACTTCATAGATGATTTAGAAATCAAGGGGGAAATATAAAGAAGCCACAAGAGTTCTGGTACTACAAAACATGCTCTGCGATATAATGCTTATGGAGATCACTCTGTTCAGTTTAGCAAAGAGGAAGTGACACGGTGCCTCAGAGCATATCAGTGTTTCCACAGAGGGACATAGGTTATCCTGAAGACAAAACAGGTTCCAATGGTTGGAAGCTAAAGATAGTCAAATTTGGTCTTTCAAAGGAAGGTAAGATTTTCCAAAGGTAACACTTAAGACATTGGAAGTTTACCATGTCAGGTACTGACATGGCAGTTGCTTCTGATAAACAAAACAAAATTACAGTACTTTCTAAAACAAGTACCTGATTTAGCTTCTGGGAAAGATTTAATAGCTAGTGCAAGTTTGACTGGTCTCAGTTGCTCCTCTGCAGTTTTGGGTCTACAAATCTAGTTGGGTACTCCAGGCTATGGGCTGAGGCTCACCATTAAGGTAATTTTATTACTGCATTTAATTTTTCGGTAACATCCATGTGGGTTTGCAAATATCTCTTCTGCCAACTCATTAGTTTCTTTCTTTGACTTCTACAGCCATGATCAGTATATTTTAGGACACTGATAATACAGTTTAGCATCTACCATAGTGCAGAGAGCATTTGGACAGTAATCAGTAAAGCATACTATTAACATAATTTGTATTTATACTTGAAAGTAATCCAGATCTTTGTCTTTAAAAGGTAGCTCTCAAGCAGCAGATCTTAAATCCCTAACCTGGAAAAACATCTCAACTTCTACTTTCAGTCCCCTCAAGGGCAGAATTTGAACTATGTCTGCTCTCAAATTGTAACAATAGTCTTGTCATGAGGAGGGGCCTCACTGTGGCCATTTCAGCACTTGATTTTTAGTACCATTGTAAAAAAGTATAAGTAACATTTATTTAAATAGTATTTCAGTAACATTTTAGTACTGTCCACCTATTCAGTGATTGCGCTGTATAACCCAACCATTTGGTGACAATTAATCGTTTCTACTCCAGAACACTGCTGCTATTTTGAAATACTGATTACATTAGATCTGATTTGGGGGACAGCAGTAGAATGCATTGATAATTTAACTATTAATTAAATTATTATTAATAATAATAAAATAAACACTAAAATACTATTTTATTATTTATACTAATAAAATAATATTATAATAAAAAAATAAAATAATAATGAAATTAAACTATTAAATAACTATTAAACTCCAGAACACTGCTGCTATTTTGAAATACTGATTACATTAGATCGGATTTGGGGGACAGCAGTAGAATGCATTGATAATTTAACTATTAAAAGCTTCAAAAGCGGTATTTAACTACGTTAGATTTGTTTTCTGTCTGTATTTCCATTCTGTGTTCCAAATACAGTCTCGCAATGAAGGTGTAGTTGCTGTTAAACTAGACTCTATGGACTGTACTTAAATCTTCTACAAAGAAACTTCTACCCAGAAGTGAAAGCTAATTAGTTGTTTCTTTATGATAAATTAAGAGACAAATGAAATAATTAAAAGCTTGCTGCTCAAAAAGGATTTTGTTAATACCCAATGCAATTAAAATGACATTATTTCTCAACATACAGCATGGTACACAGCCTCTTGTGTGTTCTGTAAGCTAGAAGAAAGCTAATGAGAGTAATCAAGGCTTGCCAAGATCAACTGATCAACTCCATTTGAAATGCTCCCATTTAGTCCGGCGAAAGGATGTTTTTCTGTGAATACACTGGAAGCTGTCTATCTGAAAAGAATCTTTTTTATTACTTTTTTAAAGCTCTGGTATTTATTTTCCATATTATGCAGTGAGCAGAACTACTGAAAACAAGCAGGACTGTAAGTATTAATGCTTATGTAGTCTTGAAGTTTGTGAACTATTTCTTAAAACGTAGATGCTGGCCATAGCTTTTTATAGCACCTTCCTTTGACTGTAAGTATGCTTTGACTTCTCTGGAGTCTCTAGCCATTCAACAAGAATGTCTGATGATATAGGTAATTAAAAATATAGTAGTGCAAGTAGAGAATTGTCTCAGAAAGGGAATGGGAACAAGACTAACCAACCAGAGCAGGATAAACCAAGTGAACTACATTTCTCTGACCAGCACAAAAATCAGTATTTGCCCTGCATTCCAGACATGCAGCTTAAAATTTGAATGAGGAAACTTTCTCATTTTTCTACAAAACACGCTGTATTCTGAGATGCACCATGATAGTCTGTGGTGAGACACTGACTTCAGTCTGGTTAATAGAAGACTGTACAGCTTTTCGGAAACAGTATTCTTCAGATAACGTTTTCTTCTTCCCTTACATTGTTGAAGAAGTGCAATGATGAGAGAAATCCTTATGACAAAAGTAGAAAATCGGGATCATCCTCAGCTACTGGTCTGCTGGCTTCTGTAGATCTATTACAGAATTATTTAGTTCTTAATTTACATCTTTGATTAGAAGTGTGTGTGTGTATACGGATACATATTTATGAGACTTGATTTCTTTTTTTAAAATTTCTGGTTTACTTTGGTATTAAAATCTTAAGTTATATGGCTACCTTCAGTTGTAGGCAACTGGAGTCAGACACTCCGATGTCCACCGCTAACTTGTAGACAAAATAGTGGTGTAATGGGCGTTCATATGCAGGGAGCCACCACCAGTACCTTAAACTGTTTTCGTTATACATCATGCTGGCTGACTGCACGGAGGCCTTGGGAGGCTTTGTGGTATCTTCCTGTACAGGAAAAACTTGCATTGAGCATTCAAAGCTTGTATTATGTGTTTGTATAATCAGGATCCATCTGAGCAAATTTCCATGCTCCACAGTTTTGTACAGCTGCCAAATGCAATGAGACCCAATAAAATGTAGGCTTCAGTGACAGTCTTCCTTCCAAGGCTTCTTCAAGTGTTTATAACTGTAATTATGTCAAATTATGTAAATTAGCCCTGAAAAGACTCCCATCAACTGGGTGGTGTTCAAGAATTTTATTGTTCAGGTTGTTTGTCAAGTCTTCTTTTAGCGAAATGCTTATTTTGGGAATACTTTTATGCTGAAAAGTCTTCTAGGTGTTTGACAGTTCACCTAGTTCAGTCTGTCTCACTACTTTTTTTCATTTAATCAGAACAAAATTAGCCCTTATAGCAAAATAGTAAGTGATCACCAGAAATTAAACAAGGCAGAGGGGATAGAATTGCAATAATTACACGGCAGTAAAATGGTCAGCATTTTACTAAAATATTAATTTAAACGCGATATGATATCAAGGAAGCTGCTGTGGCATCATGAACCATTAAGAAAGCAAACACTAACCTCAGTTGCCACTGAGTTCCCATTATTTAGTACTAAACAATTAATCGTGCTCACACCCTGTGAGCTCTTTATGGCAAGGAGGAGGTGCACATGCAGTGTGCTGGCAGCACCAGTCTGCTTTCCAGTGTAACCCAGTGCTTGCAGGACAGTCACTGTCCAGGTGCTCAGTGAAGCTGGTGTCCTTGGGACTGCTGTGGTGATTGCGTTACACGGTCTGTGTGTGACAGAGAAGGCACTCTCAGCTGTAGGAGATGGAGGCCAGTGCACCTGGGCGGGTAACTCCTTGGGACATCTTTCAGTAGAAACTGCTTATGGCCAAAACCATGCTCTTCTGAACCCACTACCTGATACTATTAAATTTGTTCTGTGTACTAAGAAATAGTACATTCTAAATGTTGCAGACACGTTTTTTTGGAGTGGGTATATGGGTTTGGTTTTTTAAGAAGTTTCTCTGTCTCCAGTCTTATTTCTCAGGTTTATTGCTGACAGAAAGGCAGTTGTGACATAATGCCTGCCCTAGGAGTGAAATTCATCTCTACATATGTCACCTGGGTGACAGCAGGTCATCTCGAATGTACATTTACAGCCTGTTAGGACTCCTTCAGCAACATAACAAGGGCAAAAGGAGGAAGTTTTTCTGGAAGTGTCTTCATGTTTATATTTAGTCGGATAGGGATGTGACTGTCTTATGCTTCTAACCAGGCTAGCCACGCTGTCACTATTTGCTGTTGTGAGAAACATTACAGGTGAGGGCTCTGTGTAAAAAGAGGTATAAGAACATGAGGCAGAGCTAAAAACCTAAGAGATTAATCCTTTTAAGGCTGTTCCATGTTGAATTCTTTTCAGTACAGCAAGCTCTGTTAATTCAAGTAATTCAGCTGCCAGTGTGGTTGCCATAGAAAGGTAAGAAGAGTGTGCATCTATAGGGGTGGACACTTATCGCAGACCTCATAGGAGGGAGAGGCTGTGCAGAGCCCATGCTTAGCACTGTCATGTACCCATATCCACCAGCAGTCGCATCAGCCTGTGATGCTAACATTGCTTTTACGCATTACGGAGAATAGTGATTCGAGTCAGTGCTGGGGATCTCCCCAGGAAATCTTCCAGTTCAGAAGTGTTCAGAGGGGTGGTTTATGCTATCCTGAGAAGCTGTAAAGAAAATTTGTTGCTGACAAATGTAGTTACCATATGTATAATTTCCTAAATATCATAGTAGGAATTGCTTTGGAAGAAAAGGGAAGACAGATCAGAGCAAATGAACTCCTCGGTTGTTACAGTATTCCACAAACATGATGATTCAGATCTCATTTAAATAGGTATTAGATAATAGATAGATTAAATAGATATTCTATGTAGCTATATAAAGGAAGAACAGACCTTAAAATTACTCAAAGCATTTACATCATCTTCCTCTTACAGATTTTGGCCTTTGCCAGACAGTCATTCTGAATTATTCTTTCCTGCCTTTATCTTATGAAATTAAAGGATGTGCAATATTACTGCTAGCTAGAACCATTACCCACAACCACAGCCCCAACGAGTAAGGGACTGCGTGGCAGGATTAAACTGGAGGCCTGTGAAGCCAGCAGAGAATCTCTGTACCAATTGCATATGCCCCTTTGCTGCTTACGCACCGTGCTGAAGTGAAGGCTAACACCAATAAATAGCAGACGTTTTCCTTCTCATGTCTGCTCCTAGTTTTCAACCCATACATTAGCCAAGGACATTGGTGTACAAGACAGATTAATTTCAGTAGAGCTGTGTGTCCAAGGGAACATTCGTCCCCATGAACTTTTTCAGATTCTTCCATCATGAGAGCCACGGGTAGAAAAACAGCACCATTAATTTATCAAGAATTTGAATTCATGCTGTACTTGTAACCCCAAAGGATACAAGTACACTCAGTACATATGTGCAGTGGAAGACATGCTGTACTGCTACACAGCTGTATAATTATGCAGTGCTGTCTGCCTGGCAGCTCACAACAGAAAGTGATTGTGATCCTGTTAAGAGAAATACAGATTTTGATCCTACAGGAGAAATATAAAGAAAACCAGAACCTAATTATACGATTAATTGAGCTAACAGACTAGGTTAAGACACGTATTTTTAGTGAGGCTATCTGATTTTTAAATAACCGGTGTTGCCAAATGTTCAGTTTTAAACCTTAACCACAAAAGAGCCCTTCCACAAGCCCCAGGGGCCCCAGTGCAGTGTTGGTGTATGGGTCCAGTACATCAGCAGCACTTTTTTCTATACTTAGCTACTCTTTGCCCATCTTTGATGAACTATTACCCTGGCTTGCCTGTACTTAATATTTTAACTAACTGGATAACTGCACAAGGTGTTATAGCTGGAGGACTACTCTGCTTAGACATGAGAAAGTGATAGTTAATGTTTTAATTTTCTTTTTGCTCTAGTAAATTTTTCCCTAATTTGTGTGCACCTTAACCAATATTCTTGTCATATTAAATACTTTTTAAAAACAGATGTATTAGAGTATTTGGGTTTTAGACTCCTTGAACTATGCCTTACTATAAGCATACAAACTCTTTAGTCCCATTTATGCAGAATGGAATTATTCAGAAATGCAACAATCTGAAATCATTCAGTCTTTCTCCATTTTGAATACTCAACTTCAACTTAAATATGAAAATGTATATGCAAAGTGCACGCAGAAAATATATTAAATACAAATATTACTATTTAATACTGTGTTTTAACAACTGGTGTTAAATTTGCTTGCAGTTATTGCTGTATTCAGTGGTAACCAAAATTTCCTTGTGTAAGTTTAGTCTTCTATTTGGAGTAATTTTCTAGTAGCAAGTACTAATCTTTGCAAATTAGGTGTAGAACTTGCCAGCTAGGAAGTTTGTGTGTGAACACAGCAGTAAAATAAGCTTTTAGTGGGTGCATTTCAAGTCTTTTCCAGCATATCACATTATGCAGTATTTACTCTCCCGAGGACTACAATTTAAGCTCCAAAGACACTTGTGCTGAATTAATTTAGAAAGAAATGAACACATACCCATGTTTTTCCTTCAAAACAGATACCCTATTTGCATATTTTAGCATATAATTTTCAACACCACATTTATTTACAACGAAATTATTTGTCCTAGTTCCACCTGACTTTTCCTAATTTCAGATGTCCAGATAGGCTCCATCCAAAAATCACAGATGGCAGCTTCTGCTGACAAGGTACTGCATGGCTTTATAATGACAGACATGCAAAAGAATGGTCAAATCCAGAATGTTTCCCACAACTTGACTGATAACCAACACTTACCAAATGAAGCGGCTGAGTTACAGGAGAACTGATCTTGGTCCCTCCCTTGCCTTACTGGACCAATCACTTCTTGGGTTCTGCTTTCCTCAGCTGTGAGATGGATGGAAGTATTTTTACTATTAGCATACATCTTTTGTTATTCCTAACTTCCCAGATGAAAACAAAACTCTGTCCTGATCAAGTCAGTAGAAGTTGCATGTTTAGTTCCAATAGAGACAAGGACGATATGTATGTAAGCAAGGTTTGGCTACCAAGTAACACCCTACAATCCAAGATGCAAATACTTGCAAAAAATGTTCACTTGGAAGGCAATTAATCAGGATGCAATAACGATATATATGACAAGAAAAGAGGGTTTGTTATTTAGTGAGATGATTCCAGCCATCAGGTCTGGTGTCTTGAACCTGACAGTGACGATAGCCAGTATAACCAAGAAAAAATAGATTCTTTCCATTATTGTCTGAGTAAACTGCAAGGTTTGTGCTGCAGCTGCCAGGACATTCCTTTCCCAATATCAATTATAATCAGCTAACAGATTTGTGTGGTTACTAGGGAAAAAGTCATTTTCAATAACTAGATACTGTGACCAAAGTCCCAAAGAGCCCAACTTAAACTCCCATGTTAGAATATACAGATTGATTGAAATACTAGTGCAAATTCATTTCTTAATTTTCTTCAGTTCGCACTCAATTTATTTCTTGGTCTCTAGAGATTGGTTTAATCATAAGCATATAATGACAATGCAAGCAGTTCAGTTTCTGGGTTAAAATGAGTTAGGAAGCCTTTGTATTGAGCACTCGGATTAGAAAACCCAGACTAATTGACTACACCACACACACGTACACACAAAAGAAAGAAAATTGTCATTCAGTATTTTTGTTTTCCAAAGGAGTTACATTTTAGTAAGAGTCACTTCTCACAAAGAAATAGGAATGCATATTTTCTCACATCTAAAACCCGTAAGTCTTTGGGAATCTGTTAAGATGTCTAGGGAAAACATCTCATCTTGCCTAGGGAAGATATAAAAATCTTGGGGTTTCTAATTGTGCTGAAAGGAGTTTCTTATTTGTCTGGCTGGAGATGAATAACTAGGTATCCCCTAAGCTAAGGTTGGTAAACAATAATGTGAACTTTTCTTCTTTACATTAGTTTTCTAGGTATGCTATGTTAGAACAATATTTTCATCCATAAGGAGATAAAGAGAATGAATTAAGGCAGTAAGTGCTCTTAGGCATGATCTTCATGCTGTGCATGCTGTGAGTGGATTTTCATTAGCAAACTCATACCGCATCTTGTGCACGCTCCAAAGCGGGGAGGGAAGACATGTTAACAAGAGTTTTGCACAGACAAACAATGCAGAACAAGCCTTAGAAAGCAACATAAACAGAAGTGATGATTGCTTCAAAACTGAACAAAAGGGCAAAACCTAGGAATACACAATTTGCCACATCACAGATCAGAAAATTAATTAACTAGATTAATTACCTCATCTAGAAGACTGCCTCAGGCAATGGTCAATGCTTGCTGTTTCACAGAAGTGAGTTCTATTCTGAGCTGCAGTTCACGGTAACACCAGGAGGAGGATTCCTTTCTTGACCCTTAATGTGCTCTCTTCATGAAGACTGAGATTTCATTTGTTTGAATGATCACCTCAGCATACCTATAAAAAGTTGCTTTATCAACGCTCTTAAAATTAACCCAGCCCACTAAAAACATCTAGTCAGCCACTGAACATTGATGCCTGCGACAATGAACTCAACAGGTTTTCTATACCCGCATAAATCACAGTAGTTGTTGCGTATTTCTAAGTGTAACAATCCTTTTTACCTTAGAAAGTTCATTTACCAGTTTCACACTGGTATTCACACGTGTTCGTATTTTTGATCACTGAAGTTGGATCCCACTGTAAATTTTTATTTACATCCTTTGCAAAGTTCTATTTTTATTTCATTTCAGTATATTTTAGTATACTTTGTAATTCCCTGCCATCTGAATATTCCATCACACTTTAAAGCATCTTTGTTGCCTTTTTCTGTCTTCTACTTTAGACATCTTGAAGCAAGCCTAGATCAAGGCAGATAAATCAAGCCTCACTTGTTTGCAGAAGTCATTTATATGTAATCTCAGAATGAAAAAGAAAAAGGTAACTTTTCTAAGCTTTTCACAAAATGTATTTGTAAAACATGCAAATAAAGCCAATGTATCCAGCACTCCCATCTTTTTCCTAGTTATATCACAATACTGTTTCTCTACACAGGCAGCTACTGTACGGCACAATCCATGAAAAGAAAGACTGTGTAAGAAAAAATTTTCTATTAGTTAGAGCAAAATTACCCTGCAGAAAACATTGGTGCAGAGCATTAACTTCGGATTCTTCTCTATAGGTCTCGCTCAAGACCTGTGAATCATCTCTCACCAACGTGCATTTCTGGAGGTCATTCTTTTATGACTGTCAATTCTCAAAAAGGCATTCCGTTTATTTCTAAATTAATTGTCCGATTAAATTGTTACTCGGGACAGCAGCTGTAGTCAGAAAAGCCATGCGCATCGTTATCAACTGCATAGCATAAAGCTAGTTTTTCCTTTTCTACAATGGACTTATTAGGTGATCCTAGCTGTCAAAAGATCAACATAATACATCCTCATCTGGATTTGTTGCCAAAACAAAATGGAACAATATGTTGAGCTGTAAATTCTGCATTTAGCCATAATTATCAGTGCTATGAAGGGATAAAAGATCCCCTTTTAAAACTACTTCCCACCCACCCCCCACCAGAAACAGTGTTCAATAACTAATTTAAAAAAAACGTATTGTATACCTAGAATATTTGGTTTTGCAGATGTTTTTCTAATAATACGTCAGAAAGATTTCCTTGCCACTGATGATACAGTAATGATTCATATTTACTTTCTGAAAAATCCCTTAAGATCTTTCTAGTCGGGCTAATGTATTTTCCTCCAAAGCCTACTTCAATTTTCTTAGTTTTATCACCATTTTCTGTAGTAAAATGCATTTTCAGCTATCATATCCTGAAGAGCT
Source organism: Pluvialis apricaria (assembly GCA_017639485.1). Classification (NCBI taxonomy): domain Eukaryota; kingdom Metazoa; phylum Chordata; class Aves; order Charadriiformes; family Charadriidae; genus Pluvialis; species Pluvialis apricaria. The sequence continues at coordinate 56,700,769 of CM030012.1, forward strand.
TCTTTGTATTTCAGTGAAGGCTTGAATTTATTTCTTTGTGAGGTATTATTTTCTTAATCTTGCTATTAACAATGGTCCTTTGTAATCTGCTATAAATCTGTGATAAAGTTTTATATATATGTAGAAAATATTACTGATGGATATAAATGCATACATTCAATTTCTGATTTTTATGCTGTTTCTCTGTAATTTGTTTTCTATTCCAGTTACATTCTTTGTGTGAAACTGTGATTTCTTTTTGCCAGGTTTAATTGCTTTTATTTAAAGACTTTAATTAACAGTATTGTGTATTCTCACATCCTGAAGGTTTAACTATTATACCTTTAGAGGCTGTGCTTGGAACCTCGACTGCTCTAAGTTCAGGTAGCCAGTCTAGATTAAACAAAACAAAAAATGATTGCACAGTCTACTAGTTACTAAAACCTAGTTTGGACATACAGATAAGGCTGCATCATTTGATTTGCCACAGCTGCAGTATTAAAAATTTGTTGCACCAATATAAAAATTTAGCATTTATGATTATGTAAAATCTGAACAGTCAGAAGTCTTGGTAGTGGAATGAGACAAAGTGTGATATAGACATTAAATAGTTGTAACTGTTGAATAATGCATCTAATTCCATTGTCAGATATTGTTTTGTAGTACTTACTCATTGGGTCCCAGCGAGTGGATATAAGAGCAGTGCTTGGATGGCTTCCTGACAACAGAACCTGAGTTCAGGAGGAGAAGTGAGGTGGAGGGAAAAAAAAAAAAAGTTATTTTTTTTCTTAAGAAACAGTTCAGTTGATTATAATTCCACCTAAGTTTATGTTGTACACAACAATTAGTTTCGGTTAGTATTTCAGTTAGTAAATTCACGTTTTAGAAGTGTCTGGTAAAGATTCCCATTTGCCTATGTAACTGTAAATAGCGATCTAAATAGCTGACAGACAACATCTTTTTAATATATAACACTACTGTAGATAATATTTCGTGCACATAATAGCAGTTAAATGTACCTTATTTTCACAGTAGTCATATCAAATATATTAGGAACCACGTGCCTTTGAAGAAGAGCAACAGCTAACAGTATACTTCAATGAGGAATATTTTAATTTCAATGGTTAAAATTAATTTTTGAAAGATCTGAAGAGTATGTTGTAGAGTCTGCTTTACTATCAGAGCAGCTGTTCATCAAAGAGTTGGAAAATTTGTCATACTGCTTTAGATTTGAGAAGGAATTAATCAGTTACCTATCTATACCATTATATACGCCTATATCATTTATACCACTATAAAGCAGAAATACGAAACTCAATAACATCATCCAGTATTTCCAAGCAATGGGCAATACTGAAAATACATGAATTACTGTATGGGATAAATTATTCACTTTTTCCTATGAACACTTTCTCACTGCAGCAACATCCATACAGAAATGACCACATAGGAGACAAAATGACTTGTCAAAATAGAGTCATTTTTTTAAAGACTAAATTTGGTGTAGTAACAGTCACTGAAAATTCACCCCAGTATTCTGGGGAAATTAATAAAAGAATCATTCATTCTGTTTAGAGTGGAGATTATCTATGCTATATACACCTCAGCGTAAGTGTTTGATTCAAATGTATCCAAGCAATAGTGAAGATTAGAGTTTCTGCCTCGAAGGTAGAGCAAACGTAAATATTTGAGGTCACTGATTGAGGTACAAATAGAAAATTATAGACTAGGGAATGCAATGATTATATAGCATACGTGACAGAAGATTGGACACACTTATTGACTTTGTAAGACTTTTTTTTGAAATAGCCATGATTAGGCAAGCTGATAAGACCACTCACTTTTTTTCTCTTCTAGGTAGAATAACACGAGCTTTAACGTGATGAGCAAAAAGTAGGTTTAAACTCCATAACAAAAGTGTATGTTTCATAGTAACTTGTTAAAAAGAGCTATCAGTCTGATTTTTCAGTAATGCTGACAACCTTCAGCATTCATTTAATATCCTTCATTTTTACAAGTGATCAAACCCTGTCTTAAGTTTCCTGCCCAAGAGCTTTCACTAGCTTCTGAAGCCCTAGTTCAGTCTAAAGCCACAACCTCACTTCCCCGTTTTCCCTTTCTACGTTGCTTTTCCTGCAGCTCACAGAACCCATCACACCTACCTAAATGACTGGAATGTCATGGATCACATCCAGCAGATGTGCCAAGTACAAACAATGACTAAACTGACCAAGTCAATTAGATGTTGTGAATTATTTGTTCAGCTTTAACGATGCCACATATCCACATTTGAATCTTTCCTTTAAAATACCCTAACTATGTGAAGTAGCATCGCTGTTCTTTTCCTGCTGAGTGTTTTTTTTGTTCATATATCAAAACACAACGTTGACAATCTGACTTCGAGTAATGAAGAATAGAAAACTACTTGATTCTTGCTGAAGAGAATTCTTACTAAAGAAAATTAGCAAGTAAATATAATGCTAAATTTCTATACAGCCAGAAATAAAAAAGATTTTACACTGTGACCAGTAAAATGGCCTCTGAGTAAAAGGCCTGTCGTTCAGCACAAAAGATAAGTAAACCCTAAGGTGACATTTTTGGCAAGAAAACCCATGAGCTATTCAGAACTTTTTGGCTAGGTATACGTTTACAGTATTATTGCATCTTTTGTCATGAAGTCAGAACATGCTTTGTTTATCTGAGGGAGCATAACATGGTATATAACCCCAGTTCTGCAGTAGCAATGGTACGGAGGGGCAGGAGTTCTGGGGTACATGGTGTGTCTACACTCTGCATGTTTCTTTAAAAAAAAATAATTGTATTTACCGTCCCTGGTATTTGCAAAGAAAGCTGTACCAATGCTCTGTGCCATTTGTAGCCCTCTGGATAGGTGGCCTTCTAGGCATTAAAGAAACTTTATGAAAGCTTTCAATTAAGCCTGGTTCTGCAAGGACCAGTGTTCCAGAAGGGACCCATCCCACTGTCCTGCCCTGCAGAACAAATATGAGAAGGGGGCGGTTTGGGGACTGTGTGTCCACCACCACCACCCAATAAACCAAAACAAAAACCATAGGACAGTTCAGCAAAGACTCTAGTTACTTTGCACAGCTGATTAGCACTCCAGCTCTAACCTAGAATACATAAATATATACTTGCAACACGTTGCACTTTCTCAAAGCCAGTTGTATTTTAGGTACTGTAGACTCGCGTGGGACTGCCCACCAATCACGTTGGCCCATCCTTGTACTGCAATGGTTTGTGGACACATCAAATGGTATTCTTAGATGCCGTATCATTGGATAAATTCTGCTTGAGTGCAAAACTTGAAAGGAAACCTCTTACATATGGCAAATATGCAGAAAGTACAATAATTCTAAATGAAGTCAAAAAGTATTGCTTTCTACTACGTGTGTTACGGCACATTGCAATAGCTATTGGTCATAGCAGGCTGCGTGACTTGAGATAGTGTTTACATGAAAGGTACGCTCATGAAGCGCTCAATCAGGTTTATATGCGTCTAAGGCTACCAGTAGGAGTTGAGAGCGTTTTTGCTTCTCACAGGAATTGCTTCAATTTGCGTTGCAAAACCCATCACGTTTTCAGTCAAACTTGTTAGTGCTGTCACGTTTGGTCTATTTTTATGAAGTAGTTGACCTGGATATTTATTTATCCTCCTGAGACTTCTGCTGACTTTGAGCTGCCTTCTCATCATCCACAATCTTAATCCTAATTCTGTTCCGGGCAGAATTCCTCTTTAGCTTGTTTCAGCCTATAGAATAATATTTTATGTACCATGATTAAAGACATTACCCTAGGCTCTCAGTTTTTTTGCCTTTAAATTGGAAACTAGGGGTCTTAACCTAGGATGGGGAAAGGGAACCAGATAGGCAACTTGCCTTTCACTTTGCCTGAAGCGTAGTGTTACAATAAAGCATTTTGCTGAGCAAGCGGTAAACATGGCTGTCAGAGTTTTATACAAATTTTACTAAATGGTTATAAAAAAATGAATTAGCTAAAAGGACACCTTTGTCTGCGTTTGGCTTTAGGGTTCCGAATGCTAATGATGATGACAGATTGCAGAAACCCCTCAAGACTACTGTAATTTGGAGGCCAAGTCAGTCAGAGCAGCAAAATGTGGTGTTAGCTTTCAGAGCGTCAGTCCTGCTTGCTCGCTTGCTTTCAGTGGAGTTACTCAGTTCAGGTGCTTTAGTGAGGAAACAGGTCACTAGTTCAGGCCTTGCAACATATAGTGGGTGCGCTGTCATCACCCTGGAGATAACAGACCAATACCACCACACAGGCTTGCATTAGGCATATGAAGGGGGAAAAAAATGAACACATTTAAGTAGGGTAACAACAGGAAATTTTAAGTAAGCACTACACAAACCCTTCTGCCTGTACTTCAGAGCAATTCTTTCATTTATATGCTTACTGAAAGAAACCAAAGCTGTGTAGACTGCATCCTCTCTGAGGGATTAAGCCATGGTTCTGCACAGACCTCACATCTCTGAGTTGTTCTGTTTCTAACAGGACTTGAGTCTTTTCGTTTCTCTTTTGTGGGAAAGAAAAAAAAATCATGCTGCTAAAAGCATCCGTGCTCTCTACAACACTCAATTCACACATATTAGCCACTACTTAACTTTGGTGTCTCTTTTATGTTCCAGACAGCAGCTCCAATGTACTCAGCGGGGTGATCTTCAGTAGCCCCTGCTGAGTGCTTTGCAGCACATCAAAAAGAGCTTCCTTGGCTTCCTCGGTCCCTTGTTTCTGTTAAATAGAAGCCGAATTTCACATGAGGGTACATCAGGAAAAGAAAAAAGGGCAGGGGGAGAGGGCGGGGAGAGGCAGAGTTGCGTGGTTTTCGGTTGCTTGCTGGTTTTGTTTTTCCTTAGGAGTGGTTTACACTTCATTTACTGCCTGTATTAGAGTATTTCACATGGATACATTTACTGTAACACCTACCTGTGTTCTAGATGATTTAGAACAGAGGAAAAACATTGTCCCCACTGTGAACATCTTCCCCTACCCTGAAATCCTCAATGGGAACGGAAGGCCTTTGTCCCATTCACATGAAAGAAACCCTCAACCACTGAAAGAAACGGGAGTTAGGTGGAAAGAAATTCCAACTCAGCATGGCAGTATTTAAGACTTAGTGCTGTGGCTTCCTCTACCTAGAAGAGCTCTAAGTTAGGTGACTAGGCCCTATACGCAGTCCTTGGGGAGAAAAAAAACAGGCACCAAAAGAATGGGATTCACCAAGTGCAGCCAACAAACCAGGTGGTTGCCCCAGCCCAGCTGCTGAAGTTGTTGTCCCTGAAAATAAGGGTTCTTCACCCGCTGTGCAAGAGCCAATCAACACGCTGAGTTGAGATATCCGTCTTTATTTCCGTTCTGCAGAATTGGGTGCGAGGCATGTAAGTAGCCGGCACACCTCTTGGGAAACACATAGCGTCTTTTATACAAAAATGTAACAAGGAAAAAAAAATGACATTAAAATAGCTGATTGGTCTCTTTATAATTATATAACAAAAACTCATTTGTGCATGTCCTAATTTCTGTCTGGCTCATTATACTAAGGTGGTCTTACATTTACATATAAAATCTTCTCCTAGAGGTGCGATTTTTAGTATTAAAATTATCTAAGGTAACCAGAGACTGTACCTTCATCCTATCAGCTACCACTAAGTTACGTTTAACTTTATTCTGTTGGGGCTCCTATTGGAACAATGGCTAGCTTCAAGATTGGTTTATTTATGTTTATGGGCTTTTTGTTTTAGGGACTTTCTATTCCTGTTGCCATGGTTTCAGAGCAGGCCATCATGGTCGCTCGGTTTTATGGATTTTTAGGTCTTTTCAACATGAAAGCCAGCTAGGCCTGCGCATCCTAGCTCATCCCTCTTCATAAGCATAAAAGCTGTTCTCAGGTGGGACACCACAGAGTTCATTTCAGAGTTTGGGCAAGGCGAGCTGTACTAGGGAAACACTTGTGTTTTAGCTGTCGTGCTTTATATAAAATGGAGAGAATTAATTCTGTTCCTTCAGTTATGCTAATAAGTTAGAAATGACAAGAGGGGTCTTAAGTACCGTACTCAGATTCCTATCCCAGGTCCAGAAATCAGGCAAGTAATGGAGCTCAACTAGTCTCCCATAACTGGTTAGTTTTCTGACAAGACAGAAAGTGGGACAACATTTTTCTTTTGCTTCCTTAGTGCAAGATCTGAGCTGAGAATGTGTTAGACACCAGAACTGGGACAAGGACTAACTGATAATGAAGGATACAGAACTAGTCAGCTTAAATGACAGCAACACAAGCACCTCCAGCATCAGTTGGAAGAACAAGGAAGTTGATCTCAGTTTTGGGTTTAGGCAGGAACACCTATGGTAAACTGGAATTCCCAATTTAAACACAGGAGCTGACCCTGAGTGCCAATGCAACACAGTCTATGCAGAGAAAAACCGTAATCAACAGTTTTCATTAAGAATGAAGACCATCTGTTTTGCTAAAATGAGACAAAACAAAACAAAACAACTGTTTCTTTTAGCAAGGAGAAAATAGCCATTACCCTAGAGTTTTATGTCTGAAGGACCTAATTCAAAGCTCATTGAATTCATTTGGGGAAAAAAAAAATATCTCACCACGGTGAGCTTCAGAAGGCCAAAGTAATTTGGGGGGGGGCGGGGAGGGTAGTGAGAGTGTACGTTTAGCATAAGGGAAAAAACAGAGTATAATGAAGTTTTGACTAATTTCCTATCCTAGTTTCTTCAAATTTCCTATATGTCGAGCAGTTTTATTGCTTATAGATAGCTTAGAGTTTATGCTCCCACCAGACACCCAACTTTAACTACCATTATTAATATGAATGTCAATACAGCAGTGGGAAAATACAGTTCATTCAGCATCTTGTTATGGAGGTATATTAAAATGCCTACTGTAAGCCTGTGTCTAGCAAATTAATCAGTGAAAACTGTATCTAGACTGCAGATGGGCCTACCAAGGAGGATTTATGGGAGCCTCATGTTTTGAATTTTATGGATTGTTCTAGAAATGGTCTCTCTCTTACCCAAACCCATATTTAAAACTTAGACCTTTCCAACCTAATTCTGCATTTCATTAGCCAGTCCCAAAAATGTTTCTAGAAGTCACTTCTCAGAGAAAGTATTACTGGTAGGATGGGAGTAGAGAAGACCCCCCAGTCACCTGTCTGAATGAAGCAGAACCTGTGCTGAATGGCATGAGTTACCCTTGCCTCCTCTGAAAAAGCAAACTCAGCATTTCTATGGGATTTATGCCAATATTTATCACAGTTATGACTTTCTGATGCAAGGCATAACACAGATGAGGTGGAGTTTTTTGTATGGGATTGGTGGTTGGGTGTTTTTTATAGCAATTAGTTTTTCCCCATTGTACAAATAAGTAATTTAAATGTGGCTGCTCTTTCCTTACTTCAGCTGTACCAATCTGTACTAATTTACACTCTGTTATCCAATTTGCCAGTGATTCTCTACTGCACAGGTCCAAGATACTCTAGAGAAAGACAGACTTTCAGACCTCTGTGCAAATTACTGTACTCCGTATATCTTGGAATAAATTTCCCAGACACTAATGTGAACAAATTATCTATTATCTTTATTAGACAGGAGAGAGGGTGAAAGAACAAATTATATTTTTTTCTTTTAATTGTGGTTAAAGTTAAGTCACCTACATGATGATTTAATTGTAATTTAGGTCTATAGTTAACTGTGTGATAGCCGCAGTGATTTAAGACTTCCTGCAACTCAACAGTGAAGATAGGGCTTTAATATGGCAGTATTAACTGAGAATTGAAGAGAGTCAATACTGAGGATTAGCAAGACAAGATTAGAAAAGACAGTTCATTTCAGAATTCAAAGAATAAACACTTTTTTGCATTTTATCCTACATACAGGATACCCCTGGCCGAGGCAGTAGTCCTCTTTTGCCTTTTTTGGATGTTTTGGAGGTGCAGCACAGCCACTAAACTAGGTAACTGAAGCAAACAGGAAGGCTTTTGGCTCATGGTTAAAAAGCATGGCCAGAAACACAGCTCGATTCTAGAAACCCCATTTGCTGAAATGGTAACCAGACAATTGAGGCTATTCTAAATTACATCAGAGATTAAACCAGCCTGTGACAGAGGGAGCCTTCACTACAAAGCCAACCTAGTGCTGATCTTGTCTCTAACTGAAACATTTTTCACAGTAGCGGTGCACTTTAGTAGATGGACATTGGAATATTCTCTGTATTATCACACAGTAACAATGCAAAAAGTTCACAATGTTTAATCCAAACATGTCTCTTTTTTTCCCCATCTTTAAAGGGAGGTCCAATCCAGAACCGAAAATCCAAGCGTTGCCTGGAATTGCAGGAAAACAATGAAAATGAATTTGGATTTCAACTCGTCCTTCAGAAATGCACTGGACAACGTTGGTCTATAACAAATGTCCTGAAAAGCTTGTCATCATAGCAGACTAAATTTTTTACCCATTTATTTTGCTACTGTGTAGCAAATATTGCATTGTTGCCTGCTGTACTGTATTCCTCTCACCCCCTCCACCCCCCCAGTTCCTTCTCTCCTCTTTTTTGTCCTTTTGATTTTATTTTGTGAGTGTGTGGAAATTGGGTTTGTGGGCTGAAAATAAGACATTTTTATTTCACAATGATGTTTTCATGGCATTTATAGAGATGTTGAATGACAGGTGATGGGTAGGCTATCCTAAAATATTTTACAACTGTAAATAGGAAACAAATGGAGAATATTTATAACTCAAACTTTTATTGAATAAAAAAGTCCAAACGCTATTACTGTCTAGCTGTTTCCATGGAAATCAGTTTGGAAGTTAAAGTGGTGGTTTCACTGTTTTCATTTTCATTAACCCAAGTCTGATCTTAGCAAGTAACTCCCGAGAATCAGTATTCTCTAGGCTTGTGGTAAAGAGTCCCACCTGCACACTAGTAGCTACAGCGAGGGAGGATTTTTCTTCTTTCTCCCTCTAGGGAGACCTGTCTGGATCACTGTAGCTACCAGGGTGCAAATATGGGGGTGGGGGTATTGAGGTGTATAATACACACCCAAATACTTTTCCTTACTAGTACTACTCAATAAAACCACAGAGAGAACCCCAGGGCTCAAGTGAAGCAGCAAAGAGAATTAATGAAAAAGAAGGAGAAAAAGCTACAAGAGAAAAGCAGCAGCTACTGGAAGGAAAATACAAAAAACACACCTGACATTTCTCAATGGGTTGGGCTCCATTTCAATGACTGCACTTCCCTTCCAATTGTTTGTAGTTTTACAACTTTTCTTTTTTTTTTTTTTTTTTTTTTTAAATGCATTGTTCCCTGGCTACCACAGACTTGGATAAAAATGGCTCCATCCAAGAGCAGCAGTAAAAAATATGAATTCATTCTGCCTTTCTCCCTGCCTTTAAGGGGGTGTGAACACAACGCCATATCACTTCATCTCAGCTAAGATTGGGATGAGGAGGAGAAGAAACAATCTGATGAGATAACCCAGAACACTAGGATTACTGGCCTCTTTATTTCCAGCTGCTTTTATTTGTATGTAAATTCCCTCTTTTTTATTGCTCTATTTGTTCTTTTTATTCTGTTGTTTGTTACCTTAAGTAACAGTCATAACCTCTTTTGGAGCTGGTTATGTGCCAAACTGTCTTTTACACACTGGCTTCAGATTCAGGACCAGCTAACAGTATTGTTTCTTATCACTGTTCAATAAGTCACGTGGCATGTTAATTATATGTGTTCAACTTTCTGCTATATATAGTTACCATACATCTGCTTCTCAGAGAAGAAAATGCTGAGCCAATAACAGGGAAACAGTAACAGCCAATAAAGACGGGTTTAACACCTGCACTTTGAGTGACTTCAGAGGTCCCTCAGGCCTGTCTGAGTGAAAACGCCCATTAAAATTAGAGCCCTGAAAGAACATCAATAAACTGAGTGTCAGGGTACCGCAGCTGGACAAGATAAAACAGCTTTAAATTTCACCCTGTGGAGAAAACAGGTTGCCACACACACGAGCCAAGGCTCCTGCACACTGAAGCGCGTGCAGCATCCCGATGGGAGAGGGCTCAGTACACGGCATGCAGAGCCATTTTGAGCATTCCCAAGTTCCGCCACTAACTGGACTTATTTTTCACAGGCATTCCAGATGCACGAGGAGGAAACTGCACATTCAGCCAAAGGAAAAAAGCCCAAATTCATACAGAGTAGCATGAGAAGCATAGCTAAGCTTCCTTTCAGCAAAGATACCAAGATTCCAGTTCATGGAGTTGCAGCCATAAGGGAAAATCCAAGTAGTCTGGCTCAAACCAGCCTCCTCCGTTTCTTACAGGCCTGCTGCACTCTGAGCAGTCACTTTCTGGGGTGGGTTTTTTTTGATGAGCACTGGAGGAAGATATCTGGCAAAGACTTGACAAAAGTGAAAGGAAGGAGCTAGGCTCTGAACTGTTTTATTTCATACCAGAATGAATATTGTATGTCTAGCATTTGCCCAAAGACGACTGTAGTTATTCCTGATTACATTGCAGCACTGTGCTGATGTGCACTGCTAAGTGGAAAAAAGCCAACAAACCAAACCCAAGTAGTGAAGCGAGGCATGCCAGTCTCACCAAGCCACGTTTGGTGCTACCCAGCCACACCGCCCTGCCACACAGCGGCTCCAAGGCCACTGCTCCGCCCGATTCCTGTGGGACCGGCAGTGAGGAACAGTTTTGTTCAGCCTCTCTAAAACAGAACAACATCTCTGGGAACCCCTCAGTAGTAACTGTGGGTTTAAATTTAATCACACTGCAATTCTAGTAACTACAGTGGAATTACCAAAATAAACATTGAGAAGAAAAAAAACACACACACAACAAAACCCACCATAAATCCAGACTTTAAGTGTTATAGTACAGCAATTCAGCTATACGTAAAATACATGCATTATAACATGCTTTTACATTTGTTTTGTATCATGGAGGAAGTATTTTTAAGTGATAACTTACTGAAAAATGGAAATGGGTTTAAATCTGTGGCTAAGTCTGCTAAAATGGTATAGTAGAAATTATGAACATACATAAGCAGCACCATTATAGTGCACTCTGAGACCCTGAGGCCTCAGAACAGATTTTCTTTTACATGTTTATTGTCTTGGAAGAGAGGAAAAACAGAGCAGAACGAGCATAACCAAAGGACACAGCCATCTTTTTCCAGACATGTTCACTTTCAGTCATGAACTGCCTCATTCCACTTTCCCTTTCAGATACACAGGAATTACATAGATATAGCAGCAGGGCCTCAAACTGTAAAATACAAATAATCACCATACTAAGTGAAAAATAAAATTCATCTTCATTTTCTGGAACATCAGAAGGGCAAAAAACATCAACAGGGCAAAAAAGAACACTGTTCCAGAAGTCATATACTTCCTCACCCGAGTATGGTCAGAGATGAAGATGACCAGAAAGATCCAGTCAGCTCCCTCTCTCTCCTGCTGCTATAGAACTGCTCCCAATATATTTTGCTGAGGTTTTCTTGACAAGTAACAACAGTGTATCCACTAGCTGATATGGATATCCTGACAATTAAATGAAAAAATTTCAAGCAACCTTAAACCCTCTTCCTACTGTACTTTGTCAAATATTTATGGATAACATACTTATTTTTCCTCTACCTCCTCAGCTATCATTGAGCCAAATTGTTCATACTAGGATATCATATACAGTGGTTTCTCAAGGCTGTAAGAATTCCACTATGTGTCTTCTCACAACATCTGCACGTGGGGCAAGGCACCAGCAACAAGGAGAAAAGGAGCCATGCTGATGACATGGACACAACATGCAGAGAACAACTATTTTTGGTTTCCTCTTTTTTGAAAGACCAAAATTTAATCTGAGGCATTTAATCCACCAACATCAGGCCCGAGTTGTACTACCTTCTATGTCTTTGCAAAGTAGTAGTTAATCAGTCAACACCCTTCCCTGATCCTTTTTTTATATAAGTTGATCAAGAGGTAGTTGCAAAATGATAATTAAGCAAGTAGCTGTCACATGTCATTCTATACTGGGTAGCAGTGAATGCTTAGCTGGAGGTAGAGAGAAAGGGAAACACAGATTTCAAGGTCACACATGACGTGTATTAGAATGCACCTCAATTTTGTTTATACCCTAAATTATGTATATGTGTGTATATATATCTACACCACCAAATATATATACACATATATATAAATTTTTATATAAAATATAAGCATGCATGTACACAGTCACATACTGACTGTTTTACTGGGGAAAAAAAAAAAACACCACAAAAAAAAAACCCAAAACCCAAACCCAACCCACATTAAGTCCAATTCATCCAATCACAGTCATGGAAACAAGACACTGAGATGAAAGGTTTGGATCGCAATTTTATCACTGGGTTATCCAGAATACCTTCACCACTACTTCTGGTTTTAGCACAGACAAAACAGGAGCACATAACTTCATCATATTTAAATTTTTGTTCAAATAACTGTTAAAGGCTTTCCGCAGGGTTAAGTCAGAATAACTTCTCAAAACTGGAGTACAAAATAGTTGTACTAATACAGAAGCAATCATTAAGGCTTTTGAATAAGTGTATTCTCTACTGAGTTGCTGTAGTGTTTCTTAAATTCCCCCACACAGACACCTTGCTTTTATCACAAAAATACAGAACATGATGCTCAGAAATGTCATTCACAGGTATATTCTTAAACAGCAAAGCAATGTATTTTTGTTTATTGACTAAAATTAGCTTTGCATTGTCAGGTGGAAGTGACTATTTTACTTGAATTCAGTCTTGTTATGCATAGTCTCAGAAGCAGATCTTTGTGATAAACCATCTGAAAACTTCCCGTAACACCACAGAAATATACTGTAGCCTCATGTGAAGTGCATATATCAAAGGACAGAATTTTCCAATTAAAAGAATATATATATATTTCCATCTTGCGATATGAAAACAACAAACGTATATTACTTGCAAAAGACCTGAGGTAAACGCAATTTTCATTCAGCTTTTAAAAGGAAGAATGATTCTAAGGAAACTGCAAACCACAGTTCAGAAGGTAACAACTGCTCTGAACTGAAGGAAAGTATTAAGAGGTGTCATGGTTTCAGCTGGGATGGAGTTAACTTTCTTGCTAGCAGCTGGTGTGGGGCTATGTTTTGGATTCTAGATGAAAGCAGTGTTGACAGCACACTGGTGGGTTTAGTTGTTGCTGAGCAGTCAAGGCTTTTTCTGCTCCTCACACAGCCCCACCAGCGAGTAGGCTGTGAGGGCACAAGAAGTCGGGAGGAGACACAGCCGGGACAGCTGATCCCAACTGACCAAAGGGATCTTCCATAACATACGACATCATGCTGGGGAAGAAGGAAGTAGTAGATGTTCAGAGTTACGGCGTTTGTCTTCCCAAGTAACCATTACACATGATGGAGCCCTGCTTTCCTGGAGATGGCCTGCCCATGGGAAGCCGTGAATGAATTCCTTGCTTTGCTTTGCTGGTGTGTGTGGCTTTTGCTTTACTTATTAAACTGTCCTTATCTCAACCTACAAGTTTTCTCACCTTTACTCTAACTGATTCTCTTCCCCATCCCACCCTGGGAGTAGTCAGCGAGCGGCTGCATGGTCCTAGTTGCTGTCTGGGGTTAAACCATGACAGAGTCCATCCTTTAAACTCTGCAGACATCCTTAAGTCAGTGCTCCTCCGGGTGCATGGTATGGATTTTTTTATAAGCAATAGAACACAAAATTTTTAAAATACTGATGCTTTCTTACTACTAGAAACCTCCATAAAATCCTCCCGCTTCTGGCAGCTAAACTTGCGTGTCCCATAACCCAAGTCCATGGCTATCCAGCAATCTCTTCCTCACTCATTTATCCACAAAAGGGAAGTCAGTTTGTCCAGCTAAATCCATGGGGATGTTCATGCCTCAGCTTTTGGGGACATAAAAATGCATCTCGGTAAATCCACAGTATAATAAATCTGGTTCCCAAACCTCAAGCACAGCACAGAGCACACTGGCTGCAGAGGTTTGCCACCTCTCAGCCAGGACAGAGAGTGAAGAGAAAGCTCTTGTCAGCACGCACAAAGAATACCATAAGCCTCAGCTTGACATTTTGGCTAATATAGCTCCTTTAACTTCTCTCATTGTTAAAATCACTTGGATCTCAGTGTCTTACTTCCCCGTCTTCGCTTGCTCTAGAACCGGCATACTAACAGTTGACTTCAAGAAAAAAAAAAAAAAAATCTGCGAATGAAATACCTGGATTTAAAGTGCCCATATGTGCCAGTGATTCTCACAACAGTTGTGAATGTTTTGCTGCAGATGACATTTCAATTAAAAGCAAACCACCAAAAGCTACATTCCTATCTTCAGCCTCTGTTAATACAGGTTTTCTATGTATCATATTTTTTGTTATTTATCATTATTTTATCATTTTTATATTCTCCTAGACATTGCTCAGCTATATAGTGAAGAGTAAGTCTTTTATCACTTGAGTTCCAAATGCTCTGGAAATGCTCACAATTAAAGAGGAGATGCTAAAAATACATCCCAAACTTCAGTCCCAAATACAGATCATCTTGAAAAACTAGTGACAAATGGTAAATTGAAAGCTCCTGCTACATCCCACAGTCTGAAGATCACTGAGCAGTTCTTACTCAAATCCAGAGCCAAACATTAGCATGAAAATACTGCGGAACCTGCTGTGCCAATACCTGCTAGTAACAGGCACGAATCCTTGCCTAGTATAAGGTAGCACGCGTACATTGACTTTGAGGAACAGCTTCAAGAGGAATTGGCCTAGATCCCCAAAGTACGTGTCCTGGTTTGAGGTAAAAGAGAACCAGTTTTCTGTTCAGTAATTTTACTTTGCAGCTAAGCCTCTTCTAACTAACTGAACTCTGAAATTAATGGCATATTTGTCAGATACTGTCCATTTCCAGAGTGATAAGACCTGATTGTTTCTAATTTATGCCAAGGCATGGTATGCAGAGAGGCTCTTGCTTATACTTATTGCTGTAACACCCAAGGCCAGCTAACTACGTTATTTGCCCCATTAGAGGGTTGGAGGCGGAAAAATGTAGAAGGGTCCCACCTGTTGGGAGGAGCGGACAGGACAGGTGACCCAAAACTGACCCACAGGGTATTCCATCCCATCTGCCTCATGCTCAGTATGAAAGCTGAGGGATCAAAGGGTCAGCCCTCTTTCTTCAATGGCCGATGTCTGAGAAGCACTGTGTCTGTTCGTCTGCCTTTGATCCTGATCCTGACCCTGAACCCAGCTTCTGTCCGTCACTGAGTCCATTCTGGGACTTTCCCCATGCCTGATGGTGACGTGATTGTTATCCTGGAAGCTTGATAAGGTTTTGTATATATTGTATATTTTTCATTCTTTTTTAGATTTATTTTATTAATATTTTCATTAAAGTAGTTTAGGCTTTTTTAAAACTCCTAAGTCTCTTTCTCTCTCTCCCTCCTCTCCTTGGAGAGAGGTGGGGAAGAGCATCTGTGGTTTATTTCAGTGGCCAGTCCAGCCCAAACCACGACAGTACCCCTCAAACAAGACTCATGCTGAATTCCACAAATAACCCGTTATACACATTTAATGTGTTCAGAACTTACACATGCACTGTAAACCTATACAAAAAATGATCTTACCAGCCAAATTGGATGCTGAGATACAGTTGAAGTACAACACAAGCACCGCAAAGACAAGAATTAAAAGTTACCCTATGGACAACAACTTTCCAAAGCAGATCTTGTGCTCTAAGTATTTATGCTGAACGTGCCTAGTCAGATTTGGTAGCCATTTGGAGAGAGCTTGTTTTATTAAGAGATGAAGAAATATCATCATCATGCTAGAGAAGTGAATCACCTGGATTTTTACTGTTCCTCGCACACTTTGCTATTAAGCACCTTTTACCTGGGT
This sequence comes from Pluvialis apricaria, assembly GCA_017639485.1. NCBI lineage: Eukaryota > Metazoa > Chordata > Aves > Charadriiformes > Charadriidae > Pluvialis > Pluvialis apricaria. Next base: position 56,716,718 of record CM030012.1, read on the forward strand.
ACAGATCACACAAGAAAAAAAAAAACGCAAACCACAAACAGTATCAGCAGTAACTTTCAATTTCCGGCAGGTACCACTTTTCTATTCTAAAAAAGTAGAGTCCAAACTTAAACTGAATTACTTTGAAGCCACATTGGCTGGCTATATATTAGATACCTAACCCCTCTGCCTGCAGCTGAATGCAATGCATGCCACCTCCATTTTTCCCATCTGTGTATATATTGCCTAGGAATCTTCTGATTTCTGTGTATTTACTAGTCAAAGTTAAAGAAAAAAACCTCTCTGCTCTCAAATTTGATGGCAGAGAGACAAAAATGTTCAAGATGACACTTCAGACTTAAAACAATTCATATTTAAACCACTGTATTGTTCCATAGCATGACTGTCTGCTTGGTCTCACAATCAATAACTGTTGTCAAGGATGGCAAATTTAAATAATTCTGCTTCCTTAAAGTGATGCTTTCAGGTATTAAAACCTTGACTGAAGTTTCCTAGGAGAGATTAAATCACACAGAGCTTTCATCATCTGAGAAGAACATTGTGTATCACGTATAAGCTCACACAAGTCAAGGTTTACTGATGTAGTTTCAGAAGCCTGTCTATTCACTTGTACTTTAGATTGCCTGCAGAAGCTATAATTTACTTTATGGAAAACATTCTCATGCCCTTTCATGAAAGATGAATATTATCAGATAATCAAATTAGCTAGAGAGCTATCATCTTTTCTTGTATGTCAGTTTCTGTGGGACCACTTGAAGAGTCACATGCTTACCAGGGGAACATGGTTATTAAAACCTGACTCTTGATTATTAATTGAATTATGGCCTATTGATCCATACCTTTCTTTTACCTCAATACAATGTCTGGCACTGTTAAGAGCACTGTAGAGTCAACAGACTATTAAAGATTACTACATGAGTCAGAGGTGCAAGAAAATTGAATTTCACAACAGATCTGCTGACAAGTCACACCTCCCACTTCCCCACAGAGCACTTTCTGATACATATATATCACTGAAAATTTTTAAAATTATCAGCTGTGTCAGAGTTCAACAGTCTCTTATAATCATGGCCACTAATTTGCCTTTTTGATAGCGTGACTGCTGGAAGGAAGCTGCAGGAGTATTATCTGTCAGCAATTCCCTCTGTATCCAGGCATGGTTGAGGCTGCACAAAGAGGGAATAGGGCAGGGTACGGGGACACAGACCCAGGTCACTCCATGGTGCAACTCCTAGGAATCCTTGGACACATCTACAGTTTCTTCCTTGTGTGATTACATAGCGCTGCACATTTTCCTCAAATTTTCTCTATCAATTGATCTTTCCAGGTCAGTGTAGGAGCATGCTAACCTTAATTAATTAATTGCGTCCTGCCTCTTGTGCTAAAGGAACACCAGTTTGTGCTTAACAGCTATTTTTATTCAAACACTGAAGAACAAGAGAATTAAAGCCTGCTCAAAATTATAGCCTACTCATAAAGCCAAGCTTTTCAGCTCAGAATGCACTTTGCTTTTTTTCCCCGTTATGCCCAAGAAGCCATGATGTACATGAGCGTTTCAAGTTGTCTAGCTTCTTCAGTACATTACTTATGGGTTTTGTATATCCGGCCATAGCTTTTCTCCTTTTCATTAAAGAGACCTTGTTACCATGGGATGAACAAGGAGGTTTGCTTGCATTCCAGAACTCAATTTTGCCTTCTAAAACATTCAAGAAAATGGGTTTCATGAATGTAATTTGTGGAAAAACTGCATTTGGCTCCCAAACTAGGATATGTTATCAGAGACCATTCTCTAGTTCTTTGATCCAACAGAAGAGTTTAATAGCACACAGCATACGGCAAAAGAAACAAATAGTCAATGTTTTATCATCTTTATAAAAGTGGTACTAACATGATGGATGTGTCTTTGAAGGGGCCTAGAACTTCTCATCTACATAAAGACAGAATATAAGACTTGAAGTCAGAAAGTGAACAAGAGTACTTTCTTCTGCTATCACAACTGTCCCTTGGAGCTCATAGCTGAAGGAGCAAAGCACAATTGTAGATATTGATGACTTAATATATGTCCTAGCAGAGAGGCAGTTATTCAGTGTCGTGGTTTAGGCCAATATGCTGTTAATTTCAGTAGTTAGAAGAGGCCTAGCTAAGAAGCAAAGTTACTGAACAAAATTGGTCCTGTTTTACCTCAAACCAGGACATTCAGTTAGAATGAAGGTGCAGAATAACAAAATGGAAGAGAAGAGGAAGCAAAGGTTGATCATCCAGCTTACTCTTGCCTAAAGTTAGTTTATTTCCTGACATAAAAGACAGGACAAAGCCATGTATGACGAGACAGGCATGTGCTGATATTCATATAGGTGTTGAACCTCTGCAACTTACGCATTTTCCACGCCTTCCTCCAGTCATCAAGTGCTGAAGTCCTGATGCTAAAGCCTGAAATGCATCACAATGCAGATGCTGACCCTAGCTGTTTTTCCACATTGCACCATGTGTCCAGTGTTTAACTCGGAAATAGCACCTGTATTACCCCTGCTTTTAAAAACTAAGCAAAAATCACTCTGGCATGATATGCGCCAAGAGTTACCTGCAAAACAACAATGATTTATACACCTTTCTGACCTCTCCAGGTACTCTACTGTTACAGTAATAACCGCCACAAAAATAAAGTTGAAAACTATAAAAGGAAACAACCAATTGAAAGAAAAAATTGAGGAGAAAAAATAGTCCAAGTCAAACCTAGAATCCAAACAAGCACACACAAGTTTGCAGGTAAACTGCAGACAAACGTCCAAATACAAACCTAATATCACAACTGGAAGGTATTGCACTCAAGGGACTGTCCACAGACATAACACAAACATTGCTGCAGAGTATTCTTAAGTTACTCATTAAGCACACAGGCAACAGTTTCTACCCAACTCTTCTCAGATATTTGTATAGGACCTCTAGGCATTCAATAAATGACACACATCACACTTCCCTGGGTGCAGCACGTAGAGATTTGGCTACCAAGATCGACATGTGAAACCATCTGGCTGTGCTTTCAGCCAGGCCTTCTGGGTACCGAGAGGTTTGGAAATAGTGTTCTGATTCTATGTCTATCTGTGTGCAATCTGTCTGCATTTATGGGCAGCCCTTACTTCCCTATCCCCGAGGGAAGGGGGAGGTTAACTTAAAACACACTACCAGAATCCTCATCTTACTACTTGGCAATGGGGAGCATCTCGTTCTCCCATTTTATGCTCAACATGCAGTTGAGCAAAAGAGAATTTTGCCTCTCCCAAACAGTACAGTAGAAATACTGATAAAGATACTGCAATAGTTGCCATAACAACTGCTTTTAACATCATTTTTTTTTTGTCCACAGACTAACAATATCTTTATTATTGTTAAGCAGACCTTTGTAAAGAGCTCAATTCTTTTAAAGCTGTTACTCTTGAGCATGTATTTTAGATCTGCAAGTGTAAAAGGGGGGGTGGCCTTTTGCTGTTCAAAAAAATAACAATTCAATTAATACCTTCAGTCCTAGTACATGGTTCTCCAACTTCTAGCCCACATATATACAAGAATTTTTCAGCAAAGGAAATTTGGCTTTACTGAAACAGAGATAACATCCATCAGCTTGTTGCTAGGAAAACATTGCTTGTACTTCACAGGTAGCTTGAGTCCATTTTCGACTTCTACATAAGTAGAAGATCAGTAACAGCACAAGGTGACATTGAGCATCAGAGATCAAAATATTTTCCTTTATCTGTTTATCCACCAGACTAAAAAAAGGGGGCTGTGGCTGAATTTTGCTTTATGTTGTCATTTTTGAAGACTGTACTTTTCAGAGATTCAGTTGTTCCCAATCCACTCTACACAACCAGGGAATGACACCTGCAGCTGCTGGTTTGGCCTGAAACAGCTGCTACAGACCAGAAAGGGAGAATCATGTACAACCGTGGTTGCAAACACTCACTCCTCCTACTTAGAAAGGGTCAGAGAGAGAAGAAGCAGGTTTGTTGGCAAAGGGCAAGAGACACACGGGGGTAACAAATCTGTCCTCTGAAGTGCAATGTCTTGCAGGAGAAACACGGTGTGACCACAAGATGATTCACAGTTCTTAATAGTGGGAGGGATTCTCAAATCGTCCAGCCTTACCTCTTGCCCACCAGAGGCTGTACCACACATAAGGCAGGGTCCTGAGGGTGAAGTGCTAGATCTAAGCAGTGGATACAAAGTGCATAGGATACAAAGTCCACTTTAAGGTGACTGAAAACTTCCAGTATGTGGGTATGCGTACGGTAGAGAGAGGGGCTGCACCCAGGTTTTTGAAAAGTCTTGGAAGTATATAACATGTTTAATAGTTGGTCAGTGAGAAAACTAGCTAGCACAGCCTTCTGGTTAGTTATTATTTTGTTTGAAGTCCCAAAGGCAATTATCTGTAATCATCTCGCAGATTCTTTTTAGCGCTGCACTCTGTCTACTCATAGCACCTTAGGAAATGAGTAATTCCACATCCCTTAGAAACTGCAGGCACCATAGCCACTAGCTATACGCAGTGGGGATCCAGCTGGTTTTTACAGCTGTTACTAGAAGTAGGTAACATCACAGTTCTGCAAATAACCATTCTGACAGCTTGGTAATTTAAAGCCAGCCCTGCTTTCCTCACTCCTGCAGGTACTCGGACAACTTCACAACAGTGCTGTCATCTCTCACGCAACAGAAGAGAATACCATTTTAGGTTTTTTTTAATGCCTTCTGCAAACTGGTAATTTAACACAGCTTATGCCTTCAAGAATGATCTCTTCTGGGAGCAACTCCCCAGCAAATTATCCCAAGGAATTGTTTCAATTGTTTCATTGTTTCATATTATATCTTATTGCTATACGTATTTACATACAGCAATTAGTAATTGCTGTATACAGGGAAACATTTGCAAATGCATTTGAAGAGACAGCGATACAATATGCATGAACTATTGTTTTCTACAAACCCCTTTTCCCAGTAGCCAATCTGATGGACACTGATAATCTAATCAGAGGTTCCTTAGCTTCTCTATGTTTAGCTGTATGCTGTCCAATGTGCATTGACAGGCCAGATTACTTATGCTACTGCCTTCTACATCAAGAGCACTTCATAAATGCTCTTCTGTGAGCTGCATCTGCTAAACATCCAAAATTATCTGCTTCTAAATACTCTGTAGTGATGCATTCAGACTAGTTAAGTCAACATACCTAATTCCAGTTCTTTGCTGTTGAATTAGAACACCACATTTTTGTAAATAAGCAATACACAAATAGCCATTCAGAGTTTTCCTACAGACAGATTGGGCAAGAACCCAGGATGGACACAAGGATTCAGTCTCTAATGATGTTATACAATTATATCTCTAATGATGCTATAGAATTCTAAGACCAAGCACTATAGCTACTTAAACTTAGCAATCATTTGCATTTTCAGAAATGATACCTTGTAATTGCCAACCATTTTGGTACAGCAGCTTTTCCACAGAAATACTGAACTTAATTTTATATTATTATAATGAAATATTTACACTTACCATAGATTAAACAATAGAAAGGACAGATAGCAATGTTTCACCCTTGGAGTCAAGAGACTGGATATAATCAGTCAGGG